>QANY01002375.1:537344-1169361 GCA_003255025.1 Datisca glomerata
CTCTCTCTCTCTCTCTCTCTCTCTCTCTCTCTCTCTCTCTCTCTCATGGCGGTGTCATGGGAAGAAAGCGTGACACATTCAATAAACACGCTTTACCTTCTATTCTCAGCATATCTTGTCTTCGTAATGCAGCTCGGTTTCGCCATGCTCTGTGCCGGCTCAGTCCGAGCCAAGAACGCCATGAACATAATGCTCACCAACGTCGTAGATGCAGTGGTCGGTAGTATCTCCTACTATCTCTTCGGCTTCGCTTTTGCTTTCGGAAACAACGGCTCGAATTCTAACCCCTTCATTGGAACAAACCTTTTTGCTCTCCACACCATTCCCAATTCCACTTATGACTACAGCTTCTTTCTTTACCAATGGGCTTTTGCTATTGCTGTTGCTGGTATAACCAGTGGCTCCATTGCTGAGCGGACTCAGTTCACTTCTTATCTTGTTTTCTCTTTTTTCCTATCTGGGTTTGTGTACCCTGTTGTAGCTCATTGGGTTTGGTCATCCAGTGGTTGGCTCAGTGCTAGTTCAGGTAATTTGTTGTTTGGTTCTGGGGCAATTGATTTTGCAGGGAGTGGTGTGGTGCATTTGGTGGGTGGGATTGCTGGTCTTTGGGGCTCTGTTATTGAGGGTCCAAGGGTTGGCCGGTTTGATGCGTTTGGGAAGCCTGTGCCTATGAGAGGTCATAATGCTACTTTAGTTGTGCTTGGAACCTTCTTGCTCTGGTTTGGATGGTTCGGGTTTAACCCAGGGTCGTTTACTAAGATTCTCGTGGCGTATCCGGACACGGCTGATCAGGGTAACTGGACCGGGGTGGGTCGGACGGCCGTGACTACTACGTTATCTGGGTCGACTGCAGGCATAGTGACTCTTTTCGGCCGGCGGTTGCTCATTGGCCACTGGGACGCGTTGGACGTGTGCAATGGTGTGCTTGGTGGGTTCGTAGCAATCACGTCAGGTTGCTCGGTTGTTGAGCCGTGGGCTGCGATCGTGTGCGGGTTTGTCGCCGCTTGGGTGTTGATTTTGCTCAACGTTTTGGCTCTTAAATTGCGGTTTGATGACCCATTAGAGGCAACTCAATTGCATGGTGGGTGTGGGATGTGGGGTTTGATATTCACTGGCTTGTTTGCCAAAAAGGAATTTATAACTCAAGCTTATGATTCAGGGGACTCCAGTGTGGTGCGACCCCATGGACTCTTGGTGGGTGGAGGGTGGAGTCTTTTGGGAGCCCAAGTTATTGAGGTTTTAGTGATTGTGGGTTGGGTTAGTGTGACAATGGGTCCTCTGTTTTATCTTCTACATAAGCTTAGAATCTTGAGGATCTCCATTGATGAAGAAATTGCAGGTCTTGATATATCCAGCCATGGTGGCTATGCATATGCGCCTTCAGAAGACAACAACCCTCGGTATTATGCAGATTATCTCCATCTGCAAGATCAGCATTAACGGTCCACTTCTCGTGATTTCATTTACGAATTTGTTATTAGTTAATTCTTATCGGTTTCCAATGCACAAGATTGTATCTATGGTATATCCTTTTCAAGTTATCAACTCATGCAGGCCAATCTATAACTTTCAACAATACAACCGAGCCTTCAGAGTAGGGTGTAAGTAAAACCGCAAAAATCGAAATAATCAACTGAACAGAACTGAATCGATTCAATCAGTTAGAATATTGTAGACAGTTCAGTTTGGTTGCAAATAAGTAAAATATATCAGGTTCGGTTCGGTTTACAGTTTAGTGGGGAAACCGTACCGAATGGAATCAAACGATACACATGTATATATAAAGAAATTTTAAGAAACTCTAACCCCTTAGTTCTCCTCTCCTTCTCTCTCATATCGCAATCCATAGCCTCTCATTCTCTCTCTCACATCGCAATTCACCGCCTCTCCTTGTCTCTCTCACCTCTTAGATCACGTCTTCCTCCCTATCTCCTAGTTCGCATCTCTCTCAGTTCGTCTCTCTCTATCTCTCAGTTCGCCTCTCTCTGTCTCACAATTCATCTTTCTCTTTGAGCAGCCTTAGGATTCAAATTGCTGAAGGCGTGAATCAAAGACACAAACTTTAGATCTAGAAGTTTCAGAAGTAAAAGTTTCAAGAAAAAAAAAGTATAAATCTAGAAGTTCAAGAAATTTCAAATCTGATTGTACTTGATGTGTTGTTTTTTTCATTCTGAATCTTCTAATTCTTATGGGAATTTTCTACTTTTGTGATTATATTTGTAATCTATTACAATGAACTTTTAGGATTTAAAATATCCAAACAAATGATTCTTATGGGGATTTTCTACTTTTGTGATTATATTTGTAATCTATTACAATGAACTTAGGATTAAAAATATGAGTTCTTGCCTCTATTGCTTCTCTATTGAAATTTACATTTTCAATTGAAATTGAAGGAAATGGTTCAAATTAAAAATTGTTCTGTTTATTTTACCGGTCTAGATCGATTCGGTGCGGTGTAGGACAAATTTTGATGTTTTGGTTCGATGTGATTTCTTCTTTTTTACCGGTTCGATTCGGTTTCTACTTTTGAAAAATTGCATTTCGATTCGATTCATCAAAACACCCTAAACCAAACCGTTTACACCCCTACTTTGTATCACTTCGACTCATAAACCTAGACCTCAGATAAAGGAGAAAATTTTTGGTACTGAAAACTAAGTCAGCATTCCTCTATATGATTTGATGAGACGTGTGCATCTTCTTCAAATTTCAAGAGCTTACTCATTCTCTCTCCTTAAGATATAAATAAAATATTACATTTTATTTGCACAGCGGCAGATTAATAGGAGTACTGAAAACTCAATCATATAACTTTAGCCAAGAAACCTTTACATTTCAATATACTTGTCATGCATATGCACAAGTTTTATATTCACAGAGATGGCAAAGCCTATCCTGAACTCACCTAATATAATTATCATAGGGAAGAAATACAGGATCTGGAACAATAAGAGGCAATTTATCTATATACATCCATAGCCTTTTCAAGTTCTCTTTCGAGATTAAAGAAAGATCCATGATATCACTCTTATCCATATAAATCCAGAGATCACCTGAGTTTACTCTTTTAAGGCTATCTCGACAAAAAGGGCACGATTGAGAACGTCCATGCCTGCAAGAAGCAGCAGACAATAGAGTTATTCACCCTTGTTTACCAAATAAGATAGTATTCATAATAACTAGCGCAAAAAGGGAGCGGGCTTACCAATCCCGGTAACACTTCAAACATAATGAATGGCTGCAATTAGGCAATACAACCATGCTACTCATCTCCATGCAAATCCCACACTCCTCTTCTCTCTCAATGTCTAATTCTGAGAGCTTTCCCCTCTCATGTTCATCCTTTCCTTTGTACCTGATAGAACAAGCCTCTTTCTGTTTCCTAAATTCCAAGTCGGTGATGCCTCTTTCAAGTTGTAGCAAAGAAGGGAAGACCATTGCTGTTTATGAGAAAAGAAACTATCAGAACTGCATCTCCAAATAATTCTACCACAAACTACCCCCACCGCATCCACACAAATTGGTAAGAAAATATGCATCAGAAGTAAGATCATATATGAGAATATATATTTTTAATCTCACTCACCATAAAATTCACCGATGCTTGCTTTCCTTTCATAAACAGACATAGTGGTTTTTCCATCCGCATAGGTCTGCTCCAATCATCATGTAGACACAATCAACAACAATATAATTGAGGAATTACGGTCTTTGTTGGAGGGCGTGGGATGAAAATAGTTGCAGAAAGAGAATAGGGGAAGGAGAGGATGAGAATACAAACAAATAAATTTTAAAGCAAAAATTAGATGAACAGGTATGTATCGGTAATGGAGAGAAATATACCACATAGATAAGGATTCTGAGCAAACCCAGAGCACCAGCAAGGTGGCAATCAGTCCATTGAACAAGAAAAATAAGAAAGGGGGCTGCTGAACTGTAGGATAATCTCATCTGCAGACGTGCTCCATCATTCTCCCTCGGATAATCTAAAGCACTGCCACATCAAAGAGGGAAGCGATGGCAAAACAACAGTTACTAAATGTTAACATGTACAGAAACAAGAAATCTATATTTTTCATGACATGATGAGGCTGTTTCAAATTCTCCTCCTTTCAACGATTGACATTGATTTTAATATTTCTTTATGCATTTTAAAAAAACACTGACTTTACATTACATGCGTTCTACAGCAGTCTATGTAGAGGTATCAGGTAACAAGTAACTAAATAGGACGATACATAAAAAAATGTATCTCTGTCCATTAAAGATGCCTCATAGACCATGCTGATATAGTTCTCCGTGAGTCCAACCTAAGAAAATGTTGACACCGTTACGGTCTTCTTATTGGTTGGTCATGTTGCAAGGTTCTGTCACTTATAAAAAACGATATGTCCTGAGTCTGTTACTATCCAATCATCTCACATTGAGCTCAAACACACAAATGTATTCTTCAAGTAATAGACTCATAAAAAGATCTGACATGAGAATTCAAACACAAGAAGTTTCACATAGCAGTATCAGAAAACTGGAGGAGAAACAACAGAAGACACCATCAAGAAGTGAATGACTCACTTTCTCACATTCCAAATATACATTTAAGTAGATACACAATAAAAGAATCAGAAAATATCTCCAAGGTCCACGGTAAGACAGCCAAGCCAGCAGGCATTTTCACTTCTGGCTTCCTAACCGCAGTTTCAACATGACAACATGCCCATAAGGGAATTCTTACCTAATTTCCTTATTATATCCTCAGATCTCAAAATTTCAAAATTAAAGAATGTGGGGTAAAATTATGCTAAGTTGCTCGTGTTGGAGCTAATATACATCCACAGACAATGAATTCTCCAGAATAATATTTAGGCCAGGAACCTTAGCTTTCCCTGCTTTACTTTTAAACAAAAGGAAAGAGGAAAGAAAACATGGAGTGCTTCTTTCTCATTGCTACGACGATGGTGAAACAGAGTAAAAAGACCGCAAGTAAACAAGTAACGACATATCAGGGCCACTACAGATACGTTTTATGTGTAAGCAATTATAAATTAGTTTTTCTATTTCCTACAGAAATCCATTAGATAAAGTTCAGTTCTGAAAAACCTCATAAGATTTCATGAGCAGTGATTAATAATTCTGATCAGATTCTAATAGTATTGAAGAAAAAAAGTTACCTTCACGCCTTGAATTTATAACTTAAAAAAATTATGATCAATTTTAACAATGAAAAGAAGTAAGAACAGTATTGGAGAATTCTTTTAATTGTCAGACGGGAAACAGCGGGAAAACTCACTTTACGGAACTACAGAAACACCAAATTAATCTCCACACACACACACACACACACACACACACACAGAGAGAGAGAGAGAGAGAGAGAGAGAGAGAGAGAGAGAGAGAGAGAGAGAGTTACAGAGTATTGGCATGCTGAATATCAGCTTCAAGCGCTTTGACTGAATCCTTAAACGACGACTTTCCCATGGCCCGTTATTTTCCGGGAAACTTAATCCCATCCAACAAACAAAAATTCTATGATAAAAAAACAAAAACCTACCAAAAGCCCTAAGAATCGAATTCTGCGTGTGTTGGAGAGAGAGAGAGAGACATATCAATATTGTTCGCTTTTCTTGCTGCTCTCATGAAAAACTTAACCTCTGCTTTTAACTAAACCAGGGGCGGAACAAACTAGACGACTTCCACCTACATACTACACTGTTCCTCCACACTTCTTCGTGGTACTTAGTTTGTGAAATGACCATTGTACCCTCCAGTTGACCTAATAATCAATTCTTCTAATATTTTATTTTCATAATATCTCCCACCTAAGTTGTTAATCAATGTGACAATTTAATTATGATAAATGAATATATATATATAAGTTAATAAATTTTAAATTAAAATGTATATGAATAGTCTCATGTTAGGTGTATTGTTACATCTAGCGAGATTCATCGTTACTTTTATCAAACTAATTAATAGCAGGTGTGTTGCATGTATTGAAGTAATCAACATAAATAATATGCACAAAAGAAATACGTATGAGATTACACAAAAAATTACTTGATCACATTCCTTACTTATGTTAGATACTGAGAATTCAAGCTACTAAAGATAGATTATGTTTGTTTCTTAAAGTTTGTGTTGTTTGAGAGAGTTAACAAAATTTTCAAGTTAATATTTTGGTTTGCCATGTTCATAGGTTTTACAATTTGATTGCTAATCATCTAGTGAAAGTTAACCTCTACTTCGGTTATTTTCCGTATTTAGTTTACTTTGATTTCATATAGTATTTTTTATTTAGTGCTTATTGACTCTTGTTAACTAGTTTTCTTGGTGTGTTTTGCTGTTGGGTTTTATTCTTTTAAATAAAAAGGTCAAAAGTATTTGAAGTGTTAATTTTAATATCAAATTATTCACTTATACGACTCCTTAACATAATTCATATATTTAAACCAATATGTTTCTTTATTTTCTACAATTCATATATTTTTAATAATTGATATGGTAAATATAATTGTGATAGAAAGAATACCAAGAAATTGAAATTCCATATAACAATGAGGGGGTTATTTGTGTCTAAAAATATTTCTCTCATCTTAGCCTCATTTATATATACTATAGATTATAGATATGAGGATTTGTACTTAAGATTTTTCTTTAGAGAAGATACGGGTCACCCTGAGTTTGTGGTACAATATCCAAGTTTACCAGAAAAGATTTTCCCGTGCACTCCAAAAGAATGGTAATATAGATAAAGTTCAACATAGGGGAGAAAGTCTTGAAAAAGATTATTTTCGGATGTGAGCCTCATCCAAGAGGGAAACTCTATTTTGTGCTCGCTCTCTTATGTCTTTCATCATGCCTGGGATAGTAGGCCCATTTTGAATTAAACTTAGTGCTTCCAATTTGGTCATAGGCATTTTAAAATGTGAAACCTGAGAACATCCTTTTCAAAATAGGGGTAAATTTCTCGTATAATATATGATAGTGTCGAAGTCTTAATAGAAAGAGGACGAACCGAACTGAATCGTGACTTGAACATGAAAACAAACCAAACTTACTTATAAGTTTTGATTTAGTTCAGTTTGGTTCTGCCCGTTCCGCCCTAATGTTGAATTAAAAAAACATTTCTCAACAATTTCAACATAATACTTGAAATTTCCAACAGAAAACTTTAATTTTTTAACATAACTAATGGTTCAAATAAAATACAACAAAAAAAACTAAATATATAATAGAAAACTTCAGTTTGGTTAAAGTTATATTATATATACATGAAATGTGAATTGAGAAGCTATGAGGCGACGACTTCCTTGTTGTACGAACGATGAACTCATTTTAGTTTTATGACGTGTTTACTTATATTTGGAATCAGATGAAGTTTGAAATCACTTTCCCTATGAATCAGTGAAGAATTAAATGGTTAGTAATCAGAATCTAGAATCAGGTTAATGTATTTATTAACTATTATGTATCAACATCAAGAATCAAATTATTTAGAATAAGAATGATTATTTACGTTTACTAATCAAATTATTTAGAACTTGAATTATTTGTATTCAAAATTCAATGAAATTCAAACACAACCAAAACTTTTATTTTTATTTTTTCAAACTAAACAAAACTGAAGCTACTGAAAGAATTAACTCAACCAGTGATTTTCAATATCATTACATTGAAGACAAATTTAAAAACCCCTAATTCTTTTACTAATCAACCGAGGGTAAAATCGGCGCGATCAGCCAGCGTACAATGATATGAAGTCAAAGGCGTAATGACTTTA
Source organism: Datisca glomerata (assembly GCA_003255025.1). Lineage (NCBI taxonomy): Eukaryota > Viridiplantae > Streptophyta > Magnoliopsida > Cucurbitales > Datiscaceae > Datisca > Datisca glomerata. The sequence goes on from QANY01002375.1 coordinate 545,125, forward strand.
GGGGAAAACACCAGAGCAGCAGACTTCGCCCATGTAATTGTAATGGCGGCGTACTAGCGTTATCCGGTATCATAATGTGGGGTTTAAGTAAATTAATTATCATATCCTAATGACAACTAGTTGGTGACATCGTTTGGGTGTTATAAAAAATTAATAAAAAAATAAGTGAAATTCACACACCCACTTGAGGATAATGGATAGGGCTTCTTTCATGGATATCATTATAACATATTCACCAACTCCTGACAAGTGGAGCATGATCATCTCGGCACAGCTGATAATAAGATAGTTTCTTAATTTTTTTTCTATTTATCTTTTATAAAATTAAATCTGGACTGTCCATTCATTTTTCTATTTTATCTTTGAGTTATATATTTTTGAGGAGGATTTGTCTTTAAGTAGAGACGTTGTACCGTACAAGAGATGTGCTTTTGGTATATATCTAAATTGTATACGTACCTACATATCAAATTTAGGTAAACATATGAAAGAAGTATAAGTCATTTATCGTATGAGGCCTGTACCATAAAATGACTCTTTTGAGAGTTGATGATAGTATGATTGAAAGACATGCCTCTTTGATATGAGTGTAGAAGATTAATTATTTATTTTATCTCATCTCGTCCACGTGAATTAATTCAAAAAAAATTATGACACCATATTTTGATACCTAAAATTAGATAATTCTAACTAATATAAATATAATGATTCAATAACAGAAGTGTTATTGTACTATTATCGGGTTGGTATCATTTGATGACCTGATTGGCATGTGCTTACACCATTTTTATTCAAGTGAAGGTAAGTAGGCAAAATTTGTCCACTGTTTTTTTTCTTTTAATTTGGACAAACTAAATAAAATCGGACAGTTCAAATCAAATTTTCCCTCTATCGTTATACCTCAAATGACAGAGCATTCCGATCCGCCTCCACAAATTACCCACAAAATGATGGGAAAAAATTCCAGATTGTCTTAAAATGAATGCAAATCCTTTGCGATTGGGTAACCAATTGCTATTAATTCGAAAGGTATCATATCTGGGTCGTCTGATTATATCTGGGTCGTCGTGTTCTGATTGAACGGCTCTTAAGGGCCGACTTGCTCTTTGCCAAGAATCTTAATTGTCTTCATGTATGCCTAATCCAGACAGAAGGAATCCTATCAAAAAAGGAAACAAATAAACTATTACTGCCTTATTTATGCAGACACATCCAATACATTATTTTGCAAATGATTGGATAACAGTCAACTACTAAACCCTTGCATTGTTATATACACATTTACCTTTTTTTACAACTATCAAAAGAGTTAAAAACTACAACGAATCCGACCAAACGACATCCAAAATACAAGGAGGGCAAGCAAACGACCAACAAAGTGAACCTGAAATACCCAAGCTCCAACGAGCAAGATGGTGGACAGCCTCATTTGCTGAACAACGGTTATGAACCAGCCGCAACTGGTTTAAATCTAAAAGGAGAATTCGACAGTCGTCCAACATGCCACGCAGCTAAAAAATATCCTTGATCTCATAACCAATACTCTGAAACTGCAAAAGACGATCCCTCCCTTAAAGCCAAAGCTTCTTCAGAATAGGAGACAGATACCTCAACAAATTAACAGTAAAAAGCAAACATCACCTCCCCATCAATGTTTCGAAACAGACCCCCTAAGGCACAAGAAATCGAGCCCGCTGCTCCATCAAAATCCATTCACAGTCCATCTCTTCCTAGACAAGCCCAAGAGATAGGCACCCTACTAGGGGAAGGGGATTGGTGGGGATTGCACTTGCTGACAGTCTCAAATTCAATAAAAAAATCATTAACCCAAGAAGGAATGCAAGAAACATAAACAAAAATCACTGTGGGCTGCCCTGTTACGGAAGGACCGAATCCCCTAGCACACCATAACAAACCTGCGTAGAGATAAAAGAGGTAAATCCACACAAAAGTCCAAGACAAATTCCACCATAGGCCACCGCTGAATCGACTTCGCAGCCTTAGGAGAGATATACTCAAGATCCCAAACCTTAGCAGAAGAAGGGCAAAAGAACAAGGCGTGAACGATCGAATCCACTCTATCGTAAACAAAGCACCTACTATCCACCTTGATTTTTCGACGAGCAAGATTGAGCCCCGAGGGATCATAGGTTGCTCTCCATATAAAGATTTTGACTTTAGTTGGAATGGTTAAATCCAATCCTTTTTCCACCAAAAACCAATAGGGGAAGCCATAGAAGACCCTCCCTTATCAAGAGAGTTAAGGGCGACCGAATACCCACTTCTAACCGAGTAAACTCCCCTTCTGTCAAAGTGCCACATAATCGAGTCCTCCATTTCGGTTTTGCAAATATGGATACCTAAAATGGACTCCATGTAAATAGGGAGCAAAAATCGATTAATTTTCCCCAAATCCCATTTCTCATTGTTTATAAGATCAACCACACGAAGATCCTGATCAGCTTCATTACGAGTAATCGTACGAAAAGAGGAAGGTTAAGGAGTCCACGGATCACTAAAGACCCTCACCGATTTCCCATTACCGATCCTCTACCTGATGCCTTTTCTGATGATATCTCTCCCCCACAACAAACTCCTCCAAATAAAAGAATACCCCTATTTAAGCTCAGAATCAAGAATCGAGCTGTTTGGAAAGTAACGACTTTTACGAACTTGAGAGACCAATGATTGTTGATTGTTCATGAAGCGCTAGACTTGTTTAGCCAACAGAGCTTGATTGAACAACTCTAGAGATTTAAATCCCAAACCTCCTTCATATTTAGATCTGCACATATTCTCCCAAGCCAACCAATGAATATTCCTATTATGGTCTGATGAGCCCCACCAGAACCTGGCCACAACAGCACTCAAGTCTTTACATAGAGTCGAATGGAGTCTGAAGACGTTAATAGCATAGGTGGGTAAAGGCTGGATAAATGCCTGAATCAAAAACTCTTTTCCTCCAACTGAAAACTGCTTCTCCCTCCAACCATTCATCATGTTTTTTGCCTTAGACACAACCGAATCAAAATGTTATCTTTTCCCCTCTCCCATCACCGAAGGGAGGCCCAAATATTTACCATGACAAGGGGCATACTTAATACCCATAACCTCAGTCGATTCACATCTCAAGGCCTGAGAAGTGTTCAGGGATAAAACCATGACAGATTTATCAAAATTGATCATCTAACCTGAAGCCCAAAAGTAATCTATCAGTAAACTCTTCGGAAAAGTGTAATTATCTTTGTTGACTTCGCAAAAAATCATGTTATCATCTACAAAGAATAAGTGGGAAATCTGGGGTCCTCGTCTGTAAATAGTAGGGCTCTACTGGTTACCATTTTGTTCATCGCCCCGAATCAAAGCAGATAAGCCCTCCACTACTATTAGAAATAGATAAGGGGATAAGGGGTTTCCTTTTCTGAGCCCCCTCTAGGGAGAAATATGTCATGCGATTTCCCCATTTATGGAGAAAGAGTAGGACACTGAGGAGATACACCGAATAATCAAAGAGATCCACTTCTGGCTGAAACCTAATAGTTCTATTGTACCCCTAACAAAACTCCATTCGACCCTATCGTAAGCTTTACTCATATCAAGCTTCATAGCCGAAAAACCCACCTTCCCAGAATTCCTCTTGTTGAAAGAGAAATTCATTTCAAAAGCCACCATAATGTTATCAGAAATTTGACGACCTTTTAAAAAAGCATTATGAGACTCCGAGATTATAAAAGGCATAAAAGCTTCCAGGCGATTAGCTATAGACTTTGAAATAAGCTTGTAAATAACATTACACAAACTAATAGGCCTAAAGCCAGAAACAAAAGAAGGATCTTACACTCTTAGGATAAGAGTAATAATAATTTCATCTATAGCTTCCACAACTACCTGGCCATTCAACCACTCCAGAAAAGCTAAGTAGTGTCATTCCCCACAATATGCCAGTACTTCTGAAAGGAGAAAATAGTGGGAAAATCATCTGAACTAGGGCTCTTCAGAGGTTACATACTCATAAGGGAATAAAAAAATCTCAAAATCTATGAAAGGTCTATCCAGAGATCTGTTCATGCTTTCGGTCACCCTTAGCTCCACTGCGTCTAAGACTCTTCCCAGATCTTCCTCTAACGGGTGTACTGAGGAGAAAAGCCGATCAAAGTAATATGTTATAACTGTAATAATGTCCTCTCGATCCTCCTGCCAAAAACCATCTTTATCATTTTCATCTTTCGTGTCTTATACCAAGTATATGTATATATATAAATATACATGGTAGAAGAAATGAAAGATGAAAATGAAAGTGTCTATGTCTTTCATGTCTGGAAGCCTGACATTGCAGGGATTTGTTTAATTATGCAAATGCTTCTTTCAATTGGTAAGCACAATGACTGCCATGTCAAGGAATTGATACCACCTAAACATTTATAATTTCATTTTTTATCATGCAATTATACTTAGTTCCATGAACGAGATTAAACAAATATATTATGCAATTATCTTGATAAAAATATCTTATACTAATTTAAACTACATTAAGATATAGTAGTATGAAAAAACATTAAATTTTGCATACGATGAGTGGATCCTAAATCATGTCCATTAAACATTGAATTAAAGTTTAACTTCCGTGTACCTTTTAAAGGTTACTAAAGACCTATTTGTAGGCGATATTTTTGGTGTAACCTTCAAAATGCTAAATCTTCATCGTCTAATACAATGAATAACATAATCAAAATTATATGTCATAAGAATATATGTAAAAAAATGTTTGGATATAAAAGTTTCACTTTTCCATACCTTTCAAATTTTATTGAAGACCTCTTTATGAACAATATTTTTGGTGACTATCGATTCTGGAATGGGGAGACTATCACTTCTGGAACGGGGGACCATCACTCCCAGAACGCGGGAATCATCACTTTTAGAACAAGTGACTATCATTTCTAGAACGGGTGACTATCACTTCTACAACGGGTAACTATCACTTCTGAAACGGGTGACTATCACTTCTAGAATGGGTGACTGTCGCTTCTGGAATGGGGGGACCATCACTTCTGGAACGGAGGACCATCATTCCCAAAACAGGAAAGAACAACATAACGATAAAAAAGGATTCAGACCAACAAAAAAGTGGCCGTAATTGATTGGGTAAGCTGAGTGACCCGGACAAGACAGATTGACAGGCCACCAAGTGGCTTTGATTGATTGGCTCGGAACCACAAGAAATCGTCAAGTGGCTGTTATTAATTGATGGTTGAGCGAGACAAATGTGAAATGAGAAAAGAAAAGGAAGAGAAGCAGAACCGTGTGATGGATCTTACGGTTACGATTATATTTAGTAGTGATAAAGACAATATAATGGATCACCTGAGCATGAGAGCCCAGACCTGAGAAGATCCCATCAGCCGAAAACATAGGGGGTGTGATCATCCCCCTTCATCTTTACTACTATTATTATTATTATCATTATTATTATCATTATTATTATTATTATTATTATTATTATTATTATTGTAAGGCATATAATTACAGGCTCATAAAAAAGGAAAAGGAGAGGCAACCCAGGCGGCGAAGGGCATTGCCTTTTCCTTCTTCACATATCGACAATTTATGTAAAATCATTTACTCTAGTGAATATCAACAATCTTCCAGTGGTTTTTCTTCCCTTTTAGGGGTTTTCACGTAAATGATGGTGTCTTTATTCTATCTTTCTCTCTTCAAATTAGGATCTTCATTATTCGTTCGTAAAGGGTTCCCTACACCGAAAAAACCCTTTACATTTGGTGCTTTCATTGAGAGCGAGAGAAAAACTCAAAGAAATCCCTCCCAAAATGCCAAAAACCAAATCAAACGGCCCATCAACAATGAAAGCGGAATAGAAATGGCAATGGATTGGAAGCAGAGATGGGAACAACAACAAGTACAAGACTAAAAATGAAACAAAAAATGGTAAATCGTTCATTGCATATTCGATTGGATTATTTTTTTTACATCATTATCAACTTAAAAAAAAGAGGAGAGGAGAACTTATTTGACTTGTGATAAACAAAGTTTTGATTTGAAGTTTTGAGTTGAAAAATCTCAAGAGCAGAAAAGTCCTAAAAAAGGAAAAATCCCGAGAATGGGAATGAAATTAGCTCGACAACATGAAAAATCCTAAGAATGGGAACGAAATTAGCTCGACATGGGAAAAGTTTTGAGAACGGGAGTGAAATTAGATCTACAACAGGAAAAGTCCCGAGAACAGGAAGGATTTTAGCTCGATAACAAGAAAAGTCCTGAGAACGGGAATGAAATTAGCTCAACAATAGGAAAAGTCCTGAGAACGGGAACGAAATTAGCTTGACAACGGGAAAAGTCCTGAGAATGGGAATGGAATTAGCTCAAAAACAAGAAAAGTTCTAAGAATGGGAAGGAATTAGCTTGGAAACAGGAAAGTTCTGAGAACGGGAAACATCCTGAGACCGGAAAAAGTCTTGAGAACAGAAAAGAAAAGAAGTTGAGAAAAGAAATTCAGAACAGAAAAGAAAAGAAGTTGAGAAAAGAACTTTAGAACAGAAAAGGAAAGAAGTTAAGGAAAGACCTTTAGCTCAGTAAAGAAACGTTGAGAAAAGAAGAGCTGAGTAAAAAAGTGTTATGATAATTTTCATGAAGACTGCTCAGGAAAGCAGATTATGCAGAACGATCAACTTCAAAAATTATACTGTATTTATTAGAAGCCAACTATATAGCGAATTCTATGTCATCAAGAAGATGCAGAAGTCTACTTATTGAAGAAATTTATGGAATTCAATTTGGAGCTCTCAATCAAAACTTGTAACTAGTAACATGTAGGCTGTCAACTCTCCCTCTTCTTTGACAATGGAACTAAAGGCGTAAGTACTTGGGAGGGGCAGTTCATAAGTCCTACTCTCAGAAAGAAATCAAAAAGGGGTCATGGTACCATGATAGGAGCCTAAGTCCTTGAGAGTGTCTACTGACATCGTTCTCAGAAGGAAAAAGAAAATATGGAAACACAGAAACTCTACCAACAAATGCAGAACGTCAAATTCAATCTCATGCGATGCAATTACGGAACAGTATAATTGCTCCTTATTCATTTTAATAAATTATTATGTTATTGTTCTCATACAATATTCTTGTCACATATCTTAACGTATGAGAGAAGAAAAATGAAAAATAAAGAAACAGGAGAAACTTTATCAATATGCTCATAACAAAAGAAACAAGGGAAACTCTATCAATGAGCTTGTAACAAAAGAAACCAGAGAAGATTTATCAATGAGCCCGTAACTTTATTTTTCAAACTCATGCAATGCAATTATGGAACAGTATAATTACTCCTTATTCATTTCAATAAATTATTATGTTATTGTTCTCATACAACATTCTTGTCATAGATCTTAACGCACCAGAGAAGAAAAATAAAAAATAAAGAAACGGGAGAAACTCTATCAATAAGCCCGTAACAAAAGAAACGAGGAAAACTCTATCAATGAGCCCGTAACAAAAGAAACGGGAGAAACTCTATCGACGAGCTTGTAACAAAAGAAATGGGGGAAACTCTATCAATGAGCCCGTAATAAAAGAAATGGGAGAAAACTCTACCAATGAGTCTTTGATTTAAAAAGGGAGAAACTCTAGCAAGAGATCGAAAGAAAACGGGCCCCTGGTCTTAAAAAGCTCAAGTCCATGAAGATTTGTTGTCTATGGATGGCGTTTTCTAAAGAAATTGGAAACGGGCCCTTGAGTTTAAAAAGTTCAAATCCATGAAGATTTATTGTCTACGGATGACATTTTTTAAAAGAAATTGGAAACCGGCCTCTGATCTTAAAAAGCTCAAGTCTATGAAGATTTATTTTTTATAGACGACGTTTTATAAAAAAAATTTGGAAACGAGCCTCTGATCTTGAAAAGCTCAAGTCGGATGATGTTTTCTAAAGAAAATTGGAAATGGACCCTTGAGTTTAAAAAGTTCAATTCTATGAAGATTTGTTGTCTACGGATGACATTTTCTAAAAAAAATTGAAAACAGGCCCCTAAGCTTAAAAAGCTCAAGTCCATGAAGATTTGTTGTCTACGGAATACATTTTCTAAAGATAATTGCAAAAGGATCCCTGAACTTATAAAAGAGTTAAATTAAATTCACGAAAACTGGTATCTGCAGACATCATCTTCTTAAAAAGCATAACGGGAATAAAAGAGCGTAACGATAAAATAAGAAAGGACAAATCAATACACATCAATAAGTTTCATTTATTGAGTGTAATGGAGGGCAAATGAACAGGAAAAAATCACCTAAGACACATGTACGAAAAGAATGCTGAAGCGGGTGACTATCGCTTCTGGAATAGGAGGGGACTATCACTTCTGGAACGGGGGGCCGTCACTCCCAGAATGGGGATCATCACTTTTGGAATGAGTGATTATCTTTTCTAGAGCAGGTGATTATTGCTTTTGGAACGGGTGACTATCACTTCTAGAACGGGTGACTATCACTTTTGGAACGGGGGGACCATCACTCCCAGAACAGGGGACCATCACTCCCAGAACGGGAAAGAACAATATAACAAGAAAAAGGGGTTCAGACCAACAATCAAGTGGCTGTAATTGATTAGGTAAACTGAGTGACCCAGACAAGACAGATTGATAGGTTACCAAGTGGCTCTGACTGATTGGCTCGGAACCACAGAAAATCATCAAGTGATTGTTATTAATTGATGGTTGAGTGAGACATATGAGAAATGAGAAAATGAAAGGAAGAGAAGCAGAACCGTGGAATGGATCTTAGGGCTACGATTAAATTTAGTAGTGATAAAGATAATATAATGGATGAATTGAGATGGGATCCCAAACCTGAGAAGATCCCATCAAGTCTATGAAGATTTATTATTATTATTATTATTATTATTATTATTATTATTATTATTATTATTATTATTATTGTAAGGCCTATAAGTTCAGACTCATAAAAAAGGAAAAGGAGAGGCGACCCAGGCGATGAAGGGCATTTCCTTTTCCCTATTCTCCTATCAACAAACTATGTAAAATCATTTACTCTAGTAAATATAAACAATCTTCCTATGATTTTTCTTCCCTTTAAGGGTTTTTATGTAAATGATGGTATTTTTATTCTCTGTTTCTCTCTTCAAATTATGATCTTCATTATTCGTTCGTAAATTGTTCCTCATACCGAAAAACCCCTTTACAATACTCCAACATGATTAAGAGATTTGCATTGGCTCTTGTTTATTATCATGACATAGCATATTTTCAATGGATATCGTCTTATTTTCAATACGAAATGCCATTTCGATTCTGTAGAGTTGTGTATGATTCTTGGTATCAAGACTTTTGTGCCAATTTTGTTGTCAGTAATTATCTTACCTTCAATTATAAATAACCCAAATAAGTCAATCTCAATCTTGTTCCGGTGCACATTGTGAATTTCTTAGTAGTATAACTGACATTCCCACCTTGAGATGTAATGTATGATTTGGTACCCAAGCGAATCTTAGTGTGTTCAAAAACTCAATTGAGTACATTAAATCTTTTTCAGCAGTATCTTTTGACCCTTTACATATTTCATCACAACTTCTATATATTTTTGTCGCGCCTTGAATCATGTTGAACATATAATCATTAACTTCATCGATTGTGTCATTTAAGGGTGTCGAAATAGCACTTTCTTTAAGGTACTCCTCATTATGTTATTGTCTTTCAAAATATGGGTAGATGCTTCTAACTATACATTCAATTGGATTGTCATATGGTTTAATGAGGTTGTTTCCAGGAATTTTTGTTTAAGTATTTTCATCTTCATCATCTCTTGCTATAGTTATTATTTTACCATCACCGAGTTCCAGTACGCATTTGTTGAACTCTTTTTTTCATTGATCAATAAGTTCAAGCACTGAAGTTTCATTTACTCTCATATTTTTCGAAAGCATAAAGATTTTGCATTCGTTCCATAAGTATGTTCTATTTATTGTAGATTGAACAACATCTTGTCTTCTTCCTTTTACAACCACTGTCAATATTTGACGAAAATCACCTCCAAAAAGTATCTCTATACCCCAAAACATTTTTGTAGAAGCTATCTTGTCTTTAAGTCCTTTTATATCTCTAAGACATTTGTCTACTACCCCAAATCCAAATTTATGATCCATTGGTGCTTCATCCCATATAATCAGTCTAGTTTGACAAATTAAATAAGCTAATTGACTCTCCTGTTTAATCTCACATATTTGGTTCTCAAATAATTCAATAGGTATGTCAAACCTACTATGAGTTCTTCTTCTTCTTGGAAGTAGAAGTGAAGCGATTCCTATTTTATTACCAAAATTAGAGTTAAAAATTGAAACTGCGTGTTAGTTAATGTAAAAAAATATTTCATGGATGTACACTTGAAAATGAACTATAGCTAGGGAAAGTTTCTAAGACTGTCTGAATGTATGATAAAATATCAAATAAAACTAATTTAAAATAATGTGATGTTTTCCTGCTGAAGCCACTTCAAGAACTATTTTTCTTTTTGATCTAATCTTCGTAATGAAAGTTCTATATAGGAAAGTTTTGCCTGCCCCAACATATGTTAGAATTATGTCGTTAAAGTAAGGTGTAATAACTATTTATGAGTAAAAAAGTACTTCTTTGGCATTTATGCGGTACTGGATTTTTTGAATAAATTGAAAGTTTCCTTTAATTAAAGTGTGTTTGTAATTTACTTCAGTTTTGGAACTATTATCAATGTAAGAAGAGTAAAGATCGAGCAATCTTCTAGACAAACTCTTCTGAGATGGTTTAGAATATTATTCGCAGCCGTAGGATCGACTGGGCAATTCAATCCAATTATGACTGTTAGGTTGAACCAAAAGATGCAGGTCTCGGGGCATGAGAGTGGAGACGCTAAATACCTTAATCCTAAGGTAAATAGGAAACTTGACTTAGTTACTTGTGATCTTTAATATGCTAAAGTAGTGAGTTTGAATTGCCAGACAATATCTCGACTGTTGGGACCGTGATTCAACTATGTTGAAGTTGTGCGATTCACAGATATAGAATTCATGGTAAGATTGCTAAAGCAACAATATCACATTATAGTTATAATGTTCAAATTAATTATTTCATTATTTTTTAATTATTGGATAATTAGTAAATAAAAAAATTAATTAATTGATAGAGATCAATTTAATTTATCAATTCAGACTGATGGATTTTGACACAATTTTGGCTCTAGGGGAGATGTAAAAAATCGCATATCACAGTAAAGGGAGAATGTAAATTTTGGTTTTATCATATATGAGTATATGAGTAAATTTTATAATTAATATATAAGGGATTGCATTAGGGTTGCATCCCTAACCCTAACCACAGTGTGTTAAATCATAGCTGAAAAATGTTTCTCTCTCCTCCCCACACAGTTGCCGCCAATTTCATAGTAGGGGAAGAGAAAATTTTGTTTTCTCTTTCAATCATCGTTTTGAGGGCCCACACTCAATTCCTACCGATATTTTTAAGAGATGTACTTCTGGTTCTAACAGTTGGTGGTTGGTGTGGAGATCAATTACTAGCTCTGCGAAGAACGTAGAACGCAAGATATAAATTGGATCCCGTCAAATCAGAAATTCTCTACTAATTGAAAACGTATAAATTGTTTCAATCTTTTCTCGATAGTATGATTATACATGTTCATTGATTGTTTTGTGTTTAATTGGATTAAACATTTGTATGATTTTTTTTTTAAATTCCGCCCATGAACTTGTCACAATTCATTAACTTTTCTTCAAAATCTAAAATCTGATCCAACAATTGGTATCAGAGCCCATGGTTTTTGAATATGAATATTATGTATTTAAATGTATGTATGGATGAATATGATGATGTTGGCATATATGTTTTATATGGTAGGTTCAAAAAAATGTTTGAATGTGTTTTATGAATGGATCCCCATTGATTGGCTCTTGGTGTTATTTTTTAATTTTAGAATTGATGTACACCAAAAGTTGTGGCATATGATTTTATGTAATTTAATTTTGCAAGAGTTGTATCGTTAATTTTCATGTAAATCCATCACAAACACATTCTGATCGAATCGTCACACCGATCCTGAGAAGTTGCACGCACCTCGAGGTTCACCACGCCGTCTGCCACACGCCACGTCGTTTGCTACCGTTCATCATCCGTCGTCGCACCGCGTGCCCGGTGGCTTGCAGGGTTGTGTCGCCATCGTCCACCACTCGCCATTGCTTGTTGCGCGCCATCACTAGGGTTTGTGAAAGCCTAGGTGGCAACATTAGGGTTTTGGAAATCCTAGCGTGCGCAAGACCATGTTGGGTCTTGGACTGGCGTGTACCCACCAACCATGTCGAAGTTTTGGACCGAGCAAGTGTTGCTTGACCCAAATGATTCGCATGAACTTAGGATTTGATTCCAAGCTCAATCTAGTCCCTAAAAATTAGATTTATTTAATTTAGTAATTTTTCAACACTAATAAATTAGAATTTATTTTGCAAATTATTTTAAAATAAATCAATTGATTAATTTACTTGGTAATTTTTTTGCCAAAGTAAATATTGTTGGAAAATTAATTTTAAATTGAAATTTGAATTTTGAAAATGGGACTGGACCTTAGTGAAGGGTTATAAAGAGGTGGGACTTCTTGAAGGATTAGGAGGTAATTACAGACGCCATTAATAATAGTTTTTTAAATTATTATACTTTATTATTCTTTTTATGAGTTGTAATTATAAATGAGTCATAAAAAGTTAATTTTGAATGTATGATTTATTATTAATCTCGTATTCTAATATAATATATATAGAAATATGGATATACCAATATCAAATTGCCATGTAGCATGTACATGCATCATTGTAGTTTAAATTTATAATGAGTTATAATTTTAAATATAATGTGAATTTTATAAAAGTTATAAATTTTAAATTTTGATTTAAATTTGGCTAAAATACAAAACATTCCCTTGCATTTTGATGAAACTGTAAATTATACCCCTACATTTTTTTCATATTTTTATAGCCATGTATGTTGACTAAACTGTAAAATATACCTTTCAGTGATTTTTAGTTAAATTTAACAGAAAGTTAATTCAGTTTTGCAGTTTTTTTCTTTCCCGCCAAGAAGTCCATTACTTCCCTCTATTTCTAATATTTCCCTCCATTTATCTATACTACTTTACCCCTATTAATAACTCTATTCTTTCCCCTCAATTTTAAACTTTCATTTTCACATTCAAGCTATTTTTCAGATGTGGACAATAACTTTTTTGAAGGAATTGGTTGACAAAAAATTACTATATTTACAATTTATAATTCAAGAATACATACTAGTAGATTTTTTTTTCAATTTCAAATTCTTACTGTTTATGCTCTTTACACTAATTCACAATCTGTAAAAATGCATAAAATCGAATGCTGTTAAAAAGTTCTGCTACAAAAAAAAATCACCAAATTCATCAGTAAAATCATCCTAAAAAATTCAGATTCATCATCCCAAGAATATTCACATTCATCATCGAATTGATCATCACACAAAATAAAATCCAGAAACCAAAACAAACTTGAAAACAATAAAGAAAAAAAACCTAGAACCGAAAACAAACTCAAAAATAGTAAAGGGAGATTTTAAACAAATCGAACAAATTAGTGAGATTTCGAACAAACCCAGAACCCTAAATCGAAGGAGATTTCAATAACAAATTACATACCCGGAAGATTTGACACCTTCGATGGTCGAATTTGGGAAAAACGGGCAAAACACAAAACCCTAGCCCTTCATTCCCTCTATCGCGACGGTAAAGTGAAAGAGTAAGAAAAAACCACCTAACTTGATTTACTTTTAACTTCTGTTAATGTCGTTAACAGAAGTTTGGCACGTGCGTGACACGTGCCTTTTTGTGGTTAGTTTTGACGGAAATTCTAACGGAGGGGTATATTTTACAGTTTAGTCAAAGTGTAGGAGTATAAAATATGAAAAAAAAGTATTAGGGTATAGTTTGCAGTTTCATCAAAGTACAAATGTGTGTTTTGTATTTTAGCCTTTAAATTTTATAAAATTTTATAATTTTTAAAACTTTCTTGTCAAATGTAAAAGGAGTTATGATTTTTGAAAAAGTGAAAAAAATTCAATTTTTCAAAAACTAAGTGGGAGGGTCGTTTACGTTAAAATGATCCCAAGGTCCCCAACGCAAACTTGATCATGGCACGAGGAGTGGTTTAGAGCCGCCCCAGCAGTCCTCTCTTCAGTGGGAGAAACTTAGGAATCATGTCGCTTTGAGTAATTGAGTTGCTTGAGAAGCTAAAGCTTGTAAATGAAGTAGTGAGGCAGGACCGTTCCTAGACTGATTGTTAGTTCATAGCAACCTTTAAAGTCGATGCTTTGGTTAAACACTTAGACTGAATCACATTAGAATCTCTCATAGGAGATAGTCAATGGGGCTAAGGTGACCAAAACCATTGAAAATTAGTTGAGGTAGATGTAGTGACATCTTGGTAAGCTTTAACCAAATGAGAAGTGTCTCGATGCGATAGGAGGTAGCTCAGGTGTTGTCCCTATATGAGACAATCTATCTTTGTTGATCTTAACATCATGGAAGATATATGTTTTTATCGGATTTTTTAAATATTTAAGTATTTGAATCATTGATAATACTTTCCTAAATGATTAAAGATTTATTTACAACGCTTTATTTATTCTTTTTAGTAATCATGGCGTTATCCCCACTCTCCAAAATCTTGAATACAAACAAACTCACTGGTGAAAATTACATGGATTGGAAATATAATCTTGATATCGTGTTAACGGTAGAAAAGCAAAAGTTTGTGCTCACCACTCCTTGTCCCATTGAACCTATTGCTGAATCGACTCAAGAGGAAAATGATGCTTATGCTTCTAGACTGTGTTCTGATGAGGTCGCCATGTGTGACATGTTGGCATCAGTTAGCAATGTGTTGCAACAAACAGAAACAAAACATGGAGAGCGTCGCTGATATGATGTTGAACATCACTGAAATGTTCGGGGATGAAGGTCGTCAAGCCAAACAGGCTACTGTGTTAAACTTCATGAATTGTCAGATGAAATCTGGAACTCCTGTCATAGAATATATGATGTTGATTATTAGTTATCTGAATGAGTTGAGGATCATGAGAGCTGAGGTAGATGGCGAGACTCAAGTTGACATGATCTTCGAGACTCTGCCAGACATTTTTGAGAACTTCAAACTTAATTATTCGATGAATAAGTTGAGGTACTCTCTTCTGAAACTTATGAAGGAGTTGCAAGCTGTTGAGACCTTATTTTTGAAGGGCAAGAGGAAGAATAGATAGAAAAACTTTAGTAAAAGTAAGCCTTCTACCTTTGGAGCAAAAAAAAAATACAAGAGAGGTCTGAAGAAAGTTACGAAGGTGAACTCGAAAGTTGTGAAAAACAAGGACCCTAAGAAAGTGGACAATTTGAAAGACAAGTGACATCATTGCGAAGTCACTGGTCATTGGAAATGCAATTGCTACATTATCTCAAGGAATTGAAATCTAAATGTACATTACTTGTTACCAAAGTCTGTTATATGACTGACTCTACTTTTTCGTGGATTATAGACTCTGCAGCCACTAACCATATTTGTTATTCCTTGCAGGGGTTCAAGGAAAGTAGAAAGCTTAATGAGGGCGAGTTCAACTTTCGTTGGAGGAATGAAGCACTAGTATCAATAGTATCAGTTAGAACTATTAAATTGTTATTTGAGAACATTTATTTGATTTTGTGTGATGTTTATTATATCCCCATTTTTGAGAAAAAAAACTCATTTTAGTAGCTGATTTAATGGAGCAAGGGTTTTCTTTGGGTTTCATTGATAATGATATTGATATTTTTAGAAATGATTGCTTAATTACTACTGCACGCATGATAAATGACATTTTCTGTGTAAAACTTAAAGTTTCAATGATATGTGACACTGAAGTTAATATTGATTTTTACAAAGGGATAGTGGTTGAAGTTTGACTCAATCGATCTAACCTACTTATGGTACTTGAGTCTTGGTCACATTAGCCTAGACATGATTAAAAGACTTGGAAATGATGGTCCACTGCAAACTTTAAGTGTGGGATCACCACCCACATGCGAATTTTGCATAGATGACAAAATGACCAAGAGACCATTTTCAACGAAGGGTGAAAGAGCCACTAAATGCCTTGAACTCACATTTTGGACATGTTTATCTAATGCGTCAAAAGCCTGAAACCTTTGAAAAGTTCAAAGTGTACAAGGCTATGGTTCAGAAGCAATTAGAGAAACAAATCAAAACATTACGATCTAGTCGTGGTGGAGTGTACTTGCTAGGATAGTTCAAAGACTTTCTTAATGAAGAATGTATTCTTTCTCAGCTTACAACACTTGGCACTCCAGAAGAGACTGGTGTGTCAGAGAGAATGAATCAAACTCTATTGGATATGGTTATATCCATGAGGAGTTACTTATCCCTTCCAGATTCATTCTGGGGATATATGCTTTGGAAACAATGACATATATTCTGAACCAAGTTCTGTCAAAGACGGTGCCTAGTACACCATATGAAAGATGGGTGGACAAAAGTCATCTATAATCCACCTTAGGATATGGGGATGCCCGACACATGTATTGAGACCAAAGACATGAAAGTTGACTAGCGAATTATGCATGTTTGTAGGATATCTCAAAGGAACGAAGGGATATTTCTTTTACAGTCCAACCGACAAGAAAACATTCATGAACACGTATGCATGTTTTCTTGAAGAGGACTACATAAGAAGTAGGAAGCCGAGAAGCACACTTGTGCTAGAAGAATTATTGAGTGGGAAGACACCGACTCCCCAATCAAGACTTGTTCCTGATTCAATAATGGAAGAGCCACACTAAGAGCAGAAGCCTATGGAGCCTCGACGTAGTGGGAGGGTTGTGAGACAACCTGACATGTACATGTCTTATGGATATGCCTTGACAACATTCTCAAATAAAGATCATGATGAAACTGTTTTCTACTCATAGGCTATGGCTGGTCATGAAGAAAACCTATGGCAAGACGCCATGAATGTCAAGACACAATCAACATACTCTAAAAGAGTCTGAAAGCTGTTAGGTCCTTCTGAAGGGGTAAAAACTGTAGGGTGTAGATGGATTTATAAGAAAAAGAGAGGTTTAGATGGGAATGTACATACATTCAAAGTTAGGTTTGTAGCCAAGGGCTAAACCTAAAAGGAAGGTATTAACTATGAGGATACCTTCTCGCTGGTGGCCATACTTAAAATCCATATGAATCCTCATGTCCATTGCTACTGCCCTCGATTATGAAATATGGTAGATGAAAATCAAGATTGCTTTTCTAAATGGCAATCTTGTAGAGTGCATTTATATTACTCAACCAGATGGGTTCATGAAGAAAGGCCAAGAGGGAAATGTTTGCGAACTGCTGAAGTCCATTTTTGGCCTTAAGCAAGCATCCCGATCGTGGAATATCAGATTCGACGAAACTGTCAAGAACATCAATTTTGAGCAGTTAATGGATGAACCCTATGCGTATAAGCTGATATATGAAGGGAAGATAGTTTTTCTGGTTTTTTACATGGATGATAATCTACTCATTGAGAATGATGTAAGAAAATTATCTGATGTCAAGATTTGACTTGCAAAATAATTTGATATGAAGGATATTGGAGAAGCTGCCTTTGTCCTAGGTATTTAGATCTTTCAGGATCAGAAGAACAAGCAGTTGGTAGTTTCCTAAGCATCTTATATGGTAAGGTGATGATCGCTTCAGTATGCAAGACTCTAATAAGGGATATCTTCCCTTTAGGCATGGATTCAGCCTCTCCAAGGAGTAGTCTCCCAAGACTCCTCAAGAAGAGGAAGACATGAGAAAGATTCCCTATGCCTAAGTTGTAGGAAGTCTTATGTATGCAATACTTTACACTAGGCCAGATATTTACTACGCTGTAGGTGTGATGAGTCATTTTCAATATAATCCTAGACTCGAGCATTGGAATGTTGTCAAAAATATCATCTAGTATCTTAGGAGAATGAGGAACTATATGCTTATGTATTCAGGTACTGACCTGAATATGACGAGTTATATCGACTCTGATTTTCGAGCGGACAAGGATTTTTAGAGGTCCACATCAGGATCGATGTTCAGCCTAGATGGTGGAGCAGTGATATGGAGAAGTATAAGGCAATCTTGCATTGGTGATTCTACCATGGAAGCTGAGTATGTGGCGGCTTGGGAACCTGCAAAGGAGGTTGTTTGGCTTAGAAAGTTCCTAAAGACTCTAGAAGTCGTTCTAGTGCTTACAAACTCATGACACTTTATTTTGGCAATGGTAGGGTAGTAGCAAACTCGAAGGAACCGAGAAGCCACAAAAGATCCAAACACATAGATAAAAAATACCACCTTATCAGGGAGATAGTTCAGCATGGAGATGTTGAAGTAACACATATATTAATGATCAATAACCTGACAGATCCATTCACGAAGACTTTAAGTAGTAAAGTCTTTGATAGTCATCTAAAGGGTATAGGGAAACGAGATTATACAAGCCTACTTTAGTCCAACTGGGAGATTGTTGGAATTGTATCCATAAAGTAGAGTGTAATAACTATTTATGAGTAAACAATTATTTCTTTGACATTTATGCTTACTAAATTTTATGAGTAAATTGTAAGTTTCCTTTAATTAAATTATGTTTGTAATTTACTTAAGTCCTGAAACTATTATCAACATAAGAAGAGTAAAGATCGAGCGATCTTCTAGACAAACTCTTCTGAGATAGTTCAGACTGTTATTCACAGTCTTAGGATCAGCTGAGTAATCAAATCCTATTATTACTCTTAGGTTGAACCAAAGGATGCCGGTCTCGGGGCGTGGGAGAGGAGACTCTAACGATTGACCTAGATGTGTTATGGACATGTTGAATAGACCAGTAATCAATTAGTTTAAAGCAAAGTCATTTATCTAACTCTAAATCTAATTATTACATCTTAAAGATATTTTCGTAATTACCTTAATTCTAAGATGAATACAAAAATTGACTTAGTTACTTGCGATTTTTTATATGTTAAAGGAGTGAGTTCGAATTGCCAGACAATACATTGGTTGTTGGGATCGCGATTTAACTATATTGGAATTGCATGATTCACAGATATAGAATTCTTGGTGAGATTGCAAAAGCAACAGTATCACCTTATAATTTATTGATCGATATGTAAATAAATAAACCAAGCCCGATACTCGATGACATGAGTCATTGAATAAGAATGATCTGTATTAGACACTTCACTGATATGTCTTTTTTATTAACAGTCAATAAAAGAGTTAAGAAAATAATAACTAGATGGATAAAATGGTAATTTTACATCCCACTCTTGTTACTGATATTGATAAAGGGTAATATTATAAAATATTCTATGAACCATGAAATATAAGTGTTTGTTTGCACCAATAGAAAATGTAGCGCGCATGAATCGAGAGTTCTATCAGCATTAGACCTATAGTGGAGTCGTATGATGTTGGGATTAAATCAGTCGAGAAATTATGGAGATAAATTAGCCAGGTATTTGAATCCCATAAATTTATTCATGTCAGTCCATTTGGTCTTAGGAGTAGTTCATAAGGACAGGAATGAGAAACGACGTCAGTTGGACAAAAAATGTATTTTGGACCAATGTACACTTCCCGATCCCCAATCAAACAAAAAATATGAGATGAGTGTCATTACTAAATTAGTGGAAATTAAAGTTAATGTTCAAATTAATTATTTCATTATTGTCTAATTATTAGATAATTAGTAAATAAAAGAAATTAATTAAGTATATCGATATTGTAATTGAACTTTTCTCGGAGAAGTTTATTCTCCACTTGCATTAAAATTCCCATATGTGGTTGAGGCAACCCTTTGTTGTTGGCGATTTGTTTACCATTTTTTCTTACTATTTTTTCAATCTCAATCAAACAATAACTCTTTATTTGGTCTTTTGTTAATTCAAAGCTATGATGTCGAAAGAGTTTACGCTTTCAGTATAAGATATTCTCGGATAATAATTGCCAATTACTCTCCTATAATTCTTTTGGATGAGTTACTTCACAAACAATATGATTGTAACAAAAAGTTCCCTTAGCTGAGCAAGTATTGCCCAATTGCTAGCTTCTTGAATTGCATCATTCCATTCTTCATCATCACTAAGCATTCCAAGAGCATAACATGCTTGTTTGAATGTTGCATCTATAATTTCATTTACTGTTCTTATTTCTTTAGATGTTCTCGACCTTTAAGTATGTTTAGCAATATTCTTAAATAGTATCTTTCTCCAGTTGTTGAATGTACATAAAATTTATTTGTGCTATACACCTTTCTGATTTTCTTGGAGTCCAAATTTTTTTGCTTGAATTCCACACATATTTTGAAGGAAACTCGACATATGTGAGTTATCTTGTGTTAGAATTAATTACATTCATCTCCATCAACTGTGTGAATATAGTTCTATTGACGTCACTACTCATAACATTTTGAAGGTTTACATAATCTCTTAAAGCGATAGATACCTACAATCTAAGTAAGTCTTAATCTTGTTAACTTCAATAATTTCTTCTTTACTTGTTTGGCTATTTATTGAAATATTATCTTCGATAAGCATAGTATCACTGTCAACACCCTTATTCATATATTTAAAGAGATACTTAATTGCTTTCGATTTGTTACACCATTCCACGTTGATATGTGATGAAACTTCACCAACAGATCTCTATTATATGGCACCACGTATTGATTATCAACCTTAACATCTCTTTTCTTGACATACCTATAATTAGAGTTAATATAATTATAATGAGTAAAATAATAAATTATGAATCTCTAAAATATGATTATATTTCATTTAGCAAAAGAGAAATCTATAAAATTAACATTATTATCTTTTCTTTTGTAGACAGGAAATCCATCTTGATCAATGGTGGTCTCATTATAGAAGCATTTAGGATAATGTTTTGAGCAAGAACCATTAATCGTACATGATGATTCCTTGTTGGCATTACCACACAGCTCATGAATCATAAATTGTAATACTGCAGTATAAGCTTATGGGTATGTTTCTTTTTCTTTGCTGAAATTATTTTATCGATATCTGATGGTGTTAGGTGTTTGTCATTTGATTCAACCTAAAGAAGAATGTGGTCACGTGGAGTCTTCTTTTTTGAAATTCGATTAGATACAAAGCTGTTATCAGATCTAGTATGTACTTAAATTCAAACAATACAATATTTTTTAAAATATGTTAAAAGTTAGTATTAAAAGTTAGACTTCACTGTACATCGTAATTTATTGAGTCTAAATCAATGCCAAATGACAAAGCCGACTCCAAATGCAATACTAGTGCATACAAACTTAATTAAATGTATTCCCAAAAAATAAAATGACTTTTGGCCATATAGACATTGCCTCCTTTTCCCCAACCACACAAACCTTCATACACTCTCTTAGTAAAGTGACACTCTCAAGAGAATTAAAAATGAAAATTAACTATTGTTGTTTAATTAACTATTGCTGAAAATGAAAATCAAGTAATAATTGTAAAAGGCAATATGGGTTGAAATTATGTCCATAAAATATGGTGTAATAATTATTTATGAGTATTTAGTTATGACATTTATGTATTACTAAATTTTATGAATAAATGAAAGTGTTCTTTAATTAAAATTTGTTTTTAATTTACTTAAGTCCTGAAATTGTTGTCAACAAAAGAAGGGTAAAGACTGAGCGGTCTTCCATACAAACACTTCTGAGATAATTCAAAATATTATTCACAGTTTAAGATCGTCTGGACAATCAAATCTAATTAAAACTGTTAGGTTGAAGCAAATGATGTTGGTCTCGGAGCATGGGAGTGGAGACTCTAACAGTTGACCTAGACATGTTATGAAACATGTTGAATAGACCAGAATAAATTAGTTTAGAGCAAAGCCGTTTATCTGACTTTGAATCTAATTGTTAAACTTTAAGGGTATTTTCATGATTGCCTTAATCATGAGGTGTATACGAAACTTGATCTAGTTACTTACAATCTTTGATACGCCAAAGAAGTGAGTTCGAATTGCCGGCCAATACATCGGCTATTAGAATCGTGATTCAACTATGTTGGAGTTGCATGATTCACATATAGAGACTTCGTGGTAAGATAGCAATAGCAACAATATCACCTTATGCTTTATCGATGGGTGTGTGAATAAATAAAACTGGGCCTGGTACTCGATGACATGAGTCATTAAATAAGATATTGTGAACTATACGAAACACTTTACTATTATGTTTTTCTTATTCACAGTCAATAAAAGAGTTAAGGAAATAATAACTAGAAGGGTAAAATGATAATTTTATATCCCGTTCTTGCTACTTTTATTCACGAAGGGATACATTATAAAATATTCTATGGACCGTGAAATATAAATATTTATTTGCACCAATAGAAAATGTAGCGCGCATGAACCGAGAGTGATTCGGCAATCGACCTATAGTTGAGTCGTATGATGTCGGGATTAAACAGATCAGAAATTTATGAAGATGAATTAGCCGAGTATTTGAATCCTATAGCTTTCTTCATGTAGGTCCATTTGTAAATTTGATAAATTGTAATAAGTTGAGGGTTAATAAAATTAAGTAAATATTACAAATTTTAACACTTTTAGAGAGGTGTTTATAAAGAATGGCTCCTCATACCTGTTTTTTGCAAATATGTCTGGTTGGGATTTGATAACATGTGCTGAGCATGAGATTTTGTGTTGAAATTTCCTTTTTATTCTCAGTTTTAATTATTTCTATATCTCTCTCTACTTGCAGAGTTGAAGGATTCGCCTTTGAAGACGAGACAACGCCGCACATGCCTCATACGAGAACGACTCAACCACTTTCACTCCTACGCTACAAATTTCTTCGGTCGTCAAATCTGCCATGTGATTTTGACGGCAGCTGCCTTTCTAAAGCAAGCAAAAGGACGACGCGATATCGTGTCGTATCATCAAATACTCTCTTCTTCTTTCTAGTCTTCTAAAGAGAACGCATGCAAACTCAGACGTGAGGATCGTGAGAGTTTTGCTAAAGTAGAACAAAAGTAGGAGTACTCATCATGATTAAAATGCTTCTCAGCAATGGTATGACTGTTATTTATTTCAATTTTTGCTACCACGTAGATTTGAAAATTCTGCTCAACAGTTCTTTATGTTGAATTGAAAAACATCTAAAGAAGGTTGGTTTGGAAAATTATTAGCAAAAATTGTTAGAAGAAGTTTATAGTACGCCATATATCACTACTACTTCTAAATTGAGCTTAGGGAGGAAAAACATTTTTAGACACAACTTGCCCTTACTATTATACAAAATTCTAATTGATAAATCTTTTGGTATTCTCTCAATTAAATCATATTTATCATGTCAATTTTTTACAATATATTAGTTGTAAAAAATTGATAAGTCTTTTAGTATTCTCTATACTGAAATCACGTTTATCATGTCAATTATTTGTAATATATTAGTTGTGAATTAAGTGACAAATTAGTTTAAATAGACCGAATTTTGTTAAAAATTAGATAAGTGAATAATTTGATATCGAAATTAATATTTCAAATCTTTTTTTACCTTTTTAAGTCTATATATATATATAAATGAGACTAAGAGGGGAAATCATTTTTTGACATATGTCATCACTATTATATAGAATTATGAATTGATACATCTCCTGATATTTTCTCTACCAAAATCACATTTACTATTCCAATTATTAAAAATATATGAGTTGTAAAAAAATTTAGAGATAAATTAATTTAAATAGATCGAATTACATCAAAAAATTGTAGAAGTGTATAATTTAATATTGAAATAAATAGTTCAAATCTTGTTTACCTTTTTAGAGAATAAAATCCATAAACAAAATAACAAAATAATAATAATTAACAATAGTCAATATAAGCACCAAATCAAAACACCAAGAGCAATCACGTCAAATCAAATACGACAAGGAATCGAAGCAGATGACAACTTCACATTACGATCAACAAACAAATTGCAATATCTAGGAACATACCAAACTGAGATATTAATTAAAAAAGTTATTATCTCTCTATAACAACACAAAACCTTTAACAAAAACATCATCAATATTTAATAGATTGGATTCTTAGTATTTGATATAACAAGTCAGAAGATGATCAAACACTTTTATGTGTATTTCTATTCATATTTGTGTACATATTATTTATTATTAATTTTTTTCAGCACCTGCAAATGTATAGTTGACTAGTTGGTATAAAACTTTATACCTGAGTTTGTAGATGGGTTGATGAATGCATGAAGGAGAGTGTTAGATAGAATAATGAGAAGCTAAATTAATTCCCATTAGAATGTATTATTAAATATTACGCTCATGTACAATGCCTTGAATAGATTTCGATTCACAAAGTAACTAATAACAGTTTAAGTTTAGATATTTATTAGTTACTAATCATAATTTTAACTAGCGTAACCGTTGTTAGCAAATTATCAATAGTGTGGCAGTAAAATTTTCTGTCAAAATATAGATAAGAAGTGTTCGAGGAATATCATTCTGGACAACAATTGTTAGAGGCAGTTTGGTTTGGATTTTTCCTTCACGGTGATGCAACATTAATGAATTTTTTTTTACAATGGTGTTGGACTTGATGTGTTAACAGGTTGTTCTCATTGGTGAAGCATGGAATACAGAAGTCCACTATCAAGTTGGATCTTTTCCTCTCTGGCTGTTTGGTCAGAATGGACACGTACGTAAATTAGTCAAATGTAAATATCTATTTACATTTGATAAATATATGTCAAAAATAACAGAAAATGACATATTTGAAGTTAAAATGTTTTTTAATCTCAACTTTTTCGTAAATTTTCATTTATTACGTAATGTAATTAAATCCTTTACATAGTGTAACTAAGTTAGTTACTTAAATTAACTATTTCCAAACTTTTCATCAATTTTTTAGAGTTAGGCATAGTGTTGTCATAACCATGTAGTTCCAGGATCATCAACAAAGTGCATTACATGTAACTTTGCATAACCAATCTTCTCATTGTAATTGAATGACCTCTCTGCTTGAAGCATTTTTTACAAATGCTCAAGAGTGAAATATTGGTAAAGTCATCACGCCACTAGTGTTACTTGGGTAGTAGTAACGAATGAGGTGATGACAAGAGCAAAGCTAGACGATTTGCTTATGTTCTCATTGCCAGTGTCTTGGGTATTGAGACATCGTTGATGATGACAGATGCAGGGAGGATGTGAGTGGTCTGAGTTGAGACTTATGGTTGTTCCGAGCTTGTTTGCAGTTGATCATTCGAATCAGATGCGTTAGAGGAAGTGCACCCAAATTCTGTATGAGAGTGCCCTGGAAGAACAGGTAAGTGTGCTCAACATTCTATATCATTGGCACCATGGAGATCCTAGTTTGAGATTTGCAATTCCCTGATATTTATAGTGTGATTCATCCCTGATGTAGTGGCGATTACAATAGTGGTGGTATGTTGCTCCTAGGAAGTACTCTCGTCCATCTCATGTACTACCGAGTTTGCTAGTAAGCTTGTGTTACTGTCAATCTGAGAGGTGTGACTGTGACGTCCAACCATAGTTGTAGTTGTAGTGACAGATCACTCTCTAGTGGAGTGGCCAAATGTTCAGAAGCTAATGAGCTGTGACTGTGACGTCACGTGGGTGCAGTTACAGGTGTGATCTAATCATAATAAACGAAAAATATAGCATGAGAACTTGGAGGTTGGGATATGAAAGGTGAAGGATGAGCACTTTGAGCCAGCCTATGGAAACACAAAATGAATCTGAAGTGCCAAAAAGTCCTTTACAATGAAATGGAAGGCCTCTATTTATAGAGAAGCTTTCATGCAGGGTCCACTCCAATTAATCCCTTGACTAATTGACAATGGACTCTATGTAATGACACCTCAACAAGCTCGTTGAGGTGGTAACATCCAGTCATTGTTTGTTATGATCATAACTGGGTGGGCCAGGGTATCTATGGGAAGATTCTCATGTACGCTCCTTTTACACTGCGTCATGTTTCACGTGTAGTGACTGGGAATCCGGGAAGGAAGAATACGGAGAGAGCGCCACATCGATGAGAGAGACGGTATTCGTCTGGGACCCCTCCTGAGCGGTGTCCTACAACTAAGTCCATTCACATAATGGGAAGATGTCACATCCACGACCCTAAAAAAGGTCATACTTGTGAATGGATATCATTTCTAACAAAACGTAACCTCATCCAAATCTTACCAGACCACAACCCTCATAAATATTTCTAGGCAAGGTACTCCTTCACATATTTTTGTAACATGCGTATGATTTATCCAACTCACCGTTTATCTCATCAATTAATTAAGATCAAAATGACAAAAAATACACGTTAAAAAATTGTGTGGAGGAGTACTCAGCTCTCGGTACTCCAGGGAGTACTAGAAGTTTTCTCGTGCAATAGATGGAAAAATATTATTCTAATTAGTCCATGGTAGAATAATTAGAAATATACGAAGATAATTTTTTTATTTTAATAGTTTTATTTGAGTGTTCATATTTTTAGATGTTAATAGATATTGATACTGAAACTATGTCATGTATTAATGTTAATTGATAATGACACAGATAAAATTTACATTATCAGTAAATAATAAATGCAAATGCACACATTAAGAACAATAATATGTATCGTTAATATATAAAGGAATGATAACTATTGGAGATAAATTTTACATATTTAAATAAAAATAATTCTTGCAAATACGCATTAATACTCAGTGTTTCCTAATCCTAATACAAACCTCAATATGAGTTTTTTTTAAGAGAGAAATGTTTTAAGTTTTTCTTGTAAGTTTTTGGTTGATTTTCCCATAAAGAGAAGATAATATTTTTTTTTCTTTTAAAGGTATTAATTTAATGTTTTGTTACACAAAATTAATGTTTAATGTTTTATATACGGTAATTTTCAATGTTGGAGAGTAGATTCAATTTTTAATGTTGCAGATGCTATGAACCCTCTAGGATTGAACGGATTGAACCACATCGGTTCCATAAGTTTTGGCGTTTCATGTGGTTCAGTTCGATTTCAATTTAGCAAAAAATTGGATTGATTTTTTATATTGTATATACATTTTTTACACTTCAATTTTTTTTTCTAAAATGCTAATTTGTTAAAGGTTTGGTTGATATTGAAAACTGATTTTTCTTTTCTAATTTTGCTATTAAGGAGTTGCTAGTGATTGGGTTGATATTGAAAAATGATATTTCCCTAATTTGTTAATCTATTAGGAATTTTGTTAGGGATTTGGTTTTCATTGATTGAAAATTGAATTTTTTTTTAATCTGTTATGGTGTTTGTAAGACTTCATTCAAGATTTCTCTCTCTTTCTCTCATTTATTTCTTCATGACTTTCGGCTCCTCGCCAGAGAGGGAGATCTCAGACTCCTTTTTCGTTGAAGTTTTTCTTGTCATTTTACTTTTGTTATCTTCTACTTTCCTTATAAAAGCTTTTTCTCCACCTAAATCTAGATCTATGATGGATTTTTCTCCATCTAGATCCAGATCTATGGTTGGTTTCTTCTATAGATCTAGGTCTATGATGTTTTCTTTAGTAGTGTTCACTTTATGGATGTTTTCGATAGATCTAGCACAGATCTATAAGTTTTGGGGGTCGATTATGCCAGATCTTTCAATGGATCATTTGATAGAATATATTTTAACCGATTTCAGTAAGGCAAGCCTTTTTGGGTGACATAGATACTCTGAACGAGCCAAAATGAAGTGCTATATATTATTCTTCATGTTCGTTTAGTTGAATTTTATTATTATGGCTGATTTATGTATTTTGGCTGTCAAGCTTTTCTGTTGATACATTGAGATTCGGTGTATCTTTATTGGTAGATCTGTATTTTCTTGTTAGATTTGTACTTCATTCTTGAAATATATCAACTCTTTTGTCGAAAAAAAGGTTTTCATTCAAGATTGAGATTGAGTTTTTTTAAACTTCTTCTGCATATTTCATGGTCCGGTTTGGTTCATTTCAAATTTTATAATTTTTCACAGTTCAGTTCAGTTTGTTTGGGAGACTTTTTTGTTCAATTCAGTTTCTTTTTGTAAAAACTACATGTACAGTTCGGTTAGTAAAAACCCTTTAAACCGAACCAATTACATCCCTAATTCTAGAGAGAGAGAGGGGGGAAGTTGAAATAAATACGGATTTAAAATTTTATTGTCGTTTTGTTGTTAACGATTTTGAGAGCGATAGAGAGAATTAGATTTTATATATGTGAAAGAAAGATTTTGATGATTTGAGAGATTTTTTGGGAATAGTAATTGTGGGTATAACATAAATTGAATTGGTTTACTGAGGAGAGATGATTTTCATTCAATTCACCCACTAAAGCTGCATATGCCTCTCTTACTAAGGTTGGGAATTCTATTAGTTAAGGTAAGAAGATTTGAAAGCCATTTATTCCACCCTCTCAGTTTATCCTCACTTGGCGCTTGTTCCATGGAAAGATGCCTACTGATTCTGCGTTGCGCGCTCGTGGTTATATTTTTCCTTTCTCGGTGTCGTCTTTGTTGTGCTATGGACGAGGACTTATGTCATCTCTTTTTAGTATGTCCTTTCTCTTGTGGGCTGTGAGACGTCATGTCAAATGTAGGAAGGATTTCAAGCTCGACGGTACTATCTTAGCTCTTTGCCAGGCAGCATGAACACATCTTTTAGCATGCAATTGAAGGCTCTATGACAGACTTCCATTATTACCGTCTTGGGGGAGGGTCCTTCATAATCAAGCTACCTTTGATAGTAAGAAACCTATCTTTGCTGAAGTTCTTGTCTTGCTTTGGCGTTCAGTTCATGAATCAGACTCCTTTAAGATTGGCACGATGCAGAGTTCAGTAGAAGAGAATTTGACACTTCAACAGTTTTATGTTTTGGGTCATCTTTGCAAAGTCCCACATTGTAACACAACAACTAATTTTACATTAAACTATGTGTTTAATTGTTAATTATTGCTTTTAATTATCCTATGATTATTTGACTTAACGTTTGGATTGAATTAATTAAATGTCTTACAGAGAAACGTTTCGTGGTGCTCTAACGACTCAAATGTGCCTAAGTTACAATTTAAAATAGTTGATATTCATTCTTCATAATTATTTATGTATCCTAATAATTAGTGAGTTAATTCGACCTTGTTTTGATCTGAAAATATTTATGCGATGCGTGTAAGATATTAATTTTGTATTTGTCTGACATGAAATTTATAAATAATTTGGTGTGTAAAACCTAATAGTTTTGTCATTTTGAGAGTTAACAACTCAAAGCGTTCTCTATTCAATTTGATCTTGCTAAGAACACCAGATAAGTAGAATTTTATGCATACTTGAATGTTTTTTATATGCTAAAAATTTATGATGGGTGATTGTATGCCATGGTGCTATCACTTGATTCTTTATAAGTGAACCTCACCTATGTGATAATTTCTTGTTTGAAAATTTACACTTAATTGTATGTTATTTTGTTGTAATGATGTGTATGTATATCATTATTTCATGTTAAAATTTATAAAATAAAATAATAAGGAAACACAATAAATTTAAAATACTAGGTATATGTTTATGTCATGAAAGGGTGAGTGGGAAATGGGGCGCGGGTGGGATCTGCAGACTAGACAAAGTTTAATGGTAAATGTTGATGTTTTAATGAATGGTCGTTTGACATGTCCCACGATACAACCAATGATCTGGTAGTTGAACAGGTTCTGTAACAATGACTCACTGTGTATGATTGACTAAACATAACACAAGTCAACTCACGCAGAATGCAGTGAAAAACGTAAAGACGTCTACAGTAAAGAAAATTATTTGAAGAAAATATTGACATGTAAAAATGTAAAGCTAAAGAAATGAAAAGAATGTGTCAAAATGGTTTATGAAGTGCATGTCAAACATAAGATTTATGTTAATAATCTAAAATGGACTTGGATGCACATGTGTTTGCTAAGTATGTGTAAAGTTTTACTTCTGGGCATTAGCTCATTCCGTTTTCCTTAAAATTTTCAGGTCAGGAGTAATTGTGAGATGACACCGTGTGGGGGGGCTAGACTCAGTGTTGATAATTAATTTAATTCTTCCACTAATTAATTTAATTCTTCCGTAATAGTTTTATTTATTTAAGTACTTTAAATTTCAATATTGATATGCTTAAAAATAAAGGATTCGTTTGGTTTATGTTTTTATTTAATAAGAGACAAAAAATTATTATTTATTTTGTCTCTTATGTTAAATGCTTAATTAATGATTAAGATGGTAATACTTCCTAGGCTAATAAGGTTAAGCAATGGTTTAGATGATTTTGTAGACTTCATAAATTTTTATAAATATAAAAGGAGGAAAAATACGGAGTCACACCATAAGAGGTATTCTCACAATCTCCTGGTAAGACTTAATGTTTAATTGTTAGAATGATATTATTGTATGTTGTGCATGTAATATGGAACTACAATGAAATGCTATATGTGTTAAATTATTAAATATCGATCTATTTGTACCAGAATGCCTCCTAGGAACGTTCAAAATAGTATTAATGGTGAACCGATTGGGGTGAACAAAAATGAGATGTGGAATGACCATTATGGCACCCCGATTACTTTAGAGACATCAAGCAGTAGCTACTTTAGGGCAAGGTCAGCAATAATATGTGGCCCCTCTACCAAACGGTCAAGGGAAATTTTCTAAGTTTAAGAAGTTGTCTCGACCAGTATTCGAAGGAACTGTCGCCCCCCTTAAAGCTAAAATGTGGATTACCGAGATGGAAAAACCATTTATTGTTGTGAGGTGCATTGATGCAGATAAGATTGATTATGCTTCCTACATGTTACAAGCAGATGCTTATGATTGATGCTGGTTGATTAAACGTCAATATGAAAATAATACCGAAGCAATCACTTGGGAAATGTTCAAGAACGCATTTTTCAACCAATACTTTCTAAAAAGCATTCGACAAGAAAAAGAGAGACTAGAGTTTGTCAAGTTAGAGCACGGAAATAAAACTGTCACTGAGTATGAAGCTACTTTCACACGATTAACAAAGTTTGCTCCAGATTTGGTGGCTACGGAAGAGAGTCGAGCCAGACGTTTTGAGGAAGGGTTGAAAACTAGTATCAGGTAAGCAGTGATTCTGTTCAAACTTGCTACCTACAGTGGGATGATCAACAAGGCATTGCTAGTGGAAAGAGCACAATGCTTAGACCCAGACCATAACAAATTATGTTTAAGTGGTCATAAGCCTAATGGAAGCAATTCTAAGGGAAATTTCTAGGAGGAGAATAAATAGAAGAGGAAATTCGGAGGTGGAAATGACAACAAAAACCAACAAGGAAAACAACCGAGGAAGACATGTCAGAAGTGTGGCAAGGAACACCTTAGTGAATGTTGTATGGGTACAAATGTGTGTTTCAAGTACGACAAACACGTCACTTTACTAAGAATTATGATGAGAATTTTTACAACAACAATGATCAAAAGAAGACCCAAGCTCGAGTATATGAGATGACTAAAGAGGATGTCAAAACCTCTCTGGCTATTGTTTACGGTACTATATTTATATGTGGAATAGTTACTTGTATTTTGTTTGATGTTGTTGCTACTCACTTGTTTATAAAACCTTTGTTAGCTCTAAAATTAGGGAAACCATGTGTACTTTTAGGGGCGTCATTTTATGTTTCTACACTATCAGGAAATGTTATAAAGGCAAACAGATTTGTAAGGGACTATCCCTTATTGATAGAAAGGCATGTACTACTGGCTGACTTTATCATATTAGATGTCCAAGACTATGACATTTATCTTAGGAATGCATTGGCTATTGAAACACTATGCAACTATCGACTGCCATGAAAAAAAAGTGCTATTTCAGCCTCTTGGAGTACCCAGTTTTCATTTTGTGGGGATTAACTCAAGACCTCGTAATCCTTTTATCACAGCTATGAAGGCTCGATGACTGCTGAATAAAGGATGTATAAGGTACTTAGCATCATTTGATAGAGATACCGAAAGAAGTTCTTTCTATAGAAAGTGTACCAATCATTTATTGACGCATTTCCCAAAGATCTACCAGGTCTACCGCCAAATAGAGAAATCGACTTTTTCATTGTTCTTGTACCTGGTACAACCCCAATATCTAAAGCACCCTATCAAATGGATTCGGTATCGACTATCAAAGTCCAATTGCAGGAACTACTGGATAAGAGATTTATTTGACCTAGCTTTTCCCCATGGGGGCTCCAGGTTTGTTTGTAAAGAACAATGATGGAACAATGAGGTCGTGTATCGACTATCACGAGCTGAACAATGTGACTATCAAGAATAGATACCCATTGTTGAGAATTGAAGATTTGTTCGATCAACTTTAAGGTGCAAGTTATTTTTCCAATATTGACAGCGTTCTGGGTATCACCAATTGAAAGTTAGAGAAGAAGACATTCCCAAAACTGCATTTTGAACTCGATATAGACATTATGAATTTCTAGTAATGCTATTTGGGTTGACGAACCCCCCTACAACTTTTATGGATCTTATGAACTGTGTTTTTAAAGAATACTTGGATCAGTTCATCATTTGATGACATTCTGATTTATTCTCGGTCTAAGTAAGAGCAAGAGCAACACTTTTGGATAGTACTACAAACCCTCTGCGAGAAGGAGTTATTCGCCAAATTTAAGAAATATGAGATTTAGTTGGATAAGGTACTTTTTTTAGGCATATTACATTGCAAGAAGGTATATCAGTTGATCCCAGTAAGATCAAAGCAGTTAAAAGTTGGCAAACACTGGCTAATGTTAATGAAATTCATAGTTTTCTAGGATTAGGGATATTATCGAAGATTTGTTGAAGGGTTTTCAAAAATTGCCTCATGATTATCTTAGCAAACAAGGAAGAATGTGAATTTTTAGTGGTCCAAGGAGTGTGAATGGAGCTTTCAAGAATTGAAGGAACGCTTGATAACTGCTCTAATGTTAGCACTTCCTATAGGTAATGAAGGGTTTGTTGTTTACAGTGACGCTTCAAAGATGGGTCTTGGTTGTGTGCTTATGAAACATGGTAAGGTGTTTGCTTATACCTTAAGACAACTGAAAGATTATGAAAAGAATTCCCCTACCCACGATCTAGAACTCGCAACTGTTGTGTTTGCACAAAGATATGGAGAGACTACCTTTACGGGATTAAGTGTGAATCTTTAGTGATCATAACACTCTTAAGTACTTCATCACTTAAAAGGATCTAAATACGAGGAAACGAAGGTTGTTAGAGCTAGTCAAAGATTGTGATTACAATCAATTATTACCCCGGGCAAGGCTAATGTGGTAGTAGATGTTTTGAGTAGAAAGAATTCATGTTTTATTTCTTCTTTGCAAGTTATCGAGAAACATTTTTTGAAGGAAATTCAGAGATTTGGATTGTAAATTTATGTTGAGGATATTCTGGTTATCTCGATACTTTGACTATTCACGAAACTCTTCTTGAAAAAATTAAGGTGGGACAATTAGTTGACCTTCAACTATTGAAATTTTGAATAGAGATGGAAGATGGTAAACATATTGATTTTGAAATCACTACCGATGAAGCTCTTCGTTATGGTGGTAGATTGGTAGTACCAAACAATGTGGAGTTGAAACCAGAAATTATGAGTGAAGCTTATGATACTCCATACTAAATTCATTCAGGAAGTACGAAGATGTATCAAAATCTGAGGGAGCATTATTGGTGGATTGGCATGAGTCGAGATGTAGCTAAGTATGTATAGAATTGTCTTACGTGTCAGCAGGTTAAGGCTGAGCAACAAAGGCCTTCTTGTCTTCTGTAACCGCTTATGATACCTGAGTGGAAGTTGGAGCACATCAATATGGATTTTATTTTGGGTCTATCGAAGACTTTAAAAGGCAACAATCTATTTTAGTAATTGTTGATCGACTTACAAAGTTATCCCACGTTTTACAGTAAAAAATACTATAAGATGGAGCAGTATGCTCAATTATATGTGTGGGAAATATTAAAGCTTCATGGAGTTCCACTGTCCATTGTATCTCACCGTGATCCAAAGTTCACTTCTAATTTTTAGAAAAGCTTGTCTTACGTGTCAACAGGTTCAGTACAACTTTTCATCCACATATAAATGGGTAATCAGAAACGATAATTTAGACCATTGAGGACAGGTTAAGAGCACGTGTTATTGATTTTCAGGGTACTTGGGAAGAGATTTTACCTCATGTCGAGTTCTCTTATAATAATAGCTATGGCACCTTATGAGGCATTATATAGGAGAAAGTGCTGATTGCCTATCCATTGGGATGAGGTTGGAGAACGAAAATTATTAGGCCTCGAGATTGTACAAAAAATAATTGATATTATTGTGAATATTCGACAATGAATGAAGGCATCTCAAAGTAGACAAAGGAGTTATGCATACAAAAGAAAGAAGTCGTTGGAGTTTGTTGTTGATGATAAAGTATTTCTAAAGGTGGCTCCAATGAAAGCTTTTTTGAGGTTTGGAAAGATAGGTAAATTAAGTCTCCACTTTGTAGGACCTTTCAAAATATTGGAGTCAAAGAGTTAGCTTATCAACTTGCATTGTTGCCGGCAATGTCCGGAGTTCATAATGTATTACACGTTTTGATATTGAGGAAGTATCTTCCTGAGTCGTCTCACATTCTTAGCTTTGATGCTTTGGACCTCCGCCAAGACCTTGCCTATGAAGAAGCACCATTAGGATTCTGGACCAAGAAGAAAAGGAACTAAGGCCAAAGAAGATTCATTTGGTCAAGGTTTTATGGAAAAATCATGCAGTAGAAGAGGGAACATGGGAGCGCAAAGATGAAATGTGCGTAAAGTATCCTAATTTGCATAAAGTATCCTAATTTGTTTGGTATGTTTTAATTTCGAGGACAAAATTATTTTTAAGAAGGGGAAATTGCAACACTCCAACTAATTTTGTATTAAACTATGTGTTTATGGTTAATTATTGCTTTTAATTATCCTATGATTATTTGACTTAACGTTTAGATTGAATTAATTAAATGTCTTATAGAGAAACGCTTTGATTGCTTAAGTTATAATTTAAAATAATTGATATTCATTCTTCACAATTATTTATGTATTTTAATAATTAGTGATTTAATTTGACCATGTTTTGATCTGAAAAATATTTATACGATGCGTTTAAGATATTAATTTTGTATTTTTCTTTAATGATGTGAAATTTATAAATAATATGGTGTGTAAAACTTTATATGTAATATCCAAGTATTATTAACCGTATTAAAACTCTAAGGATAATATTAGAGTGAGATTGAATGATTATCCTATTATTTTGGGAATATGTTGAAGTTTCTTGTTGGATAACAGTTAAGGTTTTATCAGATGTGTATATATTAATATGATT
Organism: Datisca glomerata; assembly: GCA_003255025.1. Lineage (NCBI taxonomy): Eukaryota > Viridiplantae > Streptophyta > Magnoliopsida > Cucurbitales > Datiscaceae > Datisca > Datisca glomerata. Next base: position 580,651 of record QANY01002375.1, read on the forward strand.
AAACATTAAGATATAAGTTTATTGTTTATAGATAGGTAAATGACTATGGTGTCCTCAAAGACTAATGTGAATATAAGATTTTCATTTGCAATATTGTACTCAAATCGAAGAGCTCCATGAGATGAATTTAATGGTACTTTTAAATTATCAATTGGAGCTAAGATTAAAAAGATACATCATGTCAAAGATATTACTAATTAGGGTAATATTGTAAAATGAGTATAAAGATAATTTAGTAAAAAATAAAAGAAGAAGAAAGGGGCACCGAATAGGGTTTTGGAGGGAGGAGAGAGAAAGGGAAAGAGAAGGAAGAGAGAGGGAGAAAGGAAAAGAGCGAAAATAGTTACCGAAAACTTCGACTGGAGATATCTTTCTCTATAGTGGTCCGATCATAACGGTTTTGGTATCATTGGAAAGCCCTCATCATCGGCTTTCTATCAAGACAGTTTCATGGCCATCCGAGCAACAAAGCATCTACAATAAAGAAAGAAAGTTTCCGGCCACTGGCATTTTCCGCCGTCCGGTGAATTTTTCGGCCTTCCACCACCATCAACCGACTCCTCTCATCACCCTTTTCAACTTCCACCCTATATTCGGCCGTTGTTCCTTCGTTTGAATGTTAGAATAATTAAATGTCATCAAACACTTTGAGATTCTGATCCAGATATCTCTGAGGTACACATTCAAAATGAATGTCATTTTTGGATTCGTCTCATCACTATCTACACGTTGATACCTCTTGTGTTCACATTGGACATCATATGGGTATCGGAGCAACATACATGTTTTTCGAGTTGATTGTTTGGGCTACTTTGGACTTGAGGTAAGTAGAATTTTACACATACTTTAATGTTTATTATACGCTAAAAATTTATGATGGTTAATTGTATGTTATGGTGCTCTCACTTGATTCTTTGTAGGTGAATCTCACTTATATAATAATTTTGTTGTTTGAGAATTTACGCTTAATTGTATGTTATCGTGCTATTAATTATGTGTATGTATATCACTATGGTAATGAGTAAGAATGTGAATATGTGTATATGCTTACACGTTCAGGCTTATAAAATGAAAATAATAAATAAATCAATAAATCAATATTTAAAAGACTAGGTATATAGTTATGCCATGAAAGGGGTGAGTGAGAAATGAGATGCCGGGGATCATCAGACTCGACAACGTTTAATGTTTAATAGTTAATTTTAATGTTAATGAATGGCTGTTTGTCTTGTCCAGCGATACTATCATGGATCCGGTAGTCAAACAAGTTTTTATAATAATGGTTCACTGCTTCAGATTGGCTGAACATTACATATGTGAGCTCGTGAATAATGTAAAGAAAAGAATGCAATGGAAAATGTAAAGATGTCTAAATAAAAGAATGGATGTGATCAAAAGAATGCATGAAAGGAATGTAACATTAAAGCCACAAAATCAATGTGATATAATAATTTATGAAGTGTATGTCAAGCTTTTGTTAATGATTTTAAATGAATTGGATGTGCATGTGTTTGCTATGTATGTGTAAAAGTTTACCTATTGAATATATTTTATACTCATCCCATTTTAGATCTTATGGTTTCATCTCAAACCTTACATATTTTGTAAGTTGGGCCTCTGTGGACAATGTGAGCTTGGGATCTCCTGGAAGGGTGATAGATATTTGACAAAAAAAGTGTTTATAAAGACGACAAGATTGTTTGAAACTGCCCAAGAATCTTATCTAAAGATCTAATAAGATTACCCTTAGACTGTTAGAACAAGACTCGTATTTGAAGTGTTACTTGACATAACACTAAGGACTATAACACCATATTGTATTACACTAGAGGTAAATTAAGTCCCCGCTTTGTAGGACCTTTCAAAATATTGGAGAGAATCGGAGAGTTATCTTATTGACTTATATTGCCGTCGATGATGTTGGGAGTTCATAATATATTCCATGTTTCGATGTTAAGGAAATATCTCCCTGACCCGTCTCAATTCCTTAGCTATAACGCTTTGGACCTTTGCCAAGACCTTACCTACGAAGAAGTACCCATCAAGATTTTGAATAGAGAAGAACAAGAACTGAGATAAAAGAAGATTCGGTTGGTCAAAGTATTATGAAATATCATGCGGGAAGAGGCCACTGGGAGCGTGAAGATGAAATGTGCGTGAAGTATCCAAATTTGTTTAGTATGTTTTAATTTTGAGGACGGAATTATTTTTTAAGGAGGGATGAATGTAATATCCCGAGTATTTATTAACCGTACTAAAACTCTAAGGAAAAGATTAAAGTGAGATTTAATGATTATCCTATTATTTTGGGAACATGTGAGAGTTTTTTATTAGATCGATATTTAAGTTGTTATCAGATGTGTATAGATTAACGCGATTAAATATTAAGATATAAGTTTATTGTCTATAAATAGGTAAATGACTATGATGTCCGTAAAGACTAATGAAAATATAAGATTTTTGTATGTAATATTGTACTCAAATTGAAGAGCTCGATGAGATGAATTTAACGATACTTTTTAATTATCAATTGGAGCTAAGCTCAAAAAGATACATATTACTAATTAGTGTAATGTTGTAAATTGAGTATAAATATATTTTAGTAACAAAAAATAAAAGAAGAAGAAAGGGACGCCGATTAGGGTTTTGGTGGGAAGAGAGAGAAAAGGAAAAAGAAGGAAGAGAGAAAGGGAGAAAGGACGAGAGATACAATAGTAATTAGAAACTTCAACCAGTGATATCTTTCTCCACGGTGATCCGATCATGGTGATTTTAGTATTAGCGGAAAGCTCTTGTTGTCATCTTTCTATCAAGATCAGTTTCATGACCACCTGAGCACCGAACATTTGCAGTAAAGAAAGAAATTTTCAGCCGGTGATGATTTTCACCGTCTGGCGACTTTTTTGGCCGGCAACCACTATCAACCGACTTCCCTCATCACCCTCTTCAACTTCCACCCTATATCCACCCGTAATTTCTTCGTTTAAATGTTAGAATAATTAATATTATCAGAAACTTTAAGATTCTGATCCAGATATCTCTGAGTTACACATTCAAAATGGATGTCATTTTTGGATTCCTCTCGTCACCATCTACACATTGATACTTCTTGTGTTCATATGGGCATCGTATGGGTATTTGAGTAACATGCATATTTTTCAAGTTGATTGTTTGAGCTACTTTGGATTCAAGGTAAGTAGAATTTTACGCATACTTGAATGTGTTTTATACATTGAAAATTTATGATGGTTGGTTGTACGTTATGGTGTTCTTGCTTGATTCTTTGTAGGTGAATCTCACTTATGTGATAATTTTCTTGTTTGAAAATTTAAGCTTAATTGTATGTTATTGTGTTTTTAGTTAAGTGTATGTATATCGTTATGGTAATGAATAAGAATATGAATATGTGTATGCACTTACACGTTTAGGTTTATAAAATGAAAATAATAAATAAATCAATCAATCAATATTTAAAAGATTAAGTGTATGTTTATGTCATGAAAGAGTGAGTGAGAAATAAGACACGGGCGACCGACATATCTGATAATATTTAATGGTTAATGTTAATGAATGATCATTTAGCTAATCCAGCGATACTACCAAGGATCCTAGTCGAACAAGTTTCTGTAATAATGACCATCTATGTCGGATTGGCTAAACATTACAGAAGTGAGCTCGTGAATAATATAAAGAAAATAATGTAATGGAAAATGCAAAGATGCCTAAAGTAAAGGAATAAATGTGATCAAAAGAATGTAGGAAAAGAATGTAATGAAAAATGTAATATTAATGCTACAAAATTAATGTGATATAATGATTTATAAAGTATATGTCAAGCTTTTGTTAGTTATTTTAAATGGATTGGATGCACATGTATTTGCTATGTATATGTACAATTTACTTACTGAGTATATTTTATACTCACCCCATTTTATATTAAATTTTCAGATGATGAATGTGTCGGGACCAGTTGGTTTAAAATTAATTAAAAACAAGTTTAAACCACGAACAGTTCGTGGGTGAAATATCAAAGAATTTTCCAATTATCTTATTTAATCAAATTAAATAACTTAAACCCAAATAATGTGCAATTATACATATATGACATTAAACGAGAAGATAAGGTTAGAAATAATTTTTCACATATATTTTGTATCGGAGAATTTTTGAACTGGCGGAATTAATTCAAGCGTTCTTCGTGTTCTTCAAGTTTCGGCATCCGAATCACGCACTTGAACTCCAAGAACGATTATGAATTTCATCCGCCAACAACGAGCCATTAATTTCAGAAATATATCTCACAAGAATTTTGTACAGAAATTTGAGTGTGGGCTCTCAAAACGATTGAAGAAGAAAAATAAAAAAAATTCTCCTTTAACAGGGAGGGAGGGGAAAACGTTTTTCTCTATTTTGCCTTTTTAACAAGCAACTATATCTTATTTTGATCTATCTGCAATCAGATTGCTATTATATATGGATAAAAAGTAAATTTTGATATTTATAAATATACCCATATATTTTCAAATTTCTGAAAATTCACCCCATATTTTCATAATTGCCAAAAGTTGCGATATTCCCTAGAGTTTGAGTTGTATCGAGATTCATCAATCCAATTGATAGATTTAATTGATCATTATCAATGAATTAATTAATTAATTTTTATTTACTAATTATACAATAATTAGAAAATAAACTAATTAATTTCAATGCATATTATCACACTTAACTAATTAACTGACATCATCCACCATATATATGTGTAGGAAATATACCTTGGCACCAAAACACATTTTGATCCGATTTATTTCGGTTCTCTATTCATGTTCTCATGAGCTATTTCTGAAACCGAATGGACCCACATAAATAAAGCTAAGGATTCAAATACCTAATGAATTTATCTCCATAAATTCATGACTTATTTAATCATGACATCGTACGACTCTACTATAGGTTCGATGCTGAATCAACTCTCGGTTCATGCACGCTACATTTTTTGTTGGTGTAAATAAACCCTTTTATTTTCACGGTCAAAAGAATATTTCAACATAATACCCATCATGAATATCAGTAACAGAACAGAATATAAAATTACCATTTACCCCTATTGTTAATATTTCCTTAACTCCTTTATTGACTACAAATAAAAAAGACATAATAGTGAATTGTCTCGTACAATTCACAAGTCTTAATCAATGACTCAATTCATTGAATACCTCGACAAGTTAATTTATTTACACACTCATCAATAAAACATAAGGTGATATTGTTGCATTCACAATCGAACACCGAATTTTCATATCTATGAATAAGGTAATTCCAACTTAATTGAATTACAACCCCAACAGCCGATGTATTACCTACCAATTCGAACTCACTGATTTGACATATCAAAGATTACAACTAACTAAGTCAAGCTACGTATTCACCTCAGGATTAAGGTAATTATGAAAACACCCTTAAGGTGTAACAATTAAATTTTGAGCTTGGTAAATAATTTTAGGCTCTATACTAATTTGTTACCGGTCTATTCAAAATGTTCATAACATGTCTAGGTTAACCATTTGAGTCTCCACTCACATGCCCCAAGACTGGCATCCATTGGTTCAACCTAACAGTTATAATCAGATTCGATTGTCCAGTCAATCCTAAAGCTGCGAATATCATTCTGATTTTTTTCAGAATAAGAGTTCCACGGTAGAAATCAACAATGCAAGATTACTTGAAACTTCTTCATAGAACTGCTTCACCATTCAGGATGAACACCGATCATGAAGTGGACCTCCTAGAATCCTTGTCTACTTGGAAATCAGAATCAGTATACCCCGTCATATTTATGTCAGTACCTGAATACACAAGCATGTAATTCCTTGTTCTCCTCAAATTACTTAAGGATATGATTGACGGCATTCCAATGCTCGATTCCAGGATTAGATTGGAAAGACTCACCACACCCACGATATAGCAAATGTCTGACCTAGTGCAAAGCATTACATGCATGAGACTTCCTACGACTGAGGCATATGAAATCTTTGTCATGTTTTCATTTTCTTGAGGAGTCTTGGGAGACTGCTCCTTGGAGAGGCTGGCTTCATGTCTAAAAGGAAGAAATCATGTCTTGGAGTTTTGCATATTGAAGCGATCCAATCCCTTATCAATATAAGATGCTTGTGACAATGCTAATTGTTTGTTCTTCCTATCTCAAAATATCTGAATACCTAAGACAAATGCATCTTCTCCAAGATCCTTCATATCACCAAATCTTGACATCAGATAATTTTCCTACATCATTCCCAATGAGTAGAATATCATATATGTACAAGACTAGAAAAATCACATTCCCTTCGTATATCAGCTTATACACACATGGCTCATCTACTAATTGTTCAAAACCATAGTTTTTAACAGTTTCATCGAATCTAATATTCCACGATCTTGACATTTGCTTAAGTCCATAAATGGTCTTCTGCAATTCATACACTTTGCCCTCTTGGTCTTTCTCCATGAACTCGTCTGGTTGAGCCATATAAATGCGCTCATCAAGATTGCCATTTAGAAAAGAAGTCTTGACGTCCATTTACCAGATTTCATAATCAAGGGAAGTAGCAATGGACAAAAAGATTCGGGTGGATTTAAGTATGGCCACTGGTGAGAATGATATCCTTGTAGTCTGTACCTTCGTTTTGGGTGTAGCCATTGGCTACTAGCTTAGCTTTGAGTCTCTACATTCCCATCCGGATCTCTTTTCTTCTTCTAGATCCATTTGCATCCTACGAGTTTTACCCTTTTAAGAGGATCGACAAGCTTCCAGACAATGTTCGACTACATTAAATGTATCTCGACGTTCATGGTTTCTTATCATGAGTTTGCTTTAGGACCTACCATGGCCTCTGAGTAGGAGATATATTCATCAAAGTCCTTACCTGACACAGCTGTCAAAGCTTCTCCATAGGACATATTCCTCTCAGGTTGTCTCACAACCCTCCCACTATGTCGAGACTCCATAAGCCCTGGCTCTTGTTGTGTTTCTTCCATTATTGAATCAGAAACAATTTTTGATTGAGGAGTCGGTGTCCTCCCACTCAATAATTCCTCTAGCACAATTGTGTTTCTCGACTATACACTTTTAATGTAATCTTCTTCAAAAAAACGAGCATTCGTGCTAACGAATATTTTCTGGTTATTCGTACTGTAGAAGATTTACCCCTTCATTTCTTTAGCATATCCTACGAACATGCATAATTCTAAACGATTGGCCAACTTGTCTGTCTTCAGTTTTAGAACATGTGCCGGGCATCCTCATATTTTAAAATGGTTAACAGACGAATTTCATTTATACCATCTTTCATATTGTGTACCAGGCACCGTCTTCGACAAAACTTGGTTCAGAATATATGTCGTTGTTTCCAAGGCATATCTCTAGATGGAATATGGGATTGATGAGTAACTCATCATTGATCTATCAGAGTTTGATTCATTCTCTCTAACATACAATTTTATGTGGCGTACCAGATGTTGTAAGCTGAGAATGAATACCTTATTCCTTAATAAAGTCTTCAAACTCTCATAGTAAGTACTCTCCACCACGATCGGATCGTAGTGTTTTGATTTATTTTTCTAATTAGTTTTCAACCGAGGCCTTATACTCTTTGAACTTTTCAAATGTTTCAGATTTTTGACGCATTAGATAAACATGACCAAAATGTGAGTAGTCATCAGTGAAGGTTATGAAGTATTCATAAGCTCCTCTTGCTTAGATATTCAATGGCTCACATTCATCACTATGTATAAGTTCAAGGCATTGAGCGCCTCTTTCACCTTTTGCTGAAAAATGTCTCTTGGTCATTTTACTATCAATACAGGATTCACATGGGGGTAGTGATCCCGCATTAAAGTTTACAAAGGACCATCATTCACAAGTCTTTTAATCTGGTCCAGGCTAATTTGACCAAGGCGTAAGTGCCACAAATATGTTAAATTGGTTGAGTCATAGTTCAACCTTTTACTATCCCTTTGTGAATCATTATTCACTTCAGTGTCACATATAATTGGAACTATTGGTTTTACGTGAAATAATTTATTAAACATGTGTGCAACAGTCATTAGGCATTCATTTCTAAAAATACTAATATTTTTATCAATGAATTTAAGATCAAATCCCTGCTCAATTAATACATCAATAGAAATAAGTTTCTTTCCCAAAACTGGGATATAATAAACATCATGTAAAAACAGATAACCGTTATCAAGTTCCAACTGATAAAACTAATACTAGTGCTCTATTCCCCATATGGACGATGAACTCGACCAAGATATCTGCTAGAGATAATCCAGGTGGTTATCGACTCCACAATGATGACACTTGTCTCACGACATGTCCACCTTGCAGTGCCCTTACCATTTGCAACTTTGGAGTTATGCTTCTTAGCCTTATTCAGACCTCCTCTCATGTTTCTTTTTTGCGCCAGAGGTGGAAGGCTTATTTTTAGTAAAGTTTGCTTCTCCAGTCTTCCTATTACCCTTAGAAACAAAGTCTTAGCGGCTTGCAACTCCTTCATAATCTCAGGAAGCTATTACCTCAACTTATTCATCAAATAATTAAGTTTGAAGTTCTTGAAGGTAACAGACAGAGTCTCTAGGATTATATCCACCTGATTCTCGTCATCAACCTCAGCATCCATGATCTCCATCTCATTCAGATAACTAATGATCAACATCATATATTCTCTGACAAGAGTTTCAGGTTTTATCTTACAGTTCATAAGGTTTCGCATAACTGTCTGAGTCTCTAGGATCATATCCACCTGAGTCTCGTCATCAACCTCAGCACCCATGATTTCCATCTCATTCAGATAAATAATGATCAGCATCATATGTTCTCTGATAAGAGTTCCAGGTTTTATCCTACAGTTCATAAGTGGTAGCTTAGACCTTGATCTCCGAACATTTTGGTGATGTTCAACATCATATCAGTGGTGGTTTCCAAATTCTGATGTTGTTGTTGTAACACATTGCTAACAGAAGACAAGATGTAATATTTGGTTATCTCATCAGAGAAGTATAAGCATCATTTTTCTCTTGATTTGGTTCACTAAAAGGCTCAATGGAACAAGGGGTGGTGAGCACGAACTTTTGCTTTTCAATCATCAGTACAATATCAAGATTGTGTTTTCAATCACCGTAATTATCACCAGTTAATATTGTTCGCATTTAAGATAGTTGAGAATGGAGATATTGACTTGATTATCGAAAAGAATAAATAAAGTGGTGTAAATAAATGCTCAATCATTTAGGAAAGTATGATGCAAGTTAAATATTTAAGAATACATGAAAAAATATTTCCTCCATGATGTTACAATAAAAAATGATAGCTTGTCTCATCGAGGGATGGAGTCCAAACTATCTCCTATCGCATTGAGACTTATCTCGCTTGGCTAACGCTCAAATGTCTCCACATCTAGTTTAACCAATCACCAATGGTTTTGGTCACCTTGGCCTCATTGACTAGTCCCTAAGTGGGGATTCTAATGTGTTTCAGTCTAAGTGTTTAACCAACGCATCGACTCTTAAAAGTTGCTATGGACTAACAGTTCGTTTATGATACAGTCCTGCCCCACCACTTCCTTTAGAAGCCTTAACTTCTCAAGCAACTCGATGACTCAAAACGACACGGCTCCCAAGTTTCTCCCGTTGAAGAAAGGACCGCTATGGGTGGTTCTAAACATTCCTCATGGCACGATCAAGTTCGTCTTGGAGACCTTGGGAGCGTTTCAGCGTAAACGACCCTCATACTTAGTTTTTGAAAAACTTTAGATTTTTTGTTGTTTTTTAAAACATAACTTTTATTCGTGATGAAATTTATAAATCCTTTATCAATTTTAAATCCCAATTTAAAATCATAACCATTATAAATTTCACATTATATTTAAATTATAACCAGTATAATTAATCTACAATGATGCATGTACATGCTATATGATAACTTGATATTGGTATATCTCTAGTTCTATATGATATGTTATATGCTGATGCACGATTAAAATTAAATCATACATTTAAATTAAGCTCCCTATTGGCTCATTTCTAATTACAACCCAAAAAGAATAATAAATTACAAATTAATTTATAAATCTTCATGGCGCCTGTAATTGTTTATTTGTCCTTTAGGTTGTGCCACCACTTTATAATTCTTTACAAAAGTCCATCCCATTTTAAATTCAAAATTCAAAATTTCAAATTTTGAAAATTCAAAATTTATATTTTGATTAAAACCCTTTAATTAAAGAAACCTATTTTCTTAATTAAATAATCTCATTAATTATTCTACTTTTTAAAAATAAAATAAATGATAAAAAGATTAAAAAAAGGATAATGGTTATTGTGAAACATCATAGGGTTTCTTAAACCCTAATTGTTATCGCTTAGAGTTTCACAAATCCTAGTCACCATGCAGGACACGGAAGCGGACAGTGAAGCGACGGGCGCCGGAACAGTACCGCCGGTCGTCGGAACAGTAATTCTAGCGTGAATAATAATTTCGTCGTGAGCAATACTTTTGAGCGAGAACAATAATTCTACGTGAATAGTGCATTCTAATGACTTCTCGGTGGACGTCCGACGACTTCTTAGTGGTTATTGATGACTTCTCGGCAATGATTTTGAGCGGTTTCCGGCGATGGTATCAAGGCGACGATGATTTTACGTCAAATTTATAAAATTATAACTTTTGCAACAAAATAAATTACATGAAATCGTGTGCCTCAAATCTGGCTTACATCAATTCTAAATTGAAATAAAAATGCCTAGAACCAATAGTTAGGGATCCAATCACATAACACATTCAAAACAGTTTTGAATCTACCATACAAAACCATATGCCAATATCCACAAAAATCACGATAAATTCATTTCAAATATCATTATGAATAATCAAGAACCTATTGCTCTGATACCAATTGTTGGGACCAGATGATTTTAAAATTAGTTAAAAATAAGTTTGAACCACGAACAGTCCGTGGGTGGAATATCAAAAAAAAAATTCAATTAACTTATTTAATCAAATTAAATAACTTAAAATCAAACAACGTGCAGAAGATAAAGTTATAAATAATTTTTCACCTATACTTTGTATCGGAGAATTTCTGAACTAGCAGAATTCCTGCGAGCGTTCTTTATACTTCGAGATCTGAATCACGCACTTGAACTCCAAGAATGATTTGTGAGTTTCATCCACCAACAACCATCCGTTAATATCAAAAATATATCTCACGAGAATTTTGTGTAGAAATTCGAGTGTGGGCTCCCAAAATGATTGAAGAAGAAAAATCAAAAATTTTTCTCCTTCAATATAATTTTCGGCAGCAACAGGGAGGGAGGGGAAAATAGTTTTCTCTCTTTTGATTTTTTAACAAGTAATTGTATCTTATCTAGATCATTATCAATTAATTAATTAATTAATTTTTATTTATTATTTATCCAATACCTAAAAAATAATAAATAAATTAATTTCAATACATATTATCACACTTAGCTAATAAAGTGGCATCACCCATCACATATATGTGTAGGAAATATGCCTTGGTACCAAAACACATTTTGATCTAATTTACTTTGTTTCTCTATTCCTGTTCTCATGAGTTATTTCTGAGACCGAATGAGACCACATGAATAAAGCTAAGGATTCAAATACTCGATGCATTATTTCCATAAATTCTCGACCTATTTAATCGCCACTATAGGTTCGATGTCGAATCAACTCTTGATTCATGCACGCTACGGTTTCAGTTGGTGTAAATAAACTCTTTTTTTTTCACGGTCCACATAATATTTTAGCATAATACGCATCGTGAATATCAGTAACAAGAGCGAAATATATGATTACCATTTTACTCCTCTTGTTATTATTTCCTTAACTCTTTTATTGACTGTGAATAAGAAAGACATAATATTGATTTGTCTCGTATAATTCACAAGTCTTAATCAATGGCTCTATTCATTGAATACCTGGCCAGATTAATATATTCACACATCCATCAATAAAACATGAGGTGATATTGTTGCTTTCGTAGTCAAACCACGAATTTCCATATCTATGAATCATGTAACTCTAGCTTAATTGAATTATAATCCCAACAGTCGAGGTATTGCCTGCCAATTTGAACTCACTCATTTGACATATCAAAGATTGCAACTAACTAAGTCAAGCTACATATTAACCTTAGGATTAATGTAATTATGAAAATACCCTTAAGGTGTAATAATTAGATTTAGAGCTTGGTAAATGATTTTGGGATCTAAACTAATTTGTTAGTGGTCTATTGAACATGTTCATAACATGTCTAGGTTAACCGTTTGAGTCTCCACTCCCATGCCTCAAGACTGGCATCTATTGGTTCAATCTAACAGTCGTAATCAGATTCGATTGTCCAGTTTATCCTAAAACTGCGAATATCATTCTGAACTTTCTCAGAACAGTTCGTCTGGAGACGTCTATGTCTTCACTCTTTGTCCGTTGATGAAAGTTTAATAACTTGAGTAATTATAAACTCACTTTAATTTAAAATAAAATTTTTAATTTATTCATAAGAATTCAATAATACTAATATTTGAGAAATAACTAAATATAAATAAATAGTTATTAAACGCTATTTTATAGACATATTCTAACATAATGATAGTGTTGGATGTGTAGAGTCTAGTTAGGTGTTCTCGCATAAGATGAGAATTTTAATTTAATTAGTTGATCAATTTACTATTTTAAAGTTGATTTTCATTTGTTATTTATGAAAGATCTTCAAAATATTATTTAAGCTTAATGATATTTTTCTATGAGTTTCTCATCTTAAATGTTAGAAACGTATTTTGAGTTTTTCTCTAATAAATGTGTTGTTTCATTAAATACTACAAATTTTGAATTGATTTTAAAAGAAAACTGTTGACCTAGCTTCCACGTTATTTTAAAAAATTATCGAAGTAACCCCAGTCGATAATCGGTGTGTTACATAATAGTTTTGACATTTTGAGTATTGATAACTCAAAACGTTCTCTATTCAATTAGATCTTGTTAAGGATACCATGTAAGTAGAATTTTATGCATACTTGAATGTTTATTATACACTAAAATTTTATGATGGGTGATTGTATGACGTGGTACTGTTGCTCAATTCTTTGTAAGCGACTCATCTATGTGATAATTTTTTTGTTTGAAAATTTACGCTTAATTGTATTTTATTGTGTTTAATGATGTGTATATATATCATTATGGTAATGAATAAGAATACATATACGCTTTCATGTTAAAATTAAAAAAATAAAAATATTAAGAAAACGCAATAAATTTGGCTAAATATTACACAAGTGACTTGCGCATAATGTAAAAATAATTAATGTAAAGAAAATCATGCAGTGAAAAATGTAAAGACGTTTATAATAAAGAAAAGTATGTGAAGAAAACAATGATATGTAAACATGTAAAGCTAAAGAAATGAAAAGAATGTGTGGAAATGGTTTATGACGTGCATGTCAAACACAAGACTTATGTTAATTATCTAGAATGGACTTGGATGCGCATGTGTTTGCTAAGTATGTATAAAGTTTTACGTATTGGGCACTAGTTAATTCCATTTTCCTTAAAATTTTCAGGTGAGGAGTAATTGCGAGATAACACCTTGTTGGGGGACCAGACTCAATAGTATATTAAATGAATAAAGATTTTTGAAACGCTTAAGGATGAATTTTTCTTCATTTAGACATTTTAAGCAGTGAAATAAATGATTGCTAATTAATTTCATTTTTCCGCTGATAGTTTCATTTTATTTAAGTACTATAAATTTCAATATTGATAAGCTTAATAATAAAGGATTCATTTGGTTTACGTTTTTATTTAATAAGAGACAGATTATCATTTATTTTGTCTCTTCAATTAAATGTTTAATTAATGATTAAGGTGGTAATTCTTCCTAGGTTAATAAGGTTTTCAGCTAGGGGATGTTGCACATGTATTTTAGAAGTTTTTTGGCATCCTCTCCCATCATGTTGGATTAAGGTGAACACATATGAAATGACTTTTGGTAGTCCTGGGCTTGCAGGTCGTGGAGATGTTTTTCGTTCTTCTAGAGGTTTTATTAAGGGTTGTTACACATTCATCTTGTGTATGTTTTACTTTCGATGCTGAATTGGCTGATGTTATCCATGTGATTGTTTATGCTTCGACTTTTAGATGGAAACAATTATGATTGGAAAGTGATTCTATTTATGTGGTGGCCATCCTTTGATCTAGATCTCGAAAGATCTCTTGGCGTTGGCGTACTTCTTGTGATATATGTTTAAATTTAATCAATCATATTGATTTTATGGTCACTGACATTTTGAAATTTCAATATTGAAAAATCATCAAACGCACAATATATAGATTAAGTATTTCAAATTTCAAATTTTAATCGTTAATTACATCTTTAATTCTAGGATTTTTCAAATCGGTATATCTATATACCTGATATACCCAAAAAATCATCAAATATTATATATATATATATATATATTTCAAATTTCAAACTTTTGAGCATTAATTACATCCTTAATTTTGCATATTTCAAATCGGTATATTTTCTATATACCTCTGATATACTGAAAAAATCATCAAATGCACCACATATAGATTGTGTATTTCAAAATTTAAATTTTGAGTATTAGTTACATCCTTAAATATAGTATCTTTCAAATCAGTATATTATCTATATACATTTGATATACCTGAAAAATCATCAAACACACTATATATTGATTATGTATTTCAAATTTCAAATTTTGAGCATTAACGACATCCTTAATTCTAGTATTTTTCAAATCGGAATATCATCTATATACCTTTGACATACCAAAAAAATCATCAAACACATCATATATGAATTATGATTATTTAGTAAAAAATTATTGATAGATTAAAAAATCTACTATTTACTTAAAACTATTAAAAATTTATTATTTCTTAAAACAACCCAAAAAAACTTGTTTATTGGAACATGCCCTGCCAATTCTGAGCTGTACAACTTAGACTTGGGCTAAAGCCCATTCTCATCTTGCCTGCAACACAGTCTGTTTGTAGAGCTATCGTCCTCTCGCGGCAGCGTCAGCGACGCTAGCTTCTTTTAGAAATTTAGGGCTTTTCCGTTTTGTTTTGGAGAAGCATGAATCCACTAACCTTAGTGAAACGAATCCAGAAAATCAATTCCCGAGAGGCGGCACTTGGGATCTCTGAAGAAGCTTCATGGCACGCTAAATACAAAGATTCCGCCTACGTATTCGTCGGCGGTATTCCCTTCGATCTCACCGAAGGTGATCTCCTCGCCGTCTTTGCACAGTAAGCTCATTGTGATTACGATTTCGTTAGTTCTATATGTAAATATGATTTCCATATTTCAGTAGGTTTTGAATCTTTGAAACTGTCTCTCTATTGTTTTCCCTAGATTTGTGATTTATTGGAGAGGAGGAATATTCCGATCTCAATTGGTATTCATGCTTTAAAGTAGCGATTTCCCTGATGAAATGTCGTATCTATGGATAGGTGCAGAAATAACTTGATTAAGAATTGCGATTAGCTTTTATACTGAAAGTTTCATGATTGCTTCGTTGGTCAGTATTACTCTCTGCCACTGAAAGTAGTGTATTTTTCGTATACAGAGAGAGTGCGCTTCAATTGATGGTCGGTGTTTTAGGCTGTGAGTGAGCTTCAATTGCAGTCTTTCAATATTATCAACTTTTTCGTTGTTTGATTGTCGATCATCATACATAGGATTTGGATTTTATCTTTTCTTTTCCCCTCAGGAGGAGGAGGTTGAATAATATTGTTTTTTTTTCAAATACCTTTCCTGCTTTTGTACTTTCTGTTGCTACTTTCTATTGATTGCATTTCTTGTTTTGTGGTTTAGCATGCAGATTGTTTGTTCCCGTTCCTTAATTATGTTTGTACTATGACTTTTAGATATGGAGAGATTGTTGATGTTAATCTTGTCAGAGACAAAGGCACTGGTAAATCAAAAGGATTTGCATTTGTTGCATATGAGGACCAGAGAAGTACAATCCTTGCTGTAGGTTGTCTCTCTTTCTCGTCCGTGCTAGCCTGCATACATTACATGAAACAAATTCTTATTGTTTTGTTTTCATTTCAGATAATTTAAATGGGGCACAGATTCTAGGTCGAATTATTAGGGTAGACCATGTTAGTAAATATAAAAAGAAAGAAGAAGAAGATGAAGAGGCAGAACAACAGAAGAGGGAGGCTCGGGGTGTATGCCGTGCTTTCCAAAGAGGTGAATGTACTCGTGGAGCTTCATGCAAATTTTCTCATGACGAGCAGGTATGATCAGGTGGAGTAATGTGTTGTAGTGCCATTAGTTGGGATTTTATCATCTCAGGAAATATACAAAATTTATCCGTCGATTAACTGGGAGTACAGATTAATCAATGAATCTTCCCACTCGGCTATGCTGACCTCTGTATTAAAGAACTGAATTTACTCTGAGGCTGAGCAATCTTAATTTATTCAATCAGCAGATTGCTATATTGGCCTCTGTGAGGAAGATTTGAACTTGGCTTAAATAAGCTTTATAGAATTCATAGGCTAGGTATCATTGGTCAGGAAGAGAATTTTCATGCCTACCAAAGGTAGTGTGGACTATAACCTTCCATCAATAGTTTTGAATAGGTTGTTAGACTTCTTGAGCCTTCACAATTTATTGTGTTTGCAGTTTGCACCATGCTGTTATCATTTGCTTATTTTGGCTTGTTTGTGTGAACTTATCCAGAGAGCTGCTAACACGGGATGGGGCTCTGAAGGTCCAAGTTCTAGATGGGAACATGACAAGTTTGAGCATCCGAAGAAGGGGCATGATAAAGATCCCCATGCCGGAGAAAGGGGAAAGCGTGGCAAATTTGAAAGCCACCCTAGGGAAGGTGTAAGGAGGGAGGAAAAGAGACGGAATGACCATGAAGAAGATCAGAGTAGAATAGAAGATAAGAGCTTGAGAAGACGTGATGATGATGAGTTCGAGTTTAAGTCAAGAGAAGATCAGTACAAGAGGGAGGACAAGAGCTGGAGAAGGAACGATGATGATGATGGATTTATGTCGAGGAAAGATTATGACAAGAGGGACGGAAAGAAATCTCGAAAGGATGAAGAGTATGAGCCGAAATTGAGAGAACATGGTGATAGAAGGGAAGGAAAGAGCTCGAGAAAGGGAGAAGAGGATAGAAGAGAGGATAAGAGATTAAGAAAGGAAGAAGAGGATAGAAGGGAGCATAAGAGATTAAGACAGGGAGAAGATGATGATGGAAGGGAGGATAAAAGATTAAGAAATGATGAAGCAGACTATGAGCCGAAGTTGAGAAAAGATGGTGAGAGAAGGGAAGGAGAGAAGTGGAGAAGACATCACTCAGAATCATATATTTGGGAGAGCCAAGATAGGAGAAGGGACAGGGATTCTTTCCCTTATCCTCAGAGATAGAAAGATGATCACCGCTATAAATCAGATCGATAATGCCCTGTGATGGGAAATATCAGACAGCCCTGTGAGACCTTTGATTCTGCTCAGTTGCCTGGGCTTGATCTTGAATCAATTGTGCAATAGCTTTATATATACAGCCTGACAGACAATACGCTTGATTCATACATCTAGACAAACTAACTGTTTTAATTGTATGAATCTTTATCCAAATATTTGTTTGTCCGAATAGTGTTCTGGTAAATGTACTTTGTAGCCTTTGATTTAATTGTCATAGTTTTTGAGATGTGAAGCTCTGCAGCCATGGAGGTTGGTCATGTTAATTTATTCCCACATTTCTGTTCTATAAGATTGCATGTGCTTGTCATAGCTATTTGCAATAGGAAAATGCAACTAACTAACTTTGCTATAAGAAGTGGAAGGCATTAATGTATCAAGCTAGGGAAAACCCTTTAGTTCAAGTTAGGGGGTTACTTCTGACAGGCAAGTCACTTGTCAATGTGCAAACAAAAAAAGTGAGAACGAGGGTCTATAACTCTGTATTGCTCAAACACAGTTACTGTAACATCACCTCCGCCTAGAGGTTCAGAATCTCAGATTATTACAAGGAAGATGGAAGGATTGAACTTTCCTTATGTATTATACACATTCTTTCCAAAAATAAAGCATGCCTCTGTTTTTATAAAGAGATAATAAGAAGGAAAGGCATACGATTTTGGAATCATCGTCTGCTATCGTAATCGACGACCTCGGAATCAGTAACCGATCGAGAATGCTGCACTATCGACCGTCCGATCGAGTTGATCCACTCCTCCTTTTCGCGGTCGGAGTCGGCGATGAAGTACATGATGTCTTGGCCGGTGGTAGAGAGCTCAAATGCACATGGCTTGTGGAGGACGTCCTCGGCGCCCTTGACGGTGAGGCAGGTTCCTACGGGGACAACGCCGCGTGGAGTGGAAGCGCGAGTGATATTGGAGTCCTTGAACCAGAGAAGCTTACCCTGTTTGAGGACAAACCAGCGGCGACGCCAGGTCTTGAGATATTCGCCTTGTTTGGTGAGCCATCCAGCACGTTCAGGGTTCGACCAAAATTCGATGCCATCGTAGTCCTCTGGGCTAGGGTCTTGGCCTGTCGCTGCTCGCCACAGGTTCTCCATTCTCCCTAGCTTGCCAGTCCAGCTCTGGAGAGAGAGAGGGGGGGGGGGTGTTGAAGGTAGGTTGGAGGATTTGCTAGGGGGATTTAGAGGGTCTTGTTTCGTGACGAACGTTCTAATCCAAAAAATTGCTGGCCACTTTAACTGGATGAGAACGTCGCCGTTCCATGGACTCTTCGCGCCAGCCGTCAAAGCTTCTTTTCAATAAGTTCAAGCTTTCAGGCTTCAGGCATTAAAGCCAGAGGAAGAAAATGCCGCAGGGGACCACACCACTCTATTTGATTGATACACCGCAACTTCTTAAAAGAGTATTTTTTATATATTAAAATATATAATTTAATAGAGCAACAATAGATTTAAGAAAATTTCAATAACCATGTGCATACAAAGGAATTTTGATATATAGATACATTTACTATGGCTGGAATCGATTGGCCCATACCCCATTTCATAATTTCAAAAGTCATTAGATCAGTATTGGACTCGATTTAGATTCTTTAGCCCATTATGATGTCAATGACTTCTCCCTATAAATATATGTGGAACATCACGGATAAGTCACTTATAAAAGAAATTAAAATAGTCAAAGATGAAACAAAAAATTAAAAGTAACCACCCTCAATTTAGAAAAAAAGTTCGGTGTAAAAAACTTCTCTCTCGCAGGCAGTGAAAGCTTGAACTTTTAGCAACAAATTTTATATAATATATATTATATATAAAAATATACTAAAAAAATCACACTTGTATATCATATATATATATTTGAAGGCAATTTGCTCATGCTTAAATTTTTTTGAGCGCGCGATTTGTTTTTGGGCACTTCATTCTCTTGCTCTTTAACCTCATGCTGTTAAAATCATTACTGACTTGAGCGTCATATTCTAATTGACTAGGTACCACACCGGTGTCAAATCGATATTCTTACGTTCGCTTTTTTATCTTATTTCAGAATCATAATCCAGTTACCGGATGAAGCGTGACAACAACTTGGACAATAGATTTTCAGCATATATAATTAGGACAGCAACAATTTCGACCATATCATAGAATTTTTTTTAGTTTTAAAAAAAGTTTTCTGAGGTGAATATATGGAAAAGTAGTTTCCATCACCATGCAAACATTAAAAAAAGATATTAATGATATTAGAAGTTAAAAAGAATTTTGTTTGCTTCGAAAATGCTAATCTGAATAAGTATGGTGTGCTTGAGAGAGCTTCTTAGCGCTTTATAAATTAATATAGAACTATTTGAATTAATAGTTGTTTCATTTTTTTTTTCAAAAAAAGTAGGATTAGTGGTTGATCTCATTACCCGATGGAAACATTGCACCCATCTATCACAGTCCATCTATCACCATGCCGATGTCCCCTCCCCTCTATACGCCACCATGTGAGTGTTTGGCTAAAAATCTTGGCCAACTTACTGGGCCGATAACCACCTAGACCGTGACGATGGTCTGAGCCAAAAACCCACGTCCCTGATAAATTAGTGCACGAGTGTGCAAAAATTTGATCGAAAAAACTGAATATAAAAGATATCCAAATGTTTATCGAACTTCTGATCATAAAATGATTGTGAGGAGTATGGAACAAATCTCTTCTAGAGTCCCACTGTGATTTGCAATAAAAAACTAAGAACTTAGATTGGAAATGAAATCCAACGAAAATGAACAAAGAAACTTGAACTTTATATAGCTATTTAAAAAATGAACAAATAACAAAAGAACAATTCAAAGTAATTGAATCTAAAGTTTGCAAAGAATAAACTTGAAAATTGATAAAAGTAAAAGACTTACGAAAATAAAAGCGAACTGGTTTGTGAAAAAGTAAGAAGTAAAACTCAAGAACAAAAACTAGATTGACAAGTTGAAAGCTTGATTTTTTTGTATATCTTTTTTTGCCGTTCCCTTCATCTGTCTACTTGATCTCCCTTTATATGAGTATAGTCTTTGCACAGATGAAATCTCCTTGGCTTGGTCACTAAATCTGATAACCTTATCTCCATTGTTGATTTGAAATTTGAAATTTGAAACTTCTTTTAAAAAATTGAGTTTATCTCTTTCGACATTCAGGCAACTTGAATTATCTATGAATTTTAAATATCTGTTGAACTTTGATAAGATTCATGACCTTATTAACCGCACTTACATCTTAGTGTTAAAATATCAGAAATAAACTTTATACAACTAAAGACATCTTGGTCGAAATCGGCTAGGATGAAACCTTAAAACAAAAAAAATTAGCCAAGACGTTGGCCAAAATGAGACTTTGGCGAAGACGTAGGCCAAGACGTTGGCCAAAATGAGACTTCGGCCAAGACGTTGGCCAAATTGAGACTTCGGCCAAGACTGCCAAAATGAGACTTTGGCAAAGACGTAGGCCAAAATGCGACTTTGTCCAAGACGTAGACCAAATTGAGACTTCGGCCAAAACGTAGGCCAAAATGAGATTTATTAATATATTTTATGTACGTGCATATATATGGCGCTTCGTTTAATTCACAAACAATAAATGTAAAATGGCCCTTACCTAGGTTGGAAAATCAACCTATGTGATTTCCGATCCTGAACTCATAATTAATATCGTAGACTAAATATTATCAATTGAGATACTGTTGGGTGAGAGTGACGGTCAGTTTTTGGCCCAACTTATTCATTTTAGCTCCATCTAGTTGTTAAATTATGACTCAAACATTACCCACCCCTCCATGTTCTGTTGATATCGGTCTCCAATTGATATTAATAGAACATGTAATAATCGAAAAATACTAGTGTGGATATTTAACAAATATCATTTAACTAAAAAAGATAAAAAGAATTAGCCTCAAGATCAATTAGGAGCAATTGACCGAGGAGCAATTGCTCCCCATTGTGGGAAGCATTGGTCGAGAAGCCAATTGCTTCCACATTGTTGGAGTAATTGGCCGCGGGGCCAATTGTTGATGCAAATGGCCTCTCGGCCAATTACACAGAAGTCCACTGAATTTTCCAATCAAAATCGTCATAACACTCATAATGGTCAACTTTACGAAGATCCTATTGTATTCCGGAATCTCGCAGCATTGGTCCCGCTAAACCTTTCTTTGATTCCATAACACAAGAATTCTATCTATAGAAGATATTTTCTATCTATATAAATAAGATAGATTATATATCAGATCATATCAAATCACGGATTCATGTACCAAATATTTCCATATTGATACATATGACATTTTTGTTCCGACAATGTGACCAAGAATGGACGCGAGAACGTGACTTTCATTTACAATTTCTTATTATTAAATTCAATACAATAAAAAATAAAAAAGCTTAGAGGTATTCATATTATAAATCTTACTCGAACTGCTCATTTTTTATCAGAAGCTTGTGATTTAATTTTTGATGCAACAAGTAGGGGAAAACAATTCTTAATTGTTGGTACAAAAAATAAAGCAGGTTGGGGGTAGGTCCTGGTGGGGAAGTTATAGACACTTTTCCATACTTTGTGTCTGGAGTACTTCACACAACACACACACACACACACACACACACACACACACACACACACACACACACACACACACACACACACACACACACACACACACACACATATTTATTAATAAGCCAATTTCTTTTTTAAAGAAATTAACTCTTATAAGACCTAAACAATATCCCCTTTTCTTCTACTTCCATTTACAAAAATCCACTACTCATCTCAAACTTTGAAGAGCACACTCAAAGAAAGCTACACAAAGGCCACTTTCTTAAGTAAGTTCTTTCTCTTAGGATCTTTATTGTTATGGGACTCTTTGACTTGAGAAATATCTTGCTATCTAGAAACTTTGAAGCCTTTTCTAGAGTAAAATCATAACATTTATCATCTCCTTATTGATTTTCTTCTTGATTTACCTTCTAATTGCATACTAGGGCTTCTTGAATCTCCATTGGAGTTTACGATTTTAAAACACCTTCAAATCCCTACAAGGTGTTTGATGAAAGTCCTTTTTGTTGAATGCTTCACTTTTTATTACACTTCATCAAGTTTCTTCCTTCAAATTACATACTAAGGCTTCTTGAATCTCCATTTAGGCTTATATTTTAAAACACCTTTTTTTCCTAAAAAGTGTTTGATGAAAAGCCTCTTAACCTTCTTTGTTAAATGCTTCACACGTTCATCTCTAGTATTGACAAATGAATCGTGAGGCCAAAATTCTGGCCAACATGCAACCTTGGCCGAGATTTTAGCCAGAATTTAACCTTGGTCTAGATTTGGGTCAACATTTTGGTTTAAAGAAATTTGTGGTTTTCTTTTGATACTCCTTTTAACTTTGTGGCTTTCTACGTAAGAATGGCCAGTAAACATATTAGTGATGATTTCCAACAAGCTTTCAAAAATGTGATTTAATGTATAAACCGACGATGCATGATTCCTCACACATCGAATGAAGGTGAATACTTCTTGGGACCAATCTTTAAAAATCACATACCAGTTAAGGTAAATAATGTTTATTGCTCTCAACCTAAAGAAATCCCTCCTTTCTATGATGTTGACCTTGAGTGGTCTTCTAAGAAAGCATCAAGGCCTATGCGCTCTTGGCCGATTCCCTCTAAAGATTGGGTGAAATGGGAGAAAAGAGTTGAACTGGTCTTTGGTGATGTGTGAAAAAGAGTTGGCATTCATGGTGCATCCGACTTTCTTGTCATGATATTCCTTGTGAAAAAAACTTGCTAGAGGCCGCCTCTTATTTTTGGACTTCATACTATAATACTTTCGTATTTAGATTTGAAATGATGAGTCCATCCTTGCTAGTTTTAGCTTCTTTAATCTTCGGCCACATGGGCTAGAAATTACTAATGCACCTTTCCCTATTAACCCCCAAAACTCTTTTGACGATGTTGTAAAAAAGAACTCTTCCCATGAGAATTATATCAAAACATTTTTGGGGAGTGATGAAGTCTCTCATTATGAACACACGACATTTTTACTATTTTGGCTTTGCAAATTTATGGTTTGTGTGAAATCTGTGAGGGCTAACAAAGAATACATCCAAATAATTGAATTGTTGGTTGAAGGTCACTCTCTTGCATTTGGTCCAGTTGCTCTCAGTTGTTTATATAGAGGCTTACACGAACTAACTCATGGCAACATGAAAGCTACAATTAGGTCCCAAGGTTGAAATGGGTGGTTCTCTAATAGCTTTTCAAACCAAAATATGATATTCTTAAGCATTCAACCGAGTCTTGCTTCAAATTCTTTTATGAATGTAAATCTCGGTCGACCGATCAATTTTCAAGTTTGGTTAACTCATTTACGAGTCCTCAAGTAGACCAACCTCTAGCAAATAACCTCGATGAGCTGAAACATATATGGGCTAGTTTCCTTATGAGAAGGGATCTTCCTGTTGATGTTGCACTAGTGAAATAAAAAAAACTATGTATGTGGGGTAGAATGTTATTCCCCAAACATGTTTGCACGCCAATTTGGCCTTAGTCAAGCTTTACCATGCCCCCCGTCCTTCTCTCGTAATAGATCTTCTGACTCCAAAATTTCTATTGAAACTATTGGTGAGGTGAAAGATATCGTTAAAGCCTATAGGTCGGCCCTTGATTCTTTTGAATACCTTTAGCCAAGTTCCACACTACAATGTTAGCCCATTTTATGAAGCAAGTGGGTGAGAGAAGCCACCCAATTGTTTATAGATTATACTGAGGAGGCTATTGAGCGTGTTTTCTCTGATCTTTTTCCTCTTAATTTGGCTCGGTCCATCACATCTATGACTCCGAGCGATGATGATCCACTTTCAGGTATCTATCTTACCTTTGCTAAATATATATTTACGTGTGTGTTTAAGAAATATTTCTAACCTTCCTTTTATCTTTCAACACAGAAGATGATCTTGCTTCACCTCCCAAAAAGAGAAAAAATGTACTCAAACCGCAGAAGAACAAGGTAAGGATTTTATAGTGTCTAACCTGTTACAATATCTCATTAGAAATCTGACTCTTCTTTTCCTTTTTATTTTCAACGGCCTTCGGTACCGGTTGAAGCAAGCTCAAAGTCTACTCCTACTTCGTCCTCTCATCTTGATGCAGTGGGTATCTAGAATATGAATATATCTTTTATAGCTCATACTCAAATTCTTAACTTAAACTTTCTCAAACAATTTCCCAACCCAAAGAGGACTCTCAACCCATATTCGACTCTCACTTGAGAAAGACATTCACGCATCTTCCCTTGAGGCCCAGGTTTGTTTATTTTATTATGGAAAGTAGTCTTTCTCATATAATGACATAACCTCATTAGCACCTTCATTTATATAACCCTAACTCTTTATTAATGTGTAGCATAACTCAACGGCCGAAGATAGTCATTCAGCCAACGTCAATGAATCTCCCGTTCGTGTATTTATCTTCTGTCATTGATAAAAGTTTCCAGAACTTGACGAGTTGGAGGATTTTTTTGCTCAAATTGATTACACGTTCACTCATTCAAATGTACAATAAACTCCATCCTCAACTGATCAATTGACAAAACATGACGAAGATATAATAAAAGCAAAAGCCACGTTACAAAAAATCATGGACCTCCCAAATTGATTTGCCAAGAGTTATGGATGTCGTGTCCTCCTTTCTCACCGAACTGATTCATGATGTTTATAATTATATCTCGGCCCAAAGTGACATTACCTATGTGGCCGAGAAGACCTCTACCGTTGATCTGACTCGCGATGAGTTGAAGACTTTTTCTTTTGAGTTTTCATCAATGAAGCCTGAAATCCTCTTGGCCAAAGAAGAAATTGAAGTCATGGAAATAAAGTTGGCCAAAAAGAAAGAAGATTCAGCTACAAAGATGCAACAAATGTCAAGTGTTGGTCAAAAAGCTAAAATTGCAAAGCAAAAGTATGACTTGGCCGTTAAGGAATTGACCAAAGCTAAAACCAAACAAGGGGAAGCCAAAGCAACAATCAATCAATTGGAAGCCAAATGGGAGAATCTTAAGAAGATTCTATCTCCTTCATTTTAACTTAGAACTTACTTAATTTTGGCCAACATAACGTCTTGTACTAGAACTTCTATTTTGTGAATTACACGTTATGACCAACAAATTGATATTTTGCACAATGACACTCTCCACTATGAAAAAGAAATTTGTATGCTCGGCTAACAACCTAACATGAAACACTTACTAAAAAAACATATTGGCCTATTGGCAAAAAAAACTCTTTAAAAAATGGACTAGCCTAGGGGGAAAAGCATCATTTGCCAATCATGTGCTAAAAAAATCCATAGGCAGTATCCTTTTATTAAAAATAAAGCCATATGTTTACAAGTGGTCTTAACAACCTACTCTTTAAACTTTAAAGGCTTATCATACATTCGGCCTAAATAAGAATTGAATTGACGAACAATGAAAATTACATCCGAATAGACTCCCACACTGTTGGGTAAATTGTTTTAAAAAATCGGTCATTGATTGGATTCGGTGCAGTTGGCCATCGATGTCCTTCAACAAGTATTCTCATTTGCCTAAGATTTTAGCTATCATGAATGGTCCTTCTCAATTAGGAAACCACTTTCCATACTTAGGATCTTTAAGTCCAATCGGCAAGATCATTTTCCAAACCAAATCTCCTTTCCGAAAACTTTTGAACTTCACTCGTTTGTTATATGCCCTAGCGGCTGTTTTCTTCTGCACTTGTATATGATTGAGTGCGGCCAGTCTTACTTTATCAAATTCTTCAAGTTCTTGTATCATGGCCTGATCATATTCTTTCGGAGTTAGTTTATTTTGAATTGCCACCCATAAAGAGTTAACCATAATCTTCATTAGAAGTATGACATCATGGCCAAAAGTAAAAACAAATGGAGTAGTGCTGGTTCATGATCTTTTCAAGTAACTATACACCCATAATGTTTCTGACAACAATATATGCCACTCTCTAAGGTTGCCTATTATTTTTTACAACATCCCTTTAATTTGCTTATTGCTTGCTTCAGCCTGACCATTAGCCTGAGCATAATAAGGCGTATAATGGTTTATCAAGAAATCATACTCCTTACCAAATTCTCAAATTGCTTCCCCTGTAAACAATGTACCCCTATCGACGGTGATGCTTTTCGGTAAATCAAATCTATCAATAACTTCTTCCTTTAAATTTGAGCACATCAGCCTGATTTATTGGTGTCATTGGCTTAGCTTTGACCCACTTTGTGAAATAGTTTGTAGCCACAATGATGAATACATGTTTCCTGGACGAGGGTGGATATATTTTTCCAATGAGATCTATGATCTAACCCCTAAACAGCCAAGGCTTGACAATTGGGTGAAGTTCGTCACTAGGAACGTGTTACACCGGTCCATGCCTTTGACATGCTTGACACCCTCTAGCATATTGACACGATATTTCAAAATGGTAGGCCAATAGTATATGTGCCTCCTGATCAACCATCTCATCTTCACCCAGCTTGATGTGCTCCACAATTACCCTCGTGAACTTCAACCATCATTAACATTTTTTCATGCTGGCCAATACATTTAAGCAAAAGGTCATCTTGACCTTTCTTGTATAGTTCATCATAAAAAAGGATGTACTTCTCCGCTTGAAGCTTTAATTTACGATTGGCCTGCATATTTGGATTCTTAAGATAGCGAATGATCGAGAATCGCCAATCTGTTTCTAAAACTTCTAAAGAAAAAATGTCCCATAGCATTCCTCTTTCTTTCATGAATTATTTTATGATTGGCTCCTTCTAGTATTTGAATTCTAGAAGCAACTTGAGCCATCTCATTAGCTTCTGCATTATGCTCTCTGGAAACATGCCTAAACACCATATCATCAAAATCTAAAAATAATTGCTTGACCGTGGCATAATATGGAGCTAGCGCCCAACCCATACCTTTATATTCTCTGCTTAACTGTTTCAACACTAAGAGAGAATCACCCATAACTTTGAGTGTCGTGACTTTCAATTCCTTCAGGATCTCTAAATTGATTATCAATGCTTCATACTCAGTCTGATTATTTGAACACTCAAAACTTAGTTGGAAAGAAAATTGAGTTTTCAAACCCTTTGGTGATTCAATGACGATACCAGCCCCTACCAAATTTTATGTTCTAGATCCATCAAAACTCAGCCTCCAATGAGTCAAGGCTATGGATGCAATCTCAATTGGATCTAATTCCCCTCTAGATCTAAACATGGGTGATCGACCAAGAAATCCACTAACGTTTGCCCTTTAACTCACTTTTGTGGCATAAAATGAAAATTAAACTACAACAAAGTTATAATCCAATTGCCAATTCTTCCTCTAATGATCAGCCTAGAGAGCATCTATTTCACTAAATCAGTTTTTAGTATAATGAACACCACAGTGGGTAACATGTAATGTTTGAGCTTAATGGCCGAAAAGTACAAGGCAAGACACAACTTTTCAATTGGAGAATATTTCAACTCATTTGGATTCAAAACTCTGCTTAGATAGTAGATGGCTTGTTCTTTTCCAAACTCATTGTCTTGAGCCAAAAGACTACCTTTCAATCTTTCAGAGGCCGACACATATAATTTTAGCGATCGATTCTTCATAGGAGGCATAATGACTGGTGGTTTAGTCAATACCCTTTGATCATGTCAAATGCTTCCTAATGTTGCTTCTCCCACCTAAACTATGCTTCCTCTTTCAACTTTAGTAAAGCTGAAAATGATTGGATCTTTCCAGCTGAATTTGAGATGAATCGTCTCAAAAAATTAATTCGGCCTATCAGGCTTTGCAACTCTTTCTTGGTCTTTGGTGGTGTGGCATCAATAATAGCTCATGCCTTATTCTGATCTATTTAAATCCCTCTTTGATGAATAAGAAAACCCAAGAAAGTTCCAGCTGACACCCCAAAAGCACAGCTTTATGGGTTCATCTTCAACTTGTGAACTCTCATAATTTCAAAGGCCTTCCTCAAATCAACAAAATGCTTTTCTTTCTTGGCCGATTTGACTACTACATCATCAATATACACTTCCATAATTCAACCAATCTTATCATTGAGTATAGCATTCATCACCTGCTGAATTACGTTGCTCCAGTATTTTTCAGGCCAAAAGGCATGACCACCCATTCAAAGGTCCCAATAGTTCCCATGCATCTAAATGCCATTTTTGACATATTTTCCTCAACAAAATAGATTTTATTATAACCTGAATGACCATCCATGAAAGATAAACTTTCATGTCTAGCCACTCCATCAATTAAAAGATCAGCCACTGGCATAGGATATTCCTCTTTTGGGCGTGGCTACATTCAAGTTCCTGAAATCAATGCAAACTCGAATCTTGCCATTTTTCTTTACTACCAGCATAATATTTGATAACCATTCCACATATCTGGACGTTCTGATAAATTTAGCCTATGACAACCTCTCTATTTCTTCTTTTACCTTTAACATTACATCATGTGACATCCTTCTTGGGGGTTGTTTATGCGGCCTGTAATCACTTTTGATAGGAACTTTATGCTCGACCAACTGCAGTAAATAACCAGAATTTTGTTAAACTGGCAAATGCGTATATGAAAATATCGATTGAGGTACTTGAGGGTGAATGTATTTACCAGTGTAGTGCCCTCTCGCAAAATTGTTTGCTGCATCTTCTTTACCAGAAATCAACTGCTCTGGATGAAAGAGTTGCCGATACGTCCCTGTTCTAACTTCATCAATGACAGTGGGTTCTAAATCAACAAATATGGCCCTTGGCACATGCTTGCCTGAACCGGTCTCACTAAAGAAGGTATTGAAAGCATCATGAGCAGCTCCCACTGTCGTGTCACTGCTATGGAAAAGATTTATAAGGCATTCACTCCAAAAAGACAAGGTGAGTAAAACTCACTAAAACGAGAACAAAAAGTGACCAAGTTGCAGATCTCTGTTTCACTCTCTCAGAGATGAACATATTCTGTTAGTGTTGATGGACTCGTTACATCAATAGTAACTTCTTGTTATAAAAGAGAATCAACAAAATGACTACCCGTTTTGATTTAATTTTAGTTAATTTTCTCATCTTAACACAATTAAAACCCATTTCATTAACATTATCCAGTTAATCAAAGTTGATCTCAAGATCCATCCGAGAGTCACACTTTCAGATCGAGCGAAAATGAAGAGATTCAGTTGCGACAAACCATAAATGACGTATGAAGGCGTCAAACCATACGATGAAAACCATTCCACATCATACGAACAGAAAAAATCAAGCAATAAACTTACTGAAAAAGGATCAATGGAACAAAAACTAAATTTGAAAGAAAACAATGAAACAAAATCATAATCTCTCATCTCTTCAGTCTTGTCACAATCTCTCATCTCTTCAGTCCATCCTTCATCAGAAATTCAGCGCAATCAATAGCTACTTCGTTCTCCATCTTCTTATTGGCCAAGTAAGCCGATAGTCTTTTCAGGGATGATTTTACTGTGACCGATTTCTCTCTTTCTTTTATGAAGTCCATCAAATAATTTCTTCAATTATCAGCCCAAGAAACTTTGGTAAAGTTAGCCGCTACAATACTTTATAAGTCTCCTCAAATGCTTCGTAAAGAAGCTTATGTTCTTTTAAGGCTGTAACATCACGTGGATGACCTGACTTACTTCTTCTAAAAATTTGATTAAACCGATATCATCTTTGAAATATCTTGCTTCTACCACATTGGTTGTGGCAAAAAAAGGCCTGCTATCAACATAAAATACTTCTACCTTCTCCCTGTTCTAGAAAAATAAAAGTTGGTGAAGTGAAGATGGCACGTAAAGACTTGCGTGAATCCAATCTCTCCCAAGCAAAATGTTGTGGTGTAACGTTGAATCTACCATAAAAATACTTTCATTAATGTCTTGCTCCCCACCGTAAGCTCAACCGATAACAATTCTTTTGTCTTTGTAACTCCATCTGAAAAATTAATAATGGTTAGCTCAGTTGGAATCAATTCTTGATCTTCCTTACATAATTTTTTCTTCATGAATGCTAGAATAATATTTACGGCGGCCCCATTATCAACAATAATCCTATTGATTGGCTTGCCATCCAAATGGCTTCAAGTGTTATGATGCACTTTCTGATGGCTTCTCAAAATCTATCTTTTATGATCAATCTTTTGTGTTACTTCCAATAATCAACTGTTGGGACGAAACTTCAGATTCTTTGACCACCTTTACTTTTCTTTCTACTACCTCTATCACATCACCCTCCATTACACAAGGCTTATCGGGTTGCACTTCAAAGCATAAGGAAGTACGACCACCATGCTGTAATGAGTTGGAGATAATGTTCCAAACTGAATGATAGACTCATCCCCTTCTTCAAAAACATCTTCTATTTCCTCATCCTCTAGTTTAGGAGACTTTGGAACATGCTCATTTTCACCACTCTTTTCACATAAAATATTATCTCCTTTCCCACCTGATAAATGAGCTTCTAACTTGTTTATCACATCATCCCCCTCATTCTTTTCTCTAATAAGTTTCAAATTTTCCTCCTCGACCTTACTCATTATGGCATGAATATTTTTCTGCAGCTCTTTGCCTATGCAATCTTCTCTTCAGTGTTCGGGTAAAAAATGAGTACCGATGTGATCTTTGGCCAAATCTATGCCTACGGCTAACCTCAGTTATTGGTGGCCTCGCTATCATTCTTATGTTAGATGTTTGAGAAACTACTTTAGGGCGGTCATTGTGAGGTACAATCACATGCAAATCAACATCTCCCGGTCTTCTATACTGACCTTGTGGCCATGGCCGAACCTGCTACCATTGTTGCTTTGATAGGTGAGGTTGCCAATATGAATCTTGTCGTCCTTGTTGAATTTTTTTCTCATCGCTGAAACCTTCTTCCAGGTGGATGCTGGTATCCAGGACGATACCACGTCATTCTTTGGAATACGGACTTTGGGCCGTCATCCTTCGGGGGTAGCCTCAAGTTATGATTTTACTTCATAACTGGATTTCTTGGATGACCTACCTCTTTCTTACTTGAACTTTCTTTCTTGCATTTACATTGACCACATAGTTGTTCATCTGACTTGGTCGATCCATCAATACTATTTTCATCTTTTTTCTGGCTTAAACCTTTTGATCTTTGTCCAATCTCAACTTTAGGCCATGGTTTAGATACCTTGTCAATGTTCATAGAAACAACATTGACTGCTACATTTAGAAAATGATTAGAATCTCCCTTATCACATCTTTTTTTGGAAACTTCAATGTTCCATCTTTTATCAAATCTTGAATGGTATCCCGAAAAATCACACAATTAGAGGTCAGTGGCTCCAAGCATGGTGCCACTTGTAATATGACTTCTTTTTTATCTCTTCAGCCGATGGTAGGACCTGTCATTCTGGTAACTTTATTACTTTATTATGGTCAACAAGTGATCAAATATTAGACCAACTTTAGTGATATCCAAGGTATAAGTGCGCTCCACTTCATACCGATTATGCCTCACGTTGTGAGCCAATTGAGGCACCTTCTGTGTTTTGGTCGATCTACTGAGAGCTTTACACACATATGGCTTGTTGGCCACAACCTCAGCCGTATCAACCTCAACAGCCTCGTCCTCCACAACTTGCTCTTCTATGTCAAAAGCATTAATCTCAACATTTGGATCCCTATAATATGTCCCTCAAGAAGCAAGTTGGTGATATTTGAAGAGAATTGGTGTAGGCGTGCGTAAGGGCTGCTAGAATTTGAAATTCTAATTGAGGTATGATATGTGGTCCTCTTTGTATAAAGTTTGTATAATAGAATTTATGTGGTATATGAGGGAAAAAAGATGATTTGCATATAGGATTGTTTAAATATTTTTTTGGTACTTGAGGGATTAACGGGTTTGACCGAATTCAGGATGTGTGTTTATTTTACTTTTTATATTTTATAGGCTAATGAAGCCACAATCAATTGGTGACACCTCTAGCTTTGAAATCAACCGTGAACAGCGTGAGACACATGTGGTGTTCAAATTTTGGCAGTAACAGCCGGCGTCGTCTATGAGTTTAAAATTTAGTGTTTTGGGTTTTAGGGTTTTGAGTTTTAGGGTTTAAGATTTGTGATTTTAGGGTTTAGGGTTTAGGATTTAGGGTTTTGGATTTAGGGTTTAGGATTTTAGGGTTTAAGATTTAGGGTTTAGGATTTCATTTTTAGGATTTAGGGTTTTAGGATTTAAGATTTAGGGTTTAGAGTTTTAGGATTTTAGGGTTTTAGAGTTTTAGGGCTTTATGATTTTTAGGGTTTGAGGCTTTATGGTTTTTAAGGTTTAGGGTATGTGTAGCATAGACGCATGAACTCACTTTGTAAACCCTTTGGTTGTAACTTAAGAAATCAATCTACAATATGAAATTATGCTTAGACATAAGTTAATTAAGGTTTAGATTAGTAACCGTAAGTATGGCAGTTTATTAGGCTTTAGAGCTAAGGTTAATCCTACTGAGATGCTATAAATATCTATTCTTAGGGGGTGTTGTATGATTTGTATATACGCTAGTGCATGTATCATTAACTAGTATTCTTAGGGGGTGTTGTATGATTTGTGTATACGGTAGTTCATTGGGCTTTAGAGCATGTGAGTTTTCCTCTAAGCTCAAAGAAGAAAGATCTTCCTTGCCTTTTGCATAATCTTCAACACCCTAAAACCCTAAACCATAAAATCCTAAAAACCTAAACCCTAAAACCTAAAACCCTAAACCATAAAACCTTAAAATCTAACCCTTAACCCTAAATCATAAAACCTAAAATTCAAAACCCTAAAACCCAAAACTCTAAAACTCAAAAACCTAAACCCTAAACCTAAACCCTAAAACCTTAAAACCCTTAACCCTAAAAACTCTAAACCCTAAGTTCAAAGAAGAATGGTCTATTCTTAGGGGGTGTTGTATGATTTGTCCATGCGCTAGTTCATTGGGTTTTAGAGCATGTGAGTTTTCCTCTAAGCTCAAAGAAGAAAGATTTTCCTTGCCTTTAGACAATCTTCAACACCCTAAAACCTAAAACTCTAAAATCCTAAAACCCTAAACCCTAAAACTTAAAACCTTAAACCCTAAACCCTAAAATCTTAAAACCTAAACCCTTAACCTGGAACCTAAACCCTAAAACCGTAAACCCTAAAACCCAAAACACTAAACCCTAAACCTAAACCCTAAAACCCTAAACCCGAAGTTCAAAGTATAAAGATCTATGCTTAGGGGTGTTGTATGATTTGTATATACACTAGTGCACGTATCGTTAACATGTAAAAAAGTAATAACCAAGTATTGTTCTCCACGTGGACTAGTGTAAATATGTAATATATTGAACCTAAGTAGATTTAATTTGCGAATAGAGTGGTAATAATGATGAATCAATATGGTTAAAACTAACTTGAGATTAATATGACTAATAAAGTAGAATGAGATAATATTTGCAAAGCAGCAACCCTAAACCCTAACATTTTAAACCCTAAACCCTAACATTTTAAACCCTAAACCCTAAAACTAAAACCCTAAACCCTAAACCTTAATTAGCTTTCTTGTATTGCCATAGCATTAACCTTAGTTCTAAAGCACAATGACTGTCATCCTTACAATTACAAATCTCAACTATAATTAACTTATGTCTAAGCATAATTTCAAATTATAGATTGATTTCTTAAGTTCCAGCCAAAGGGTTTACAAGGTGATCTCATATGTCTATGCTACATACACCGTAAATCTGAAACACTAAACCATAAACCCTAAACCCTAAAAACTCAAAAACCCTAAAACCCAAACCCTAAAACCCAAAATACTAAACATTAAACCCTAAAAACCCTAAAAAATCTAAACCGTAAACCCTAAAAACTAAATGCTAAACCTTAAAACCCTTAACCCTAGTCCCTAAAACTTTAAAACCATAAAACCCTAAAATCCTAAATCCTAAACCCAAACCCTAAAACCTTAAATCCCAAACCCTAAACCATATACCCTAAACCCTTAACTCTAAATCTTAAACCCTAAAACCCTAAACCCAAAATCCTAAAACCATAAAACCCTAAAATCCTAAAACCTAACCATTAACTCTAAACCCTAAACCCTAATACCCCAAATCCTGAAATCCAAAGCCCTAAAACCCTAAACCCTAAAATATAAATACTAAACCCTAAACCCAAAACCCATAAACCCTAAAACCCTAAACCCTTAACACTAAAAACCCTAAAATCCTAAACCCTTAACACTAAAAACCCTAAACCCTAAGTTCAAAGAAGAAATATCTATTCTTAGAGGGTGTTGTATGATTTGTGTATACACTAGTACAAGTATCGTGAACGAGTAATAAAGTAGTAAGTGAGTATCGTTCTCCACGGGGACTAATGTAAATATGTAATATATTAAACCTAAGTAGATTTAACTTGCAAATAGGGCGGTAATAATAATGATGAATTAATATAGTTAAAACTAACTCGAGATTAAGTTGACTAATAAAGTAGTATGAGATAATGTTTGCAAAGTAGCAACCGTAAACCCTAACATTTAAAACCCTAACCCCTAAAATCCTAACCCTAAACCCTAAAACCTAAACTTTAAAGCCAAAACCCTAAATCCTAAAAACCTTAAAAACCCTAAAAACCTTAAACTATAATCGGCTTTGTTATACTGCAATAACATCTTAGTAGCATTAACCTTAGCTCTAAGAACCAATGAATTGTCGTACTTACGATTACCAATCTAAACCTTAATAAACTTATGTCTAAGCATAATTTCAGATTATAGATTGATTTCTTAAGTTCCAATCAAAGGGTTTACAAGGTGAGCTCATATGTCTATGCTACATATAGTATAAACCTTAAAATCCTTAACCCTAAACCCTAAAACTCTAAAACCCTAAAACTCTGAAACCCTAAACACTAAACCCTAAATCCTAAACACTAAACCCTAAACCCTTAATCCTAAACACTAAATCCTAAACCCTTAACCCTAAACGCTAAAACCCTAAACCCATAACCTAAAACTCTAAAACCCCAAAACCCTAAAACGTAAAACCCTAAACCCTAAACCATAAAACCCTAAAGCCCTAAACCCTTAACCTTAAACCCTAAACCCTTAACCCTAAAATTCTAAACCCTAAAACCTTAAACCCAAAACCCAAAAACCTAAACACTAATACCCTAAACCCTAAAACTCTAAAACCCTGAAACTCTAGAACCTAAACCCTAAACCCAAAACCCAAAACCCTAAGATCAAAGTAGAAAGATCTATTCTTAGGGGGTTTTGTATGATTTGTGTATACGTTAGTGCACGTGTCGTTAGTGGGTTTTGTATGATTTGTGTATACTTAACCTTAACTCTAAAACCTAAACCCTAAAACCCTAAAAGCCTAAACCCTAAAACCCTAAAAATCTAAACCCTAAAACCCAAAAACCCTTAACACTAAACTCTAAAACCCTAAACCCTAAACCCTTAACCCTAAACCTTAAATCCTAAAATCCTAAACCCTAAAGAAGAAAAATCTTCCTTGTCTTTTGCACTATCTTCAACACCCTAAAACCCTAAATTCTTAAACCCTAAAACCCTAAAAACCTAAACTCTAAACCTTAAACCCTAAAACCTAAACCCTAAACCCTAAATCCTAAACCATAAAACCCTGAATCCCTAAAATCTAACCCTTAACCCTAAACCCTAAATCATAAACCCTAAAATCCTAAACCAAAAACCCAAAAACCTTAAACCCTAAAACCCAAAATACAAAACACTAAACCCTAAAACCCTAAACCCTTAACCTAAACACCAAAACCCTAAAACCCTTGACCCTAAAACCATAAACACTAAGTTTGAAGAAGAAAGATCTATTCTTAAGAGGTGTTGTATGATTTGTGCATACGCTAGTGCACGTATCGTTAACAAGTATTCTTAGGGGTGTTGTATGTTTTGTGTATACGCTAATTCATTGGGCTTTAGAGCATGTGAGTTTTCCTCTAAGTTCAAAGAAAAGAAAGATCTTGCTTGCCTTTTGCATAGTCTTTTCAACACCCTAAAACTCTAAACCCTAAAATCCTAAAACCCTAAACCCTAAAACGCTAAGCCCTAAAACCCTAAAACCTAAAGCCTTAACCCGAAACCCTAAACTCAAAACCCTAAAAACCTAAACCCTAAAACCCAAAACACTAAACTATACACCCTAAGGCCCTAAACCTTAAACCTAAACCCTAAAACCCTGAAACCCGAAACCCTAAACCCTAAAAACCCTAAACACTAAGTTCAAAGAAGAAAGATCTATTATGAGGGGTGTAGTATGATTTATGTATACATTAGTGCACATATCATTAACAAGTAATAAAGTAATAAGCGAGCATCTTTCTCCACGTGGACTAGTGTAAATATGTAATATATTGAACCTAAAGGTCAATCGAGTGCGCTCAGAATGACGAGTTCAAAAGCCAAGTTCAGTAGATCGATCAACTAAGGCTTCTGTTAGATGTTGGGAAGCCCCACTGGTTAAGTTAACGAACGTATAGAAAGATGATATCTCTTTTTTCTTTTATGATATGAATAAATTGATATGGCTTAAGGGCAGGGTGGATAGCAGACGAGTGTGCTTTCTTTCTTTTGTTTTCCCACCCAGAGAGAGGGGACCCTGCTCCTATTCGTGTCGCGGTTCCTGGTGAATAACGACTCCCTTCCCTAAGATGAGATGAACTCACTGGTGAAAGACTGAACATTCACTTGTCCTCCAATTTTAGGTATTCCTTATGCAGGTTATGAATTTAAGGTAGAGGGTTCGAAGAAGAGAAGAAGACTGAAAAGCTCTACCAAAGAGAGAGGAAGACTTGAAAAGTGAATCACACAGAACTTCCACGTCATTTCACAGATAAGACAAGCACTAGAGTTTCTGAAAGGGAGGACTAAGGAAAGACCAGTTGGTGAAAGTAGACACGAGTGGAGATGCAAGTGTGGAAGTCGAGTAAAGAAAGCAGTTCTTTGAACTTATGGTTTTAGGTTTTTAGGGTCAAGGGTTTATGGTTTTAAGGTTTTAGGATATAGGTTTAGGGTTTAGGGGTTTAGGGGTTTAGGGTATAGAATTTTGGGTTTTAGGGTTTACGGTTAACGGTTGAGGTATTAGGGTTTTAGGATTTTAGGGTTTAGGATTTTAGTGTGTAAGGTTGATGGTTTAGGGTTTCTGGTTTTAGTTTTAGGGTTTAGTGTTTTGGGTTTAGGGTTTAGGATTTAGGGTTTTAGAGTTTTAGAGATTTAGGGTTTTATGATTTTTACTGTTTAGGGTTAAGAGTTTTGAGGTTTATAGTTTAGAGTATATGTAGCATAGACATATGTGATGACCTTGTAAACCCTTTGGTTGGTACTTAAGAAATCAATCTACAATCTAAAATTAAGCTTAGACATAAGTTAAAAATTAACGTTTAGATTGGTAATCGT
This sequence comes from Datisca glomerata, assembly GCA_003255025.1. Taxonomy (NCBI): domain Eukaryota; kingdom Viridiplantae; phylum Streptophyta; class Magnoliopsida; order Cucurbitales; family Datiscaceae; genus Datisca; species Datisca glomerata. The sequence goes on from QANY01002375.1 coordinate 618,689, forward strand.
AACTACGACATTTCATCGTGCTTTAGAGCTAAGGTTAATGGTACTGAGATGTTATTGTAGTATATAACAAAGCTGATTATGGTTTATGGGTTAAGGATTTAGGGTTTTTAGGGTTTAGGGTTTAAGGTTTGGAGTTTATGATTTAAGATTTTGGATTTTGGGTTTTGGGTTTTAGGGATCCTACAAAATTTCTTCATACCGGGTTACTCTTGAGACTAATTCAGACAAGTCTCTAAATTCCATTCCTTCAAACTTCTTTCTTAGCTCTAAGTTCAAGCTGTTTTGAGCTAATTTTACGAGTTCATTCTCTGGAAGGATCACCCTACATCTATTGTTGGCCCTTTTAAAACGTGCAACGAACTCCTCGGCCATTTCTCCTTCTTTTTTACGTAATCTAGCTAAATCGGCCATGAAAATTTCTGGCTCAATTTTGTAAAATTGCTCATGGAATAGATGCTCCATAATCTGCCAATTCGGGACGGAGTTAGCAGGAAGATTAATGTACCAAGTGAGAGCAGTGTCTGTGAGGGAATTGATAAATAACTTTAACTTCAAAAATTCATTGCCTCCAACCTCTCCACATTGGGTCATGAATCGACCAATATGCTCTACCTTGGATTGATTCTCATCCCTAGAAAACAAACAAAAATCTGGACACCTGTAGCCTCTTGGAAACTCCATTTGATCCACTATCTCTGGATATGACTTCCTATACATGGGTCAGCCAATTCTCCTCATCCCAGGACCGATCACATCATGAATCCTATTCTCAATGGCTTCACGATTTAAAGGTTAACCGTTATAACCTTGAATTTGTCTTGGCCGAACCAACATATTGGCGGTCGGTGTATCATTTTGGCCAACCCTCCAATTCTGACCATTATTGTCAGCATTTTTTACCCCTAGGTTGGTGGTTCCATCTCGCTAGCGGCGACTAATACGAAGCCAGCTGCTCAACTCTCTCTTATTGTGCTGGTTGTGCATATTGCTGAAGTACTTCTGACATATCTAAAAGATTTTGTTGAACTGCTTGCATGGTTTGGTTAAGATTCTGAAAACTTTGATTCACAGTCTGAAATCCTTGTTGCTTATTTTCAAACATAAGTATGAATACTATCTCGAACGACCACTCTGCCTTCGGCCATTTCTCCTTCAACTGCCTTATATCCAACACTTTCCATTGAATCTTATCCCAATTCTAGGTTTCGAGTCTTTGATCTGGTAGTGGGCATAAACTCCCGATTAGCGTCCCACCGGGCGTGCCAAAAATTTTTTGACTAAAAATCTCGGTCAACTTGCTGGGCCAATAACCACTAAACCGCGACGACGGTCCGAGCCAAAAAACCTGTGTCCCTGATAAATTAGTGTGCGAGCGTGCCAAAATTCGTTCGAAGAAACCAAATTTAAAAGATATCTAAATGTTTATCTAACTTCTAATCATAAAACGATTGTGAGAAGTAGGGAACAAATCTCCTCTAGAGTTCTACTATGACTTGCAATAAAAAACTAAGAACTTAGATTGGAAATGAAATGCAAGGAAAATGAACAAAGAAACTCGAACTTTATATAGCTATTTAAAAAATGAACAAGTAACAAAAGAACAACTCTAAGTAATTGAATCTAAAGTTTGTAAAGAATAAATTTGAAAGTTGCTAAAAGTAAAAAACTTACGAAAATAAAAGTGAACTAGTTTGTGAAAATCTAAGAAGTAAAACTTAAGAAATCATCCAAAAAATCAAGCTTTCAACTTACCATAATAAACAACTATGTGATCGCTAAATCTTAGAGGTAATCAAACAGAGATGAGAACATATATACCATAATAAACAACTATGTGATCGCTAAATCTTAGAGGTAATCAAACAGAGATGAGAACATATATACCATAATAAACAACTATGTGATCGCTCAAAGCAAGAAAGTGTCATGCAGCATATAGAGCAAACCAACACGTTAGAACAAATGACAATTAACAAAACAGGAATGCAATTCTTCTCAACTATGAAGGATTGGGAACTGAAGTTTCCAGATCACATTGAAAACAAGCTTGGAACCCTGTTTTGGTGCTTTAGAAAGGCTATTTTTTGAGCTTTTTGGTAATCTGAGCAACATATTTGCCCTGGTAAAAGGCCTGTTGGAGTTCCAGCTCAGTGGGTTGACGTGATCCATCAGCTGCATAAGTTCCAGCACCATAAGAAGATCCACCCTTCACCTCACTCATCTCAAACATGCCACTCCCAAAAGTGTAGCCAAGAGGCACAAATATCATCCCATGATGTGTTAGCTGTGTTATGGCTGTTAATCTGCAAAGAAACAACAAAGTGAATGAACTTTATATACTAAATACCAATTCTCAACTCACTAACCAAAGATTTTCTTTTCAAAAAAAACAAAACCAAAGATTTTAGTCGTTTTTGTCAAAATATGTACAATATACGAAGATCGGGAGTTCGGTTACTCTCGAATCCATTAAGGGTCGTTTGCATGAAATGGTAAACGATTTCTCAAATATAATTGTTGGGGTATGATTATGGAAAAGTAATTAAGTGGTGCAAAAGGTTTAAACTACTACGTTTGATACAGATTAAAAAAAATACAGTAAAGTGTAATACAAAGATACAAAGAAAACGAAACCCACGCCGTAAGCTCCTGGCCTCCTCCATGAAAACCAGTGCTCCAGAATATACCAGCAGGTTTACCAGCAAGAGCTTGTGATTCCCATATCTCATTAGTCGCATCAAAGAAGGCCTTGAACTGAGCAGCCATCACACCAAACCGAGACGGGAACCCAAAGATGAAACCATCAGCATTTAAAAGCTCTTCTGGACTGATCTCCCCTACATCATTTGCTCTAGAAGGGGCCTTCATTTTTGTCAATATCACATCCGAAAGTGTCTCCGGTACCTGTCTAAATCCATATCCTAAAAAGTTATTACAGAAATACCTCTTTTGGAATTGGATAATCTCTTGTTAACAAAATATGATTTTATCTGAACTGGGCCGTGGAGATTGAAACCAACGACCCAAAGCTTTTGAAGTAACTTTTTTTTTTTAATTTTTTACGTTGATCTAGACTGTTGAAATCTGAATCAACATTCAAATAGAGCTGAACATCATCTTGTTCGTCAAAAGAAGAGGTGAAATCATATCCACCACTTTCCTACAACGGAAAATGACAAGAAAAATCAACTTTCTAGTTCAAACTGAAAAATGACCAGAAAACTTTTATTTTATAAAAATGGCCGAAAATGGCCGAATTAATAATTTGCTTACAAAAATTACACAGACGTAAAGAAATTATTTACATTATTCCCCCTATGAATACACTACCTGCCATAGAGTTGCTTCGACACCTTCAACAGCATTTGCGCCTCGCTGAATCTCCCTTGCCATTGTCTCCACATGACCATATAAAGAGTAGTACCTGATCCAAAGTTAGACATGAATAAAAAGAGAGGCGTAAACGATGAAAGATGTACTAGGGAAAGACACTTACACTATGTATACCTTTGTGATAGCCATAACTATAGGTCCTGAAAAAAGGAGCTAGTTCCTGATTTATGAACCAACCTGCAAAATTACGTATATTAGCAGGCTGAACTTGTAGATGCAAATATAGACTGTGTGAGATAAAATTCCAACACACTCTTTCTTGAGACTTGTTAAGAACCGTTCGGTATGTGTGATACAGAATGACCATGTAATTGATTTGACGATAAAACATAATTGATATGTTTGATTCTGTATGGTAATCTATAAAATAATTGATGACAATTTATGATGGTTATGTTTGATATAAATACAAGTTTGTGGTAAATATATGTAAAATAACTTTGATGGTAATTCAATTACTTCCTCAAAATTGACTTCTCTTGTTAATCCTAGATCGCTTCCCTTTTTATAAGCAATTCAATTGAAAAATAAATTAAGATTACCAGTAAATTAGGATTGCTACTAAGTTTAAGATTAATACTTTAAACAAATAAAGTAATTAATTGAATTACGAGAGGATTATCATACAGGATCACAGCCATAATAGCGGCTACCAAGTAAGGCACTAAGGGAATGGTGATTACAGTGGAAAATTACAGAGCACCAACATGATTTTCTCATTTCCCCATGTGTACTATATTGGGGATCCATGATCAGCAAACGGAATTCTCAATCCATCATTAAAAAGCTAACCCAAATCAGCAAAATCATTCAAATATATATAACGACAAGATCGCAGATCATCTGGTTTCTTAAACACCCAATAAGCCAAAGAACAAAACCACAAGTAAATGTAAAACATCTTAACCCAAAAGATAATTCAGTGTGAAAACAAATAGGAGAACTGACAAATAAAAAGGCAAGAAGCAATCTAGCATCTTAGGCCAACATAGTAGAGAAGGGCAGAGGATTACTACCTTAATTAAGATTCTGATAGTTAAGAAAAGGTTATCGTGTCCTTGCCATGGAAGTATAACAGAGGAGGAAGAAGAGGCAGATAATGAAGGAGTCTAAGCATCAGAAGCATGCCTTTCATAAAACAATTACGTGTCGGATAATAAATTATGAGGTGGCAGAGCCTTATCGTACAGATATATATTTCACAGGACGCTTTCAATTTTCTAAAGGATAACTATTGGAGGATTCTCAGTCTCTGTCTCTGACTCTGTACAGAGATTTACCAACTCCTAAGATAAACTAAAGTTTGTTGCATTAGCTTAGGTAGGATAGCAGTTAGCTCACACACTTTGGAATAGAGCTACCAAACGAGCCGCACGGCCCCATTTTTTCGGGCACAGTTGTGACCAGACTGCCCGGCACGTTTGGGCATTTTTTTTGGCACGTTTAGACACATATAGCTTAAGTGTGTAAGGTTTTATGTGTGCCGAGACTTAAGTTGCCGATCCCTAAATGTATCGGGTCTTAATTGTGCTGTCTCTAAACGCGCTGATTTCTAAGTATGTCGGTACGTTCGAATATGTCTACTATTTACTTTTACATGCAAATGTGACGAGCGCGAGTCATAGTCATACGTGTAACACACCGTCACATCGATCCGAGTCGCTTCGGCACGATATAATAGAGAAAGAAATTAAAATTTATTTATTGAACACATCTTAAATAGGTTGACAATGAGACTATTAATCATTTATAAATACTAGTTGAAAAGTACGTATTTTGCACGTATTAAAATAATATCATTGAACACAATATATTAACTTTAAAAATTATTATAAATAAAAAAAGTAAAAAATTAATGATAAAATGCCGTTTTCTCAACTATGCAATTAGACTAATTGCAGATCAAAAGAATTGAATAAGTCTGGATCACTTGCAAAATAATAAATTATCTATAAAAAAATTTAAAATTAAAGAATGTTCAATCTTAACAATGTTTATCATAATATGTGAGGAAAATAAATGAAAAAAATTACATGAGAAGAGAATATAAAAAAATGGACATTAAACTCTGACATATAATATAAAACTAAAAACGATAAAACCTAATAAATACTAAAGCGAATCATCATGTACCAAACAAAAAGTCATGCACATAGATGTGAACTCATTATTGTTGACTAGATATTGTTCATTGTATAAACATTCTAAAATCATCTAAACATACATTCACATTCATAGTAACATAATAGGCATAAGGATGTGTGCTGGGACTTATTGACCTCATGGGAGAAAATATATTTGAAAAAAAATGGTTAAAACTTATTTGAGGTTTTTGCTAAACTATACCTCTAGATAAATCAATTTATAAAAATATACTTTTAACCTAATTTTTACTTATCCTAATCTCTGATCCATATTCTCTTCACCTTTTCTCTTTTCTTTCTCCTATTGTCATTCTTACACACTGGCCCACACTCTCTCTCTTCATCTTCCATCTTCATCTCTCTCACATTTTCCAAGAACCCCATTTTCTCAAAACCCATTTTTCTGAAGCCATCCCTCCCACCTCCATTAATCTCATTTCTCCATCTTCATTTTTTATTTATTCATACTTTATTTTCTTTATGATTTTATAACTTTTTCATTTTTTAAAAAACTAAGATTGAGAGCTAAAATTATAATTTTGCTTTTAGAATTTTAGCAGAAAATTGGTGAAAATTTTGGCCGGAATTTGATGAATTTTGTTAATTTTAACTTTTGCCTAAATTTAAGAGAGATAAACTGTAGTGTACAATATGACTATATGATCGTCGTGTAGTCATCGAATAGTATACACGATTGTCGTGTACACTACACATGTAATGTACTACCATGTAGTATACACGATGGCTAATGATCGTCGTGTAGTCATCGTGTACACTACACATATAATATATTTAATTTTATATATTTATTTAAATATAAATAAATATGGAGGTTCAGTGTTGAAGAAGAATGAATTAACATTTAATTTGATATTGTGTAAAAAAAGTATTGGGGGAAGAATGAAAAAAAGGTAAGTGGAGGCGGGCCATAGGTAAATGATGGCTACATAATCATCGTGTAGTCATCTCGTACACTACATATGTACTATGTTTAATTTTATAAAGTTGTTTAAATATATATAAATATGGAGGTTGAGTGTTGAAGAAGAATGAATTATCATTTGATTTGATGTTGTGTAAGAAAAGTATTAGGAGAAAAAATAAAGAAAAAATAAGTGGATGATGTGTTATGGGTATAAGATGACTACGCGATCGTTGTGTAGTCATCGTGTAGTGTACACGATGACCACACCATCATCGTGTAGTTATCGTATAATGTACATGATTGTTACACGATCGTCGAGTAGTCATCGTGTACACTACACATGTAATATATTTAATTTTATATATTTATTTAAATATAAATAAATATGGAGGTTGAGTGTTGCAGAAGAATGAATTGACATTTGATTTGGTGTTGTGTAAGAAAAGTATTGGGGGAAACACTAAAAAAAGTAAGTGGATGATAGACCATGGGTACACGATCGCCGTGTAGTCATCGTGTACACTATATATGTAATATATTTAATTTTATAAATTTATTTTAATATAAATAAATATGAATGCTGAGTGTTAAAAAAGAATGAATTGACATTTGATTTAATGTTATGTAAGAAAATAAGTGTATGATGGGCCACGGGTACACAACGGAGACACGATCGTCGTGTAGATATCGTGTAGTGTACACGACCATCATGTAATCATCATACACACTACAATGGGTACACGAGCATCGTGTAGACTACATAATGGGTACACGAGTATCGTGAAGCCATCTTGTAGACTACACGATGGGTACACGAGCATCGTGTACCCCTCTCGACATTCTCTCTCTTTCTCAACGTTTTCTCTCTCTCTCTCTACACTCTACGTTCTGTCTTTCTCTCTCTTTCTCTTTACGTTCTCTATCAAAATTAATAAAATCCATACAAATTAACAAAACCCGTTACAATTAACAAATGTTTACAAAATACATAAAAATTAACAAAACCTATTAAAATTAACAAATTATTTGATTGTGTTTAGTTCTGGAGAAAATGAGTTTCTAGAAGAGATAGATGAATATGAAAGATGAAGAGAGAGTGTGAGCTAGTGTGTAAGAATGACAATGAGAGAAAAAAAGAGAAAACATCAAAAGAATATGGGCCAAAGATTATGATAAGCAAAAATTAGGTGAATTGTACAATTTTGTAAAATGCTTTAGCAAAGAGTATAATTTAGCAAAAAATCCAACTTATTTTGTATCTAACAGCCATGAAAAAATAACTTGAAGCGTAGGTCACCTAGTTAGACTAGAGATGTAAATTGGTATGGTATGATACATGCATGAACATTTTTCATGTCCAAACCTACCTCCTCTCCAATGACTCAAGTTTCCTGTCTCCCTTTTACTTGTCTCTAACCTGTCCCACCAATACAATTTTAACATGTGGCACTTTTTTACTAAAGGCTTCGGCCTGATGACAACGTATTGTGTCTTTCTTCTGTTTTTCTACTTTACTTCACTGAAGTGGTGATAAGAATACTGCGACTACAAGAAATGTTAACACTCATTTTGACAGACATTTTAACACTCTCATCTTAAAATAGTATCATGTGTTATATTTTTACTTTTCATTAAAAATGTCAAATTAAACTAAATATTGGGATATGACTTTTCTTTTTATTTATAAGCTTGCCATCAACTTGCCATCTTTTTTTATTTCTTATTTCTCCGCATGCCACCTTTTCATTTTTCATTTTTTTTCTTCAATCTTCACACTCTATTTTATTTAATTAAAACAAAAGCTTAACAAACTCTCGTTATTTCTCTTAGGACGTCTTTTCGCCTACTACACTATTTTTTAGTTCTTTTTAAGATAAGACGTGAATTCCCTTTTTACCACATTCTCACATTTTCACTTCACTTTTTTTTTTTTAAAATAAATTATTGTCTTCATATCACCAAATTATTTTCCTCCATTTTCTGGCTAAAAACAAAATTTAGTAATTATTATTTAAAACAAAATTTAGGAATTAGATTCACTACCAAGTACTTAATATTCTTCAATTGGATTCGAATGATACAGAATTTTACATACATTGCAAAACATTAATACCAAAACGAAAGGAATTAGCCTCAAACAAAATTAAGTTTACAAGATTTTCAACTAAAATAGTTTTGATCAATTGCACATGTTCACTGCACCATCAAATTCTTGTTCCTTTCGTCATAATTACCTATAAAATATGAAAAAAAACTATGAAATATAAACTAAGTAAATTATAATGCCAAAAATGAGGGAATGATATCATAAATGTTATTAAATTATAAAATAAACATTATTAAAAAATACCTCTATGTCTTGTATTCTTCGTTCAAAATTATCATATTGTGAATTTTGGTTAGAGTAGTAATGATGGAAAAAATGTAATATATATATATATTATTTTTCATCGCCCAAGTTGCTGGTATATTGTTGTTGTAAAGAAAAAAATTCACGATATTCGAGAATTGATCGTAAATTTCCTACATCATAATACGAAAATATAGAGAATAATTAAGAGAAAGAATGAGAGAATAACAACACCATGATTTACGTGGAAAACCCTTAAAGGGAAGAAAAATCATGGGGAGATTTTGATCGTATTTCATTTTGGAGAAAGAGTTTACAAGGCTAATGCAAGATGCATAGTCAGGTTGTTTCTTATGGGTGTTAAAGGTTGTTGTGTTCTTCGTTGGAGTTACATCTTGCCTTTATCTATAGGCCTTCAATCAGTTACATATAATCTGATACAGCATGATGGACTCATTGTCTATATTCTCTAAGATATAACTTATCAACATTAACAACTTAGTAAATCTTGACAGCATGATCAATCTGATGGTCTTGATTAGCTTTTCCTTAGATTTCCACGTCAGTAATCCATGTACTTTTATCTAATTGGTCTATTCTACATAACCGCTTAGTTGATCCTACGGTTCTCACTCTATCTTCTCCTCGATGGAGTCTTCGTTGTAGATCTTGCCATGTGTCAAATTTTTGAATTTGAATCATTTAGCATAGTGTGGTGAATCTGATGGTCGTAGTGATTGCTATCAGCTTTGCCACAGTGATGATTCCCTCGATTGGCTTCTCTGGCTTTCGTGACTCTCTATGCGACTTTTATACTTCAACTCCCTCGATTAGGCGAGTAGCTCCAGATCAGCTTCGTAATGATTTGATTCCTCAATCTTCAACACTAGATTCATTGGGACCTCATAGACGTCCATTTTTTATTACTTCTCTGACTTGAAATCAAGTAATAATCTTTGGATAAGAATTTCTGCCCTGAAGTTCTTTTCTTAATTCTGAAGTTCTGACTTTTCTTTTTTGAAATGCCAAATCTCTTAGCGTTCAGGTTTGAGATTTCTGGTCTGAGCTCTACTCTACCTTCTGGTCTGGGCTCAGCTCTACCTTCTGGTCTAGGTTCAACTTTTGAAGCTTTTACTTTTGAGCTTTCTGAACTGAGCTCAACTCTGCCTTCTGATCTAGGCTCAGCTCTTGAAGCTGTTATGGACTTCTCAGCTTTTCATTTTCCATTTTTTTTATTTTTTGAGTTGTTCGTTGTGAGTGGTGGTTTCTCCTTTTCTTTCTGCCATTACATTTTTCTGTTCCCGTCCACAAATGATTTGCAGTTATCGAGCAATTTTTTTATCAGTTTACTGTCGATGATGATTACTTCTTCTTCATTTACTTTTACATCTTTATGTTCCTTTCATGATGGACTCATTGGTAGAGTTTTTCCCATTTCTTCATTTTTCATTTCCCTTCTCTCGTATGTTAAGATCTGTGACAATAATGTTGTATAAGAACAATAACATAATAATTTATTGAGATGAGTAAGGAGCGAGTGTACCGTTTCATAATTCCAGTGCATGAGTTTGAGTTTAATGTTCCGCATTTGTTGGTAGAATTTCTACTACTTCCTTATTTTATTTTTCCTTCTCTTGTTTCATATTTTCCCTTTGTACTTCTGCCTCGATCAACATGAATTACTCTGATTGACATTTTTTATTCTATTGAACTCCCTTTTGTTGTACTTCATAGAAAAACTTAGCAAAATTTAGGAATCAAAATCCGGTACTGTGCCGACTTTAAGCTTTTAACGAAATCCATTCTTAAATACTTAGGAAACTTTTGGCTCTTAGTTATCTTGAGAATAACTATGTTCTTTTGTGAAATCTATTCCCAAGGATAGGACTTTAATTTTCTTACGATATACATATATCCTCAAGGACTTAGGTTCAAATAAAGAACCATGGCCCCGTTTTTATTTTGAGAGAAGAAATTACGAATTGTCGTTATCTTTTGAGAGGAGGACTTAGGTTCAAATAAAGAACCATAGCCTCATTTCTATTTTCTTCTGAGAACGATGTCCGTAGACATTCTCAAGGACTTAGGCTCCTTCCATGGAACCATGGTCCCGTTTTAATTTACTACCAGTTCACCGATAGAGTTTTTTCTGTTTCCTTTCCTTTACTCCGCTTTGCACTTTTTTATTTCGTATATCTCCGTTTCTCCTTTTTGGTTTCCTTTTTCTGCTTTAACTTTTTTCCATCCTTTTTCTCGCTTCTTTTACCTTCCCATTCTAAAATGTTGGACCCGCGACCTTCCTTTTCTTGGCCTTCTTGTACTTGGCTTTACATGTCTTTCTTTTACTCAACTCAGCCTTTCTTTACTCAGCTCAGCCTTTCTTTTCACTTTTCTTTACTTGACTTTTCTTTACATAGCCCTGAAGTTCTTTCCTCAACTTCTTTTCTTTTCTAGCTCCTCAGTTCTTTCCTCAACTTCTTTTCTTTAAAGCTCCTCAGTTCTTTCCTAAACTTTTTTTCTGTTTTGAAGATTTTCCCGTTCTTAAGACATTTCCTTTTCCGTTCTCCAGACTTTTCCATTCTAAAGATGTTTTCTTTTTCGTTCTGAAGACATTTCATTTTTCATTCTGAAGACATTTTTTTTCGTTATCTTGACTTTCCCGTCCTGAAGACGTTTCCTTTTCCGTTTTAAAACATTTCTTTTTCCATTCTTCAAACTTTTCTTTTTCCGTTCTTCTGACTTTCTTGTTCTGAAGACATTTCCTTTTTTTCATTCTGAAGTCTGAGGATGTTTCCTTTTCCATTCTTTCAGACTTTCCCATTTTGTGAACGATGTACGTAGACGCTCCCAAGGACTTAGGCTCCTTCAGTGGAACCATGACCCCATTTTGATTTCCTTGCGAGAACGGCGTACGTAGACGCTCCCAAGGACTTAGGCTCCCTCAGTGGAACCATGGCCCAATTTTAATTTCCTTCTCAGAACGGCGTACGTAGACGCTCCCAAGGACTTAGACTCCTTCAATGGAACCATGGTCCCATTTTGATTTCCTTCTGAGAGTAAGACTTATGAACTGCCCCTCCCAAGAACTTATGTCATTAGTTCCTTCTGATAGTTGGACTTATGAATTGCCCTTCCCAAGGACTTATACCCTTAATTCCTTCTGAAAGTAGGACTTATAAATTGCCCCTCTCAAGGACTTACGCCCTTAGTTCCTTTTGAGAGTAGGACTTATGAATTGCTCCTCCCAAGGACTTACGCCTTTAGTTACTTCTGAGAATAGGACTTACGAATTGCCCCTCCCAAGGACTCACACCCTTAGTTCATTCTAAGAGTAGGACTTATGAACTGCCCCTATCAAGGACTTACGTCCTTAGTTCCTTTAGAGAAGAAGACTTACGAATTGCCTACTCTCAAAGATTCATGCCCTAATTTCCATTGATGTTGAAGAAGAGAGAAAGTTGACGCCAAGTATTTATCTTGTAATCAGTCTGCACATTATCATGCCATAAGTTTTGATCGAAAGTTTCAAATTGAATTCCATAAAATTCTTCATGAATCTGATTTTTATATGCTTTCGATGATATATAATTCATCATGTAATTAGCTTCCATTCGGTACAGTTTAATTAATGAATTTGACCATTCCGCATAATATGCTTTCCGTGTCTTTTGATCGAAATCTTGAAATTGAATTCTGTAAAATTCTCCAGTAAGTAGAATTTTGTATCTTTCTGATAATGTATGATTCACCATATAGTTGGATTCCATCAAATAGGGTTAAATTTTCAAAATTGACCGTTCTGCATATTCTGCTTTCTTGAACAGCCTTCACAAAAATTATCATAACTTTTGCTTGAGACCTCCAAATAAAGTTATGCAAAATTATTCAAGAAGTAGATATCCATAGTTTTCTAATGATATATTATCTTCTATGTAATAATATAAAATTTAATACAATTTAAAAATTAAATTTAAGAAGTATTCATATATTTACTTTCCTGAATAGCACCAACGAGAGCTGCCATAACTTTTGTTCGGGAGCTTCAAATTGATTTTCATAAGAATTTTCACAAGGTTGATTTCTGTATCTTTCCGTTGATTTCATCATGTAGTTGGCCCCTAGTAAATGCAGTTTAATTTCTGAATTTAAGGTTCTGCATAATCTGTTTTCAGGAGCAGCCTCCATGAGAATCGTCATAACTTTTTCTCATGAGCTCTAAATCAAGTTCTACAAAATTCTTCAAACAGTAGACATCTACGTATTTCAAATGATATATTATATGCTATGTAAGTCTGCTTAAGAAATTAAATTTGAAAAACATAATTAAGTTTACTTTCCTGTTTGAGTTCAACTTGAATTCCGCTCCCGTTGTCGCTTCTGTTGTTAAGTGGCAGCTTTCCCATTCTGAAGTGGCAGCTATCCCGTTTTGAAGTGGCAGCTTTCTTGACTGAAGTGAACGTGATATTCTTTGCTCTTCTTTTCTCTGGAATTTCTACTCTGAAATTCTTTCCTTAACAATTTTTTCTTTTATAATGAATTTCTATTATGAAGTTTTGTCATACTTCTATTCTAAAATTCTGATACTCCTAAAGTTCTAGCATTTTCTTTTTTTAAGCCTCTCTATTCTGAATTTATGACTTCTACTTTTTGTTCTGAAGCTCTGACTTCAATTTTTCTGTTCTAAAGCTCCGAGTTCATATTTTCTGTTCTGAAGCTCTGGCTTCAACGTTTCTGTTCTGAAGCTTTGACATCAACTTTTCTGTTCTGAAGCTTTGACTTCAGTTTTTCTGGTTTGAAGCTCTGACTTCAACTTTTCTATTCTGAAGCTCTGAGTTCAAATTTTCTGTTCTAAAGCTCTGAGTTCAACTTTTCTGTTCTGAAGCTCGGACTCTAACTTTATTATTCTGAAACTTTGACTTCAACTTTTCAGTTCTGAAGCTTTCACTTCAGCTTTTCAGTTCTAAAGCTATGTGTTCATCTTTTCTATTCTGAAGCTTTGACTTCAACTTTTCTGGTCTGAGCTTTTCTGATCTGAGCTTTCTGAGCTCCTCTGATATGCACTTTCTGAGCTTTTTGAGCTCTCCTAGTATGAACTTTATGAGCTTTTCTAGTCTGAGATTTATAAGTTTTTCTGATCCGAGTTTTCCGTGCTTTTCTAGTCTAAGCTTTCTCAGCTTTTCTAAACTTTCTAAGCTCTTCTGGTATGAGCTTTATGAGCTTTTCTAAACTTTCTAAGCTTTGAGCTTGTCTGATCTAAGCTTTATGAGCTTTTCTGGTCTGAGTCTTATGAGCTCTTCTGGTCTGAGCTTTATGAGCTCTTCTGGTCTGAGTCTTATGAGCTATTCTGGTATGAGCTTTATGAGCTCTTTTGATATGAGATTTCTGAGCTTTTCTCATATTCATTTTATGAGCTAAGCTTTATGAGCTCTTTTGATATGAGAGTTATGAGTTCTTCTAATCTGAGCTTTATGATCTTTTCTGATCTGCATTTTCTGTGCTAAACTTTTCTTATCCATTCTGATTTTTCTAACTCATCCTTCATTCAGATGGATTTCTTTTCTGATCTACTGCCTCTTTTTTTTTGCTTCAGTTGCTCTTTGCCTAGCTGTTGTAGGTGGAGCTTCGATCGTCTGGTAGTACGCGGGTGGTAATTCGTGGGTTTCATCGGCCCCTCGTGGTGGTTTGTTAAATTTACATAATTCAATTCCACGAATTGTGTTAATAATAATTTTTCAAATAATAATTGTACAAAATAGATAAATCAAATCTAATATGAATGAGTGAATTTACCATTCTTCGCTCTAATTTCGGTTTCGTAGTCATTTTCGTTACTACTTCTGCATCCATTTCTTCTTTTGCTTCCATTGTTGGAAGCTTGTTTCATTTGGTTTTGAGTATTTAAGGGAGGGATATCTTGCATTTTTTCTCATCTCTCAATGAAAGCACCAAATGTAAAGGAAAGAATTCACGATCTTTGAGAATTGATCGTGAATTTCCTACATCATAATATGAAAATATAGAGAACAATTAAGAGAGAATGTGAGAATAACAACACCATGATTTACGTGAAAAATCTTAAACGGAAGAAAAACCACGATGAGACTTTGATCATATTTCATTATGGAGAAAGGGTTTGGAAAAATATTTAGGAGAATTAGTAGAATTTGAAAGTAGTAGTGAAGATTTAGGAGAATTTGAATCCTCTGAATCTGATGAATCAAACTCTTCAAGTTCTGACAATGATTCTCCTAACATCTCTATGTGATGCAGGGATAGTTGTTTTTAGAAAAATATTAATATTTTAAATAAAAATGAAGAACAAGAAAATATTTTATTAGATTTAATTAGTAAAATTAAAAATCCTGAATTAAAACAAGAATACCTTGAAAGACTTAGGAAAGTAGTTCAAAAGAAAGAAAATTTTAAGTTTAACAATAATGCCGTAAACCTTTCACAAACTCTTGAAAAAATTAACAAAGTTAAAGAAAAGGAAAAAAAAAGTTACTCTTCAAGAACTTAAAAAAGAAATAAAAAATATTTAAATTGAATTAATGAACTACAAAATTTAAACACAGAAATAACAAAAAAATTAAAACTTTTAAAAATAGAGAACTTAATTAAAAATCATGAATCCAGTAAACTAGGAGAAGCTAGTAAATCCCCAAATTCTGATAATGATGTGAAGAACCTATTGTCAACAATCAAGATGATGATAACTTCATCCAAATCCTTAATCACATCAAAATTAAAAAAATGGAGCATAATATTCAGAATAATAATCCATAATTTTGATTTCACTTCAATGGCTCTTATTAATTCAGGAACTGATTTGAATTGTATGCAGGAGTGACTCATTTCTACCAAGTACTTCAAGAAGACAAAAGAATCTTTTTCCTCTGCAAATGGTACTAGAATGCATATAATTATGAAATTCCTAAAGTTTATATTTTCCAAGACAATATATGTTTTAAAGCATCATTTGTCTTAGTGAAGAATATGACATACTAAATTATATTAGGTTTACCATTTACCATTATATGTTGTATCCTTTTACAATAGAGCATGATAAGATAATTATTTATCACATAGATAAACCTGACAAATTCAAATTTCTTTCTTTTTTTACAATGAGAAATTGAAAACATTAAAACAAAAATCTATTTTTAAAACTGTAAATTTAATTTCTTGTAAAGAAAAACAATTATATTTTTTGCAAGACGAAATAAGTTCAAAAGAATTGAAGAAATGCTTCAAAATCCTGCTCTTTAAAAACAAATTAAAATATTTGAACAAAAAATTTGTAAAGAATTATGTGCTGACATTCTCAATGCTTTCTGGCACAGAAAGCACCTTAGTGTCAGTCTGTCTTACATTAAAGGATTTGATGAAAACAATTTCTCAACAAAGGCACGACCAATTCAAATGAATTCTTAAATGCTTGAATACTATAAAAAGGAAATTACATAACTTCTCAATAAAAATATGAGCAAATCTCCTTGGTCTTGCTAGACTTTTTATGTCCAAAACGCCAGTGAAATTGACCGAAGAGTTCCTCGATTAGTTATGAATTACAAGCCTCTTAAAAATATTTTTGAATTGATAAGATATCCTATATTAAACAAAAGGGACTTAATTTACAGACCTAAAGATTCTATTGTATTCTCTAAATTTGATATGGAATCTGGATTTTGGCAAATCCAGATAAATGAAAATGATAAATATAAAACTGCATTTGTAACTCAATTTGGACATTACGAGTGGCATGTAATGCCTTTTGGTCTTAAAAATGCTCATAGTGAATTCTAGAATATAATGAATGAATCTTCAATCAATTTACTGATTTCTCAATTATTTATATTGACGATGTTCTCATTTTCTCTATATCAATAGAATAACATTGGAAATATCTTGAATTGTTTGCTAAGATAATAAGGCAAAATGGTGTAGTCACTACAAGAAATATGGTATTCTACCAGAATAAAATACAAGAGTTTCAGTATACTCTTGTTGAAAACTCAAAACAACAGGAGATTTATAAATCAAGTAAAATTTGTTTTGGTTAAAAGTAAAATGAAAAAAGCGGGAGGCAAAAAGAAGGGGACTGAAAATTTAAAGTAGCGGGACGTGGAAAAAATAGGGGGAGTGAAATTAAAAACGAAGCCTTCTCTCATTTCCCTCTACAGTCTTCACTCTTTTTTGGTAACTCGCATGTTTATTCTCCATTTTTAGAAGCTCAACCCGATTCCTTTCACTCCGTGAATCCTTCTCATTTTTCCTTTACCATTTTTCTTCACAGGGTCTCTCAACTTCAACCTCAGAAGAATACAACATACAACCTAGGGCTTGGCCGAGGTTCGCGATTACCCTCTTTAGAAGCTCCATGATTTTCAGAAGCTCGCGATCTCAGAAGCTTTATGAATCTTAGAAGCTTGTGATTACCCTCTTCAGAAGCTCTCAATCTCAGAAGCTCCGTCATTTTTAGAAGCTCGCGATCTCATAAGCTTCATGAATCTCAGAAGCTCATAATTACCCTATTTAGAAGCTCACGATCTTAAAAGCTCCTGTTATTTTTTGAAGCTCGCGATCTCAGAAGCTTCGAGAATCTCAGAAGCTCGCGATTACCCTCTTCAGAAGCTCGCGATCTCAGAAGCTCCTGTGATTTTTCTTTGCTTTATAGCCAAAGCCGCATCTGTTTAAAGAGATTAGAGAGAATATGTTGAAGCATTTTACAGATGTTCTTGGTAATGACGGGGTAACAACTCAATTCTTGTTGTTGCTTCTTTTGACTCGGGTAAGAGTTTATTATGCAATTGCAATTTATAATTTTTGTCTGTGATTTAATCGGATTGTCTGCCTGTCTCTGCTTCATTGTTTACACCTTTTATAAAATATGATGTTATTTTTGTCCTCCCTCATTTTACACATGTGGGTTTGAAAAAAAACTTGTCCAAAGCAGGTTTCCCAGCGATACACTACACGCAATGCACATTTGTGTGGTGATTTTTGAATTTAGAGTTCTCCTTAAGTTGAATGCCACTTTCTCTACTATTGTATTTATTTTGCAATAGTTTCTTTTCCCCTTTGTATACTTTTTTCATCAGCAGTGAGATGTAACATTGTTTTGTCATGTATTTCTAAAACGTTCTTCTTTAAAAGAGAACTAGCCTTCAGGTTTGTTTTTTGAGGGAGTCAAGGGAAAAATTTGCCAAAATGTTAGCATCTAACAACTCTCAGGCAAAGTAAAATACATGAAGTAAATGAAATCCTATTCCTATTCATCCTTATTAGCGATTATATCTGCTAGTTATGTGACTGATACTTGGAAGATTAGTTTTTGACGAGGCAGGAAAATCAGTAAATCAGAAGGCTAGGCTTGGCTTCTAATTATGACAGAATTTAGTTTAAATTAGTGATTGACATTCTATAAAGAACAATTTAGCGGATTTTATTTGAGCTACTGGGCAATCATTATTTATCAATGCAAATAGGATGTTGTAAAGGAAGAGGAATGATTGTGAGCTACCCTCGGCAAGCTCTTTTAACTTGCAAATCTGCCTTAAATTCAAACTTTACTCTAGATAACCTTAGACATAGAGGAATTCCTTCAATAGATGCTATGTGTGTCATATGCAAGTCAACATCTGTGTTTGTCATATTTTGTCTTCTTTGTGAGGCTTCATTTTTGACATTGTCAGACTGTATTGGTCTAGGCTAGCTTTAGTACCGGACTTCCCTTTTTTAGCTGTGGAGGACTTTTTGGCCAAGAGGAAAATATATTTCTTTGTGTTTGTTTTGGTGTATATGGCAAGAATTGAATTATAGGGCTTTTGAGAACATTGAACATATTGGTTCATTCTATTTTCTATGTTTTTAGACAGTTCATACATTTGACATGGGTATTTTAGTACTAAATATGTATAGTTACTTGATGATTTGGGTAGCTGAAAGTCAATGACTAATAAGGGAAATTACGTACATAAAAATCTAGGTGACAAATGATGAAGCTGTTGAAGTGGCAAGGAGATTAGCATTAGAGGAAGGTTTGCTGGTAAGTTACAGTTCTTAAATATTTTTCGCCATAAATATCTAGGAAACGACTCCATTTCAACGATTTATCATTTCTTAGCTATGTATACACAAGAACCCTTCTATATTCCTAAAAAATAATTGAATCCTTCTCTCCGGTAACACACATGATCACCATTGGAATATTGGATCGACCTTCTCCCTATAGTGACAACCTAAACTATTCTTTTACAATGGTCGAAGTGATAGAGAGTTTCCCACTCTGTTTTTGATAATTAAAAATGTTATCTTGATCTCCCCTTAGGTGGGCATTTCATCAGGTGCTGTTGTAGCTGTCGCGATAAGATTAGCAAGACAACCTGAGAATGTTGGAAAATTTCATTGTGGTAAGCTATTTTCCATGTCTCTAATTAGTTAGCTTGTAGTTGCACCATCAGTTAAAATATTTTTTTGGAAATTATGTAAATAAAATGTCCCGTAAAAGTTTTTGAGCTTCTAATTCATTTACTTGGTCCAAGGGCAACTTCTAATTCTAATTTATGGTGTGAAAGAAAATTTGACACTGGTCTAATGTGGAAGCGAGTTTAAATCGATTCTACATGATGTGGTTGATTGAAATTATTTAATTTATATTTATCACTTTCTTATCTAATTTTACAAAATTCAAAGATTGTGTCTCATTTTAGTTTACCTTCGTTAATGCTCTTTTGCTTAACTGTATACCCATTTCTCTGTCATACATGTTAATTTCTCAGATAATATTTCCAAGCTTTGGTGAGAGGTACATCCCCACTGTTATTTTCTGTTCTTTAGGTGAAGAGTCTCAGAAGATGCGACAGAGATAGTATGAGTTTTTAGAGTAATAATACAAATTTTTCCATAGGTAAACTGCTTTTGGAGTTTTAGGACTGAGGTTCTTAGATTCTCTCTCCGTTTCCCTAATTAATAGAACACATCTTTTGAACATTTCTCCAGGTGCAAGTTTTATTCAAGGCATAGTAATCAGATGCTAGGATAATTATTTTCTTATTTTTTTGAGCTGAAAGATACCTCTTTATAATTTTTATTTAGCAAGTAGCATTTGAAAGTAGTAAAGGATGGCATACATGATTTTGAGCTTAAGCTTGCATTTTTGTGGAATCCTTGACAAGCTTTATTTTTTAAGACATCAATTTGGAGATGATTGTTCTTCTCCTGCATGTTCCAGGAAGGAGGAAGCTACCATAGAGCTCTTGAAAGTAACAATGGACATAAGACCAGATGGTCCTGCAGAAGGAGCCCATCTTCACATTGTTCACTTGTCCGTTTCAAGTTCTTCTTGGATCTTATCAAGGTACTTCCCAGTTACTTGTGTCTTTTATATGCTTGAATGTTCAAGGTTGTGCAAGTTTCACATATTTTTTTCACTTGTTGTTGTTACTTTCTTTTGTAGAAAGTAGTGGTGGCAGCATATCTGTGGAGACATGTCCGCATTATCTAGCTTTTTCAGCAGAAGAGATCAAAGATGAAGACAACCAATTTAAATGTGCTCCGCCTATTCATGATGCAGCCAACAGGGAAAAGCTTTGGGATGCATTAATGGTAGTTCTCATCTAGAAAATGCAATGAATTGACTAAATTTTTTCCATTTGCAATGCCTATGATGCTACTAGTTAATATTCTACTTGTGTATTACTGAAATCAGACCTTTGATTGAGCAAGATATTATTTAGATTAAATTCTATTAAAATGGTGCACAAATCTTTGAACTTATGGGTTTTTTTGGAAGTATGATCCTTTCATAAATTTGTCGGATAAGTGGATGAGTAGCCTGATTCTTTTTGGGAGATTCTATAGTTTGTTCTTCCAGCAAAATAGTCATATGGAAAGAAACATGGAGTAACTATTTAACAATTATCTTTATGGTGGAACGAGAGGCCCGCTAAGCTTACTGGCCAAGAGTTAAATGTGATAACAACTTTTCTTATTATCTTCTCATCAGACTTGTTCATATGATGTCACCCTAAATAGCTTAAGAGTACATTTAACACTCAATATTACAAGACATGACAATAGTAATTAGAACTGTCCTATATTTTCCATGTGGTGAATTCAGACTAATTACGGTCTTGCAATTTAGTATGTTTTGGATTCCCATGGTTCTTCATCATACAACTTTATGTTTAAAGTAGTTTCTTTGTGTCTATTATCATAAAACTGCTTCATTCTTTTGGATTAGTTTAACTTTCACTTGGATTCCCACAGTTTTTTATATTTTTAAGAAATTTTTTGCTGGTAAAGTGTAGAAATAAATAACTATTTGTTTATCAATAAATCTAACTGCTCTGTGATTTTGTTAGGGCTTTGCAGTTTTTTGTTGTTGTTAAGACTGCCTTGAAGCTTTATCGATTTTGAGGTGTTATTAGGTAAGCTCTTTTCAATGTTGTGATGAGAAAAAAAACTTGGTTGAGTGTTGAATATTATGTCTCTGTGCCAACTTCCATGATAATGGAATATCTATGCCCAATGCTGATCACTTAACGCCTAACTTATTAAATCTGAGTGTCGCCCACTTGATCGTGAAATATGTAGCTCTTTGTACATACTGATTTATTAACGTGAAATGAGTCTTGGGATCATTATTCCGCTATTTGATAATTGTCATCTTTGGTCCCCTAACCATGGGCTAGCCCTTACTGTCTTGCTGGAGATGCAATTAATAGTGGAGGAATCTGGTATTTTATATTCTCTAAAGCTAACAGATTTGTTGCTAGCATGATTAGTAAATAACCCATGGCAATTCTATTTTTAACTTATTTACATATGTTATTTGACTACTTGCCCTTCAATTTATCAGTGTAGTTAGCTTAGATGATAATAAATCTCAAAGCACTTGAGAATTAGCATTTTATATTTTCTTAGTTTTACATTCATCTGGTATTGGATTCAATTCATCACATTCATGTTGTAATTTGTAATTTGTGAAAATAAAACTTCATTGGTGAATTCATAGCACTTTTAAATTTAACTAATCTATTCATTTTGTATTAGATTTTTGCTACATACTTAAGGCTCAATATGTTCAACTTGTAGTTGTAGTGAAAATTAGTTGTGAGAAATTTAAACAAGTACATGGACTATTCTCCTTAAAATGTAAGACCTACAATCACTCGAGACTTTTCAACATGATATCAAAGTTTGAGGAGTTGAGATATGAAACTATCAGTGAAAATTTGAAATTATTTTGAAGCGTCTGTGAAACTTTTAGATGCTTTTTATTTATTGAAATGAATGATGATACTATTGTATTAGTAGACTAATTAAGTACTTATACTTTTTTATGATACTTATGGATGATCTTTTGTGAAAATGAAATGATGTATGACTGCCTTTTAGTCTAGTAATATATTAATTTTGAATGCTTGAATATGTATGTAAACAGGTGCGTATAAATTGATTGTAAAAAAATGACATTTATAAAATGTCAAGAAATGTTATTTATAAGAGGTATAATTTATAACAAAAAACTATTTCAATGAGGTTCAAGAAAGTTTAAGGTATCTGATTTAATAGGATACAATAATACCTGTGAATATTAGTTCACAAGAATTAAAAACACATGTTGAATAAAAGTAATAGGAGTTGTAAAACCTCATTAAATAACGTTCTACATGAGTCAAAATATCTTATAAAAAGCAAGAAACTACATAAGTCTTCACAGGAGGTGTTGCGTCTCACGAAAAATGCGGACTTTTAATATGAGGGGCTGTCAAAGGCGTCACATGATCCTTGTGGATTACTTTTCATGGGGATATTCGCCTCTTATAGAATGTCATATTTTTTGTAGTGAGTTATCTCTGTAAGCAAAATTAAATTATTTCAATCTAAGATTAGGTTTCTAGGATTTGAAATATATCATTCCATTATTAAACAAATTGATCGAGTCATACAATTTGCTGATAAATTGCTTGATGAAATCCTTGACAAAACCCAATTGCAAAGATTTCTAAGATCATATGAATTACATATATGATTTTTACAACAATTTGAAAATTGATTGCAAGCCTTTTTTTGAAAGGCTTAAGAAAAATCCTCTTCCATGGACAACTATCTATACCAATTTAATTCAGAGAATTAAAACTCATGTTAAGACACTTCCTTGTCTTGGCATCCCTACTAATAATTATTTTAAAATTATCCAAACTGATGCCTCTGAACTTGGATATGAGGGTATCTTATTACAAAAAGACTTTCTAGCATCACCAAACAAATTGTCATGTTTAAATTTGGAACTTGGACTCAATCTCAAATTAATTACAGTACTATTAAAAATTAAAATTTAGCAGTTGTTTTATGTATTCAAAAAATTCGAGATGATTTTCTAAATATAAAAATTGATTGTAAATCTACAAAAAATGTTTTGGAAAAATATGTAAAAATAATTACTTCCAAATAAAATTTTGCTAGATGGCAATCTATCGTTAGCATTTTTTATTTTGATATTGAATTTATTCAGAGCATTAATAATTCAATTCTTTACTTCCTTACTCATGAATTCTTGTAGGATCGTCAAGATGAGGTCTAGGTCCCAGGCCTCAAAAGCTAGAATCAAAGGGGAGTCTTCGACTTCACAATTGGCCCTTAAGACCCAAATTAAAGAGGAGTCTTCTACTCCCAGACAAACTCAATTAACAATACTTGGGTCCACCTGACCTAACTACCAATCAGTCTTGGTCAACCAATTTGATCCATTCTCAGTGATTGACAATTAATCAATAAATCAATTACAAAATATAGAAAATCATCCTCATATTTTAGAAAAATCTCCAGTAAAAATCTCTTTCATATGGAGCCCTCGTCTACTCATTTGAAAGATCCTCCTAAAATAGAAAAATCTCATTTCCTTCCAGATTTCATTGTCTCAGGTCACAGGACAAAATTCTTAGTTTCTACAGAGACATTCTCTTAGAAACAAAGTCTGTTAATATTAGTCCAATAAAAAGTTATGAAGGAATGATCCTCTATCATTCCATCTATATTCTCAAAATTATAACCATGGAATAATGGAAAGCCCTTCCTTTTGGTCTTAAAATTCTTTAAATAAAAAATAATATAACTGTTTTGACTATATTGATGCTTGGCGCATGATAGTCCTGCATCAAAATAGTGATTTATCTCACTTTTGGTTTTTGAATTTTGATAAAAATTTCAAAACTAATTTTCCAAATAGGTTCTTAAAATGGTGGTCAATCCATGGCCCTGTCTTAGAATTATTTCCAACTGAATTTTAACAGAATTTTAATTTATTTATGAAATTGTACAAACCCTCACCAATTGAGGTTTCTTTTCCATAATTACTCTGTTTTACAAATAAATACAAAATACCCTTGATCTTGAGTGGAAATATTCAATTGAAGAAGAAATCGTCACCAGGCAATACTATGTTAAATGGTGGGATAAATGCAATACCTAAAAAATAATTGCCTCCATCAATCACGAATTTACAAATGTTCATCCTAGACTAAAATTGGCAAACCCTTTTACCCAAGAACCATTAAAAATTAATGAGCACAATTAACCCAAATCCACAAATTAAACCATCCATTCCAGATTCATCCAAAGAATCCAAACCCGAATCCTAACCCTCTTCAAATGGAAAATCAATGATCACAAAGCCTAAATCCAAAATGAAGCAAGAATTAAACAAAAAAAGCTTCTCCTTTTAGAAGACTATAATAATTTTGACTCTGCATCATCCGTAGAGTCAAATCGTCCAATTAGATAAAATATCCAGAAAGGTCAATCATCCAAAGCCTTCCCTGAGCAATTGAAGGATAAAAATAAATTACAGGGTCCTGTCCTACCATAATTGGCCTATGACGTCTTCCAAGACTCACATGACCTATTTGATAGTATTAATCTCAGTGAAGATGAATAAATAAAAATAATCTACCTTTGACAAAATGCCAATGCAAACAATCAAGCAATTTGAGGGTATATCTTGATGACTTTCTAGGACAATGCAAACAGTCATGATAACCATCAAAGATGAACAATTATGACTTCCCAAAAAATCAACAATCAAAGCACAAGAATCCAAAATAGAAATTATCAAGGACTCT
Source organism: Datisca glomerata (assembly GCA_003255025.1). Lineage (NCBI taxonomy): Eukaryota > Viridiplantae > Streptophyta > Magnoliopsida > Cucurbitales > Datiscaceae > Datisca > Datisca glomerata. The sequence goes on from QANY01002375.1 coordinate 643,628, forward strand.
AATATACAACAATAGTCACAATGATTTTTTTGAAGATGACAATCACGTCTTTCTTTCAGAGTTTAATTAGGTTTATGTTCATGAAGATCATAAACCTTATTCTCAATTTTGTCTAATTGTTCTCCTATTGTAATTAGACTTTGATTGGTGTAATTGAGTTGTTCAACTACTTTTTTAATTGGTTCTTCTTCCTTCTAAATCTTGATTAAAGAATTTATATTGTTAATGTCCTTAACAGAGGATGATTTATTAGTTTCTAAATTTTTTAATTTTTCTTCAACTTTGTTAACGTTTCAAGATTCATCAATTGTGAAAGATTCATCGGTTGATTTTAACCTATGCTTTCTGAATTTGAACCACTGTCCTTTAATTCTTGAAGTTTATCATTAGTAGGTTTTTCAAATTCTGAACAATTGTTTTGGTTATCAATCCTACCAAAATAAGACGAGTCTTTAGTTTTTAAATTATTTAATCTTTCTTCAATTTTATTAATATTTGAAGGTTCATTGATTGTGAAAGATTCATAAGTAAATTCTAACTTATGGTTATCTAATTCAGAGATAGTGTCATGGTCAATAACCTTGACAGATGGTTTAATTTCTAAATCTTTGGATGGTTCCTCAATATTATTTGACAATTCATGGGATTCTAACTTACAATCTTCTTCAATATTATTATATGAAGTTTCATGAATTGTGGATGGCTCATAGGTGGATTCTATCCTACGGCTATCTAATTCTGAGATATCATCCCTAGAAAATGTCAAGTTCTTAAGTATTTTTTCATCAAGAGTTTTTCCATAATGAATTTGGAAAGGTTCAATGAATTCTTTTTCAAGTAATTTTTAGAAATTACTTTAATATTTTTCTTATAAATTTCCTCTATATAATCAAGGAAAAACATATCAAATTTGTATTTTTGCATGAATGTCTTCCATTCAGCAAGTATTGTTTTTCTTTGATCCATATTATATGAAACTCTGAACCTATTACGTCTATCTAGATTGGTTGGGTTGTCATTGTGTTGGGTTAGACCTTCCCAATCTGGTTTATTCTTGGTACAAGATATCTGGATTCAAATTTTTAAAATTTCTTAATTCTTGTTCTAATCTTTGAATCCTAAAATTTTGATTATTAATAGATGATTCAGGAAATGAACTCCTAGGGGTATTAGTCTAACTATACTCCCTAATTTGAGAATTAAAAGATTGGTAATTAATTTTATTAGATTTTTATTATTTGCAGAAAAAGAGAAATTACAAAGATTCATTGATAATTATAATCTTGGACTTTGCGTCTTCATTATTACTTGATCATCTACTAATTCAAAATTTTCTTCATCCATTACGTCGGATATTGAAGATATTGTAGACCCAATGCTACTAGAAGAACTACTCCTAGATAATCTACTCATCACTCAAATAACTAAATTATTCTGAGGATTGAGAATTTCATACTGTAATTTGATTACTAATCTGTTGTGGTGACTTCTACAACCTCCTATTAGGGTCGTTCTTCTCCAACCTGCCTCTACAACCACCCTACCCTCAGGTTCTACATCTCTAAGAGGTCTTACTGAGGTACTTGAAGCTAACCAAATAGAAGATGATACGTCCCCACCAAGTTTGGCTCTGATACTAAATGTGCAGAATCAATTATAAATTAAGCAATTAGAGAGGGGGTAATTACGATGCAAGAGGATAAATAGTAAAAAGTGTATTAACAAACAGTAATTACAAAAATTATATTGTAGTGTAAGATTAAAAACTAACACAAACAGTGAAATTATTGGGAATGATAAATTAGTGCTCCCGCTCGCTAATTTATGTTGAAGAACTAAGAAGAAAAGATTTACAAAAGAGGAGAAGAAGAATAAAGTTTTGTTTCACAAAACTAGTTTTAGCTCTCAAAAAGTTGTAAAACGAGTTCTGCCTTACAAATGGGGAGAGCTACCTATTTATAGCTAAGGAAAGTAGAGTTCACCAGGAACCCATCACTTACCTGAACTATTCTATTCTACAAAAGTAAAAACATTTTACATGCCTACTTTTGTTTACTTTTGACTAAAAATAGTAAAAAGCATAAATAGTTGCCTAATTATTCGACAACTAGTACAATGATTGCAAAACGACAAATTAAAAAGAATATTGATAGTTGACATATTGATTTTCATGCTCTGACTGTTGCTGTATTACTGGTCCTTGATAATTGTTACCCTGGACAAGAGGTCATTGTTACTTTTGTTTGCTCTTTGAAGAGTATTGACGCATTGTGCTATCATGATACCTTCAATCTGTTTTCCATTTATTGGTATTTCACCAAAGTTTTCCCTATTCATCATCACTGAGGTTTATATTGTCGAATGGGTCTTGTGAATTTTGGAAGGAATCATGGGCCCATTGGGGAAGAGTACGAACATGAGACTTTCCCTTCAATTATTGAGAGGGAGTTTTGGATGATTGACTTTTATTATTTTTATTAGGTGATTTGACTCTACTGAGGATTCAGAGTCAGAGTTTGTATTGTCTTCAAGAAAAATGAGCATTTTTTGTATTAACTCCTGCTTTTCTATTTATTTTTTAGCCTTAGTTTTGCCTTTTGAGGAAGTTTTATATGTAGGCTTTGATTCTTGGGAAGAATTTGATGATTGGTTAATTTGTGGAGCATGGTTGTCTATTTCCTTAATTTTTAAGGAGGCCACTGAAGGTTTGAGTGATTTTAACTGGAGGTGAGTTTTTGCTAGCTCCTCGTTTATGGAAGCGGATATTTTTAATGTACTGAATTTGTCCCACCACTTTATGTAGTATTGTCTGGAGAAAACCTTTCCTTCAATGGCATATTGCCACTTCAAAATCCATGGAATTTTGTATTTATTCACAAAATAAATTATTGGGGGGAAAAGAGGCCTCAATTGTTGATGGTTTAAATAATTTTAGAAATAAGTTAAAATTCTATTGTAATTCGATTGAGAATATTTCAAAGACAGTGTCATGGATTGACCCCATCTTAAAAACCATTTTGGCAAATTGATGTTGAAATTCTTGTTAAAATCCAGAAACCAAGAATGAGAAAACAATTTTCTGCAAGAAAATTGTTTGTCAAGCATCAATATAGTCAAAATAATTGTATTATTTTTTTTATGAAAAATGGGTTTTAACCCTGACAGATAGATTTTTCATTCCTCCAAAGTTATTATTTTGAGGATGTAGAAGGAATGATAGAAGATTTTTCCTTCTGCACTGTTTATGGGTTTGATATTTATTGATTTTGTTTTCTAGGAGAATATCTCTGTAGAAACTGAGGGTTTTATCCTTGGGTCCGGGGACAAAATGAGAAACAAGAAGGAAATGGGACTTCACTATTTCAATTGAATTTTTAAAATGGGCAAGTGAATGTTCAATGTAAAGGAGATTTTTACAGGGGATTTTCCTATGATAAGGAGAAGACTTTCTATAATTGGTGATTGGTTGGTTGATGACCAATTGTAGGTCAAATGGTTTAGAGACTGCAAATGGATCAAATTGGTTGACCAATGCAGATTGGTAATTAGGCCTGGAAGACCCAAGAATTGTTTATTGGGTATTTCTTGGAGCAGAAGGCTCATTAGTCGTTTGGGCCCTAATGGCCAATTGTTAAGTGGAAGACTCTCCTTTAATCATTTTTCCTGAGGCTTACGGACTAGACCCCATCATGTTGTTGCCCCTGCAAGAATTCACAAGTTAAGAAGTCAGGTATTGAGTTATTAATACATTTAATGAATTTGAATTTAAAATAAAAAATACTAAGTATAGACTGCCATCTAGCAAAAATTTGTTTTGAAGTAATATTCTTAACATCTTTTCCAAAACATGTTTTGCTGATTTACAATCAATTTTAAAAGAAATTTTGATTTCATCTTGGAATTTTTGTATACACAAGACAACAGATAGAATTTCCTTTTTAATTGTACTGTAATTCATTTATGCTTGAGACCATGTTCTATATGTAAACCTAACAATTTGTTCAGGTGACTCTGGGGAAATGTTTTGAAACATGATACCTCCATATCCAATTTAAGAAGCATCAATTTGAGCAATTTTAAAAGAATTATTAGTAGGGATTCCAAGACAAGGAAGTGTCTTAACATGTGTCTTAATTCTTTTAATTAAATAAGTATGGACAGTTGTCCATGGAGGGAGATTCTTTTTAAGCATGTCAAAGAGAGGCTTACAGTCAACTCTCATTTTATCGTAAAAGTCAGATATGTAATTTAAAGATCTTAGAAATCTTTGTAACTATGATTTATCTAGGATTTCATTGGTAAATTTGTCAGCAAATTGTATTACCCTATCAATTGGTTTGATTATAGAATGATGTATTTCAAATCCTAAGAATCTAAGATTAGATTGAAATAACCTAATTTTACTTGCAGAGATAACTAAACCATTTTGTTTTATTATCCTAGCAAATGATTCAAGATGTCTCCAATGTTGTTTTATTGATTTAGAGAAAATGAGCACATCATCAATGTAAACAATTAAGAAATTAGTAAATTGATTAAAAATTTCATTCATTATATTTTGAAATTCACTTGGAGCCTTTTTAAGACCAAAGGGCATTACATTCCATTCGTAATGGCGAAATGATTACTAAACGAGATTTATACTCATCATTTTCATTTATATGGATTTGCCAAAATCCAGATTTCATGTCAAATTTAGAGAAAACCACTGCATCTCCAAGTCTTTTTATCAGATCCTTTTTGTTTGGTATTGGACATCTTATCCATTCCAAAATATTATTAAGGGGCTTATAATTGATTACTAAACGAGAAACTCATCGTTCAATTTCACTGGCCTTTTGGACATAAAAGGCCGAGCTGGACCAAGGAGAATTGCTCCTTCTAATGATATTTTTACTGAGAAGTTCTGTAATTTCCTTTTTACAAAAACAAGCATCTAAGAATTCATCTGAATTGGCCTTGCCTTTGTTGGGATATATTTTTCATCAAATCCCTTAATACAAGACAGGTTGACAGTTTGTTGCTTCCTGTGCCAAAAAACATTGGGAATATCAAAACATAATTATTTATAGATTCTTTGTTCAATTTTAATTTTGTTTTGAAGAACATGGCTTTGAAGCTGTTCTTCAATTCTATTTTATCTTAGTTCATCCTGTAAAAACACAATTGTTTTTCCTTACAAGAAATGAGATTTATGGAATTAGAAATAGATTTTTCTTTTAAAGTCTTTAATTTTTCATTGTGAACAAAAGAAAGAAATTTAAATTTTATAGGTTTATTCATGACATAGATAATTATACCATCATACTCTATTGAAAATGGATATAACAGATCAATAAATGATAAACCCAAAAAAATTTTATCAGTCATGTTTTTACTAAGACAAATGATGTTTGGAAATATACATTGTCTTGGTAAATATGGACTGTGGGTATTTCATAATTGATATGCATACGAGTAACATTGGTAGATGATAAAGATTCTTTTGTCTTCTTGAAGTACTTGGTTGGAACTACTCCTTCCTGCATACAATTCAAATCTGCTTCGGAGTTTACAAGAGCTATTGTTGTGAAATCAAAATCTTGAATAATTATTCTGACCATTATGTGCCATTTTTTGATTTCGATGTGATTAAGTATTCGGATGAAATTTTCATCTTCTTGACTGTTAATAATAGGTTCTTCAACCTCATTATCAGAAACTAGTAATTTACTTGGTTTACTAAAATCTTGTTTATTAATTAGATTTTCTATTTTAAAAAATGTTTAATTCTTCTTTTATTTTTGTGTTTGAATTTTTTAATTCTTTTATTTCAAGTTTAATATTTTTAATTTCTTTTTGAAGTTCTTGTAAAGTAACTTCCTTTTCTTTCCCTTTTACCCTATTGAATTTTTCAAGAATTTGCAAAAGGCTTGCAGTATTGCTATTATTAGACTTAGTATTTTCTCTCTTCAGAATTACCTTTTTAAGTCTTTCAATGTATTCTTGTTTTAATTCTAGATTTTAAATTTTGCTAATTAAATCTAACAAGCAGGTTTCTTGTTCTTCATTTTTATTTAAGAAATTAATTTTTTGACAACAACTATCCCTACACCCATAGAAGAATCATCGTCAGAACTTGAGAATTTAGTTTCAGAGGATTCAGGAGTTTCATATTCTCTTAAATATTCACTGTTACTTTGATAATAATCTATTGTTTCTAAGATTCTAAACAATTCCTTTCTATCTTCTTCAAAAAAAATTTAATTGATTAATTTTATTCTTAACTTGACAAGTATTTGAAAGGTGACATTTTTTACCACAACTAAAACATGTAATATTGTTTTTATCAAATATTTTATTAAACCTTTTTCTGGAATAATTTTTATTCCTAGAGATTCATTTATCAAATTTTTATTCTTAGAAAATTTTTGATCAAAACTTTTATTCCTATGTTTGTGCTACTTTTTCCTATAGGGTTTGTGAGACCTTCTAGGGTTTAGGTGGGAATTTTTCCTATATTTCTAAGAAATGGCAATAGAGGGTAAACTGTATTGCTCACAAAATTACCTAACTCATATTTAGCAGTTTTACTTTGTTTTTTAATTTGTTTATTGTTTTTCATATCAACACACATTTTTAATCTTTTCTTTTGTATTATAGTAATTATTGTTCCATAGGTTAGACTATCATAATCTATATTACCTAGGTCATTACTAAGGACTATTATTATTTTGTGAGCAAATAGATTAGGTAATCCATTAATAAATTTTTCTTTCTAAAATGGTTGATTACTATCTTCCCTTGACATAACTCTGGATAAGAATATATTTTTATACCAATTAAAATCACTTAGGGTTGGACACCTAAGGTTGGTTAATTGATCATGAATACACGAAGTAATATTACTTGACGTACCAATGAAGTGTTCAATTATTGTATAAATGATGTTTTTAATTCCATCAGGTATTGTTTCCTGATTTTCTCCAATAATTGGGTTTCCTTCAGCATCAATCTTTACTGCTGAAAGAATGGCAATTTTGGATTCTTCTATGAGATGTTTTTCCCACCAGGAATGGAGGATTCAAATGAATCCTGTGACTAGAAGATTTATCACTTCTTCATGAAGTAAATTGTGGGTGGTAATGTAGTTGTTAGCTACCATTTCCATGTGTTATAATTTATTGAAGACATCCTGTTCAGAAAGACCATCAATGTTTCATTCATATAATTTTTCTGAGGAAATAGAAAATTGATTAACAAGAGAAGATTCAGTAATTTGAAAGCATGGGTTTCTAATGCCATTTTCTTTCTAACTTATTAATTTCTAAATTTTTAAATGTTTTTTCAATATTGTTAATATTTATAAATTCACTTATTTTAGATGATTCATAGGTTGATTCTTACCTATGGCCTTCTGAATTTGAATTATCGTCTTGGTTCATTATTTTCAATTCTTGAATATTTCACCAATTTTTTCAGACTTTGTTTCAAATTTTGAACTACTATCTTGGTTAACAACCTTAACAGAAGAATAGGATTCAATAGATTTATTCTTTAATTCATGAATCATTTTATCAATCTTTTTATTAATTGGAATAATTTTTAAAGTGGTTTTATCTAAAAGATTTATTAAAGGTTTTTCTTTCAGGGATTCATTAGGTTTGGGTTCATTAAGAACATCAACCTTATTCTCAAATTTATCTAATTGTTTTCCCATTGTAATTAGACTCTTATTAGTATAATTGATTTGTTCAACTACTTTTTTGTTTGGTTCTTCTTCCTTTGCAATTTTGAAAGGAGAAACAGTGATTAGATAATTTTTATGATTAATCATAATTTTCTCATGAGGAGGACGACTGGTAGACACTATACTGGAGTCTTCCTTGACCCATTTATCATTTTAAATTACTTTGATATTTTTCTCATAAATATCTTCAATATAATCTAGGAAAAATATATCAATTCTGAATTCTTGCATGAATGCCTTCCATTCGGCAAGAATGATTTCTTTGATCCATATTATATAAATTTCTGAACCTATTACATCTATCTAGATTGGTTGGGTCATCATTATGTTAGGTTAGACCTTCCCAGCCTGGTTTATATTCTTGACTCAGGGTTCCTGTATTCAGGATTAGGAGTTGAGGATTAACATGATGAAAGTTTCCTTGGAAATCCGATTCAGTGGGTGCTTCAACTTCGTCAGATTGTTCAGACTTATTATCAAAGACTGGTTGACTAACTTGGAAACTTGTGGCTATGCGTTTAAGTCTTAAATTTTTAACTTTTAAATTTTTTAATTCTTGTTCTAATTGTTGAATCCTAAGATCTTGATCATTATTAATGGATGATCCAGAAATGGAATTTCTAGGGGTACTAGACTGGCTATATTCCCTAATTTATGAACTAGAACTAGATGATGATTGAAAGTTAATTTTGACAGTACCATCCATGTACTGCTAGATGTAATCTACATCTTCAATTAGTCTTTGAATTGAAGTAGGTTGACTTTCATTTGTTAAAAGCCAATTTAAAGGTAAATTAATATCAAACCACCTAATTGTTTTAGGAACTCTAATATTGACATTACTATGATTAGATTGGATCAATAGGGTTTGATTCTTTGGACTCCTATTGATGGCTTGAAAATTCATATTTGTTTTGGTTACTTTGTAATGAATTCTAAAGATTAAAGCTAAAGGTTGGGTGCCTTCTAGGACTTGATAACCACTAGTTTTAATATTTAAAGTTAAAGATTTTAAAATATGGGGATCTGCTAAACTAACAGACAGATCTGGAAAAAATTAAAATGGATTGGGCCATTAAAAAGTGAAGATTCAATTAATCCTAAGATACTATCATTAAAGCTTGTAAATCATGCATCTCGCAATGCTAGCAAGACAGAGGTATTTAGGCCTCTTATTGTGAGTGGTTCAACTCCAATCTAGACTAAACCAAAATAAAGAAAATTATATCATTCTTGAATATGATGCTTTATTGTATCAAAGGAAAGTATTTGGAAAGTTTCATGCTCTTTTCCAAGAGCATATATTTTTTCAATTGATTTTACATGATGCTGAGGCTTGAAGGAAGCAATAGACCATGTTGATTTGTAAATATTTTTATTGAGGATTTTGGGTATATTCCATACCCTATGATCTACTTGATCATCTGCTAATTCAATATGTATATAATTTATTATGTCAGGTATTGAGGTTATTGTAGACCTATTACTACTAGAAGAATTACTTCTAAATAACCTACTCATGGCTCAACTAACTAAATTATTTTTATTATTGAGAATTTCATATTGTATTTTTGTTACTAACCTTGTGGTGACTTCTATAATTTCCTATTAGGCTTTACTCTTCTCCCTTTCGCCTCTACAACCACCCTACCCTCAGGATTTACATATCTAAGAGGTCTTACCTAGGTCCCTGAAGCTAACCAAATAGAAGCTGATACGTTAGCCTCTGATAAACAAATAGGTTCGATAAATAATATAGAGAAATGATCAATTATAAAAATAACCAGCCACTTAGACGGAGAGTGAGATTAATTATAAACAATTATTCAAAGAAGCAAATAAGTAACAATAATATCAATAACCAGCCATAATAGGTGGTGTTTAGTTTAATTAAGTAGAAATTGAAGTAGAAACAGTAAATGAACAGTATTATCCCCACCAGGTTTGGCTCTGATACTTGATTCCACACATTTGGTATCAAAGCCAAACTTGTTGGGGATAATACTGTTCTACTTCAATTTCTGCATATTTAAACTGTTCACCGTCTATTATGACGGGTTATTATTAGTATTGTTGTTGTTTAATTGCATACATGAATAATTACTTTTGCATAATCTTACTCTCCGCCTAAGTGGCTGGTTATTCTTACAATTGATTATTTCTTCGTATTATTTGTTTATCTAATCTGTTTTTCAGAGGCTGGCGTATCAGCTTCTATTTGGTTAGCTTCAGGGACCTAGGTAAGACCTCTTAGATACGTAAATCTCGAGGGTAGGATAGTTGTAGAGGCGAAAGAGAGAAGAATGTCTAGTAGGTTGTAGAAGTCACCACAATGTTAGTAACAAAAATACAGTATGAAATTCTAAATAATAAGAATAATTTAGTTATTTTGAGCAATGAGTAGATTAGTTAGAAGTAATTCTTCTTGTAGCATTAAGTCTACCATAAGTGCAATACCTGACACAATAAGTGAAGAACACTTTAATTACTATGCAGATGATCAAGTAGATAATAATTTTGAATATTTTTCAGATGATCAAGTAGATCATAGTGAAGAACACTTTCAATACTTTTCAGATGATGAAATAGATCATAATGTGTGGAATATACCTAAAATCCCCAATAAAGAAATATACAAATCAAAATGGTCTGATGCTTCCTCCAAGCCTCAGCATCATGAAAAAACAATTGAAAAAATACATGTTCCTAGGAAAGGGCATGAAAAAAATACTTTCTTCTAATGAAACTAAAATACTTACTGAGAATATTAATTAACAGTCTTCCAGTTCTAAGATTAGTAATTCTAGAAGTTCCTTTTCTGGATCATCCATTAGTAATGGTCAAGATATTAAGATTCAAATAGAGCAAGAATTCAAAAATTTAAAAATTAAAGGTCTAGAACCTAAAAGAATAAGTTCCTTAGAAAGTCAGACAAACCTTAATAATAAACAATGTAATAAAATTAATTACCGATCTTTTAATTCTCAAACTAGGAAGTATAACCAGTCTAGTACTCATAGGAGTTCCTTTCCTAAATCATCTATTAATTTTAGAAGTCAAAAATTAGAACAAGAATTAAGAAATTCTAAAAATGTGAATTCAGATATCCTGAACCAAGAATACAAACTAGATTGGGCAAGAATAAATCAACACATTAATGACCCAGCCAATCTTAATAGACGTAATAAGTTCAGAGATTCATATAATATGGATCAAAGGAAAATCATACTTGCTGAATGGAAGACATTCGTGCAAAAGTTAACATGTTTTTCCTTGATTATATCGAGGATATTTATGAGGAAGGAAATCATGAGAAAACTCCTGATAAAAATACTTAAAAAATTAGAAATTTTGAGAAACAATATCTCAGAATCAGATAGCCATAGGTTAGAATCTACCTATGAGCCATCCATAATTCATAATTCTTCCAATAATAAAATTGAAGAATCATGTACGCCAGAATCTCACGAATAATCCACAATTGATGAACCATCCAAGGATTTAGAAATTAAATCATTTGTCAAGATTATTGACCATGACAGTATCTCTGAATTAGATATTCATAGGTTAGAATTCACCTATGAATCTTCCACAATTAATGAATCTTCAAATATTGAAAAAACATTAAAGAATTTAAAAACTAATGAATCATCTTATTCTAGTATGATTGATAACCAAAACATTGTTAAGAATTTGAAAACCTTACTAATAATAAACTTCAAGAATTAGATGATAATAGTTCAAATTTAGAAAGTGATAGGTTAGAATCAACCTATGAATCTCTCATAATTGATAAATCTTCAAACGTTAAAGAAACATTAAAAAATTTAGAAATTAATGAATCATCCTCTGTTAAGGACCTTAACCATAAAAATTCGTTAATCACTACTTCTCCTATCAAGATTGCAAATGAAGAAGAGCGTAATAAAAAATTGATTGAACAACTCAACCACACCAATCAAAGTCTAATTACAATAGGAAAACAATTAGATAATATTAAGAATAAAGTTGATGATCTTCATGAATCTAATGAAACTCTAAAAGAAAAATCTTTAATAAATCTTTTAGATAAAATCACTTTAAATATCATTCCTCTTAATAAACAGATTCAAGAACTGATGAATAAATCTGTTGAATCATCTTCATTTGTTAAGATTAACAGTATTTCAGGATTTGAAATTGAATCTGAAAAATTTGATAAATACTTCAAGAATTGAAAGTAATTAATCAAGACGATAATTCAGATTCAAAAAGTCATAGGTTAGAATCTACCTATGAGTCAGCCACAATAGGTAAATCTTCAAACATTAACAATATTGAAGATAAATTTAAAAATTTAGAAGTTAATAAATTAGAAAGGAAATGTCCTAAAAGGCCTATTGCTCCTGACATTCTAACAACTGATACTTCTTTAATTAACCAATTTTCTGTTTCTACAAATAAATTGCACAAATGAAATATTGATGGACTTTCTGAGTAAAAAGTTCTCAATAAATTTCAACACATGGCAATGATAGCTAACAGCTACATTACCACACACAATTTACTTCACAATAAGGTAATCAATCTTTTAGTCACAGGATTCACAGGAGTGCTACGTTCCGGGTGGAAAAATATCTCACAAAAGAATCCAAAAATACCATTCTTTCAGCAATAAATATTAATGATGAAGCAACACTAATTATTGGAGAAAAATCAGGAAACAATACATGATGTCATCAATACACTTCTCTACACAATAGTTAAATACTTCAGTTGAATGCCAAGTAATATTACTTCACGTATCCATAATCAATTAACCAATCTTAGGTGTCCAACCCTAAGTAAATTCCACTTGTACAAAATATATATTTGTCAAGAATAATGTCAAGGGATGATAACAATCAACCATCTTTGAAAGAAAATTTATTAATAAATTACCCAATTTGTACACACATAGAATAAGAGTAGTCCTTAATAATAATCTAGGAAACATAGACTATGATAGTCTTACCTATGGTACAATTATTACTATAATACACAGTAAAGATTTTGGAATGTGCATTGATATGAAAATCAGTAAAGATAATAAAACTATGGAACATGAATTAGGTAATTCTTGTGAGCAGTATGGTTTACCCCCTATTAGGAAAAATTCCCATTCAAACCCTAGAAGGTCTCACAAGCCTGATAGGAGAAAATACCATAAGAATAAGCATAAGATTTTTAACCAATATTTTTCAAAGAATAAAAATTTTAATAAACGTTTCTCCAAGAATAAAATTTATTCTAGAAGAAAACACAATAAATGTTCTTTTGATAAAAATAATCTTAAGTATTTTAAATATGGCCAGAATGGTCATTCTTCTAAAGATTGTCAAGTTAAATACAAAATTAATCAATTAAAAATCTCTAATGAAGATAAATAAGAATTGTTTAGAATCGTAGAGTCAATAGAAAACTATGAGAGTGATAGTGATGATTTCGGAGAATTTGAATACCCTGAATCCACAAAATCTAACTATTCAAGGTATGACAATGATTCTCCTCACATCTCTATGGGGTGTAGGGATAGTTTTTGTCAAAAAATTAATGTTCTAAATAAAAATAAAGAACAACTAAAAAACCTTTTGTTAAATTTCATTATAAAATTGAAAATCTCGAATTAAAACAAGAATACCTTGAAAGACTTAAGAAGGTAATTCTTAAGAAAGAAAATTATAAGTCTAATAATAACAATACTACAAGTTTTCCATAAACGCTTGAAAAATTTAACAAAATTTTTATAGGAACTTCAGAAAGAAATTAAAAAATTAAAATAAAATATTCTTACAAAGGAATAACTAAAAAAATTAAACCTTCTGAAAATAGAAAGTTTAATTGAATCAAGTGAACTAGGAGAACCTAGTAAATTTTTTATTGAAGAACCTATTATCACCAATCAAGATAATCAACACTTCATCCAAACTCTCAATCAGATCAAAATAAAAAAATGGCACATAGTGGTTAAAATAATAATTCAAGATTTTGATTTCACAACAATGACTCTTGTTGATCTAGGAGCAGATTTAAATTGTATGCAGGAAGGACTAGTTCCTACCAAGTACTTTAAAAAAACAAGAGAATCTCTATCATTTACCAATGGTACTCGTATGCACATTAATTATGAAATTTCCAAAGTCCATATTTGCCAAGACAATATATGTTTCAAAACATCATTTGTCTTAGTAAAAAATATGACTGACAAAATAATTTTAAGTTTACCATTCATTTCTCTGTTGTTTCTTTTTATGAGAGAGTATAATGGGATAATTACTTATCCCTTGGATGAGCCTGTAAAATTCAAGTTTCTTTCTTTTTCTCACAATGAGAAATTAAAAACTCTAAAACAAAATTTTGTTTTCAAATCCATAAATTTAATTTCGTGTAAAGAAAAACATTTGTGTTTTCTGCAAGGAGAAATGAAATTCTAAAGAATTGAAGAACAACTTCAAATTCTTGCTCTTCAAGATAAAATTAAAGTCTTTAAACAAGAAGTTCATAGTCTAGTGATTAATTATAAGTCTCTTAACAATATTGTGGGATGGATAAAATATCCAATACCAAATAAAAGAGACATAAAGTCTGAATTTTGGCAAAATCGGATAAATAATATTATTAAATACAAAATTGCATTTGGTAGTTATAAATGGAAAATAATGTCATTTGATTTTAGATTTGCTCCAAGTAAATTTTAGAAAATAATGATTAAACTATTTAATCAATTTGCTTATTTCTTAATTATGTGCATTAATAACATTATTATTAAAAAATACTGGTAGAGTTTCTTAATTGTTTACAATTGTGAATATGTTAAACAATACTTGAGCTATTTTAAATTGTTTGCAGGATAATAAAATAAAATAGTTTAGTTATCTCTGTATATAGAACCAAACTGTTCAATCTAAGGAAATATTTCCAGGACTTGAAATTTATCATTTCATTAATCAAATCATACAATTTGCTTTGATTCAAAGATGTCTTCTAAAAATTAACTGTGAATCTGCAAAATGTGTGTTTGGATGGAAAAATATTACTTTCAAACAAATTCTTGCCAGGTAGCAGCCTATTCTCAGTACTTTTTATTTCAATGTTTAATTTGTTAATAATCCAATTCTTGACCTTCTTTCTTATAAATTTATGCAGGGAATCATTCCAAGATTCTACAATGGAGGAATTTGAAAATTCTGACCTACTAGAAACAAAAATGTAGAACCTAGAATACTCGATCAAAATTCTTTTAAAATCAAGAAGCTCAATGGCAGGGCAACCACTTTTTGTTCAAAATCCCCATTCATTAATTATGTTCATTATGGATTTGACTATCCAAGAAATGACTGGATTGATGAATTGGATAAAATTTTAGAAGATGTTAGGTTGAAGCATGACTTCAATGCAACATTAATTCAATGGTATGAAAATTGTGGAAAATAGGGTTTCACAAAGATAATGAAATTTGTTATGATAACAGAAAAATTTTAACTGTGAACCTTTTGAGACAAACAATACTTAAATTGAATTTCCTAATAAGTCAATGAAAGAATTTTTGATACTGGAAGGAACCTTCTTCATCATGCCTGACGGATTCTAAAAAACATATAGGCATGTTGTAGAATCCTTAACCAGAAGAATCAGCATCACCTTCAGAAATCATGTGAGAATGATAAATGGTTCAATGATAGAATGAGTCTTCGACTAAACAATTGGCCCTTAAGGCCGAGATCAATGAGAAGTCTTCTACTCCAAACCAAGCTCAATCAACAATACTTGGGTCCATAATACCCAATCACCAATCAATCATGGTCAACCAATTTGACCCATTCTCAATATCCTTTGATGCCCAATCACTTTCAATATACAAAAAATCATTCAAAAAATGACCAGCGAAAATCTCTTTCATATTGAGCCTCCATTTACTCATATGATGGATCCATCACAAATACCCAAAACCCATTTCATTCCTAAATTTCATCATGTCCCTAGACACAATAACAAAAATCTCAGTTTTTACAGAGATATTTTCTTAGAAACAGAATCGATAAAAATTAGCTCAATAAAAAACTCTGAGGAAAGAATCATTTACCATTCTTCTCTATCCTCAGGATCATTACTATGGAGGATTGAAAAATCTATCCTTCAAGTTTCAAAATACTTTTGAATAAAAAAATATAATTATTTTGACCATGGTGATGCATGACACATGATTTTCTTGCATCAAAATAGTGATTTCTATCACTTTTTGGTTTTAAATTTTGATAACAATTTCAAAATTAATCTTTCAATTTGGTTCGTAATATGATGGTCCATTCATGGCCTTTCCTTAAAACTTTTCCCAATTGATTTACAACAATGTTTCAATTTGGTTTTAAAGGTTTACAAGCCGTCATCAATTGAAGTTTCTTTTCCCCAAATACTTTTTTTTTTCAATAAAATATAAAATACCTTAGATTTTAAAATGGCAATACTCGGTTGAAAATAGAATCCTCACTAGAGAGTATTATGTTAAATGGTGGGATAAGTTGAATACCCAAATAATTATTGCATCCATCAATTATGAATTTGCAAGTGTCCATCTCATTATGAGACTAGCAAATCCGTTTATCCAAGTTCCATTAAAGATTAATGAGCTCATTTACCGAGCTCCATAAATCAAAAGTCACAAAGCCAAAGTCCAAATTAGAGAAAAAATTAATTCAAAAGAAAATAATTCTCATTTTGAAAGACGATGATGATTCTGACTTTGGATCATTCGAAGAGTCAAGTCTCACAATCAAACCGAAAATTCAAAAGGCCAATTATCCAGAAATATTACCCTTCAACAATTGAAGGACCTCTTTGATGACATCAGTCTTAAATAAAGAGAAATAATTCACCTTTGGCAAAATGCTAATGTTTGAAATAATTAAAATCAAAGAATCTAGTAATCTTGAAGATATATCAGTACAATGCAACGGTCATATTGATCTTCAATGGCTCCTCCACATCCAAGGAATCCAATGCATAGCAATAAGTGACATGACTTTTTCAAGAAACAATCAACATTCAAAGCACAACATCTAAGATAGCAATTATCAAAGGATGGCAGTAATGACGCTCTCCATTATACAACAAACAAGTCACAATGACTTTTCAAAAACAGCAATTATGACATACATGAAGACCAAGATGACAATTATCCAGGAATCTTTGTAATTTGTCATTTTCTGTAATAATTGTACTAGTTGTCAAATAATTAGGCAATTATTTATGTTTTTTTACTGCTCTTAGTCAAAAGTAAACAAAAGTAGGCGTGTAAAATGTTTTTACTTTTGTAGAATAGAATAGGTCAGGTAAGTGATGGGTTCCCGGTGAACTCCACTTTCCTTGGCTATACATAGGTAGCCTCTCCCGTTTGTTCGACAAAACTCATTTTACAACTCTTAACTATTTGATAGATAAAACTTATTTTGTGTAACAAAGCTTTCTTCTTCCTCTCCACTTTTGTAAATCTGTTTTTCTTTTTTCTTCAACATAAATTAGTGAGCGGGAGCACTAATTTATCGTTGCTAATAATTTCACTGTCTGTGTAAGTTTTTAATCTTACACCACAATACAGTTTTTGTAATTACTGTTTGTTAATATAGTTTTACTATTTATCTTCCTACATCTTAATACCCCTTCTCTAATTGCTTAATTTATATTTGATTATGCACATTTAGTATCAAAGTTTTGTGGTGACTTCTACAACCTCCTATTAGGGTTGCTCTTCTCCAACCTGCCTCTACAACCACCCAACCCTCAAGTTTTACGTCTCTAAGATGTCTTACTAAGGTATGTGAAGCTAACCAAAGAGAAGTTGATACGTCAACTTCTAATAAAATAGATTTACAGACTAGGTAAACAAATAATACAGAAAAATAATCAATTGTAAGAATAACTAGCCACTTGGGCGCAGAGTGAGATTAGATATAAGCAATTATTCATGTAAGCAATTGAGAAACAATAATGACAATAACCAGCCATAATAGGCGGTGAACAGTTTATGTGTATACATATATGTGTGTGTTAATTATATAACTTAGAAGACATCTAAACAGCATAATCAGCGACTCCCCAATCTCCAAGTTCCATAATCTCCAAAGCATCATCTAGCAAGAGTCCATCCTTAACTCTTTGGAGGAAAGCCTCAATGTCTGTAACCATCCAAGAAAAGTAACGAGAATCTCTCCGACTCGATTCATCCGGGCTAGCCGGTGGGGTCTCAGCGTGAGAAGTACCCGCTGGAGTAGAAGTAGAAGGACCGTGAAAGTGAATGGCGATGAGTGATGATGGAAATAAAAGATATGATATCCTGCCTTCGGAAACACCTAATGCTGGAATGTCCTCTCTAACCCGAGGAGATGAGGGGACCTCTGAAGAAGTGCTGGATGAATTACCCCCATGATGATACTCTCGAAATATCTCGTATAAACGCTTTTGCATCATTAGAAGCCTAGAATCGCTCATTAGGCTCCCCCTCCACTTGAGTACGATCGGCTGAAGGAGGAGAAACACGAGGACAAGATGACTCGTTAAGAGTAGAAGTAGACAATGGAGAGACAGTGGGAGGCAAGTGAGCGGGTAGCGTCGTAGTCGCTGGAATTGAAGGTCTGGTACAATCATGAATCTAAGGACTTTCTCCAAACACATGATGATCAAGATCTTCAACTTGGACTACACAGTCATGCTTTCTCTTTCGACAGCGCTCCACGAAAGTTGAAAGGATATAGAAGATAATGGACATTAACATCAGAAAAAACAAAATATATATGAGTGGGTATTAGTGGGATTATGAAAGAAGAGAACATGGAGGGTCTCCATGAACAGGCACAAACTCTGGGAGATCTACATGAGAGCCTGATGTCTAAGCATCACGGTCGCCGCTCTTCCTCTTCTGGACGTGTTTCTTACTAACTAAAAATAATAATAAATAAATAATAAATAAACAAAATAATAAAGTGTAATAAATAAATAAACAAATAGGTGAATAAATAAAACAATAAAAAATTAGGAAACTAGAGAAAGTCACATTTGGCGACCTGAAATACAGGGGTAAAGCACTACCCAGTGGCAACCATCACGTTGTTGCTAAACAAGAAGGAATGCTGGAGTTTTCCATCTGGGAGGTGAAGTGAAAGGTCAAGTTGTTGCCGCACCCCTTCTTCAAGCACTGGACTCTTAAACTTGTGACCTATGGTAAAGAATGGGCATTTTAAATAACAATATGAGTAGTAAGACTAAGGAGAGTATATAAAATTACATACCCATATGAAGAACTGTCGACTAAGGACTGAAAATGAGTCATGCCATACATCTTTGGGAACGGATGCTCAGGATGCCTCTACCACTGACCCCTCATGAAAAACCAAATTTTACACCATTTTTTGTGCACAAAGGAAGATCCTTAATCAGGCACTCAAACTTAAGGCCTTGATGCGAAAAATAATAGCTCCCCGCACAAGCAAAATTATGCTTCAAATGGAACAAATATTAAACGATACTAAAATCAAAATCTCAGTGTAATAAATTTGCCCACAGTTAAGACAAGCTTAATACATATTTATAGGCATTCGGAACGAGTTCACTAGGGGCTAACCTAAACTGCTAAACCCTCACTTCGGCCTCAGCCTCTAATCGATCCACCATCCATGAAACTCTCACTTCAACCTTAAATTGACCTGCCAATCGCACGGTTGCTGCTTCTGATCGACTCACCATCTGCAAAAATATCACATTAGCCTCAGCTCGTGCCACTCTTACCTCGGCCCCATATCTAGTCACGACGCTGGCACCAGACCGATTCGTCACCTCAACACCATACCAATCCATCACTTCAGCCCCGGATTGATTCACCACCTCGACCCTGACTCGTGAACACACCTTGGTTGGGGAAGAGCGTCCATCAACAAGCGATGATCAAGAAGTCCCATGGTGACCTCCACCCGCAATGCATCCACCATCAGATACAAGGTCACCATGAGCCAGATCAAAGAATCAAGCTAAAAGTCTTGACCGCCGCTCCTCTTTAGAAATAAGGCGAAAGTATCTTCGACTCTCAGCATCGTCCACGAGTACGCCGACCTCGGTCTCCCTATACACGGATGATATAATAAACCATTGATCCTAGTCACTGGAACAGAATCCTCGAAAGCATAAGAGGATTTGAGGTGTCCTAGTTCGCTGCCTCGAACATAAAATCATTTTAAGAGTCAGAGGACGAAGAGACCATAAGCTGGAGCAAGGAAAAAAATGTCAAGGAGAAGGGAAGAGGTGCAAAAAGGAAGCAACCCCCACCTTTTATTTACAAGAGCTCAGGAGCGATCTTGACCGTTCAAGGAAGGTTCAGATAAGTGGCTCAGATTACCTTGACCTATGTAGTAATTAAAGCTTGTAAAGGAAGAGTCACTTCAACACACAGCTCTCTGTACTCTTAAAAAATAAAAAGTTATAGTCCTATGAGCCTAGATACCTGAAATGATATACCATAATTCTTACATAAAATAATTTCATGAAAAGTCCGATCGAAACTCTTGGAGGGACGCCTAAGTGTTGAATCTTGATATAAATGAAATGATATAAAAGGTGTATTTATTATAGGAAGGAGACTTCGACGTTAGGATGAGGTCCCTAAAGGAAGGAGAGCTCGACATCAGGCTGAGGTCCCTAAAGGAAGGAGACCTCGACGTCAGGCCCAGGTTCCTAAAGGAAGGAGACCTCGACGTCAGGCTGAGGTCCCTAAAGGAAGGAGACCTCAATGTCCGGCCGAGGCCACTAAGGTAAAAAAACCTTAGCACTGAACCGAGGTCCCTCCCACCAAAATAAAATTGGGCTTTAGCCTGAGTATCTATGATAGATCTAAGATATGTCACTAATGAAAAGGGGAAAGACCTTAGTAATGAGTGACTGAACTACTAGTCAGGAGCTAGAGTGACCCATTAGCAAATTTTCGTAATAGTAAGTTCTCAAAACAATTAGAAATATTAGGCATATCACTAGTAATGCCTAAGTACCAGAAGAAGAGATGGAGAAAGTATGAAACTAAGTTAACCTTATCGTGCAAATAGGGATTGGCCATAGCACAAATATCGTCAATTAGACAGTCCATCGCCAGCCGTATTAATAACATCTTAACCAATAAGAAACTACATGAATAGCATGGTACCAAATATCTGAAGTCAAATACAAATTAGTCTGTCTCCGGCAGAATGCTTAAAGTGAAGGGACCAATGGCTGAGCTCCAGGTCAATACGCCTTAGCACAATATTAAGCTGGACTAACCGATGATGTCAGTCTTTGTTAGGTCGTACTCTTCATGAGCTAATACGCTAAGGTGAGAGACTGAAAGAACTTCAAGGTCATGCCTCATTGGTGAAGTGGAGAGAGAAGGGAAGCTATTGGAGGATTAGAGATATCGTACAATAATTCTAAAGCTCCAATCAAACTAGCCCACATTATAAATAGGTGGGACATCATGGTGAAAGGTATGCAATCATTCTCCTACTACTCTTCTGACTTGTTTTTTCACTTCTGTTCTTACTTAGTCTTCGGAGGGACAGCAAGGGGACCACCCCTTACTTGGTTACATAGTTGCCTTCCCCTTTTTACAGGTCATGATGGAAAAAATCCAAAAATGAATATTCCCCTCTCTTTTGCCTAAATGGTTTCACTAATCTCTTTGTCTAGTCTGATCATCACCTCATCATTTATTCATCGAAAATCTCCTTAAAACAACTAGGTTCTCCTAGTTTACTGGATTCATGATTTTTAATTAGATTCTGTATTTTTAAAAGATTTAATTCTTTTGTTATTTATGTGTTTGAATCTATTAATTCTTTTATTTTAATTTTAATATTTTTATTTCTTTTTGAAGTTCCTATAAAGTAACTTCTTTTTCCTTTCCTTTGACTTTGTTGAATATTTCAAGATTTTCTAAAAGGCTTGCAATATTATTATTAGACTTAGTATTTTCTTTCTTTTGAATTACCTTCCTAAGTTTTTCAAGGTATTCTTGTTTAAATTCAGGATTTTCATTTTTACTAATTAAATCTAATAAAAGATTTTCTTGTTCTTCATTTTTATTTAAAACATTAATATTTTTCTGACAACAGTTTTGCTGCACCCCATAGAGATATTAGGAGAATCACTGTCAGGACTTGAAGAGTTCGATTCATCAGATTCAAGGGATTCAAATTCTCCTAAATCTTCATTATTACTTTCATAGTAATCTATTGATTCTATGATTCTAAACAATTCTTGTTTATCTTCATCAGAAAATTTTAATTGATTAATTTTATGTTTTACTTGGCAAGTGTTGGAAAAATGACCATTCTGGCCAAAGTAAAAATACTTAATTTTACTTTTATCAACAAATATTTTATTGAATTTTCTTCTTGAATAATTTTTATTCTAAGAAAAGTATTTATAAAAATTTTTATTTTTCTTTTTGTCGTATTTTTTTCCCATAAGGTTTGTAAACTCTTCTACAATTTAAATGTGAATTTTTCCTATTCTTTTAGGAAGGAGCAATAGCGGGTAATCCATATTGCTCACAGAAATTGCCTAATCATATTTGATATTTTTCTTTTCATTTTTAATTTGTTTGTTAATTTCATGTATATACACATTCTTAGACCTTATTCTTTTCCTTTTTTAATTTGTTTATTAATTTTCATGTTTATACACATTCTTAGACCTTCTTTTTATATTGTCGTGATAATTGTACCATAAGTGAGACTATTATAATTTATATTTCGTAGGTCATCACTAAGGGCTGTGCTAATTTTCTAGGCAAACAAGTTTGGCCAGCCCTTGACAAATTTTTTATTCCAAAGGGCTAATTACAACCATCCCTACACATTACTATGGAAAAAAAATATTTTTTACCAGTCAAAATCACTTATGGTAGGACACCTAAGATTGGTTAATTTGTCATGGATACACGAAGTGACATTACTTGGAATCCCAATGAAATGTTTTAATTACTATGTAGAAGAGGGTATTAATGACATCAAGCATTATTTCCTGATCCTCTTCAAGGATTGGAGTTCCTTCAGCATCAATCTTTATTACTATACAAATGGTATTTTTAGATTCTTCATTGAGATGCTTTTCCCACCAGGAATGAAAGCATCAATATTCCATAATTTGAATATTTGGAGGTAATGTAATTGTTGGCTACCATAGCCGTGTGCTGTAATTTGTTGGCTACCATATTCCATCATGTGACTAAAAGCTTTATTAACTTATTGTGAGAGAAATTGTGTGTGGTAATGTAATTGTTGGCTACCATAGCCATGTGCTGTAATTTGTTGAGAACTTCCTATTCTAAAAGTCCATCAATATTCCATAATTTGAATATTTGGAGGAATAGGCTTTTTATGCCACTTACTTTCCAGTTTATTAATTTTTAAATTTTAAATTTTTCTTCAGTATTGTGAATGGTTGAAGATTCATGAATTATAGACGATTCATAAGTGGAGTCTAACCTATGGCTTTCTGATTCAGAACTATTGTCTTGGTTGATAACCTTAACAGAAGAAGATGACTCAACAGATATTTTTTCAATTCTTGAAGCATTTTATCAATCTTTTTGTTGTGCGAAAAAATATTCACAGAAATTTTATCTGAAAGATTTATTAAAGAAGTTTCTTTCAGAGATTCATTAGGTTTAGGCTCATGGAAATCATCAATGTTATTCTCAATCTCATCTAATTGTTATCCTATTGTTATTAAACTTTGATTAGTGTAATTAAGTCGTTCAACAACTTTTTTTATTGGGTTCTTCCTTTGAAATTTTAAAAGGAGAAGTAGTAATTAAAGAATTTTTGTGGTTGATTATAATTTTTTCAGGTGGGGGTGGCTAGCAGTCACCCAGCTGAGTCTTCCTTGACTCATTTAGTCTTAGAAATTACTTTAATATTTTTTTCGTAAATATCCTCGATATAATCAAGGAAAAACATATCAACTCTAAATTCTTGCATGAACGTATTCCATTCAGCAAGGATGAATTTTATTTGTTCCATATTGTATGTCTCTCCGAACTTATTTCATCTATTGAGATTGATTGGGTCATTCATGTGTTGGGTTAGACCTTCCCAATCATGTTTGTATTCTTGGATTATGGTACCTAAATTTGAAACTAAAGGTTGAGGACTGAAAGGAGGTAAGTCTCCTTGGAAATCAGATTAAGTTAATGATTCAACTTTGTCAGATTGTTTAGTCTTATTATCAAAGATTGACTGACTGGCTTGGGAATTTGTGGCTATGCCTTTAAGTCTTAAATTTTTTTATTTTTTATTTTTTAATTCTTGTTCCAATTGGTGGATTCTAAGATCTTGACTATTATTGAAAATGGATTCAGGAAAAGAACTTCTAGGAGTGCTAGACTAGCTAAACTCTCTAATTTGAAGATTAGAACTAGAAGATTGAAAATTAATTTTAATCGTACCATTCATTACTGCTGTATATAATCAATATCTTCAATTGAGGGTTAAATTGGAGTAGGTTAGCTTTCATTTATTAAAAGCCAATTTGTAGGTTAAGCAGTATCAGACCACCTAATGGTTTTACGGATTCTAATATTTGCATTACTTTGCTTAGATTGAATCAACAGGCTTTGATTTTTTGATTACTTTGCTTACATTACTTTGGTTACTTTGTAATGTATTCAAAAAATCAAAGGTAGAAGTTGGGCACCTTCAAGGATTTGGTAAACCACTAGTTTTGATATTCAAAGTTAAAGATTTAAGAATATGGGGGTCTGCTAGACTAATAGAAAAATCTGGAAAACAATAAAAATGGATTGGACCATTACAAAGTGAGGATTCAATTAATCCTAAAATACTATCATTAAAATTTATAAATCTTGCATCTCGTAAGGCTATCAAGACATAGGTATTTAGTGCTCTCCTTGTGAGTGGTTTAACTCCAATCTGGACTAAACCAAAGTGAATGAAATTATATCCTTCTAGAATGTGATGTTTAATTATATTAGGGGAAAATAATTGACAAGTTTCATGCTTTTTCCAAAGAGCATATATTTTTTCAATTATTTTTACATGATGTTGAGGCTTGAAGGAAGTAACAGACCATGTTGATTTATAAATTTCTTTATTAGGTATTTTGGATATATTCCATACCCTATGATCTACTTGATCATCTACTAAGTATTCAAAATATTCTTCATTAATTATGTCTGGTATTATATTTATTGTAGACTTATTGCTACAAAAAGAATTACTTCTAAATAATCTATTCATTGCTCAAAATAACTAAATTATTCTTATGATTGAAAATTTCATCATGTATTTTGATTCTCAAACCTGATATGACTTCTACAACCTCCTATGAAGTTGACTCTTCTCCCATTTACCTCTACAACTACCCTACCCTCAGGATTTACATATCTAAGAGGTCTTATTGGGGTGCCTAAAGCAAACCAAATAGACATTGAAACATCACATTCACAGATTAGAAAAACAAAGATTACAGAGAAAAATAATGATCCAACCGATCTTAATAGATGTAATAGGTTCAGAGAGACATACAACATGGATGAAAGAAAAATCGTACTTGCTGAATGGAAGACGTTCATGCAAGAATTTAGAGTTGTTATGTTTTTCCTTAATTATATCAAGGACATTTATAAAAATAATATTAACGTATTTTCCAAGACCAAATGGGTCAAGGAAGACTCAAGTGTGGTGTCTATTAGCCATCCCCACCTCAAAAATTTATAATTAATCATAAAAATTATTTAATCCTTGCTTCTCCATTAAAGATTTAAAAGGAAGAAGAACCAAATAAAAAGATTGTTGAACAACTTAATTGTACTAATCAAAGTTAATAACAATAGGAAAACAATTAGATAAAATTGGCAATAAGGTTGATGATCTTCATGAATCTAAATCTAGTGAATCTCTAAAAGAAACTCATTTAATAAATCTTTCAGATAAAATTGCTTTGAATATTGTTCCCCTCAATAAAAAGATTGATAAAATGCTTCAAGAATTGAAGAACAAATATGTTGAATCATCTTCTTCTTTTAAGGTAATCAACCAAGACAGTAGTTCTGAATCAGAAAGTCATAGATCAGATTCCACCTATGAATCATCCATAATCAATAAATATTCAAACATCCACAATATTGAAGAAAAATTTAAAAATTTAGAAATTAATAAATTGGAAAGGAAGTGGCACAAAAGGCCTATTCCTCTAGACATCCAAATTACTGAGTCATCTTTAGTTAAACAATTCTCTATTTTTGTAGAAAAATTATATGAATGAAATATTCATGGGTTTTCAGAATATGAAGTCCTCAACCAATTACAGTATATGACTATGGTAGCCAACAGTTACATCACCACACACATTTTTCCTCACAATGACGTAATAAAGCTTTTAGTTACAAGATTCACAAGAATGTTGCATTCCTAGTGGGAAAAGCATCTCACTGAAGAATAAAAAATTCCATTCTTTCAGCAATAATGATTGCTGCTGAAGGAACCCCAATTATAGGAGAAGTTTAGGAAACAATGTTTGATACCATCAATACACTTATTTACACTATAATTGAACATTTTGTTGGAACGCCAAGTACTGATACTTCGTGTATCAATGACCAATTAACCAATCTTAGGTGTCCTACCCTAAGCAATTTTGATTGGTACAAAATATATTTTTGTCCAGAGTAATGTCTAAGGATGATAATAATAAGCCCTTTTGGAAAGAAAAATTTATCAATGGCATACCAAATTTGTTTGCCCATAAAATTAGAATAATCCTTAGTGATGACCTAGGAAATATAGACTATAATAGTCTCACCTACGGTACAGTTATAACTACAATACAAAAAGAAGGTCTAAGAATGTGTATCAACATGAAAATTAACAGATAAATTAAAAAGAAAAAAACTGCCACATACGAATTAGGCAATTTCTGTGAGCAATATGGATTACCCGTATTGCTCCTTCCCAAAAGAATAGGAAAAATTCCCATTTAAATCCTAGAAGAGTTTACAAACCTTATGGGAAAAAATACCATAAACAGAAAAAAAAAAAGTTTTAATAAATACTTTTCTAAGAATAAGAATTATTCAAGAAGAAAATTCAATTAAAAAAAGTAAAAGTAAGTGTTTTAAATGTGGTTAGAATGGTCATTTTTTCAATACTTACCAGGTAAAAAATAAAATTAATCAATTAAAATCTCTGACGAAAATAAATAAGAATTGTTTAGAATCATAGAATCAATAGATTACTATGAGAGTAGTATTGAAAATTCTCCTGAATCTGACAAATCAAACTCTTCAAGTTCTGATAGTGATTCTCCTAACATCTCTATGGAGTGCAGGGATAACTGTTGTTACAAAAATATTAATGTTTTAAATAAAAATGAAGAATAAAAATATCTTTTATAGATTTAATTAGTTTAATTGAAAATCTTGAATTAAAACAAGAATACCTTGAAAGACTTAGGAAGGTAATTCAAAAGAAATAAAATAATAAGTCTAATAATAATACCCCAGTCTTTCCTAAACTCTTGAAAAATTCAACAAAGTGGAAAGGAAAAAGAAGTTATTTTACATGAATTTCAAAAAGATATAAAAAATATTAAAATCAAAATAAAAGAATTAAAAGATTCAAATACAGAAAAATAAAAGAATTAAATCTTTTAAAAATAGAGAATCTAATTAAAAATCATGAATCTAGTGAACTAGGAGAAGAACCTAGTAAATCCCCAATTTAGGTTGAAGAACTTGTTGTCAACAATCAAGATGATGATAACTTCATTCTAATCCTTAATCATATCAAAATTAGGAAATGACACATAATGGTCAGAATAATAATTTAAGATTTTGATTTCACTTCAATGGCTTTTATTGATTCAAGACTGATTTGAATTGTATGCAAGAAAGACTCGTTGCTACCAAGTACATCAAAAAGATAAAAGAATCCTTGTCCTCTGCCAATAGTATTAGGATGCATATCAATTATGAAATTCTCAAGGTTCATATTTGCCAAGACAATGTATGTTTTAAAACATCATTATCTCAATAAGAAATATGACGGAAAAAATTATTTTGGTTTTATCATTTATTTCTCTATTGTATCCTTTTACAACAGAGTATGATTGGATAATTAGTTATCCCATGGATAAGCCTATGAAATTCAAATTTCTTTCTTTTTCTCACAATGAGAAATTGAAAACTATAAAAAACATTTCTTTTTAAAACTATAAATTTAATTTCTTATAAAAATAATTATGTTTTCTACAATAAGAAATAAAATTCAAAAGAGTTGAAAAACAATTTAAAAATTTTGTTCTTAAAAAAAGTAAAATATTTAAAAAGAAATTTTGTAAAAAATTGTATACTGCATTCCATATACAATACAAAATTACATTCAGTCGTTATAAATGGAAAGTAATGCCATTTGATCTTAAATATACTCTAAGTGAATTCCAGAATATAATGAATGAAATATTTAATCAATTTACTGATTTCTCGTAGAACAACATTCGAAACACCTTGAATTATTTACTAAGATAATAAAGCAAAATAGTTTAGTTATATCTTCAAGTAAAATCAAACTGTTTCGATCAAAGATTAGATTTCTAGGATTTAAGATCTATCATTCCATTATTAAAATTGATCGAATCATACAATTTCAAGATAATCTATTAAATAAAAAATTTCTTTAAAAATTGATTGCAAATGCGCAACACATGTTTTGACATTGCTTCCAAACAAAGTTTTGCCAGGTAATAGTCTATTTTTAGCATTTTTACTTCAATATTCATTTTATACAAGATATTAATAATCAAATTGTTGACTTTCTCACTTGTAAATTTTTACAGAAAATCATTTCAAGATTCTGTCATGACGAAATTTGAAAATTTCGACCTACTAGAATATGGGAAGGTAAAACCCAGAATACACAATCAAAATTCATTTAAAATCAATAAATTCAATGGTAGGGCAGCCTTTTTTGCTCCAAATTTCCATTCATTAATTATGCTCATAATGGATTTGATTATCCAAGAAATGCATGGATTAATGAATTGGATAAAATTTTATAAGAAGTTGGGTTAAAGCATGACTTCAATGCAGCTTAATCCAATGGTACGAGAAAGGTGGGGAAATAAGTTTTCACAAAGACAATGAATTTTGTTTTGATAATAGAAAAATTTTAACTGTAAACCTATTGGAACAAGCAATTTTTAAAATTAAATTTTGAGACAAAATAGACAAAGAATTTTTTATACTGGAAGGAACTTTCTTCGTCATGTTTGACAGATTTCAGACAATTCATAGGCATGCTGTGGAATCGTTAACCAAAAGAATCAGTATCACTTTCAGAAATTATGTGTGAATGATGAATGGTTCGATTATAGAAGAGTTTTCGACTCTACAATTGGCCCTTAAGGCCCAAATTAAATAGGAGTCTTCTACTCCTAACCAAGCCAAATTAACAATACATAGGTCCATCAGACTCAATTACCAATCAGCCTTGGTCAACCAAATTGACCATTTCTCAATTTCTCAACCTTTCAATGCCCAATCATTCAATCAACTAATTATAAAATATATAAAATCATCTTATTATTTCAGGAAAAAATGTCCATTAAAAACCTCTTTCATATTAGGCCTCAATTTGCTCATTTGAAAGATCTTGTTGATGTTGTAAAGGCTCATTTTCTTTCTGATTTTCACTTTGTCCCTGGCCATAGAGACAAGAATATTAATTTTTACAGATACATTCTCTTAGAAATAAAATCCATAAATATTAGCCCAATCAAACTGAAGGAGATCATTCCTTCTATATTCTCAAATCATAACGATGGAGGATTGGAAAGTCCATCCTTTAAGTCTAA
This sequence comes from Datisca glomerata, assembly GCA_003255025.1. Taxonomy (NCBI): domain Eukaryota; kingdom Viridiplantae; phylum Streptophyta; class Magnoliopsida; order Cucurbitales; family Datiscaceae; genus Datisca; species Datisca glomerata. The sequence goes on from QANY01002375.1 coordinate 673,263, forward strand.
AAATTCTTTTAAATAAAAAATAATATAATATTTTGACTATATTGATGTTTGACACAGGATTTTCCTGCTTCAAAATAGTGATTCTTTCCATTCGTGGTTTTTGAAATTTAATAAGAATTTTAAAATTAATTTTTAAAATAGTTTTTAAGATGGTGGTCCATCCATGGCCCTGTCCTAGAATTATTTTCAATTAATTTTCAACAAAGTTTTAATTTATTTCTAAAAATATACAAACCCTGATTAATTGAGTTTCTTTCCCCCAATTACTGTGCTTTACAAATAAATACAAAATACCCTGGATTTTAAAATGACAATATTCAGTTGAAGACAAAATTCCCACCAGACAGTATTACGTTAAAATGGTGGAATAAATTCAATATCCAAAAAACCATTGCCTCCATTAATAGGGAATTTGCAAATAACCAACCTCAATTAAAATTGACAAAAATTCCTTTACACAGGCTTCATTAAAAATTAATGAGCTCATTAACCAAGATCCACAAAATAAACCATCAAGTTCAAATTCATCCCCCGAATGCAAACCCTTTTCAATTGGAAAATCAAAGGCCACAAAGTCTAAATCCAAATTGAAACAAGAATTAGTATAACAAATGCTTCTCATTTTAGAAGACAATAATAATTCTGACTCTAAATCATATGTAGAGTCAAGACACCCAATTAAACCAAATATCCAAATTGGCCAATCATCAAAGGCTTCCTCTCACAATTGAAGGGAAAAATGCACAGAAGGGTCACGTCCTACCACAATGGGCCTATGAAGCATTTCTAGACTGCTAGGACCCGTTTGATGACATTAATCTTAGTGACGATGAATAAAAATAATTTACCTTTCACAAAATTCCATTGTTGAAATAAAAGTCTTCCCCTTAGCAATAAAAATAATTTATCAAAAAATCAAGAAGTTTGAAAATAATATCATAATGACTTTCCAGCATAATGCAATGATCATAATGATCTTCAAGAAAAGCATTAATGACTTCTCCAAAATCAACAATCAATGCACAAGAATCCAAGATAGCAATTATTAAGGACTGCGACATACAACAATAGTCATAATGACTTTCTAAAAACAACAATCATGACAAAGCAATAATGAAGGCGTAAATTCCAAGATTACAAGTATCAAGAAATCTTAACATTTTTGTCTTTTTCTGCAATAATTTTAGTAGTTGTCAAATAATTAGACAACTATTTATCCCTTTTACTATTCTTAGTCAAAAGTTATAATATAAAATATTTTTACTTTAGTAGAAAAGAATAGTGCAGGTAAGTGACGGGTTCCCGATGAACTCCACTCTCCTTGTCTATAAATAGGTTGTCTTCTCTCATTTGTTCCTCAGAAATTGTTTTCCACTCTTAAGGATTTTGAGAGAAAACTTGTTTTGAAAAAAATTATTCTTCTTCCTCCTCTTTCGTAATCTTTTCTTCTTTCTTCTCAACATTAGTTAGTGAGTGGGAGCACTAATTAATCATTGCTAATTAATTTTCTTCAATACTTTTAAGCTTGATTGCACCTTGCTTCTAGGCTTACGAAAAAAAGCGAATCCATGGACTCTTTACTAAGAGTTTATCATAGGGGACACTTCCTTGAAGAAAGTCGCACTCCCATCAGCTATCAAGTAGATAAAGAAGTTCAGGCTAGTGACATCAGCTATCGGCTATTGGCCTTTGTGAAAGCTTCTCCCTTCAATAATAATTTTACTGTTTGTTGTTGTTTGAATTCTTGCTTCTTCAATACCCAGTCTTTAATTTCTTAAATTATACGTAATTCAGCCTCTTTTGGTATCAGAGCCAAACCTGGTAGGGTATTTACTATTCTTAATTAATCTGCTTAATTATTATTCTTCACTGCTCAAGTGGCTGGTTCTTGTTGTTATTATTCCAAAAGAGGTGAAATTACGTACATACCCTACCGACCTAGCTTTGATATCAAAAGAGGCAGAATTATGTATACACCATAGGGTAGTTGTAGAGGCAACGATGAGAAGAGTCGACTTCATAGGAGGTTGTAGAAGTCATAGCAGGTATGAGAATAAAAATACCGAAAGAGGCAGAATTGCGTATAGTTTAAGTAATTAAAGACTATTTATTAGAAATAATAATTCAGTTAAACAAAAAATAGTAAAAATTTTATTTGGTAACAATTAATTAGTGCTCATGTTTACTAATTAATGTTGAGTAAAAATAATAAAAGATTACAAAAGAAGAGGAATAAAGATTGCTTTGTTTTGAAAACAAGTTTTCACTCCAAATTGTTAAGAGTGAAAAATAAGTTCTGAGAAACAAATGGGAGAAGGAAGCCTATTTATAGGCAAATAGTTACCTAATTATTTGACAACTAGTACAATTATTGCAGAAAAAAGACAAAATGCGAAGATTCCTTGATAATTATAATCTTGGACTTTGCGTCTGCATTATTGCCTTACCAAGATTGTTGTCTTCGGAAACTCATTGTGACTGTTGTTGTATATTGGAGTCCTTGATAATTGCTATCTTAGATTCTTGTACTTTGATCGTTGATTTTTGTGGAAGTCATAATTGTTCATCTTAATAGTTATCATGATGGTTTGCATTGTCCTGGAGAGTCATCAAAATATATCTTTAAATTACTTTATTCTTTGATTTTAGCATTGGTATTTTTTCAGAGGTAGATTATTTTTATTTATTCATCTTCACTGAGATTAATACTGTCAAATGGATATTATGAGTCTCGGAAGGCGTCATAAGCCCATTAAGGTAGGACGCAACCTTGTAATTTATATTTATCCTTCAATTGCTAAGGGAAAGCTTTTGATGATTGGCCTTTATGGATATTTAATTTAATTTGGTGATTTAACTCTATAGATGATTCAGAGTCAGAATTGTTATTGTCATTTAGGAGGAGAAGCATTATTTGGATTAATTCTTACTTCAATTTAGATTTTTATTTTGTGCCCTTGGATTTTCCCTTTTAAGATGGTTTTGATTCGGGTTTGGATTCTTTAGATGAACTGGATGATTTGGTTTGTAGATCTGGATTAACGGGCTCATTAACTTTTAATGGATCCTGGGTAAAAAAGGTTTGCCAATTTAGGCTAGTATGGATATTTGCAAATTCGTGGTTTTAGGCAATTATTTTATCGGTATTAAATTTACCTCACCATTTAACATAATATTGTCTAGTGAGGATTATATCTTCAATTGAGTATTGCCACTTTAGGATCCAAAGTATTTTGTATTTGTTTGAAAAATAAAGTATTTGGGGAAAGGAGGCCTCAATTGGTGAGGGCTTGTAAACCTTTAAAAATAAATTGAAATATTAGTGTAAATCAATTGGAAAAAATTCTAAGACATGACCATGAATTGACCACCACCTAAAGAACCAATTTGAAAAACTAGTTTTGAAATTTTTATCAAAATTTAAAAACCATGAGTAGGAAAAAATCACTATTTTGATGTAGGAAAATCATGTGCCAAGCATCAATATAGTCAAAATAATTGTATAATTTTTTATTTTAAAGTATTTTGAAAGCTAAAGGATGGACTTTCCAATAATCCATGGTTATGATTATGAGAATGTAGAATGAATGATAGAGAGTCTTTCCTTCAGAACTTTTGATTGGAATATTTATGAATTTTGTTTCTATGAGAATGTATTTGTAGAAATTGAAATTTTTATCATTGTGTCCAAGGACATAATGGAATTTAAGAATAAAACGGGCTTTGACAATTTGGCAAGATCTTTCAAATAAGCAAATGGAGGTCCAATATGAAAGAGATTTTTGCTGGGCACTTTTCAAAAATAAGCTGATGATTTTCTGTCTTTTGTAATTGGTTAGCTAAGCGATTGGGCATTAAAGGGTTGAGTAATTGAGAAGGGGTCAAATTGGTTGACCATAGCTGATTGGTAATTGGGTCTGATTGACCTAAGTATTATTAATGGGGCTTCATTAAGAGGAGAAGATTTCTCTTTAATTTGGGCATTGAGGGCCAATTGTTGAGTCAAAGGCTCTTCTATATTTGAACCATTCATCAATCTTACATGATTTCTGAAAGAAATACTGATTCTTTTAGTTAAAGATTCAACAATATGCCTATGACCTTTTTGAAATCCGTCAGGCATGACGAAGAAAGTTCATTCCAATATAAAAATTTATTTGACTGTTTTGTTTGAAAATTCAATTTTAAAAATTGATTGTTCCAATAGGTTCACAGTTAAAATTTGTTTGTCATCATAACAGATTTCATTATTTTTTCACCTTTCTCATACCATTAGATTAAGTTGCGTTGAAGTCATGCTACAACCAAACTTCTTCCCAAATTTTATCCAATTCATCAATCCATACATTTCTTGGATATTCAAATCCATTATGTCGATAATTAATGGGAATTTTTACCAAAAAGAAGCTGCCCTACCATTGAACTTCTTGATTTCAAAAAAATTTGGTTGAGTATTATAGGTTTTACCTTTGCGTATTCTAGTAGGTCAGAATTCTAAATTCGTCCATTGCAGAATTTTGAAATGATTTACTACATAAGTTCATGAGAAAAAAAAGTCAGGAATTGAATTATTAATGTCTTGACTTAATTTAATATTGAAATAAAATATGCTAAAAATAGACTATTATCTTGAAATCTATTAAATTTTATGATTCGATTAATTGTTTTAATAATGGAATGATAAATTTCAAATACTAAAAATCTAATATTTGATTGAAACAATTTGATTTTACTTGGAGAGATAACTAAACTATTTTGTTTTATTATCTTAGCAAATAATTCAAGGTGTCTCCAATGTTGTTTTATTGATCTAGAGAAAATGAGAACATCATCAATATAAATAATTGAAAAATCAGTCAATTGATTAAATTCATTATTTTCTGGAATTAACTTGGAGTATTTTTAAGATCAAATGGCATTACTTTCCATTTATAACGTCCAAATGTATTAAGAATGTCATTACACTAGTTTTTACAATTTTTTGTTCAAGGATTTTAATTTATTTTTTAAGAACAGGATTTTGAAGTTGTTCTTCAATTCTTCTGAATTTTATTTTATCTTGTAGAAAACATAATTATTTTTCTTTACAAAAACTTAAATTTACAGTTTTAAAAATAAAATTTTGTTTTATAGTTTTTAATTTCTCATTGTGAGAAAAAGAAAGAAATTTGAATTTGACAAGTTTATCCAGGATAAGTAATTATCTCATAATGTTCTGTTCTAAAAAGATACAACAGAGAAATGATTGGTAAACCTAAAATAATTTTGCCTGTCATATTTTTTACCAAAACAAATGATGTTTTAAAATATATATTGTCTTGACAAATATGAACTTTGGAGATTTCATAATTGATATGCATTCGAGTACCATTGGCAGAGGATAAATATTATTTTATCTTCATGAAGTACTTGGTAGGAATGAATCATTCCTGCATACAATTTAAATCAACTCATGAATCAATAAGAGTCAATGATGTGAAATCAAAATCTTGAATTATTATTATGACTATTATGTGTCATTTCTTAATTTTGATGTGATTAAGGATTTGAATGAAGTTATCATCATCTTGATTGTTGACAACGAGTTCTTCAACCTCATTATCATAAATTGGGGATTCACTAGGTTCTCTTTATTTACTGGATTCATGATTTTTAATTAAATTTTCTATTTTTTAAAGATTTAATTCTTTTATTATTTCTGTGTTTGAATCTTTTAATTTAATTCATTTTAATATTTTTTATTTCTTTTTGAAGTTCCTGAAGAGCAACTTCTTTTTCCTTTCCTTTAACTTTGTTGAATTTTTCAAGAGTTTGTGAAAGGCTTGCGGTATTATTGTTAGACTTAGAATTTTCTTTCTTTTGAATTTTCTTCTTAAGTCTTTCAAGGTATTCTTGTTTTAATTCAGGATTTTCAATTTTACTAATTAAATCTAATGAAAGATTTTCTTGTTTTTCATTTTTATTTAAAATATTAATGTATCCCTGCACTAATAGAGATGTTAGGAGAATCATTGTCAGAACTTGAAGGGTTTTATTCGTCAGATTTTGGGGATTCAAATTTTCCTAAATCGTCACTACTACTTTCATAGTAATCTATTGATTCTATGATTCTAAACAAACTTTGTTTATCTTCGTCAAAAACTTTTAATTGATTAATTTTTTTTTACTTGGCAAGTATTGAAAAAGTGACCATTTTGGTCACATTTAAATTACTTTTATCAACAAACTTTTTAATTGATTTTCTTTTTGAATAATTTTTCTTCTTAGAAAGTATTTGTCAAAATTTTTAGTTTTATTTTTTGTGGAATTTTTCCTATAAAGTTTGTAAATTATTTTAGGATTAAGATGAAATTTTTTTCTATTCTTTTAGGAAGGAGCAATAGCACGTAATCTATATTGTTCACAGAAATGACCTAATTCATATTTGATAGTTTTCTTTTCCTTTTTAATTTATTTATTAATTTTCATGTCTATACACATTCTTAGACCATCTTTTTGTATTGTGGTGATAATTATACTGTAGGTGAGACTATCATAGTCTATATTTCCTAGGTTATCACTAGGGAATGTTCTAATTTTATGGGCAAAAAAATTTGGTTAGCGATTGATGAATTTTTCTTTCCAAAATGGCTTATTACTATCATCCCTAGACATTACTGTGGATAAAAAAATATTTTTGTACCAGTCAAAATCACTTGATATAGGACACCTAAGATTGTTTAATTGGTTATGGATACGAGAACTGACATTACTTGGTGTCCCAATGAAATGTTCAATTATTGTGTAGAAGAAGGTATTAATGGCATCAGGCATTGTTTTCTGATCCTCTCCAAGAATTGGAGTTCCTTCAACATCAATCTTTATTATTGTAAATATGATATCTTTGGATTCTTTAGTGAGATGCTTTTCCCATCAAGAATGAAACATTCATGTGAATCCTGTGACTAAAAGCTTTATTATCTCATTGTGAGGCAAATTATGTGTGGTGATATAACTATTGGCTACTATAGCCATGTGTTGTAACTTGTTAAGGACTTCTTGTTTTGAAAGTCCATCAATATTCCACTAATATAATTTTTCTGCGGAGCAGAAAATTGTTTAACTAAAGAATATTCAATAACTTGAATATCTGGAGGAATAGGCTTTGTATGTCACTTCCTTTCCAGTTTATGAATTTCTAAATTTTTAAATTTTTCTTCGATATTGTGAATAGTTAAACCTTCATGAATTATAGATGATTCATAGGTGGAATCTGACTTGTGGCTTTTTTATTCAGAACTACTACCCTGGTTAATAACCATAACAAAAGAAGTTGACTCAACAGATTTATTTTTCAATTCTTGAAGCATTTTATCAATCTTTTTATTAAAGGTAACAAGATTCAAAGCAGTTTTATCTGATTAAAAGAGTTTCTTTTAGAGATACATTTTGGCTAATGGAGATCATCAACCTTATTCTCAATTTTATTTAATTATTTTCCTATTGTTATTAAACTTTGATTATTGTAACTAAGTTGCTCAGCAAATTTTTTATTAGGTTCTTCTTCCTCTGAAATTTTAAAAGCAGAAGCAGTGATTAAAGAATTTTTATGATTAATTATTATTTTTTCAGGTGGGGAATGACTAGCAGTCACCCATCTGGAGTCTTTTTTGACCCATTTGGTCTTAGAAATTACTTTACTCTTCTTTTCATAAATATCTTCGATATAATCATGTAAATATATATCGACTCTAAATTCTTGCATGAATGTCTTCCATTCAGCAATGATGATTTTTCCTTGATCCATATTGTATGTCTCTCTGAACTTATTTCGTCTATTGAGATTGGCTGGGTCATTCATGTGTTGGGTTAGACCTTCCCAATCAGGCTTGTAATCTTAGCTTCGGGTGCCTAAATTTAAAACTAAAAGTTGAGGATTGATAGGAGGTAAGGCTCTTTGGAACTTAGATTCAGTTGGTGATTCAATTTCGTCAGATTATTCAGTCTTATTATCAAAGATTGGCTGACTGACTTGAAAATTTGTGGCTGTCTTTAAATCTAAATTTTTTTTATTTTTTTATTTTTTAATTCTTGTTCCAATTGATGGATTCTAAGATCTTGACTATTATTGACAGTGGATTAAAAAAAGGAACTTCTAGGAGTGCTAGACTGACTAACCTCCCTATTTTGAGGATTAGAACTAGAAGATTGGAAATTAATTTTAACAATATCATTCATATACTACTGGATGTAATTAACTACTTCAATATGATGTTTAATTGCATTAGAAGAAAGTGATTGGCAAGTTTCATGTTCTTTCACAAGAGCATATATTTTTTCAATTATTTTAACATGATGCTGAGGCTTGAAGGAAGCAACAGACCATACTGATTTATAAATTTCTTTACTAGAGATTTTGGGTATATTCCATACCCTATGATCTACTTGATCATCTGTTAAGTATTCAAAATATTCTTCATTAATTATGTATGGTATTGTATTATTGTAGACTTATTACTACTAGAAGAATTACTTCCAAATAATCTACTCATTGCTTAAAATAACTAAATTATTCTTATGATTGAAAACGTCATCATGTACTTTGATTCTCAAACTCGCTATGACTTCTATAACATCCTATGAAGTCAACTCTTCTCCCATTTACCTCTAGAACTACTCTACCCTCGGGACTTACGTATCTAAGAGGTCTTATTGGGGTACCTGTAACAAACCAAATAGAAACTGATATGTCAATTTCACTTATTAGAAAAAAAAGATTACAGAGAAATAATCAATTATAGCAATAACCAGCCATTTGGGCGGAGAGTCAGATTTAATAAAAATAATTATTCAAAGAAGCAATAAGCAACAATAGCAACAAGAACCAGCCACTTGGGCGATGAAGAACAATAATTTAGCAGATTAATTAAGAATAGTAAATACCCTACTAGGTTTGGCTCTGATACCAAAAAAGGCAGAATTGTGTATAATTTAAGTAATTAAAGAGTGGGTACTAGAAACAATAATTCTATTAAACAATGGTTTTACTATTCTTAATTAATCTGTTTAATTACTGTTCTTCACCGCCCAAGTGGCTGGTTCTTATTGCTATTGGTACCTAATTGCTTTTTTGAATAATTATTTTTATTTAATCTAACTCTCCGCCTAAGTGGCTGGTTATTTTTATGATTGATTTTTTTTGTAATCTTTTCTTCTTTCTTCTCAACATTAAGTAGTGAGCGAGAGCACTAATTAATCGTTGCAAATTATTTTCTTTAATATTTGTAAGTTTTAATCTTACTTCAGTAACAATTTTACTATTTTTTGTTGTTTAAATTCTTGCTTCTCTAATACCTAGTCTTTAATATATATATATATATATATATATATATATATATATATACTCTTTTCATTTAATTTATGATTTATTTTATTACAATAACATATAAAGTTATTTTGGTCGTGAAAGCTTGTAATATACAAATATGCTAACTAATTATTTATTTTATTGTGAATTTATGACTTATAAAGGTTATGGATTTGATAAAAAAATCTGTAGAAACTAACTATCGGTCTGGCCATAAGATTTGAGTTTTTAGCCCAAATGCAAATTAATTGCCGTCAAAAGATATTTTATTATTGACTTTGTCGCAGATCACACACATTTGACATAGCGAAACGTGACTCTCGCTCATGTAACAGAAATTGATTTAGCTAACTATTCAGAAATCACTCTTGAAGTAGATTGTAAATTGATAGTAAGAAGATTCAGTGTCCGTGAGAATCTTGGATTCATACAAGAAGATTATAGGAATTATTTACTGTCAAAACGTACAATGGCTATGAGATTAGCTGATCGGGTGGTCTACTACAAATTTTTGCAAAAAATGCAACTAGAATATCCTCATTTCTATTGTGCAATACAAGTAGATGATGACATTTTGATAACTAATATTTACTAAGAGATGCAAAAATGAGGAGATGTAGTCTATTTTGATACGACATATAAGAAGAACATAGAAGGCACACCTATCACAATGTTTCTTGGAGTTAATCATCACAAGCAAACTATTGTTTTTAGTGTAGCTTTGTTATTTGATTAAACAACAAGTTTTATATGGTTTTTTTATACTTTTGCTCAAGCTATGTCAGGAAAATGACCAAAAACTATTTTGCTTGACCAGGATATAACGATGGTGAAGACACTTGTTTCAGAGTGGCTAGAGAATTTTAGAATTTTACATCAAAATGTATCCAAACATTTGAGTTATGCTCGAGAAGTATAATTGTAAACGATTTCTTCCCTTACGTTATGAAAATAAAATGAGATAAGAGAGAAAATAATGATTTTGATGAAATTTTCTTGATTTGTATTGATCTCATTCGTCTACATTGAATTTGTACTTATAGGCTTTTACAGAACATTGGCAAATTAATCAAAGGAGGGAGTTCCCTCCATATTTTTGGAAACATGGCTACATTTATGGGGTCACTACCATGTTAGTAGGATTTTCCCAAACATGGCCTGGAATCATGCTTGTTTCCATTTTACTGCCGAACTGGTCACGTTTCCTATAACTGCCAAATTGATAATAGTCTTCTGATCTTTTCTATGGTTATTATCCTCTTCTTCCTATTTTTCCACAGTGTTCATCTCCACGCTCACATTTGATTGGTTCTCTTTTGCATACATGGCATGTTGAATATTTTATGTCTACTCATTGCCCCCATTACATTCAATGAAATCTCATTCATTGAAGTGTAATGATGTTGCTTCACATGCACCTTAGTTGGGGAATTAGCTACTTGAACTTCTTGCCTTTCTAGCCATTTTTTGAAACCTACGTGCATTAATGACATACAAAATATACACATTATTTAATTGAGCGAACACATGCGAGAAATGTACATTTTTTGTCATGTCTCTTATTTTTGCTGACACGTTCCTCAAAAGTTAATGCTTCATCAGTGCTTCCCAACGCTTCACCTTCCTATTCTCAATTACTAACGCAGGGTGTGCACGTCAAATTCTTTATTTGGCGTGACACGCCTTTTATTTCCTTTTCTTTTTCCAATTGCCATTGCCTTATTCATCCATTTCAAACGACGGTTCATGTCATCATTTTGCATATTAGTCTTTTCTGCCATCGAATGCTCGCGATATGCCCTTTACACCTTTTCAGAATAAATCGTACTTTATTTTCTTTCAAATCCATTAAGTCTATCAAATTTCTTCTTCAAGTCTGCAGTCTACATAAGGCCTTCATCTTCCTTGTTTCTTTTCTACTTTCATCCTGCCTCTTGTAAGTTTTTCTTCCTCATTTCTACACTTCTCATTCATTGTAATTTTCTTATGGAGGATGAGGGAGAATTTAAGGTTACAGTTCCCCTAGTTAGGAACCAAGATGAGTTTGACCATTTCATGGACCGTTAACGAGATGTTTTCCCTCCGGATGTCATTTGTGCCTTCTGGAATGAGAGGCCAAAATCTTTCCATTGCCAACCTCCATACCAGATTACCTTTACCCCCATGTATATAGCTTTACGATTAAAACTTCTTTTTCCCCTTTTCTTTAAGAATTCTTTAGTACCTTCAATCTCGCCCCCTCCCAGTATACTCCGAGTACAATAGGTTCCTTTTAGGAATTAACGCTATGAATAGAAGGAATAACCTGAGTTCAGGCGTTGACAAACTCTAACCTACATATAATATCAAGAAACGTAACATTTCATACTATCTGGTTCCTCAGCCTAAAGAAAGCAGGGGAGCTTTAATTACTGATCCCAAGAGGGAATGAAGGATGGGAAAATGGCACACTCCTGGTCGGTGAGAACTGGGGCGGTGATGCCCGCTGGATAGTCCCCAAGACCTGTGGATCTTTCAATAAGTAGTCAGAGCTTTGTTTCCATGCTTTCTGCTTCATTAATATTATTTTTTGAATACCGACTTTTCTATTTCTTTTGTTTTTACAGATACAAATTTGAACAAAAAGTTTTTTTGTGGCCAAAAACATTGCCAAGCGGTTGTCTGCAGCCTACAATTGCAGAGAATGGGATCGACGTAATCTCATTGATCCAAGCAGGGAGATCAACGTTGCTTACATCCTTGACCCCATTCCCGTAGTCGAGGCTTTTTCTCCTTCCTCTTCAACCTCTCAAATTCACAGGGCCATACTCGATCCTTCCTTCTCCCCCATTGCCATTTCTAGTACCTCTACATCCACTGATTCTAAGCAAGAACAAAACATGCTGTTCCAAAACCTTTTCGATGAAGTAGACATGTCCAAGCATCTGTGTAGTTCTCTTTGGGGTCAGTTGATGACAACAAAAACCCTCGTCAGAGAACGAATATTCTCAGCGCGTCACAAGATGCCCCCGCTCCTATCACGCCGCCATCTTCCATTCCTGCTTCCAACACTTTGCCCCATGTTGCTCCAGTTGATCCTCCTACTCTCGTGGCCAAGGATGCTTTAGCATGAGCAGACATTTCTCTGCCTCCTCCCCCAATGACTCAAAGGTCCGCTCCTTCTTCTTCTGTTGGTTCCCAAAAAAGGTCTGAGGATCATGCTTTGTGGAAATGGAGGCAGTACACTGTGGTGCCTCCCGTTTTCGCTTTCATCAATTTCTTTAACGATCCTTGTTCTTCTCACATCGTCTTGAAGGGCATCTAGTCTGGTATAGATGTGGCCACTGTCCGCCATATGTTTGTCAATGACCAGGTCATCGGCCTTAGTCATGGTTTGATGAGGGTAATCTTCTTTTTCCTTAGCTTATTTCCTTCTTTCATTTTCTTCCACTTTCTAACACTTAGAAATTTTTTCTTCTCCGATCGTGGTTCATCATAACAGTCTTCAGGAGTACTTCCACTCTTTGGAGTAGCAAATGGTTGGCTGGAAGAAGAAGATGGAAGATTTCAATAAGCACTTCGACAAACTTCTTGCCGAGAGGGATGCTTTGAAGAAGACTAAGGCTGAACTCTAACGGGTCATTGCACAGCTTGCTCAAGAAGTGGATGTAGTTGCCGAAGAATGGTGTAAGCTTGAGAACTCTTTGAGAGAGTCAGAAAGAGCTTTTACTGTCATCAAATAGAACTTGACTTTTGTTGAGGAAACGTTGGCCGCTGTTGAGGAGAAGTTGTTGGCTGCGAAGGCGGCCAAGGCTTCTTCTGAATAGGGATGTTTCTCTTCGCTCTTCCAGTCAATCAACGCTTCTTCTGAGGAGTTCCTCATTAATTTGTTCATCCAGAATTGATCTCATAGTTGAGCTCCCAATTTTAACAAGAATCACCGCTTCTGCTCAAAATGCTAAAGCGAATGGCATTTTTCCCATCGTTTCTCTAGGACTAGTTTTGTACGTTCATAACACTGCTGGTAATTCTTCTATCCATTTCCCTTTTGTTTACTCCAAATGTTTCTGCATGTTGTCGAGTATGATATGATTTGAACTTTTTGCTTGCCCATTTCCTTGTGGATAGTACGGAGTAGAGAATCGGTTAGTGATCCTTGACCCTTCATATAAAGATTTTACCATTTTCCAGTGAATTGAAGCCCATTGTCTGAACGAGTATCTTAGGTATCCCGAATCTGCATATTATATTCTTCCTTAGAAATCATTTCACTTCTTCCTCATAAATCATTGGATAGTATGGAGTATGAGAATCAGTTAGTGATCCTTGACCCTTCTATAAAGATTTTACAGTTTTTCCAGTGAACTTAAGCCCATTGTCTGAATTGGTATCTTGGGTATCCCGAATCTTCATATTATATTCTTCCTCAGAAATCATTTTACTTCTTTCTTCCAAGAACTTATGCCATTAGTTCCTTCTGAGAGTAGGACTTATGAACTGCGCCTCCAAATGACTTACACTCTAATTCCTTCTGAGAGTAGGACTTATGAACTACGCCTCCCAAGGACTTATGTCTTTATTTCCATTGTTGTTATAAGAGAGAGAGAGAGAGAGAGAGAGAGAGAGAGAGAGTTAACACTAATAATTTTTACATGGAAAACCCTTGCGGGAAAAAACAACGGGAAAGTATTCACAATAATGCATTTACAATGTTAGACAGTATTTCTTTAAATGAGTAGCATTCCACGGTTTTGGAAAGTCCACTCCATCTTCCATTTTCAAATGATAGTAACTGCTTCCACCTACTCCACTGACAATGTATGGCTCTTCCCCTATTGGTCTGCGCTTTCCTTCTACCTGGAAGACTTTTCTTAATATCAAATCTACTTTCTGAAATTCGTTTTTCCTCACTCTTTTTTGGAAGTAAGACTTCATTTCCTAGTTGTAATAGGCCATTCGGAATAGGGATGCTTCTCTTCGCTCTTCCATTAGATCAACGCTTCTTCTGAGGAGTTCCTCATTAAATTGTTCATCCAGAATTGATCTCATAGTTGAGCTCCCAATTTCAACAGGAATCACTGCTTCTGCTCAAAATGCTAAAGCGAATGGCATTTTTCCCATCGTTTCTCTAGGACTAGTTTTGTACGTTCATAACACTGCTGGTAATTCTTCTATCCATTTCCCTTTTGTTTACTCCAAATGTTTATGCATGTTGTCAAGTATGATATGATTTGAAATTTTTGCTTACCCATTTCCTTGTGGATAGTACGGAGTAGAGAATCAGTTAGTGATCCTTGACCCTTCATATAAAGATTTTACCATTTTTCCAGTGAACTAAAGCCCATTTTACCTTGACCCTGCATATTATATTCTTCCTCAAAAATCATTTTACTTCTTCCTCTCATATTCTCGCGAAAGCTCCAGCCTCAATGTATCTAGTAAAGTAATCCATAGTTACTAACAAGAAGCGCTTTTGGGTTGGCGTTATCGGGAGTAGACCAACAACTTCAAGGGCCATGGGCTTGCTACCGTATTTAATTCACCGAGAGACATCTTGGGTGTTAGAGTGAAAAGTTGGCATTGATCATAGCACCTCACATATCATTTGGCATCTTGGTGCATTCTGGGCCAATAATACCCTTCGTTTAGGACTTTGTGGGTGAACGGACTTCCTCTAGTGTCATTACTGCATATCCCTTCATGAATTTCAACCAAAACATATCGGGCCTCTTTTTCCTTTAAGAATTTTAAATAAGGACATGTAAAGGATTTTCTATACAGTAATCCATTTATCAAAGTGTACCTAGCGCTCTGTTGTTACACTTTGTTTTTTACAAGGAGCTTGTCTTCTAGAAGTACTTCCTTCTCTAGATAGCGGATCACGTCATCTTGCCATTTGGCCTCCCTTTTGACCTCCACATCAACTACATTGTTCAATGGAAGCGAGACACTTGGTTTTTCCAGGAATTTTACAAGCATGTTTCTCTTGTACGGGAATTGCAATGACGGTCTTAAGTTTGCCAATGTGTCAGCGTGTCCGTTCTCAGTTCTTCAGATCTTATGGATTTCATAGCTTTTTGGTGAGCTTAGTAGGTCATTCACACATTGCAGATAGCTCACCATTCTTTCGTTTTTAGCCATATATTCTCTAGTGATCTGTTTTCACATATAGTACCTCATGTTCATGTAGTAAAGATATTCCTGCAATTAGTGCATCATATTTTGCTTCGTTGTTTGACGCATTGAACCCAAAGGAGATAGAATGCTCTAGTGTTTCCTCAAATGGGGTTTGCACCACCACCCACGCTCCCGCTCATTTGTTGTTTGAAGCACCATCGACATACGACTTCCAAGATCTGTTCTCAACTTTTCCCTAGGGTTCCTTTTCAGTTTTTTCTCTAGTGAAGTATGCAACAAAATCTGCCAGTGCTTGCCCCTTGATGCAAGTTCTGGGCTCATAGTAAATTTCGTACTGACTTAACTCGATTGACCACTTCACCAACCTCCCTCTCACCTCTAGAGAGTGCAACAGACTTTTAACAGGTGAGTCTGTTAACACTTTAATACTATGTGCTTAGAAATACGGTCTCAACTTTCTTGCAGTAGTCACAATTGCCAGCACTAAGTTTTCCATTCTTTTATACCTTGTCTCATCCACCACTAGACTATCTTGCTTACAAAGTACACAAGCTTTTGTTTTCTTTCCTCTTCTCTGATGAGTACGACACTGATGGCCATCTCAGAAATGAAAACGTACATCAGGAGTTGTTCACCTGGTATCAAATTTGAGAGTAGTGGGGGATTCGTCAAGTATTCTTTGATCCTTCTAAGAGCCTCATCACATTCCTCTTCCCATTCGTTTATAGAATTCTTTCTCAAATTTTCAAAAAATTGCTTGCACTTGTCCGTAAACCTGGAAATGAATATGTTCAGGGTAGCAAGTCTTCCCGTCAATCCATCTACTTCCTTCTGATTCTTTGGGGATTTCATTTTCACAGCTTCCTTTACTTGGTCCGAATTCACTTCTATCCCCTGCTGTGTCACCAGATGCCCAAGGAATTTTCCCACAGCTACCCCAAACGTGCATTTTTCTAGATTCAGCTTCATGGAATCTCCCCTTAAGATTGAAAAGCCTCTTCAAGATCTCGAATATGGTCTCCTCGTTCCTTGCTTTTGACTAACATGTTGTCTACATAAACTTCCATGTTTCTTCCAATCTGTTCACGAAAGATTTTGTTCACAAACCTTTGATAAGTTGCACCTGCATTTTTCAAGCCAAAAGGCATAACCTTATAACTGTAGATTTCATATTCAGTAATGGAAGAAGTCTTTTCTTGATCAGGTTGGAACATTTTCATCTGGTTGTACCTGGAGTATCCGTCCATGAAGTTGAGAAGTTCATGTTCTGAAGTTGCATCGACCATGTGATCTATCTTTGGAAGCAGATAATGATCTTTGGGACAAGCTTTTTTCAAGTCAGTGAAGTCCATACAGATTCTCCATTTGACAATTTTATTCTGTACCATCACCACATTGGCCATCCACTTCGGGCAAGCGACTTCCCAAATGAAACTAGCCGCCAAGAGCTTTTCCACTTCTTCTTTGATTGCCTTATTCTGTTCTGGGGAAAAGCTTATTTTCTATTGCTTTACTAGCTTTACAACTGGATCCATATTCAATTTGTGGCAAATAATTTCTTCAGGAATACCATGCATCGCTTACGCTGTAGTTACGAACACGTCATTATTTTTTTACAGGACGTTTATTAGTCTTTCCTTTTCTTCTTTCTCGAGGCAAGTACCGATGTTTATCATATTCTGCGTTCCTTCTTCCATACATACATGTTCTCTCTCCTATCCTACCTTGTACCTCAGGTTGTTTTGCTCATCTTCCTGTGATTGTTATTTCTTCGCAGGCTACTTACCATTTGCCTTTTCTGTAGTCTTTTTCTTGACAGATTCCAAAGTTGTCAGGGAACAGATGTGAGCGGTAGCTTGATCTCCTCTTATTATTTTAATTTCCTCAGGTGATGAATACTTCAGTACTTGGTAGAAAGTCGATCGTGCAGCCTTCATCTTGTGGAGCCAGGTCCTTCCCAAGATGACATTGTATGGAGACGAGATGTTCAGGATCATGAACTCGGTCATGTAAATGGTTCTGCATTTACCAGGAAAACGGGGATTCCTTTTAAAAAGCTAATGACTCCATTGAAGCCTATCAGCGGCTGTGAAGTTCCTTGCAGTTTATGTTCTCTTATTGATATTTTTTCCAAGGTTGCCCGATAAAGAATGTTCATAGCGTTTCCGTCGTCGACCAAGACTCTTCTTAGTAAGCAGTTGCCAACCTGTATTGAGATGATAAGAGCATCGTTGTGATACTCATCGTACTTGAAATTCAGATCATCACATATCAGCGGGGGATTTTCACTGTCACTTGAGGGCCTTCCAGACGTTTCTCCTGCGTTAGCTTTTAGCAATACTTATTTCCTTCTTGGTGGTCCCTTCTTGCACTGTCAGTGCGATAACTGTGTTGACGATACAGAGAGGTTATTTCCTGTTGTCACACTTGTCATCACCATGGTTATTTTTTTCAACTTCCCACTCCTGCTCTTCTTTTTTCACAAACTGACAGAAATACTCATATTTAATCAGCCCCTCGATGTAGTCTTTGAGCTGGAAGTAGTTCATCGTGTAATGACGCTGATTTTGTGAAATTATAGTACTTGTCCTTATCTTTATAATGTGGTTCTTTTGTGAGCGATGTTGTCCTCTTTAGCCAAGACTTGTCCTTAATCATGTATATGATTTGGTTCACAGGGATTGTCAACTGCGTGTAGACCTTGTCCCTCGTATGTATTCTTTCTGAGTCTCATCTTCGGTACTCTGTTCTTTCCCGCTTATTGTTTCTTTCATTATCCATTTCTATTCTGTCAGTCTTCATTCTCTCGAATCTGGAATTTTGTTCTCGTTTTCGTGGCTCACTACCCTTTGCTGTTGCTTTCAATAAGCTCCTCTTCTCCTCCTCTAGTGTAATATAAGTCTGAGCTCGCTAGATAGATCTTCAAACAGGGGGAGTCTGAATCTAATCCATGCTGAAAGCCAATCTGACCACCCGATCATCATAATTCTCGACTGTCACCATTTCTTCTTTAAATTTGTGGATATATTCTCGTAGTGACTCTTATTTCTTGGCGGAAATTGTCAAGAGATATTCTATGTCCTCCATTACCGCCCGATAGTTAGAGTACTACTCTAAAATGATAGAGGACATAACAGTAAAACAAGTAATCGAATGCACTGGGAGGGAATGATACCATTTTAGAGTTGTCCCGTCTAGGCTGGTAGGGAACATGTTGCACATCAGTTCATTTTCATGTTGATACAACGCCATTATCTGTCTGACCATCAGAGGTGATCCACCGGATTTTATTTTCCCTTTGTAGCATTTAAACTTGGGGGCCACGAACGTTTTGGGTATGAGAAGTGCTAGGATTCCACAACGGAGTACGGGTGAGGGATTCGAGGCCAGTTTTGCCCGTACTCTCTAAGTTTCTCATCTACATCAAGGTGAAGGATTCGAGGCCAGTTTTTCCCGTACTCCCCAAGTTTCTCATCTACATCATTTTTCGTTCTAGTAATTCCTCCATTGCTTACTTTGTTATGATTCGGGGCTGACGAGCTTCTCCCGTAGCCTCCTTCATGCGGTTCTGGGATTGGATTTCTTTGTCCTACCGTTGTACAATTCTGTTGTTCTCGTGGTTATCTTATCTTGCATCTTGTCCGTTGTCCTTCAAGTGGATTTCTCACTCCTCATTATTTGCCCTTTGGCTGATTTCACCACGCGTTTGAGCCATCTCTTGCTGAAGAGCGCTAATTTAGTCATGCACTATTTTCCATGCATCACGCAGTGTCTCCGTATTTTCTTGTTCCATCCCTCGCATTCCAGTCAAAATTGTTTGGAGTATTACTGTTGGTGGAGTTGGTTGATCAATATGGTCGTCACCATTTTTGGTTCTGTTGTCCTTATTCAGGACTGCGTTCGATTTGGTTCTAGGCATGTTTAGTGTTTTTAGGGTGGGTTTCTCGAACTTTTTCTCTCAGCTCTCAATAAAAGCACCAACATGTAAAGGATTTTTCCCTTACGTTACAAAAATAAAATGAGAGAAGAGAGAAAATAATGATTTTGATGAAATTTACTTGGTTTGTATCGATCTCATTCGTTTACATTGAGCCTGTATTTATAGGTTTACAGAATATTGGCAAATCAAACAAAGGAGGGAATTCCCTTCATATTTGTGGAAACATGGCTACATTTACGGGGTCATTACCATCTTTGTGGGATTTTCCCGAACATGGCCTGGAATCATGCTTGTTTCCTTTATACTGTTGAATTGGTCACATTTCCTATAACTGTCAAATTGGTCATAGTTGTCTAATCTTTTTCCACAGTGTTGATCCTCTTCTTCCTATTTTGTCACGGTGCTCATCTCCACGCTCTCCCTTGATTGGTTCTCCTTTGCATACGTCGTATGTTGAATATTTTATGTATGCTCGATAATTTTGAAGATAATTATTGGCTTAGACGCGCATTTAGTTTGAAGGAAAAATGGACCTTATATATGGTAGAGAGACATTTTGTGCAGATATGAACACATAACATAGTGAGAGTGCGAATAATATAATAAAAAATTATGTTAGCTATAAACATGATCTATCACGATTTTTTCACCATTTAGAGAAGTTAATTGAGAATCATCGATACGAGGAGTTAAAAGCAGCTTTTAGAATCAATAAGATACGAGGAGTTAAAAGCAGATTTTACAATCAATCAAAGGAACCCAGTCGTACCTTTTCCTGTTGAAATTCTAAAACATGCCACAAACATCTATACACCTGTAGTGCTCAAAATTCCACAAAAAGAATTATGCATGCCTTATGATTGCAATATGAATATTTATCGCGAGAATGAAGGAATTCTTGATTACAAGCTTATTTCACACAATAATCATATAGAGCACACCATAAAACTCAACTCTCTCAATGTCACGATCTTATGTAGCTATAAGAAATTTAAGTTCGCCGGAGTTTTATCCTCACATGCACTTAAAGTTCTTTCTTCAAAAGGCATAATTAGAATTTCGGATCAATATATTTTATAGAGTTGGGCAAAAGTTTGTAGAAGTTAAGAGTTGTCGGAGTTATTCGTGAGAGAACTCATTGAAGACCCAAAGGTTATAAGGATCTTTGCAGAGACAAAGCCAACTCGCAACAAAAGCTGCAGAGACAAAGCCAACTAGCAACAAAAGCTGCAGAGACTGATGAAGCATATGAAATCGCCATTACTGGTATGAGCATAGTTCTGAAAGATGTAGATATATGCTTAAGAATTCAAGGAACTGAAAAGTATGATATATATATATATATATATTGTTTACCATAACCATGAGTGCAGCACTGCAAATGGTTACTTAGGTCTGGGAGTTTGTTCCCTCCATGTCACAAGTTCGACTTAGGTGATGCACGCTGTCTCATTGTCATTGTAAATTTATCCGATCTCTACAGGACCCCGAGACTTAATTGGAGAACTACTACCCGGTGCTAGCGGAAAGAAAAAAGAGAATGTTTACCATTGTGGTGATATTAGATCTCATGAAGATAATAAATTAAAGGAATTAAAATCAAGCAAGCAATGTCCGAAAATCTAATAGAATAGAAGGAGATCGCGAGAGAGGTAGAGAAAAGAAAAAAATTGTGCACGGAAAGATTCATCCTGCAAATAATACTGCATTCGGTGGTCAGGATGTATTTACGTACTTACTATCGCTTTTGTCATCGTCCTCGTTGTGCGTCATTGCCAACCTTTTCTCTGTCATTGTTTCTTTCTCCATCAGAAGTCAGATTTTTTCTTCGTTCAGTTCTTGTTTCTTTCTGTGATTACTCTGGAAGTAAAGAGAAGCTTTATCAAGCTTAGTGATATCTCAAATACTTTCTCTAGAGATATCTGGGATACTTTTTCTGAATTTATGGAGGAGGATTTACATGAACAATTTGAAAATGTCATCGATCTGGATGATTTACTACCTCTTGAGGAAAATAGAGTGGAGTTATGGCTGTAGTGAAGCTTATTACTAACAAAGGGACAAATGCTTCAGTGATGTCCTCAACCCCTCAATGAAATTGGGATCTAGACTTTGGGTTGGAAATTAAAGGTTCTCGATGAAATTTTTTTTTCTTTTTCAGATTGAAAACCTTAAAGATTTGGAGCAAGTTTCTACTCGAGGCCTGTGGAACTTCAATGGATCATTACTGATCCTACAAAGGTACGAGTCTGAGTCTCAGCCATCGGAGATTATTTTTTAATGTTGCCCTATATGGATGCGGATTCAAGACCTACCTCAAGACTGGGTTCTTGAATTAGTTGTAAGGAGACTTGGCCCTCAAGTTGGTGAAGTGTTGGAAGTTGATCTATATACTTTAGAAAGTGGCTTGGCTAGATCAGTAAGATTTCATGTGAATCTCAATACTCAAATTTATCAACCTGGAATTTGGATCAGAAGGTAATTTAAGCCTCTGGGTAGAGATGAAATATGAGTGCCTACCACAATACTGCTTCTTTTGTGATAAAATATATCATGAAACAAGAAATTGTCTTGTGGATAAAGAAGGGGCACGGAGATTGGATTAAAACTGAGGCTAACTCCTCTGGCCATAAGGGATATGTTTTTTAAGGGGTGCCCTGAGAAGGAGAAAAATGATGTTGAGATACCGAAAGATGAGGCAAGAGTCAACGGTAATGCTGAGAAATTTTACAATAATAATGATTGTAGATAGTTCTTAAAGATTGGGAATAGCCTAAAACTCCTTCTACTGATTATGAATATGGGGAAATCTCTCAATTAAAGAAAGATACTAGTAGCACTAAGATCCTGAGACTCAGATTAAAGGAGGTGGCCAAAATAAGTATTTCAAGAAATAATCTAGCAGAGGAAGACCTAGAACAAAAAGAATTCTAATTGTTGATGTCAAAGAAACTAAGGTGGCCTGTCTTTAAAGATAAAGGATTGATGGTGATACCATTTGAAGCCGAAAAATGTTCAAAAAGAGGTTGAGGTGACTTGCCTGAGAAAGTCACCAATTTACCCATGAAGCTAATATGTTGGAATTATCAAGGTTTGGGTCATTCCTTGACAACTTAATCATTGAAGGATGCATTTTTTCTTCATAAACCTATCTTAGTCTGTTACTTGAAGCAAAAATGAAGAAAGAAAAAGTTGAAAAGATTACTAGATCGCTAAAGTTTGAGTTTGTGAGTATTTCTAATACAACAAACTCAGTTGACTTCTATACTGATGTGTGCGGCAGATTTACCTTTGCTTTTGGTAATAGAAAAGATAGTGACATATTGCTTGAATTTGAATAAAAATTGCTAATTCAATTAGAGGTTTGATCATTCTTAGATGATTATGGAAGATTTTAAGCAAAGAAGAGAAATATGGACGCATGGATTTCGATTATGCTAAGGCTACAAGATTTAGAAGTTTTATTGATAGATGTGAAGTGCGTGATTATCCAAGCAAAGGGCTCCTTCTCTTCTTGGAGAAATGGTAGAGATGGAAAAGGATTTATCCAAGAAAGATTGGACAAAGTTCTATTGAACTCAGCTACTATGGATCTTTTTTCTTATATTAAAGTAGTAGTTCCTCCTAATATAGGCTCAGACTAGAAATATGTTAGTGATCAGTTTATAAAAAAAATTGATTAAGTTGAGAAGGGCTCAAGTTTGAGAACAAATGGTTGATTCAAACAGGCTATGAATAGGCTGTGAGGAATGGCTGGGATAATAATTGTGACAATAGGGGAATGGCTATTCTCTTAGACGAACTAAAAGGATGCAGGCTATCCTTGAAGTCTTTGAGCAGATCTTTTAAAGGAAATCCTCAACAAGAAACCAGATCAATCAAAGACAGAATGAAGAGCTTGAATGATGCAGTCTGTACTAAATAGGAGGAGAGGAAAGTCCTTAAATACAGACTCGCTTAGATTTGGAGACAAGAAGATATCTTTTAGTAAGAGCAATGTAGGATTGGTTGAAGTCTGGGGATAAAAACACTAGCTTTTTCCATAAACTTGTGTTATGGAGAAGGTCCCAGAACTGCATTTCATGAATCATGAGTGAAACTGACATTTGGATTAAAGATGATAAGGGTATTCAAAATATCTTTTGTAAGTTTTTGTTGGAAAGTATGATGTAATAACTATTTGTGAGTAAACAGTCATTTCTGAGATATTTATATTATTGATTTTTATGAATAAATAAAAAAGTTTCCTTTAATTAAAGTGTGTTTGTAATTTACTTAAGTCCTGGAACTATTATCAACGAGAGAAGAGTAAAGACCGAGCAGTCTTTCAGACAAACACTTCTGAGATAGTTTAGAATGTTATTCGCAGTATTAGGATCGACTGAACAATCGAATCCAATTATAACTTTTAAGTTGAACCAAAGGATGCCGGTCTCAAGGCATGTGAGTGGAGACTCTAACAGTTAATCTAGACATGTTATGAAATATGTTGAATAGACCAACAACCAATTAGTTTAGAGCAAAGTCATTTATCTAACTTTAAATTTAATTGTTATAGCTTAAAGGGTATTTTCATAATTACATTAATCTTGAGGTGAATACGGAGTTTGACCTAGTTACTCACGATCTTTGATTCACAAAAGCAATGAGTTCGAATTGTCAATCAATACCCCGGCTATCAGAATTGTGATTCAACTATGTTGAAGTTGCGTGACTCACAAATATGGAATTTGTGACAAGATTGTAAAAGCAAGAATATCACATTATGTTTTATTGATGAATATGTGAATAAATAAACTGAGCCTGGTACTCGATGACATAAGTCATTGAATAAAACATGTTGAACTGTACGAGATACTTCACGAATATGTCTTTCTTGTTCACAGTCAATAAAGAAATTAAAAAAATAATAACTAGAGGGGTAAAATGATAATTTTACATCCTACTATTGTTATTGATATCCGTGAAGGATAATATCATAAAATATTTTGTGGATCGTGAAATAAAAATGTTTATTTGCACCAACAAAAAATGTAGCGAGCGTGAATTGAGAGTTCATTCGACACCGGACCTATAGTGGAGTCGTACGGTGTGGAGATTAAATAAGTTGAGAATTTATTGAGATAAATTAGTCGGGTATTTGAATTTTATAGCTTTATTCATGAGGGTCCATTCGGTCTTAGGAGTAGCTCATAAGGACATGAATGAGAAACAATGACAGTTGGATCAAAAATGTGTTTAAACCAGAGTACACTTCCCGAGCCCATATGATCATCACTATTTGAGTGAATACCAAAATTAGTGTACAAATTAATTATTTTATTAATTTTTAATTATTGAATAATTAGTAAATAAAAGAAATTGATTGATTGATTGATTGAGATCAATTTATGCAGATGACTTTAGACACAATTTTGGCTCAAGAAGAAGAAATGAAAATCA
The DNA here is from genome assembly GCA_003255025.1 of Datisca glomerata. Taxonomy (NCBI): domain Eukaryota; kingdom Viridiplantae; phylum Streptophyta; class Magnoliopsida; order Cucurbitales; family Datiscaceae; genus Datisca; species Datisca glomerata. The sequence continues at coordinate 698,108 of QANY01002375.1, forward strand.
CATATAAGTATATATGGAGGGGAATTTTGTTTTTTGATATATAGGGGCATATGAGTAAATTCTGTAATTAAATATAAAATGGATTACATTAGGGTTGCGTCCGTAAGTGTTAATCAGAGTAGAAAAATTTTCTATCCTCCTCCCTACACTGTTGCTGCCGAAATTCGTAGAGGAAGAGAAAAATGTTATTTTCCCATAGTTGTTTTGAGAGCTTATACTAAGTTCCTAGACAAATCCTTGAGATATAATTATGACTCTAACGAGTGATTGTCGGTGTAAGGATCAAATTAAAAGCTCTGCGAATCTCAGAAACAAAGAACGTGAGATAGAGAAATTGAATCAGCTCTGCGAATCTCAGAAACAAAGAACGTGAGATAGAGAAATTAAATCCCGTCAAATTAGAATTTCTCCATTAATAGAAAATGTGTAAATCGTTTCTATCTTTTCTCGATACGTTTACATTGTTATGCATATACATTGGTTTGATTTTGTGTTTAATACGATTAAATGTTTGCATGAAAATTTTTTATATTTCACCTATAAATTTGTCATGGTTTAATTAATTTTCTGTAAAATCTAAAACATGATCCAATAGTTGTATACATATATATTCATTTTTGAACCAGAGTAAGATATGGATGAGGTCTTGAATCATTTTGACTTTTAAATTGAATGTGATACAAATAGAAGTTTGACTACAGCAATATCCTTCGAGGAACTTATGCAAGTTGTGCTTTCTTTAGGCGCTGATAAAGCACTAGATGAAGAAATATTGTCGATTCTTTCTTTCAGAAGCATTATGATCTTATAAGTTGTAACATTCAGAAAGCAACTTCTGATTTCTTTAATAATGGTTACTTGCCTAATTCCATTAATGAGACTAATGTTTCTCTTACCCCCAAGGTGTAATAACCTGAACATCCATCTCATTTCAGGAAACTTGCTCTCTATAACTCACTTACAGAATTCTCTCTAAAGTTCTGGTAAATAGACTTTAACCCTTCCTTGATAGCTTTATATCTTACAATCAGGGTGCTTTTGTGAGTGACATGCATATTCAAGATAACAATTTAATTGCACAAGAGGTTCTCTACCATGTTAAGGAAAAGAGAGAGGGAACAAGAGTGTTATGTCTCTTAAAACAGACATGATCAAGTCTACGACAGGGTCAGTTAGTATTTCTGGCAACATTTACTCACTAAATTGGGTTTCCATAGGAAATTCGTGCAGTGGATTGTTGTTTATCTATCACCTATTTCTTATAGTTTTTAGATAAATGGTAGATCATGCTTTATGATTAAGCCCATTAGGGGTCTGAGACAAGGTGACTCTCTCTCTTAATTTTATCTGTTCATCTTAATGGTTGAATGTTTTTCAAGATATCTTAACAAAGCTATTGCAAAGGGAGAAATCAAAGTCATGAATATCAGAAGAGAAAGTCCTCCTATTTCCACCTCTTTTTTACTGATGATAGTCTCTTTTTTTGTGAGAATGACGTTGCTTCTTGTGTCAACCTTAAGGAATGCATTACTAAGTATTGTAATGCATCAGGGTAGAAAATGAGTGTCATGAAGAGTTGTGCTTGGTTTAGTAAGAATGTGCATATAGATTGTTGAATAAACATTAAATGTTATTTTTAGTGGGTTGTTTCAATTTAGAAGTTAGTGTAAACATAAAAGGTCAAAAGTCTTTGTAGATGAAAGGTTTGTAGATGAAAGGCCAAGGGGTGGTAGATTTAATTGTTTTTCAGTTTTTTTTTTTTTTTGCAAGAGTAGAGTCTATATAGAGGCCTTGTTAATTTCATTTGAAAACATAACTTAGAGGAATACAAAAGTTAAATATTTCAAGTGAGTTTTTAGTTTACAAAGATAAGTAAAAAAGGTTGTCTGATATCATGCAAATTTCAATATTTGAATTCACTAGTTCCTATTTGAGACTTCCTACTAATTGAGGATGGTCAAAATCTGCTTTATATGCTCAAATGATGGAAAAGATGGAAAAAAAACTACACTTTGAAAAGCTAATCTGCTTTCTTTAGGTGGGAAGGAAGTTATTCTTGAAGCCACTGCCCATTCTTTGCCTAGCTATGTCAAGATGGGAAGGAAGTTATGCTTGAAGCTATTGCTCGGTCTTTGCCTAGCTATGTCATGAGCATCTTTAAACTCCCTAAGAAGATTTGTGGCAATTTGCAAGTAGCAATTCTAAAATTCTGGTAGAACAAGATCAACATGGGTTGATACGATACTCTATGGAGAAGTTTCATGTCAAAAAGGAGGAGGATGGTCTTGGTTTTAGAAAGCTGGAATTTTGCAATCTTGCTATGTTGGCTAAGCAAGCCTGATTTCTCCTTAACAGTCCAGATTGCTTCTATGCCAAAGTGCTAAGAAGCATTTATTATCATGGTTCAGACTTCTTAAAACATCTTAAACTCAAATGCCTGTAAATCTTGTTCTTGGGCTTGGAAGAGATTATGGTTTGAAAGAGATCATTAGGAAAAAAACATTTGGGATCATAACTGGCTAAATTTAAATCTGGAAGAGTTTAGAAACCAAGTTTTAGTTAAAGTATCTGATCTTATTTCTCAACATGGTTTTTGGGAGAAGGAGAAGATATTACAATACTTTCCTCCTAGATTGGTAAAGAGATTATGTCTTATATAATCTCTAATAGGGATGACAAGCTTATCTGGCCTTATAATAGGAGCAGGAGTTCCTATGTGAAATCATGCTGGTATTTCAACTCCCTCTACATCGGCTTTTTTCCACTATGTTTTCTGGATCTTTATGGAAACTTCTTTTAGCCTCTAAGATAAAAATGTTCTTATGGAGTATTGTTTAAAATTTTCTCCTCAGTAAACATAATTTTTGGAATGAACCCCTTTCTCAAGACTCTTTCTATCTGTTGCACGGAGATGGAATCAGTAGAACATCTGTTGTTTGGTTGTGACTGGTGCATCAAAGTTTGGAGGTACTCTCAACTCTAACTAAATCGCTCTCGTTTTCCTTCTCTGTTGATGGACTCCTGGATTAGTGGTAGATTAAAAGAACTACACTCTCACCCTGATAGTAACAAAGAGAGTATCATATGTTTTGTTATGTCGGTATATTTGGAAATGTGAGAATGAGGCTATATTATGGGGTGTGACGGTTGACCCTATTAAAATAGTTAAAAGAGCATGTTTAGCTGCTGCCAATTTTACAAATCTTTATCTCTTTTAGCCTCTCTTAGCCTAAAATTCAAAGTAATCTGGTGTCCCTAATGAGGATAGTTGTTGGTGTCCTCCTGTCCAATGATGCATTAAAATTAATTGTGATGCTTCTTTCACAAATTTTCCTAGACAAGTAGTTATAGGTGTTATTGCAAGGGACTGTTTGGTGATATCAAAGGCTTACTTGGGAAACAAGTGATTGTTGCCTCTCTTGAGCAATTTGAGCTTATAGCGATCAATGACTGTCTTGAGTTAGCAGTTAATGTTGGTTGGAATACCATTGAAGTTGAATTAGATTGCAAAGCTACTGTCAATTGGGAGAATTCTAGAATTTGTTCGGATTGGAAGCTTGCCAATCTTCTTGCTGACGTTGAGGAAAAACTATCTTGTTTTGAGGGTACTATGCCCAACAACTATATCCGGTTTCAACGAAAGTCTCTTTTAGAATAATTATGGTGCTTGTTGCACATTTTGATCTTGAGTTACATTAGATGGATGTGAAAACTGTGTTTCTTAATGAAAACATTGATGAAACAATTTATATGGTGCAACTAGAAAACTTTATGGTCAGAGATCCAAAGAATATGATTTGTAAACTAAAGAAATTCATCTATGGGCTCAAACAAGCTTCCCGTCAATGGTACCACAAATTTCATCAGATAATCATCTCATTTGGTTTTAGGGAAAATATTGTTGATGATTGTGTGTATCACACGTTTAGTAGGAGTAAGTTAATATTCCTGATTTTGTATGTTGATGATATATTGCTTGTCTGTATATCACAGTTTAGTGAAAGTAAGTTAATATTCTTAGTTTTGCATGTTGATGATATATTGCTTACCCGTAATGATTTAGGTATGATGCACGAGACTAAGAGATTTCTTTTTAAGATTTTTGAAATAAAAGATATTGGTGAAACTTCTTTTGTTTTAGGGATACAAACACACCAGGATCATTCTCGGGGATTGTAGCCGGGAACTTGATGTGTTGGTTAGTCTACACGTCCTGCATTTACTGTTATATTGTGATTTACTCCACGTATTGATAGTGTAAAATAGATAGTGGATTTGTTTCTGTCTTATTCCTATGAGGAGGAGACGATGGGGTCGTTCCATGAATTTTTCTTTCTTTTATTGCAAGTGAACTCGTAATCGTGTGGACGACTTGTTACACAACCAAAGGAACAGATTTTGAGCAAGTGGGTTGCTTCAATGGAGAAAGATGGGCTGGCTAGACCTAAGTTTAAGATAAGAAGTGTCATGGCAACCCTAGCTCTTTGTTTTGTTTTCATGTATCATTTGTATAATTTACAAATGTGTAATTAGTTAAAGTAAATGTCTTTTGCAAACCCTGAAGGGTTGGCCTAGTGGTGGGCAGGTATTGGGACCAATGCGGTAATGCATGAGGTCCTGGGTTTGAAACTCACTACAAGCGTCAACTCTTCAGAGTCATCAACTAGGAGTTTATCTCTTGAATTATCTCTTGTCGAGAGTCTGTGCACACATGAGATTAGTCGGAGCTCTGCACTGGATACTCGGTGACCGAAAGATTGGCTAAAAAAATGTATTTTGCATTATATATTAAAAATTTGTCAACCCAATTTGACTCATATTTTTTTAAACACCAGTTTCACAAATATCATAGTAAATTTGTATACAAAAGTCTAACACCATAAAGTCAGTCGTAACGGTAAAAAATTAAAATAATCTTGAGAAAACAAAAATAAATATATCTTCTTAAGGAATACTTGATTCTGCCTACTAAAGAGTAAAATGATTCTACCGTAAAAAAAAGAGAAAAATGATTCTTTTAACGCATATTTCATTATTTTGTAAATCAATTAGTTAAATGAACCAAACGGTAAGTTTTATCTTGAAAATTAACTAAATGAATATGTAATTAGACACATTAATTTTTATATTTCTATATCTAGCCCAGCTTTATTTCGTATATAAAGCATTGTAATATAAACTTAAATAAAAAATGGCATACTATATGAAATGAAAAATATCATGTTTTTTGTAATTATCATAGTCAGTAAACAATACATTTTCCATTATTGTAGAGGAGAACAACTACCTTAACTGAAGTCCAAGATACATGAGAAAGCCCACCACATATTAGGTGAATGTGCCCATTGACAGACTCACCTGTAGGCCTAGGTTGAATAACCAGCCAAGAAATCCTTTTATGTAGGACCTAAGAGGCTACTGTCGTCTGATGACCTCACCCATATCCAGTGCTGAAGAGAAAATTTTTAATATAAACAAGTTGATTAGTAGTTTGTCAAAAAAATAATTGAATTTCAAAAATTATAAGTTTTCAAAATGGTCAATAAATTTAGATCGTAATATTCATAATCTATATAAAGTAACTAAATTATAAATATTAGTCAATCGAATGAAATTTAATGATATATCAGTCTATAAGAAACTATATATTTTTAAAATTTAAAATTTAAATTTATCACATTATCAACAACTACCGTAATAAATGATAATAGAAATAAGTTTAAATTTTTTAGCAATAAATGTAAAACATTATTTCGTAATGAAATTAGAGTTTGAAAAAAAACGTCAAACATTAATATAAGAGTAAATCAACTTCAATATTCATCTTTTTATGTCAATTTAATCAAAAAACGTAAGTCATTCGATTTAAAAAAATTAAAATAAAAAAACTAAAATCTAAAGATTGTAATTCGTGAAATCAATGAAATATTATCGAAATTCTAAATAAAAATTGAACAATGAGATAATGAAACATTAATTGTCTCAAAGAAAATAAAAAACAATCTAAGATATTATCATAAAATATTTAAATTTTAGAAAATCCCTATAAATCAGCTCCAACATAATCATTATCAACCAACTAATTAATGATATTTTTAAAATTAAATTAAAAACAAAAATCCCACCGAAAATATCATTAACCATAAATACATCAATTTTAAGTTTCAATATTCTTACAATCCCGGCTAAAATGGTAAACAAATAGGTAAATAGTCTTCAACAATCAATAATTAAATGAACAAAAATTTGAAATCCACCAATTACAATTCAACAAAAAAAACTACCACTTACCTTAGAATTCTAACCACAGTCAAATTCTATGGTAACAGCGGTAGGAAACCGTCAATCAAGTCAAGGAAATCAAAATCAAAACAAAAAAATCAAAACTATCATCGTCTAGAAAGTTCTGAAACCCTGACCTTCGTCTAAACACTATTTACACTGAAGAACAAGCTCTTGATTTTCTTTCGGCAACTAAAGATCATTGAAAGATTTGCTAAAGAACGAACATGTATATAATTTTTTCCTTTTTATTGACTTTTTAAAATCGAATAATGCTGACATTTAAACAAAAAATATTTGATTAAGAATCGAATAAACTATTTTCAATGTTCATTATCAATACTATTTCAATGTTCATAAGAACATCATTTTTCGAACATGCATGTGCATAAAGATTTTCTTTGATAAATTTTCAAAGAAAATCTCAGAAAATTTCTAGTAAAGTGGCTGATTTTTTGTGGAATATCTCTCCCTTCAAGAAGAGTATTTATTAGGGGGATTGTCTAAGCTTCTTCAACCCAAAAGTAATGGTGGTATTGGTTTTATGGATTTGGAGGCTTTTAACCATGCATTATTAGCTAAACAATGTTGGAGATTATTCAAGAATCTTTCGTTGTTGTTGTTCAAGGTGTTAAAAAGCAAGTATTTCTAAGTTCATGGATGTTAACTTAGGGAGACGTCCTCTTGGGCTTGGAGGAGCATTTTGCAAGGGAGGAATCTCCTTAGAAATGGTTTGCGATGGTCTTGGGCAATGATGCGAGTATCAATATTTGGGAAGATTCGTGGATTCTTAGACCTTTCACTTTCAAATCCGTTACTCCTAGGCATCCCCCTTATTCTAGTGTTAGAGATCTGCTGCTTTCGAACGGTTTGGGTTAGAATCAGGATCTCATTAATTCTGTGTTTCTACCTATGGATGCCGAGACTATTTATGCTATCCCTATTCATAGGTTTAGTGTGAAATTGAGATTATTTGGCATTTTGATAATAAAGGTTGCTACTCAGTTGAATCGGGTTATCGATTGGCGGTCGATTAGGGAAATGAAAACATGTTGGTTCCTCTAGTTCATCTTGTGACAATTTCTCAGGAATAATTTATGGAGATTAAAGATTCCTCCAAAATACGTAAACATCATGTGGCGCCTTTTTAATGATTATTTGGCTTGCAAGAGTAATTTAGCTAAAAAAGGTGTGTTGTCTGATGATATTTGTCCACTATGTGAATCTGATTCGGAGTCTGTTTGTCATTTGTTCTTTGATTGCTATCATGCTGACTCATTTTGGTTTTTAGCAAGTTTGGGCTTAAATCTTCTCTGTTACTTGGAAGATTAGGTTTGGATAAATGGAAGTCGGTCATGGATTATTTCAAGAATCAGGATAGTCAAGAAGAAGTCATCGATTGTTTCATTTTTCATTTATGGCACCTCTGGAAAACACGAAATAATAAATTATTTAAAGGACTGTGATTTATCCGAAATAGACGACTCTTTTGATGGATGAAAAGCTCTCTGAGTGGCAACGTGTTTCTAATAGGTAGGCTAATTCTAATTTCAACATTGATGGTTCTCGCACTGTTGGTCTTCATAGGGTTCACTGATCTCTTTTTTCTGATGCGGCTAGATTTCCTGATGGTAGAAGAGGAATCGGTTGGATATTATGGGATCCGGGTGGTGCTCTTATGGCGGCGGGTTTTAGGAAAATCTGCAACTCTATATCAGTTCTCTCGACTGAAGAGGCTGCTCGTTGGGGTTTGGAAGAATGTATGAAGTTTCATCCAAATAACATTCGTTTCTTCATGGACTCCAAGAATTTGGTTCAAGATATCAAGTGAAATTACTTTAATCATCCTGATATTAGGCCTTTAGTTTTTTATATTATTTCCCTTACTAGTGGTTTCAATTCTTTGTCTTTCAATTTTTGTCCTAGAGATAGAAACATTCTAGCACACTCTCATGTCAGAGAGGGTTGTTTTGTTTGGGTTCCAGTTATTTTGTGTAATTGTTTCCCAAATGATTTCCCTTTTGTTGAAAGGGATTTGATGTTTTCGCTTTAATTTTACTTTAGGATTTTTTTTCTTTTGCTTTCTCTTGGCTAGTACTCTTTTTCCTTTTCTGAGTTTTCCCCATGGGATTTTTCAGTTAAGGTTTTAATAAGACTAGCCAGGCAGGTTTTCTAGTTGAGTCACCGCATGTGGTGTTCCTTCCAGTCATGTTCTTTATTTTGGATTGATTAAAGTTCGATGATGATGGTGTTAAGGAGGTGCGAGCCTAGCTGGGATGTTCTAGTGCACCTACTGATTTCTCTTTATCAACTTATGTCAGTTTTTCTTCTTTCCTGAAGTATGCCCCTTGTATTTGTGTATTCTTTTTTGAATTAATGAAATGATGGGGAAATATTATTGAAAAAAAAAACATATTTCCCTAAAAATAGCAAAAAATGCAATAAATGATAAATTATTCCCACTGTAAATTTTAAAACTTCAATAAATGATAAGCTCCAACGTGTTAATTAAGAAAATTATTAGTTGTATGTTAATAGAGATTCTGGGTTTAATCATTTAGTAAACATTTTGTTGAAATATAATTTAACTTGTAAAATATGATGACACATGTTGACACGTTGAAAAAATATATTAACAATTTGTGTGATCATTTAAAAAGATTTTTTTATTTATTTTTTCATTTAATATAAATGACATTTTTCAAGATACTAAGCAAAAAGATCATTAACAAAACAATTCATATCCAATAGATACCACATTTAGAAATTAAGATGATGGAGAAAATATAAAATACAATGTCCATCAAGAAGATGGAGGAAACATAAAATACAGGGATAATCGCTAAACTGTAGGAAATATAAAAACTGTAAATTTATGGGACCCACCATAAGAGAAAATATAAAATACAATCTCCATCAAGGGGTGTGCACGGTTCGATCGGTTGGTATGGGATATTTGTAAACGAAAGCAAAACTTCGGTTAACTAAATTAAGTAACCGAACCGAACCAAGATACCCATTTGATTCGAACCAAATGTAACCAAAGTAATCAATTCAGTTTGATTACTTTTAATCGGTTCTGCAATGATATACTATAATGATGAAAATGAAAGAACAACTCTGATTGGAAATGATATACTATAATCACAGCAAGAATGATTAAGTCTTTGCTTCATCTCAACCAACCTTATAACGTCCAAGAACATATTTAATTAATAAAAATTTTCTTTGCACTTTTTTTTAATATTTTCATTTTTCTCAAAGAAAGTTTACAAGAATAACTTTCCACCCATGCTTCTTCCTTTTTTTTCTTCATTTTCAATTCCTTTTTCTTTCTTCTTCCTCTTCTCTCTTTTTTTTGACAACCCCAAGTGTTTGCACCTTGTATATAAAATAAGTCTCTTCAATATTTTCTCCACTTCATCTTTAAATTAAGGGTGAGGATCTACACTATGGGTAAGAGGTAAAGAGATGGAGTTAACAAAGAAAATGCTTAATGAAAGCTCAAAGTGGCTCACTAAGGGCATGTTCTCGTGATAACATCAATGGGGCACTGGATGATTTGGCTATGATGGTAAATCTTAATGCCTTTATCATTTTTTGAAGAGGTACTCGATCAACCATTCACTTCGAAAGACCTTTGAAAAAGTTCTAGCATTTAATCCTCGTGCTGCATGTCAACTCAAGTAATAGTCAAACTAAGAACAAGAAAGAATATGATCATAATATTACACCTCTCAAAAGAAATCAGTGGCTCAAATATGTCTCACAAGGGTAATAAAAATTATATAAGCATTTTACTCATCCTAACATGCGTGCTTCTATACCGAAAAGCATGACTATTGTGCATAATGATGACTTACGCATAATTATCATAAAAGCATATTAACCAAATAATAGTATCAAGATCTAAATCCATGTTCATAATTAACCAAAGCCATAACGTTAAAGCTCAGTTCTCATCATGGTTGTTAGAAAGTATCATAAGACTCATAAAAATAAAACTTAACTCAAACTAATCAAAATAAAGTAACTAATGATATTTTTTTGGTTGTTTTTTTCTTTTTAAAAGAAATAAAAGAAACAAATGTAAAGACGTCTAAAATACTTCCCCCACTTAATTCTTACATTGTCCCAAATGTAACATTAATTCATTCCATGAGAAGAATAAATGAAACAAAGAATTAGAAAGAGAAGAAAAGGAAAGGGAAGAGCAAATCTGAGTATGGCATGCCCTCCATCCTTTGGGTTGCCTCCCAATTAGCTCTTGGTTTAGTGTCATCAGCCTGTCTTGTAACCGCATTTATCCGCAAGAGACTCAGGTTCATGGAGAGGTACATTCTCCACATCTTGCGTTACGAAGGACTCATAGTAAGGCTTGAGTCGATGTCCATTCACTTTGAACTCCTTGTTCATCTTCAAGTTCCTAATTTTCATTGCACCATGAGGAAAAACATTAGTAACAACAAAAAGACCAACCCATCGAGAACATGCCTTACCCAGAAATAAATTCAGGCGTGAATGAAATAGAAGAACTTTTATCCAATAACAAAACTCTTTATTGAAATCATTTTGTCATGGAAATCCTTAGTTTTCTCCTTATAGATTCGTGAGTTCTCAGAAGCATCATTTCTGATTTCCTCAAACTCATTTAGTTGGAGCTTTCTCTTTTCACCCGCAGCTTCCATTTTCATGTTACGTTGCTTCACCGTCCAAAATGCTTTGTGCTCCAATTCAACCGAAAGATGACATGTCTTACCATACACAAGGCGAAAGGGTGACATCCCAATTGATGTTTTGAATGTTGTTCTATATGCCCAAAGTGCATCATCAAGGTGCAAGCTCCAATCTTTCTTATTGGGATTCACCATTTTCTCTAAAATGGACTTGACCTCTCGGTTTTATACTTCCGCTTGCCCACTAGTTTGTGGGTGGTATGGTGTGGAGACGTTATGTGTAATATTATATTTTCTTAGCAAATCTTTGAATGAACAATTGTAAAAATGGCTACATTCATCGCTGATTATGGCTCTTGGTGTTCTAAACCTTGCAAAAATGTTAGTCTTCACAAATTTACAATCACTTTAAAATCATTAATACGAGTGGCTTTTGCTTCCACCCATTTTGACACATAATCAATAGTAAAAAGTATGTAAAGATTATCATATGATGAAGGAAAAGGTCTCATGAAATCAATGCCCCAAACATCATAGATTTCAACAATGAGTATTGGTGTTTTCAGCATTTTTATGGATGATTTCAACAAGCATTTGTCAAAAGAGTCACCATAAACACTAAAATCATCCATAAAAACTTCTATGATGCTTTCAACATAATTTAAAAATATGCTCATCATGAAAATTATCAGGAGCATTGCAAAGTCCCAATGACATGCGTCGATAGGAAAACGTTCCAAAGGGGCATGTGAATGTAGTCTTATCTTGATCCTCCGGTGCAATTGCGATCTGATTGTAACCTGGATAGCCATCAAGAAAACAATAATGAGTATGACCAGCCAATCTTTCTAAAGTTTGATCAATGAAAGTTAAAGGAAAATGATCTTTGCGAGTAGTAGAGTTAAGTTTTCGATAGTCAATGCAAACTCGCCACCTGATTTGGACACGAGTTCGTACTAGCTCATTCTCTTCATTCTTAACCACGGTGATAACGGATCTTTTTGGAACTACTTGGACCGAGCTCACCCATTTTTTGTCTGAAATTGGGTAAATCACACCAACATCTAACAACTTCAAGATCTCTTTCTTTACAACCTCCATCATAGGAGGATTCAATCGGCGTTGAGCTTCCCTAGTTGGCTTTGCTCCATCCTCAAATGAAATTCGGTGCACGCATATGGATGGACTAATTCCTTTTATGTCGGCTATTGTCCAACCAATTGTTGTTTTGTGATCCATTAAAACATGAACTAACTTCTCCTCTTGTAATGTCGTGAGGTTCCTTGCAATTATTACCGGTAGCGTATCTTTCTCTCCTAAGTAAACATATTCCAGATGCTCCGAACGAGGTTTAATCTCCAGAGTAGGGCCTGTACAATAGAAGGTAGAAGTTTCTCGTTAGATAAATGCAATGAAATAAGAGAAGCATTGTACCTATTAGGAGCTTTTGGCAATGATTCTAGAGATGCGGCAGTATCCTTAATACCATCACAAATTTGCACATCCCTTCTTGGATTTTTGGGATTTTCCAACTCGAGGCTTTTTCCAATAGTGATTTCCAGTGCATCCTCACTTATTAACTCAAAAAGTTATTGTGCTAAAGAGTCAAGTATATCAACTAAAAAACATGAATGTAAATCATTTGGGTACCCGATTGCTTCAAAGATATTGAAGCATATAACCTCATCATCGAACTCCATGGTTAGAGTTCCATCATAGACATTTATCTTGGTTCAGTCTGTTTTCATGAATGACCTCCCTTTGATTAATGGTGTTGACATAGGTGAATAGTCTTCTTCCATTTCAAGAACATAAAAATTAGCGGGAAAAACTAACTCATCAACATGCACTAAAACACCTTTTGGATAGACATAAGAACGATCGGCAAGTTGAATAACTACATCAGTTTCCTTAAGTGAACCAAGATTCAAAGAAGCATAGATAGAGTAAGCCATGACATTGATTGATGCTCATAAATCTAATATAGCTTTATCAAGCTTCGTATTATGGATTGTGCATGGTATGGTGAAGCTTCCTGGATCTTTACATTTTGGGGGAAGCTTTCTTTATAAAATAACGGATATATTCTCCCCACATTTACAGTTTCATCACCATTTAACTTGTGCTTGGTGGTACATAACTTTTTTAGGAACTTTGCATAACATGGTACTTGCTTAATTGCATCCAAAAAGGTATATGCACTTGTACTTTGTGAAAGATTTCCAAAATATCTTTTTCATGTTCCTCCTTTTTAGACTTTGTAAATCTGCTAGGAAAAGGTGGAGAAAAAATATTTGTAGAAATAAGAAGTTTAGAAGTTACTTTAGGTGTCAAAGTACTCTCTATGGGAGTCGTAGTTTTTGCTCATCTACGAATGCTCGTTCTGTTTTTTTATGTTTTTGATACTTCATCGAGTTGTTTCTCACATCTCAAAGTCATAGAACTAGCACTTTCCCTTGGATTGATCATGGTTTAGGATGAAAGTTTTCTTGATCCTTATGCTTTCAATCTGTCCACGGTAGTAGCTAATTGACTCACTTGTGTCTCCAAGTTCTTAATTGTGCTCTTTGTCCCCTGTTGAAATTGTAAAGAGTTAGAAGCCAAAGATTTAACTATTTCCTCAAGAGACATACCTTGGTCTTGAGGCATGGCTTTTGGTCGTGGTTGATATGGTTGTTGAAGCCTTGATTGGTTGAAATAGGTGGACAATTGAAGTTAGCGTTGGGGGTAACTTGTCTATTTTCTGAATAGCTGAAGTTAGGATGGTCCCTCCATCCAACATTGTAAGTGTTGGAGAAATGATCATACTTTTGCCTTTGTAACACATGTTGCCCTTGAAATCCTCCTATAGCATTAACTTGCTTCAATTATCCTCTTGCAAAGATGGACATATATCAGTTGGATGACCAACCATAGAGCACGATCCACATACATTTGCTTGCTGAGTTGCACCCACGGCCATTTGTTGAACTAGTTTGGTGAGATTAACTAGTTGTCGCTCAATGTTGGTTGTAATACCAACCTCATTCACCTTACTTGGTGGCAATTCTGATTGGGTGCTAAATTGTTGTAAATTAGCCGTCATGTTAGCTTTCAAAGTCCTTGCTTCCATAGGTGTCTTATCCATTAAAGCTCATCCACTTGCTGCATCTATCATGCTCATTTCCATCGGCTTGAGTCATTCATAGAAGTATTGAATTAGAAGTTGCTTGCTTATTTTGTGACGGGGGCACGATGCACAAAGCTTCTTGAACTACTCTTAATACTCATACAAACTCTCTCCATTTTCTTTCCGAATGCCACATATCTATTTTCTAATATTTACAGCCTTGGATGCAGGGAAATACCTTTCGAGAAAGAGCTTCTTCATCTCATTCCATGTGGTGATGGAGCCTGATGGTAGATGATAAAACCATTCATTTACACTATCCACTAACAAAAATGGAAAGGCTCTCAACTTAACTTGCTCTTTAGAGATATCGGTTGGTTTCATGCTGGAACCCACTACATGAAACTCCTTTAAGTGCTTCTTTGGATCTTCTCCCACAAAACCATGAAAAGTTGGAAGAAGATGGATCATTCCCGATTTGAGTTCAAGCGCAACTGAAAGTTAGGGATATTCAATACAAAGGGGTTGTTGATCTAGAGTTTGTGCTGCCAACTTCTTGAGTGTTCGGTTGTTCATTTTCATCTCATCTTCTTGTTGCTCTTCTTCAATTTCTTTCTCAGTTTGAATTAGATGGTTTGAAGACTCACCTGGTGATGAAACTAGATGAATGAGAAGTATGTAATGCTTGATTGACTTCTATAGGTGGAATGGAAATTGGATGTGAATATGATGGTGAAGGTGGAACAAGCGTGGACTCCTTATTGGGTCTAAGGATATATGATGTGTATTCCAAATTTTTTTGAGTCGCTGATCTTCTTTTTCTTCACTATACTTGGACATTTATGCGAAAATACTATAAAAAAATAAAATAAAAACTAACTAGGATGAATAAAAAAAGAAAAGAAAAGAAAATAACATGTTAATAGTTAGGTGAAACAATCCCCGGCGACACGGCGCCAAAATTTGGCACGCACAAAAGCGTATCAACTTAAATCCTTGCAATAAATATGATCGTTATTGAGTATGTAGAAAGCAAAGGTCATTCCCGCAAGAGATTATTTCTAATTAAGTGTTATTGACACAAGATAAATACTAGACTTTATACTGATCAGAAATTAAAATGTGATTAAAAATTTTACTTAGACTCAACAAAATCGGAAAAAAACTTCTAGACACACTAATGACACTCTAAAAAAATACTTTTTTATAAGTGTTTTTAGAAGTGTTTTTAGGCACTTATCAAAATGGCTTTCTTTCTAGACGGCATTTTAGCTCTCCTTATAAACCTATCAATTGGTTTTCTTTCTCCCCTTTTGACTTGGTTTCACGTGATAAGCCGTCGTTTTCCGCTTGGCCCGAATCAGTTGGGACTATCCCCTTGGAAATTACATTGCATTTTTTGCACTCCCATGTGCTTCACAATAGGCTTTGTCCATGCCATCTTTAAGCTTTTCCCCTTACATATTTACTAGCTACGAATTTATTGATTGTTAATTCAAATATAAAAAAATAACAATTGCAATTTCATTTCTTCCATTTGGTGAAAAAAAATGAATATTAAGTATTTTTCTTTATGTGTATATCTTCTTCGAAAGTAAGAATTCATTAAATATCTTTTTAAATTTTAGATCAAATATTCTATTTTAAGATATATGATAACTGAATATATAAATATCGAGAATATAAAATATTTTCTCTCAATTCTAACCCTTTAATATAGTTAGACTTTAGACGTCACAAAAACGTGATCAGTAAGATATTCTATATGAGCAAATCAAATTGGATGTCATTCGTATATAGCACCAACCACCACCTCTTTCTAGAGTTGAAGCTACTTTTCTGAAGTCCCAAATTCATCGCTATAATGATTTTCCCCCACTAAAACAACCTATTTAAATGTGAATTTTTTTTTAGGACGAGTAATTCTCTATACCAAGTATAGTTCTTGCTACATTCATATTAAAACTGGAAAATATTGTAAACTCTTCCTCTGTTTTACCCCTCAAAATGGCATGTGTATACACTTCAAAATTAATTTACATTTCTTCATGTACTTATATCGATAAAATAAAACATAATTATCTATGCAAAAAACAAAGAAAAAAAAACATCCCACTTGGTTCAAGTACAACCCTGATTTTTGTTGCCAATTCGCCATGCATCTTTCCAATCCTGTCTCGGAATACACTTTTTCCAACTTACGTATAACCTATGTCACCGCCCAAACACACTTACTATCCCTATCCTCATTCCCCACCTCCGAAATATAATTTAAAAAAAAAAAAGAATTCGAGAAGGGGAAATAATGAAAAACTATCAACTTCTCTCTTTATTATCTTTTTCTTTTCTCAAGCTTCTTGGGTTGGGTCTTGGGAGCTAAGAGGGAAACACGTGTCTTCACCACCAGTATTCCAAAGGAAATGAGCATAGTTAGCAGCATAGTAAGAGTTGGTGGGATCAACTGAAATGGCTTCTAGAAACGTCTCTTCCGCCGCCCATAAATCGTTCCTCACCCTCCATAAGAAGGTGGCGTATTTGTTGAAAGCCTCCGCGTCTGATGGCACCACTTTTATTGCCCTCTTGAAATACTCTTCCGCTCTGTTTTATTTTTTTTTTCAATTAAAAAAATAAATTAGGTCAGCGAAGATAATATTTATACAAAATTAAAGTCAACTACTAGTTGTAGTTGGTCTTCGTGGATCATGAAAGAAGGATATTTTTCAAGTGAAGCGCGTGATTTTTTTCTTCCATTAGGAAATGAACCACACATTGCGCTATCATGAAAGTTTCAAAGAATCCAAACCCAATAGGAGAAAGAAGACAATTTTCTAACAAAACTACAAAATATTCTAAGGAATCTAACAAAAAATATCAACATGCAATTTATTACCACAATTCGTGACTTAGGGCCTCACATATGAAATTTTTTACATTAATTAATTAATTGATATGTTGATATTTTTAAGTGACTGTCAATAATTTATATATTGATACAATTTTAAATTATTAAGTGAGTGTCAATAATTTATATATTGATATTTTTACTTAATAAAATATTTTAAAACTTAGTCAATTAATTAGTTTATGTATAATTATTTTTTATTGATCAAGTTACGTGACAATTATTTATAAGTTAGTATTTCACCGTTATTAAAATGTTTTAAATTTGATCAATTATTTTATTGGTGAAGAATTATTTTTTTGAGTGACCAAATAATGTATCAATCGTTCATATATTGATATTTTCACATTCATTAAAACGTTTTAAAATATCAACATATAGATAATTGACACATTACTTGATCTTTTAAACTTTGATCAATTGCTTAGTCTGACAAAATTATTTTATAAAGAAAGAATAATTCTAAGGTGTCCAAATAAATTGATTAAATTTTAAGTGATTAAGTGATATAACGATCATTTATAATTTAATTATCTTATGACTCATTAATATGATTTGATAGCAATGCATATTAATAATTGAGTCATCACTTGATGAATTAGTTATAGAATTACTAGTAAAACAATTAACGTGCACATTAATTAGAAAATTTCTTATTTCTAATTCTTGTATTTTTTTATCCAAAAAAGAAAAATCATCGTTCCAAATGAGATTGAACTGAAATGATGGATTAAATTTAAGGACTGGTTTCGAAAACTTCAGTAGATTTCAGTCTCATTAAAAGCAAAATGGCTATTTTACCATCTTGGGCAAGAAAATAACTGACATGGTTGAAGTTGTTGGAGTTACCAACAATGGAGATGTTATGGAAATGACTTCTGACAAAAAAAATGGAAGAGAAAATTGATATGAAAAGGAGAAGAAACAGTACCTGTCGTAGTCGTGGGCCACAAGGTAGAGGAACTGAGCGTAATTGGCGAGGAGAAGGGGATTAGTAGGCTCTTGGGACACCCCTGTTTGGTAGAGAAGTTCTGTTCTGAAATAATCTTCATAATCATCCGCTTCAATCTTCGCCGTCACCGGCGATACGAACCTCTGCATCGTATCTTGATCGATAGCTTCGTCTCTCGTGGCGGCCTGCATTCTCGAAGCTTCTTCGACAATAGATTTCCATACAGTTACCTCCTCTTCTCGTCGATTTTGCTCAGAAGCCAAATCTGCTTCCCCTGTAGTCCTTAACGAGGACAATTGGGAAGTGCCGTCGGGGACAAAAGTACGGTAGTGGTCCGACCGATTAAGCCAACCATCTCCGTCTGTGCCGCTGGAAACTGGCGGAAGTTTCCCACCTCCGCCGTTGTTTCCCCTTATAGAAGTCGTCTTCCCATTTGAAGAGGAGACCGAAAACGATTTAATAGTTGAAGAATCAAATTTCTGGTTCTTATTAAAATCCTGACTTTCCAGGACCGAAGCTGTTTCTGTTACAGATGAATATGATCCAGGTGATGGGGAAGCTGCAATGGCTGCGTTATGACCCATGGAATATACCGTGAAGTTGGCCAAGAGAATCATAACGTAAACCATGAGAGTTGGTGTATGCGAGAAAACTTGCTGAAATAGCCATACAAACGAAGCGTGCATCTCTTTTTGGACCCGAGCAAGAATCCCTTGTAAATCTTCGTAGAAGAGCAGTTCCCTCAGTTGCAAAGTGTAGCTATGGAGTTCTTGAATCATAAACACCAAAGACGAAAATGCTTTCTTAACTGAACTATAAGCCGATTCCCCTACTTCTCTAATTCCATCTTGCCACTGCATCTTCCTCTTTATAATTCGAAGCGAAAGCGGAAGATCGACGCTGTTGGCCTTCCGCTCAATGTTTCCCGGTATTATTTCGTCACTTCCCAGCCAATCTTGTGGCTCTTGAGGGGCTTCCGGCCACGGAGGCTCTAAGAAAACGAGCTGCGAAGGTGGAAACTGACTCTGACTCCGATTTTGAGGGAAGTTGACGCTACTGTTGATTTGTGAAGATTCTTCGCTGAAACTGTTATAACTGTCTCTACTACTCAGTCCATGATTGTCCCTGAAATCAGAAACCGCCTCAGCTTCTGAATTGATGGCATTGACGTCACTAATATCGTCAGCTTCGTCATTGTCAGTGGAAATTTGGAACCTGAGAGCCAATTCCTGGATTTTCTTGGAGAATTCTTCGTCCGAGAAGGAATCGAAGCTTGCACTTATAGCTCGTCTAATCGGACGAATTCTCAGTTTCGTAAATTCAAAAGTTCGGGAACGGTGGAGCTTCGGTGATGCGGTCCCGAACAGAGACGACCGGTCCAGTATATGAACATATCGGCACATGAGAGCTCCTCTATCTCTACGGCTTCGTCGTTTCGAAGAAGGAGATGAGATTGCAGAAGCTAGTGTTTGAGAAGAAGAAGAAGAAGAAGGGGAATGAGGAAGAATCGGCTGCGTCCAATGCAAACATGTTGTAGCTACTTTCACTCCCATTTTTAAGCCTCCCAGGTTGAAAAAGAAAACGAATGAAAATTCAATGCTTAATTAGCCAAATAGGGACTGTTTGGGGAGAAAAGGGAATCAAAGTCTCGGAAAAGCTTGTTCCAACGAGGAATTTCTCTCTTTTTCCAAACGGAAAACTCAGCTACTTCTCCTTCCTTACTTCCAACTCACTCAACCTGAAAATACAACGAAAATCATCAGGAAAGAGGAACAAGTGAAATTCTTCACTCAATTCAGCAAAAAAATCAATAAAAAACGAAATCCAAACTAGAAAACCCCTCTTTCCCAGTAAAATCGGATCGGAAAAGCGCAACCCAAGAACACTCAAGCCTGAGCGAAAATCGACGAGATTCAGATCTTCCCCCAAAATTCTTCAAAAATTCTTGAAATCTACGAAACCTAACTTACTTAATATTAGAGTAGGTCTTCAATGAAACTCCCGAGTAAACAACGGCGAAGATCTCCGGCGGAAATCCCAAAGCAAGTTAAAACCGTAGCTTCACTTTATCAAGTTAGACAGAGAAACCTTTCAGAGTCTTCACACACACATATATATATACACAAACAAACAACTTCTTTGGCTCTTCTAAATAAAAATCTCACTGTATACAGTGCCCCACAGGAACGCGAATCTCAGGAAGGAATACGATAAGCCACCGTATAAGAACAGGGTACGGGGATGTACATGAACAATGTATGTATTGGAACGGGAAATATCGGTAACCGGTCACTTTACCGGGTCAGTGGGCATTGCAAAAGGAGGGTTAGGAAGAGAGAAATAAAGCGTATCTGTGTTTTCAGTCCAACGCGGCTCGTTTCACGGATGATTTGGATCTGCTCTGGCGGGGATCCATGTGCCACGTGTTTTCACCGACCACAAACGTCTATTAATATCGTCGATGGGAAACCGTGATACCACCGTCCCCCGTCGCTTGCTTTAGTACCACGTGTGTGTCTCCTTTTTGTATGAGTAATTTCTACTTATGCTACTAAAATGTGATTTAAGGAATTAGGAAAAATAAAGAAATGTGATTTCAGAAAATAAAGGACCAATTTTAAGTCCTTTTAAAAATGATTATAATTTTCAATTACGTATCTGTTTGTCAGGAGGGTTCAAATGTTGGTACTTCATTTATTTAACTAGCTAACTAGACACCGCAAAGTTGTTATATGTCTTGACATTATGTAAAAATAAATAGTAATCTCTTTTTTACGAGAAAAATAAATTAATATTTTGTTTTTTAAAAGTTGATCAAATTTCAAAACCACTTTACAATTGTCAAATTAGCTTAGGGCAATTTAGTTTGTGTAATAAAAAATGATCATCGCAATTCAATTGCCTGTAAAATATAATTGTCATATTTGATTATGCATGGTAATCTATGAAACCATCGATGATAATTTATGATTACTATGTTTGATATTGATTAACTTTTATTATAAATTTGTATAGATAACAACAAATTACTTAAATGTCATTTTAGCTATATATTATCTAAAATAATATTTTGACGTGCAATTTTAACATTAATTTTTATAAATATTTAGATAAATTCGTAATGTTGGACAAAATTTAAAAAAAATAATTAAATTCATAAAATGAGATATATAATAAAAAATATTTTCACGTAAAAATTTTACCATTAATTTTAATTACTTTTTATTAATATTTAAATAATTTAATAATACAAAAATAAACTTTGATAAATTAATTTTAATTAAATTAATAAAATAAAATTTTATTGATATTGAATTATAAATAAATTAATAAAATAAACTGTAATTAATATTTTTAACTAAATTAATAACGCTAGACTCAATTTTAATTTAATTAAAGTAATAAACTAAGAGATGTAATAAAAAAATATTTTCACGTGAAATTTTAGCCCTTAATTTTACTTATTTTTATTAATATTAAAATAAATTATTATTGCTAAAATAAATTTAATAAAGTTATTGATTAAATAATTTTCAAAAAAGTTATTAATTAAATTAATGAAATGAATTTTTATTAATATTTTAGTTAAAAACATAAAAAATAAATTAATAAAATGAAATTTATTAAAATTTTATTAATCTTTAAATAAATTAATAATGTTTGACTAATTTTAGTAAATCGTTTTAATTAAATTAATAAAATAAGAGATGTGATAAAAATATTTTCACGTGAAATTTAACATTAATTTTAATTAAATTAATAAAATGAGAGAGAAAGTGTGAGGAGGACATGACTTTTACTTTATTTCATATGTGGGTAGAAAAGTAATTTTATTTAATATTAGAATTGAAATTAAGAATTACATACAAATTGAAATTAAGAATTACATACAAATTAGAATTACAGTTTTATTTAAGACTTATTATAAACAAACATGGTAATTCAATTGCTAGTGGATTATAATAGAATTAGAAAATATAATATCACGAAATAAACATAGCCTAATTGTAATTCCACATCTATAGTATATAAAGTATTAAAAGTGAGAAGAAGATGAGAATAATTTTGTACAATTTATCCACTTATATTTATAAACGGCACAAAATACCCTTCTCGTTTATATGTAGCATTCACTAATTTTTTTTCAGGTTATTTTAAATTGATCAAAATATGAATTAATTTTTTAGATTCATTTACCGCTACAATGAATTTGAAAATTAAAAAGTAATCAATTAGCTTTTTTGTCAGGTAATTTTAATAAGGTTGTGCATGGTTTCAGTTTGTATCACTGAAGAAATTAAAGTGAATCAAACTGAACTTCATGATTCGATCAGATGTAAAACTGATTTGAACGGTGAAATACATATAAACTAAATTGAACGGTGAAAATATTGTGCGGTCAATTTGGTTACGACAGCTTGGGGATGATTTTTTAAATGATTTAAATTGGAATTTAGGAGCATTTTATGCTGACGAATAAGATTAAAGCCTGTTGGGTTATATGGCACATGAACCTACAAATACTATTTTCACGGGTTTTGGGCGGAGAGGAGTTTTTCAAATTAATGAAAGTTTAGGTAACTATAAGACAAAGCTTGAAGTTTAGAGAGCTATATTATTTTGGGAAAATTGTATGATTCACTATTTTTGAAGGGTAACTCTTTTTTTTAATATTACAAAAATGATTTTTTTTAATAAGTGGCATTGATCTTGAAATTTTTTTCCTTTTTATCACTGTCTTTCTCACATGGTTTTGGTCTCTAAAGTTTTAAACAACAGTCATGTCTTCCCCAAATAGCTTCTGCCTATTCATACTCCTCGTCGCCTGCTTGTCGCATTTCTGTCTCTATTTTCCTTACTGCGTGTTGTTGGTCGGCGACCTTCCTCCCTCTATCGTTGTTCTTCTTTGAGTTTTTAGAAAAAAAATTGTAAAATAAACTATTAATGTGTTGTTAGGGTTAAAATTGGTTGTTTGTATAGAAGTTAATGTGTTGTTAGTATTTCGTTCTTGAATCTAAGGTTTTTTTTCTGATTATTTATTGAATCTGAGATTTTTCTAGTCTTTTTCGCATGAGTTTTCTGATTTTTTGCGTGAGTTTTCTGAGTTTCTTGATGAATCTTGTAAAATTTTTTCGTTCTTGAGTTTCAAAAAATTACAAGACGCTATGGTATCAAAATTAGATGTTGTACTTATCAAAATTAGATACTGCATGAGTTAATTATCAAATTTTAAGAATTATTAATAATTATACGAAAAAAAGTTAGGGACATGACTTGCTTATTGATGGCGTGGCTTTCTTGTTCGTCTATCATCAATCTTGCTTAATAAATCTCGATTATAATATATTAATTTTCAACTCGACTAGGTTCAAACCGTTCAAATAAGATGGGTTGAATTAGAAAGACCAAATTACCTATGTAGATAGAGTGTCAAACATCAATGGTAAAAGATCTAATCTAATCGAGGTTTACTAAGCAAGAGTAGTGATAATATATATGTGTAGGTATGTGTATATGTATGTATGTATGTGTGTGTGTATATGTAAGCATCTACGTATGTATTATATGTATACATAGATTTAATTTTCTAGGTCAGCTCGTTTGTGAATCGTCTATGTGTAATTGAGCGACACCAATGAATTGAATTGCACAACGACAAATGACCCTACACGATAGACAATCATCTTCATGTGAATTCTTTAGGATTCAAACTCAGTACCTAAGAAAACCTCTAAATTAACTTTCAGGTCGTGAGACCACATTAGAATAGTGGTTTTAGAATTTTTTTTTAAATGACAGCCCAATCGAATGTTTTTATGCCAACTCACTATAAAATAAACAGTACAAAATTGCTTTTAGTTAAAAATCACGAAATTAAACCATTTTTTTAATATACAATTTATTATAAGGTAAGTTTGCTTTCCTATTTTATCACAATATGCTATAAAATAAGTTTGATTTCCTATTATTCCACGATGTGCCTGAATTTTCAAAGAAAACATTGTGAATCACATCTAGATATGTGTATATATATGTATGTATGGAGAGAGCTTTTCATATTTTTGACACATTTTTATTAGAAAAAATCTTATTTCGTATTATGATATGTACAGTAATACGATAGTGTATGTGACGACAAACTATGATTAAATGTGTTGCATATATTTACTCTTTTTAGTATTTAATATTGTTGTGAGTTGAAAATTTTCCACATTTCTTGGTGTTACCTATTATCGATTCTTTATGTAAATTATAGGCATAAAGCTTTATTGAATTTTTAAATGAAAACATCAACGGTAGTACGCGTGCGTCCATTCTCTTACGTTAATTTAATTACAATATCTTTGTTTTCAATGAGCAATGAGTACAAACTCATTAGCAAAAAAAAGTACAAACTCATATGTCATCAATTAATTCCCAATTTTATTGTTTAATAACTTAAAACTAGTTGCCTTTTTCTTTTTTATTATTAAAAAATGACAAAATTGACTAATATATATAGTGGGAGATTGATTATGTGGTGAGGAATCGACGGCTCAGAATGAAAGCTGGTAAAGTATGGCTCCCATCAGTATCAGGCTAAAAGAGGGCCGATTTAGTGAATAAGACATGATTCAATATCAACTGTTAAGTTTTCTTTCCCTGATATATTTTCGGCGGCTGTGATTAATTGCGGAAAGTAGTGATCTCATTTTCATGATTTTTCATCAGATTCTTGGTCCCCAAACAGAATGATTGTTACAAATAATATATAAAATTACTTTGTTTTAGTGTTACTATTTTGCATGATGTTCTAAGAACATTAATGCCTACTATGAAAATAATGTGAATATATATGTACAGGAAAAAAACAGCTGAAGATCCACATGGACAGATGCAATCAATTAGAAAGCAGGGGAGTTAGATTGCCACTGTGACCAAGCGGGAAGATTCTTCCGAGCTTAAATCCCATCGTACCCCATCCAGCGGTTCATATTTAAACAATTGTTGAAAATCGAAAAATTTAGTTTAAAATGATAAACTTAATCTAGGAGGAATATTCTGTTGATTCCTCTGATTTAGAGGAGCTAAACTCAATCATGTAACTAATCAAATGCCTATAAATAGAAGCTAATTGTAAATCAATGATATCAAGAAAAATGAAAGTAATTCAGTATTTCTTTCTTGAGAACTCTCTCTCTCTTTAATATTCTCGTTCTTTTTTAATGTGAGAAAATTTTCTCTTACATTTTGATAATTTCATTGAGAGTACGAGAGTTTTTACTCAAGAAGATAATTGAAAATGCCTCGTACTAGATCACACGCTGGCAGGAAAATTGGAAACGATCCTAATCCTGCTGCTAACCCCCCAAATCAGCCCGCTCATTCGGCGGGAGTACATCACATGATTCAATCCATTCTGAATAGGATAAAAGGAATGGAAAGCCGTAATAGTGAGGCAATATAGAACGCGTGGCAAACCGTGCAAGAGCAGATTGCAACAGATGCAGCGGGAGATCATGGAAATGAGAGCAGAATTCAGCCATAATACCGTAATGAGGGAGCGCAAAGCGGAAAATCAGAACCATGAGCAAAGGGAACGAGCGCAGCATCAAGCGAAACCAGTAGCCAGCAACAACGCCCGTCACAGAAACTCTGAGGCCACTTCACGTGACAAAGGGAAATGGATCATTGATGAGAGCTGGCCCATTCAATCAGTCACAGAGCGGGAAATAGAAAAGATGGCTGAACGAAAGATGCTCGAGATGAGGAAACTAGGAGCGGGTGGAGTAGCGGACTTGAAAACTTTAACTCCATCCCCCTATGCCCAGAGATTTTATCCGCTCCGATACCCAAGAAGTTTGTGGCCCCCAAGTTTAAATCTTGTTGACCACCTGCGCTTTAAGCAAGTGATGGCACTCTATCAGCATAGGGATGAACTTATGTGCTGAATGTTCCCAGCCAGTCTAGACGGGAATGCGCTAAAGTGGTATCATTCTTTACCCCCTTGTTCGATTAATAATTTTACTAGAATGTCTTCTATTTTTTTGGAGCAATACTCTATCTACCGAATGATGATGGGGGATTCAGAGCATCTCATGATGATTACGATTAAGAAAGGAGATTCATTGCAGGACTATACACATCATTTCAAAGATGAGACGGCCAAGGTTGAAAATTATGATGATAGAAATCAACTCTCAATTATTTGAAGATCTGTCAAAAAACAAGCCCCTCACCATGACGGAAATGTTCCTCAGGGCACAGGCATTCATAGCTCTTGAGGAAGAAAATAAAAACATTCAAAAGTTGATTGAGCAGCGGAACCCTATGCAGCGCAAAGATGACGGTAGCATGAGAACGGGTAAGCGTGGATCAGAACTTTCTGAGAAAAGGAAGATGAGAAGTAAATTGACTTCAAGAAACGACTAAGGCTCGCTGGAGGAGTCCATACAAGGGATAAGATATACACCCCACTGACAATCCCAGTAAATTAGATCCTTGAAGTCATCAAGGATGAACCTTGGTTGAAACACTCTCATCCCATTACAAAGAGCTGGATCCGAGAGACAGATAAATATTGCCACTTCCATCGGAGTGTCGGTCATGAAACTCGAGACTGCTACCAACTAAAGTACTATGTTGAGAAGCTTGTCCAGCATGGACATTTGAAAGAGTATGTTTTAAGGCGGGACCAACCAAAAAGGGATGATAGACAGCAGCGCCCTAGGGATAAAGAACCATTAAAAATAGTGGACACCGTTATCGTCATGACAGAATCAGACGGGACGACTAGGAAGGAACAAAAAATCTACTGTAAAAAGCCCACCCTCGAAGCGAAGAATGATAGAAAGAAAGCAATTGATAACGTGCCGATTATCTTTGATGGGCGAGCACAACGATGCTCTTGTGATAACAATCCAGATTGGCAATTGTTTACTACGGAGAGTACTGATCGATTATGGAAGTGCTGTGAATATACTCCACCGTTCAACGCTTGAGCGATAGATGCCCCTAAGGTGCATGGCCCAAAGAAACCACTCATAGGGTTCAACGGAGCAGTAACATATTCTGAAGGAATTTTATCACTCCCGGTACGGGATGACCCATTCAACCATATCACTGATTTTATGGTTATTGAGGCATGGTCTCCCTATAATGCGATCCTTGGAAGAACTTGGATTCACAAGATGAAAGTTGTTCCATCAACATACTATCAAACATTGAAGTATCCATTGTCGGAAGGAGTGCGGACCATATTTGAGGATCAAGCATCTGCTAGATGTTGCATGGTGTCGGCGATTGACTCCTTAAAAAGGATAATCTCCCTGTTCTTGAGATCGGGGAAGAAAATTTGACCAATAGCAATTAGCTATGGATGAACTGAGCGAGAGCAATGAGAGATGTGAAGCTGGAAGTGAGACCGAATCTATAGATCTAGGGGAAGGAAAAACAACCACAGTAGGAGCATGACTATTTGAAACAGAAAAGGAGAACTCATCCAATTTCTTAGAAAGAATGTGGACATTTTTGCCACTATTGCCGCTGAGATGCCAGGTATTGGCGAATCGATAATTTTTCATAAATTGAATGTTGATCCTTTTGTTAAACCTGTTAAACAGAAAAAAATGGTATTTCGCTCCCGAGAGGAAGACGTCAATAAAATAAGAAGTATAGAAGTTGCTCGAAGCAAAGTTCATCAAGGAAGTCAGTTACTCAGAGTGGCTGGCACACGTCGTAATGGTGAAGAAAAGAATGGAAAATTGAGAATTTGCGTGGACTTTACAGATCTAAATAAAGTTTGTCCAAAGGACAACTACTCGTTGCCTAGGATCGATTAAATGGTGGATGCTACGCCTAGGCAGGAGCTCTGAAGTTTCATGGATGCTTATTCCACATATAATAAAGTGAAAATGTTCCATGCGGATTAGGAAAAAACATCATTTATCACCGATTTTGGAATATATTGCTATATCGTAATGCCTTTCAGTCTAAAAAATACAGGAGCAACATACCAGAGACTGGTCAATAATAAATTGGCGAATTTAGGTCATTAGTAGCATAATGTATATTGCAAGTATAATCATTTACAAAAATGCATATTAAGACATTATATGTACATATTTTCATACATATTTGTTTATAATAACATATATAATGTGTACATATTTTCGTACATATGTATATAAATCAGGTATAAATAAAGTGTCAAAATACCAAATTTTATATAGAATAATTGAAAAAAAAATTTCTAATACATGAAAGAATCTTTATACATAATATAACAATAAATAAAGATCACACAATCAAAAATTAATTTTGATCCTAACTAATCTCATCTTTTGTAACATCCAATTACATTATCTAAAAGTCACCTATAACAAATCTTATGTATCTCATATATATACATATAGTTAAAATATGGATACCTTCAAGTGTGTCACGTGTCCATATCCAACTTTCACCAAGTTTTAATATATGTTATTAAGGTATTAAAATAATCATAAAAATATAGAATTGATTGCTATGTAGAAAATAAAATAAAAAAATCAGCTATTAATTAAGATATTCGTAATTCATTAGCTAAGTAGATAAATAAGTATCAAATTCTAGATTTATGATTTGATTAGAGGGACCATTCAAATTCAGTTTCAACAATACAATAGTAATCTTAATTGAAAATAAAAAGACAAACCTAAACATAAGAGTTAGAGTTGGAGAAAATTAACGTCTGAATTTATCTTAGACATTTTAATAATACTTTAGATATTATAATTTTAAAATAAATACAAAGGGAGAAAAATCAAAAGATAAACTTTACAAATGACAAGCAATCAATTAATATCTTCCCTCTATTTATGCTTTTCTCAAATAAAATAAAGAATTAGTTGCTTTAGTTTACCATGGTAGAATTTGAATAAATTCAAACACATTTTTATCAAGTAAATATAAATTGCTTTATGGAGTGAGATTTTTGTAATTTTATTTATTTTATTTTTATTATAGAAGTTATTTATTTCCTGATAAAAGATGTATGTCAATTTTTCTGTTAGGTCACATTTCTCCTTTTTTTATAAACACTTGCTAAATTAGCATTGGTGGATTTCTATATATACACATATCTTTTCAAATTTCAATAAATTATTTTATATTTTTAACTACAAAAAATTATGTTTACTTACTTATATTTACCTATAATAATATTTATATTAATTGATTTTATCATTTTATAGTCCAGCGGTTCAACCGGTCAAGTTTTTTAATTGTGATTCCGAAAAGGTTGTCAGCATCAAATAAAAAAAAAGAGGACCCATGGAACTAAAAGGTGTGGTTCGTTAGTACTGTGTCTCTTAAGGACAATTAGTATGAGCCGTGCATATATGGGGTCATGGGTCCACCTAGAATGTTTGGACACCCTGGCACCTTAAAATATATGGTTCACCGAATGTTTGCGCCGATTTTGTTAGATGTTCTCACCATTCTTAAACCAAGGACAATTAGTTTGAATGATAAAACTTTTTTATACTAATAAATTGATTATGAGTTCATTTTATAATTCATGTCAAATCTATTCAATAATCTACCATTCCACGTGATAGTAATGAGTCAGATAATCATCATTATAATGTGAGCATAATAATAAAATATGTTCTATCCTGATTAGTTCGTGCAAAATATTTCAGTTCTCAGACATGACAGAACATATAAATGGTGGTAAACTTTTCGCATGAAACAGTAATGAGCAAAATGATAATGAGCCGGAGCATGCCAAACGTTTTAAACACTTAGTAAACATTAATTGATCACCTAAACGTTAAGAATTGATCTTACTAGCATTGGACCTAAGGTTCAAATCACATCAAAGTATTGCACAAATTTATTTTAGTGTTCATAAATATATACGTTCAAATAAAAATTGTTCTATAATTGTTTTGTTCTTTAAAAATTGAAATGATCACCGAAATGAAATTGACAATTATGAATGTGAGTTTTTTCATCACAATTATAATTAATTGTCAATTATTACTACAATTAATTATATGGGATGACATAAGCAAAATTATCGATATATTTTATTTTATCAAAGACAAAAAATTCTATAGGAATGAGATTGTAATGATGTCATTTCAACGAACTCATAATAACGAAGCACTAGACACACATGACGCATTAACTACACCTTAAAACAAGGTAATGCCGTAAATTTGACTGATTTATTTAGTTCAAGTCATAGTGAGTCCCAACAAGAAAGACATATAACGGCAAACTGACGCATCAAGCGAGCTGGCTCGAGGAAATGATGAACTGAATTCTACTGGCTACCATTAAAACCTAAAGACGAGATAAAACACAAAATTATTTTGAAATTCTCTGATAGAGTCCATGATTCTAGGTCAAATATATGGAAATGATCAAATGATAAGGATATCTTAACCCAATAAGAGAAAAGTGAATCAAAACCACAGTACAGGAGAAAGATAGTGTCCAAGGAAGGCCAACTATATTTCCGTAAGTCGTATATATTAACTAAACTTAAAGTAAAACAAATAGAACTTTAAGAACAACCATAATATAATCTGAAACTAACCTGCCAAGCCAATAAGAAAAGCCCAAAGCCAGATACTATTCGAAGGCAGCACCTTATTGGAGGGTTGACTATGATCTGTATACTTGAGACAATGCTGCCCCAAATACCCCAACTACGTGAAATAACATTATAAAAAAGGAGGCATGACATTCATTGTGGTATGCAAAAAAATGCAACACACTCTCAACTTTCTCTTTATGTTGCTCTCATCTACCTCTTCACTGACTTAAGCTTCGGATGAGTATAAAGGAGATCATCCCTTCACCTTGGTCTCCTAGTTTACCTTTCTCCATTATAAGTTTTGATAGTGAAGTGAAGACATTACTGACGTGATCTCATCTCTGAGATTTAGCTGTCAGCACCACTATTATAACATCAAAATGTTAAATTAAAAAAAAGCTAATGAAATAATGTCAGTGTAAAGTATAAGAGTCGATTCTTTTTAATGAAGTTGAATGTTTATAATACAAGGTTATAAGATTTTTCTATTTTAAGTTTAAAATAATAATTTTATATTTTCTCATTATTTTTCTTTTAGATACAAGAATTAAGAAATAAACAATAAATTGACTTCATAATTAACTTAAATTATGTTTCTAATATATTATAAAAGGGAATTGGTGAGAAATAATTCAAAATACCATTTGTATCCGTCCATGTCTCTACAAGGTTTAAGGAATACTATAATTCAAATACGATTTCAAGTAGAAATGTGATAACTTAGCCACTGTACTTATCTATCTTGTTCTCACAAAAATCTTGTTTGCTCATGAGAAAAACAGTTAAAAGTTAAAAAAATTTCGCAAATTAGTTTTGACAGAAAAAATTTACGTGTCATATTCATATTACGGAACATGCAATGAGACTAAAGAAATGAGACATGACATGATATCTAACTTCAAGCAAATATGAACGGTATACTAGTTGAGAGAAATGAAAAAGTTTTAGATGCTTGTCAATACAAAATAAAAAGAAAAAGCCAATTAGGAATGAACTTTAATCAGACAATGAACATGTTAATGATCTCTCTATTCCCTGTTGGTATCTCCATTAATTCTATGAATTGAGATTCTCTGTGATTGGGTAATCAATAACAAATAACAATTCGTCTTTTTAGATGCACCGTTCGATAATACCAAGACGCTTTAGATCTGGTCCAATTGTAAAATGTAATATTTTTTTATGAAAAATAATAAGAAAAGTTAAATTTTCAGCTTAGAAATGACCCGAAATTTTTTTTTGCAAAAATTGCTGGAAAAGTAAATAAGTTATTTACAAAAATCACACATATGTAGGTAAGTTATTTACATTATTCCCGTCATTTAAAAAAAATTTCCGGCAATTTTTATAATTTGAGTTGAAAAATGGATATTTTTAAAGTTCTCCCTATTTTTTAGCATTTACAGTTCGACCTTAACCGCACACTTCTAAATCATATACATCCTATTGTTATATGTACAAAGCTAACAACGTCCCAAATTAATGTTGGTGACATCAAAAAATTGATAGGCATGAACAGTTCCCCGAAGGGCCCCATTGTGAAACATTTTGTCAAAAATATCTATGTACGTTTCTTCTTTCTTGGTGTGATGCATTACCAGACTTTTCTGCCTAATGTCTCCCTAAAAATTTTCTGGTCATTCTGAAGCCGTTGAAGTAACACAGCGTGTCTATTTCTTAATTGTTTTTAGTATAAGCATTATTTTTTATCACCATCAATATAAGAGAGAGAAGCAAGAAGTGTAACAGAACTAATAGAACAAACATAGAATGTCATAAAATGTTGACATCTCCGTGAATCATTATTTCTTTAGATATTTGGTTGCACCCGTTTATATATAACTATGTTCCTTGTTGATTTATCGGAAACTCTTTTTCTGTGTAAGAAAAAATTTATATATAAATTTTTAAGACTTATATAGAATAAAAGAAATAACTTCTTTCAAAATTAATTAACACATTTTTTTTCAGAAAATTTAACAGACATTGAATAATTCGAAAACGCAGTACAAAAGGACTAGAATCTAAATGACTCATTATTTTTTTTAGATATTTGTTTTGGTTTAGGGGGCAAAATAAATTTATATTTTGAGAAAATATTTAACACTTCTATTGAATAACAAAAAAAATAAAAAATAAAAAGAATTATATAACTTTTATTATCATTGTCACTGAGAATAAATTATTAGAAATGATGGTGACTCTTCCAGTTTTATACATTTAAACCATTGCCAGTTTAGTGTGATGACTTACTTTTATCATTATGTATCAATTATTAAGTGACATAGTCGTAATGCGAGCGTCCATCTCAAAAATCTATCTACTGATTAGGATAGATAGAAAATCACCATCGGAAATGGTAAAGAAATAGCCTCTAGGGAAAGAACACAACATCAAGAAAATTGTAAATATCACCGGCATCTCCTGAATTTTGTTCTAAAATCAATTTACCCTCCTAAATTAATTTTTCTTCCGAATTAATATTTAAACTTTCTCCATCCATCACTTTACCCCTCTGATCAAAATTTTGGGTTTAATGCCATTAATTGATTACGTGTATTACACATGATTCCTATCAATTTTTTGGGCTAATATCATAGGACCCTCCTAAGTTTTGTCTCAAAATCAATTTACCTCCTAAACTATTGTTTCTTCTGAATTGATACTTAGACTTTCTTCATCCATCACTTAAGCCCATGAAACTAAAATTTTAGGTTTAACCGAAATTTAGGTTTAACCGAAATTTAGGTGTATATAACATTGTTCCTACCATGTAATATGTATTTGATTTTGTTGAAAGATATGTTATGACATGTGGATATGACAATTATTCAGTTATTATGTTGACAAATATTGCAACTATTTTGTTGAAAGATATGATATGACAATTATGTTGGTTTACTATTAAATATTGTAACTATTTTATACATCCGTTAAAAATAGCATATAATAATAATAGGGTTTAAATGAGAAATACTCTTACAATTAAAAATTAATATTTCTTTGTTGATCAAAATATCTACATATTTTAAATAACTTTATACATAAAAAATAGTGAAATAAGACACAAGGTTTTTGGATTTCATTAAGTTAAGTTGATTCTTTTGAAAATTTTGACAAATTAGTGAAGAGGGAGATGCAATTTGTGGATGATTTTTTTGATCGGAAAACATGAGAGATATATACCATATAAGGTTGAAGAAATGTGTAAAATTGAAAAAAATAGGCATGTGCCGTGTATGTGAGTATTTAGTAGCCATTTGACGGCTATAAGGTAAAGTGATGGATGAAGAAAGTTTAAGTACCAAAAGAAAAAAATAGTTCTGAATTGAGCCCCATCATAATGAAATTCGTTTGATTGATATATGTATACATCGATTCGACATAGATCCAAGATATTTCATTGAATCATTGAAAAAGCAATTTGACTTGTCGAGAAAAACCATTTTCAATAACTTGTTGGTACCTATCCCTCTTCTCAGATTTCACAATTGATCCTTTTTTCATTTCCTGAATTTCTTTGCTTACTGTGAGATAGAAAGATACCTACCTAACATTAATGTTAACAATGAGTGAATTAACGAATGAAAGTATGTGAAATGGAGTTGAATCCCTCCTATGATATTAACTCTAAAAAAATAGCCAATAGGAGAAGAAGATAGTGACAGGGAATTAAAATATTTACAATATATAAGAGTCTTGGATTTTTCTCCAATGCTGGTGTACTATTCCCGACCTTTGATGCTGGATTCAATGGTCACTGCACTAATACAAAAATAATTTTTCACTGACGGTAGGTGAAAAATAAAGACGATGGATTACAATTAGTCCGTCGTTAATATTTAGTAGCGTTCTTTTTATGAGCAAAAGGTACAATTTTGACGGCGGTGAAATATTTTACTGTCATGTAAAATAATATCTACTTTTTATCATGACAATGCACGACTACGCCGTCATGAGTGACGGTTTGGGTTATGATGGTTTTCCCCGTCGTATGAATCATGCAACAAATTTAATCCTCATCATATCAGCATATCCTCTTATTGAGCTGATTGAAGCGGTTCGAATCTATCAGATTCAAACTCCGGATATTGGCCCGATTGTTTTTATATCAAGAGGTTAGCAGATCATTTTACGCAGGTTGATTTCCTTTACTTTCCAAAAGAGAAAAAAATGATTGCTCATGTTTTTCCTAGAGAAGGCAAATCGTGTATTAATTAGGTTACCTTTGTAATTTTTTAGTATGCATAATATACTTTTATCTAAAAATTAGTTAAAATAATAAACAATTTTCGTTTTCAATAAAAATCTGGCATCTCCAATTAGATGTACATCATAGTATATTTTAATACAAATGTTGTCTTATATTGTAAAGGTAATACCAGTAATATTTTTAGCCTAAATCGATAAAAACCAACATAAATTAGAACCCGATAAAAAATAACTATTTTCTTTAAAGATAATTTGATTATCAGCATTGAAAAAAAAATTTCTTCTATAACTAGCAAATTTTTGTAGATTTCTTTTCATTGACAAAAACGTGGAGTTTTATGTAATAAATGACAAAATTAAAAATCAACAAGAAACAATCGTAACTAATTTTCTATGTTTGTGAAACCTAATTTCATATATAAAAATTATTTATACATGATGGATCAATATTTATGTTTGTGTATATTTCGGCACCCCTGAAGAAAAATCTTGGTTCCGCCACTTTAGTGAATATATTTTTAGTTAGAACCAATATAGTTTAAAATGTTGGCGATAAATCGATGGGGTATTTTATAGGAATCATAAATAATTAAATCAATCCAATAGTAATAGTGTGTACCTAAGAAGCGGAATATCTTCAACTTATTTGCGGAGCGGTTCAAATGAGAATACATTGAGTTTTTCTGCAAGAAATTCTAGAGAGCACTACCCCTCTAACGGCTATGGAATGATTGATAATGTATTGTAGAATATAACACACACACACATGTATATAGCTTCAGAGGGGACGACTTCTCTTCAATTAGAATACATAATTTTATATTCACATTATAGAGAATTAGATATGAACGGTTAACATTATTTAGAAATCACAGTCCAATGATATTGTATATCTAATTAGATCACACAATCAATATATACAATTTAATCCATCAAGTAATGATAATTACATTGCAATCTAAATCAAAAGAAAAATCAGTGCAAGGTTCACAAAATAATAAATTTTATTTTCAGTAAAAAAAATTTCCAACAATCTCTCATTTGGTCCATGCACTTCAAGTTGTTTAAAAAAAAGATATATACAATTGCAAATAATGTAGCAAAGTTGAGTGGCTACTCTTTTATTTTTAAAAACTGTAATTATTAAAATTGATGGATCATATGACTTTAGGAGACGCTATCATCCATAGACTTCCTTAATATTGGATCATGAATGTTTAGACTGGTAATATAGTAGTCTAGACAGTTTCATGATCACAAAATCAACTCCATCTAGGACTTGAGCAAATAAAGTGTGATTTTACTGCATATCGTGAATATGTGTAAACTAAATGTGATCTTAAATTACACATCACATCGTTGTGCTGCTTCAAATAATCATTGTATGTTACCTAGACATATTAAATCAAACCATCAACCACCTGTCTAGAGTAAGGGTTTACCGATATAGAGTCAATCACATATCTAGCTCAAGCATTGGAGCTTAAGAAACTCCTAGGCAATATAAATAGTAAGTGCACAAGCTGTATATATGTATATAAATAAATAATCATATTGATGCATCAAACTTCATTGAATTGAACAAGCAATTATCACATACCGCAATTGAGAATAAACTATATTATGACACAAAATAAGAAAGTGTCAAAACATCATATAATACCTTAAGAATATTATTCTAGATCACATGTTCTTAAAAACACTTTAGAAGAATATCTTTTGAGAGAATGTCAAAATTGATTTGTCCTTATACGAGACACGTCAATATAATCTCGTCATTGATGTTCTTATATACAAGAAATCTACACTTGATATTTATACTCCGTGCTCAGTCAATCCTCATCCTTCACATACCTTTTAGCATCCTCATTTTCACAAAATAAAACCAAATGCTTATGAACTTTATATGTAATATTTAAATCTACAATAAATTTCTTTCAGCAATGCTCACTTCATAGTAAATTAACAACTTTGCATGTATTTCAAAATCTATTAAAATAAATTGTTTAGAGTTTTTCTATGACATAAGCACCTTGAGCAAGTAGAAAGATGTAACTAGAAGTCAAACTTCTGCTAGTTGCAAACCATCATAGTCTGTATCAAAGCATACCATCATTGCTAAGTTACAGATGATCTAAAAATACACATGAATTCATTTATTTTTATGTGCTTACTTTCTTTAAAGGTTTCAGATAAGCCTAAATTTTAGTGAAGGCTTTCAAATATCTCAAGCACATGTAGATAATGAAACATGACCTGACCACATCAAATACCCAAGTGCAGATACATACTCATTAGTTTAGCTTTTCTTAATATTATTTAAGAATATTGATTTTCAGAAAATGTATCACATTCTGCAACTGAAACGTCATTAAGCAAACAATTCACCTTATTGAAGGTCTTCAATACCTTATAAATGTCCATCAGGATAAATCAAATATACTAGTTGCATGATCATGATGAATCTTAATACCATGAATATATACTTATATCATCCCTATCAAGATCATTTAATATGGAATTATTGGAAAATATATTATTTTTGTCCAACATAATATAATTTACATATAAAACTAAAAACCTTAAACTAACTTCCACCACCTTAAGGTATATGCATCTACTACATTTCTTTAAACTCGTAGCTTATAACCACATGATCAAATATAGATACCAATATATGAAGCTTGTTTTAGCTATAAATTGACTTATTCAACTTATAGATAAGCTTTTCTTATCCTTGAATGAAAAACCTTTTTAGTTGAACCATGTAATCTCTTTGCCAAGATCCCTATGGGCAAAAGTCATCTTCACATTCTTTTAAAGTAACTCAAGTTCAATGATAGTAATATTAATCTTTATGATCCATTTAATGACACTGGAGAACAAATCTTTGAAGCACCAACATTGAACTTCTGTTTAAAATCTTTAGCCACTTGTGAATCTCTCTTGGTATTAAGACCTTCTTAGCATTCAATTGCTCTTTGTCCTTTCGATAATTCAATAAATCTCATATATATATATATATATGTATATATATATATATATATNTATATATATATTATCCATGTATGTACCACATTTCTCAGCGTCTAATTGTAATTCTTCAATTTACTACAACGTCAAGAAATAGAAGATCTACATGCTAAGTTAAACCAAACTCAGTAGCATACACTTTAAAGTAATCCAAATATATCAAATTTGTCAGTGTAAAGTGTTGGAAATTACTATTATGAGAATAAAAAGACTACTATGTGTTCGCATGTTGTCCCAAATCGTCTAGATCTGCCCATTATATGTGGTTATAAGGTTCCAATACACGTCTTCCTAGAGGTTAAAAGAAGTGATTGGGTTGGACTTATCAATTCTATGATTCAAACTCCCACTAGATCATAATCTCTTAAGAAAAATTGTATGAGAAGCATCTATAATCTCTGTGTCTTGAAGGACAATAAAATCCAAAACTATGTAATCTATCTAGACATCATGTAGATTAATAATGTACAGTACAAACGTCAAGTTTCATCATATATGAAGTATAAATCTTCAATTAATTCAAGATATCACTATCTAAACACTTCTATGATCAAACTTGTACGTTGTCCATGACTCAAAAGGCATAAAATCTTCTCCCAAGTATGCTGGGAAAGTTAAAAGTAACAGAATGTACTACAAACAATATCCCTTTTCCTTTCTACAACATACATTGATCTATAAAACATGTATTTCGGGAACAATGACACTCTGACTTATAACATGTCTGATTCAATGGTCATGATTCTCACCTTCATTGGCGTTCTCCCTCTTATTCTTAAACTTTATTGCTTCATAACTATAATCTTCTAATCTAATTGTTTGTCAACCTCATCTTTGATAACATCAAGAGTTAAAACTTATGGTGGATAAGATACACTTAAGCAGACCTTAAATAAATCTGTATTAAACCAATAAAGTATCTATCTCCACCTCAAATATTAATGTGAAAATAGGCATGAACATCACTACGAATAAGATAAAAAACACTTAAAGCTCGACTAGTCTTCAAATTTATTTTCTCTTGTATTTCCCTTTCTCACAATTAAGCATTCTAATATCCTTTTAGAAATATTCCCATATTCTCATATCCCTTAATATATATGCATTTTCGTTCATGGAAACACATTCAACTCCAAATATATTAGAATCTACAGAAAACTGTAATCATATATTAATAATAAATTATTAACATTCTCAAGAATTCCAACAAAATAGGAATCGTCCATCCATTCGTTATCGTTCACAACTTGTGAACCCATACTACTCTTTCCTCTACATGCTTTTCTTAGTCTTTCACTAAACCAACAACATTATGATTGCCTTTCTTATGCTCTTAAAGGTAATGAACTTCAATTGCTTCTTGCTACCCATAAAATGATATTTAATCAAATCTAGAAGATTGTAATAGCGATCTTAACTCAAATAAACCACAAATAGCACCACTAATAGAAGCACCTCAATACGATCATAAAATTTGGTCTTATCCAATTCTCATTGCTCAACCATAAATACATGAACTTTCTCTTCAGAATAACAAATCATAATGCAATCATCCAAATAGATGGAATCCCTAAATTTTTTAATCTTAATTGAGTTCCTCAGTGATTGAGTTCTATAAGTAGTCTACCAATAAGCGGAAGCATCAATACTAGAATATATGTTTACGTCATGTAACATCAAAAAAATAGCACAACTCGATTAAGTAATGTTTGTAATTCATGCTTGAGGTTTAAAGCTGAATTACCCAGTGTGTTTTACTTTATTAAATAACTGTCCACCCTGTGGGAACAGGTAAACATGCACATAAGAATCATCTTTATGTAGAATTAAATATGCATTTCATCCCCTAAATTTCTGATAAAGTCACACATAGACCTATTGATAGGTATTGAATTATTGCCACATAATTCCCTACCTTTAGGCAAGAAAACTATGTAGTTCTAACTCAAGCATTCTCAAGTATTTTACTCACTCATCCCACACTAAGAAACTGATCACCTTTAGGTAAAACTAATTTCTTAATGTGAGTGAAAATGCATATATATTAAGGGATAAAAAGTGATGTCTGTCGAGAACTCATGCTCTTAGACGGGATCAATGATCTAGCCAAAGCAGTCCGTCAAGCTAGATATCGATAAGTGATGTTTGTCGAGCGCTCATGCTCGTAGACGGGATCAAGGATCTAGCTAGAGAAGACACACCTGGCTTGATATCGACAAGTGATGTCTGTCGAGCACCCATGCTTGTAGAAGAGATCAAGGATCTAGCCAGAGCAGACATGCCTGGCTGATATCAACAAGTGACGTCTTCCGAGCACCTCATCTCACAAACGAGGTCAAGGGTCTAGCATGGGTAGGCACGCCTGACTAGACAACTAGGAAAGTAATAATTGACGGATACTTATGCCCAGGAGTAAGGATATCTGCTGAGTAGTATAGCTCATAATAAAGTCCTCTGATGAGCACTTCAGATCACTAGAACAAGGAAACCTGGATTGATAACAGCAGGAAGATCCCCTAGCCAAAAATGGTGGAAATTCATTATGATCTGCCAACCCTAGAAAAAGCTCAGAAGAAAGCATGCTAGAGTAAATGACAAAGGGAAATCCCCCAAATGTGAGCGGAAGGTTCGCCTGACCGAACCTCCAGGATAAGAGCACAAAAGGCTTCTTAAAGGCCGTGATAAGTCTTTAGGACCCCCGACCTACAGAGGGGGCAACCCGTTGGAAAAAAGCAAGTCCACCAAAACTGGATCTAGGCCCACTCTAACTCCGGATCACAAGCTTAGGTCAATAAAAGTTCATAGGATGCAACGATCGACATAATGCTCAAAACAACTGAACAACTCAGGATAAAGGTCTCGTCTAGCCAAGTTAAAGCTCGACTAAGGAAAAAGAAACTCCACTAAATGTACAAAAATCTCCTCGATTAAGAGGGCGAGCCACTCCTAAGCTAACTTAAAAGTAAAATACCCCCCACTATAGGGCCTGTGATTGCAGGATCTCCAAGGCTTATGAATTCTTCTGAGGTCTCTAGTCGCTCTGCCCTTATGGACTGTACCAGGATATGATAGAATTCAATTCAAGCCATGAGTAGCAAGCGATTTTTGAGCTAAGGAAAAAAACCCTCAACTTCTCCTACAAGGTGAACAAGGAAAGGGGAAACTACCCCATGTTTCAAGATGATCCTGAAAGACATGATTGCAAGGGATGCCTTACCCAGTCTTGCAGCATGCTACGATAAGCGAATGGGGTTCTGAAATGATAGAGGTGATAAAAGATGGGAGTGGGTCACAACCAGTAAAGTTGCTTCATTACAGATTTGGGATTAAGGCTACCTTCCAGATTACTGGCCCTATTAAGGGTAAGTCTTTGTCGTCAGGAACGAGTAACCAACACGGGCAAAGGATTCACCGAACAGGCTTATCGACATCAGAAAAATTATCGTTAATGGTACATCGACGACTTCGAGGCACGATATTTAAAAGATGACAGAAAGGAAAGTGACTGTCATAAGAAATGAGAAGGACCTTGAACGTAAACCTCTAGAGCGGAGGAAACCCCAGAAAAGGGGAAAGATTACTGTTCTTCTGAAAAGAAGAACCATAGGCAAGAGCGATGATTGATAAGAGTTTTAATTCTATGAAGGAAATGAGGATGAAGGAAATGAGAAGGGAGTCGCTTATTTATAGGCCTAGAGAAGGGAAACTTCCCACTTAAAGGGCATTAAAGAGGGCCATGATGGCGACCGTTTAGGCTACAATCAATGAGTTGACGTAGAAAGACCAAACGTCATCCAATCAACTACCTGGATGAAGCGACGCGTTAGAAATGAAGTGACACATCATAGTGTCATGATTCACCGTTAACATCCCTCACCCTCCTTTATGTGCACCTACGTGTCACTAATGCTTCCACTCCTGAGGGGGTAATGGTCTCTGAAGCGTAGGAAAGGTAAAGCGACGCGTGCGATGAAAATGGCTAGACAATTAATTCCACTCGGTGTAACCTCCTCTAAGGAGTAGACTTTGAGCACAAATGTAGATTACTTAGGAAAGGCCCTTAGTGTATCACCGTAATGAGGTAGCTCGGACGATGAAGTCTTCGGGCACAGATGAATAAAGCCACCCGAGTTCTTGACTGGGGGCAACTATTATGGGTATTTTCCTAACCACCAGTAGCGCAACAACACGTGTCAAGTCACGCTGAGGACCCCACAACATGGGAATCACCGAAGGAAAATAACTGACATCATCTAGTTAGACACTATCGAGCTCAGTTTGCACAGACCCGCGCATATGTAAGAGCATGAATAAGGTACACAAAGAGAGCTCGAATAACCACGAGCATAGGGCTATCATTACTTGCCATAAGTAGCCCTCAACAAGTCCAATCACCATGGTAAAACGTCATATCAATCCTCGAAATGTCATCTCATAGGCACATCAACATTTAATATCTAACAGCTTTATGTCAAATGTCCCACAAAGGCTTCTTTGACACGCTACCCACGGCCCCGGGGACTCAGGTATAAATACTTCCCATAATCACCGAAAGAGGTATGTCTTCTCTCCCCTATAAAATCTATGCCAATATCGACAAATGACTGACTTAGGCATCGGAGGCCATTAGGCGGGGAAACCACCCCCGGTTCCTTGCCTTTATGGTTCATTGTCAGTGTTTTGTAGTCGTTGAGGCCGTGAGGAGCTCTAGTCAGGAAGAATAGTACAATCTCACCATAAAGAGGAAAGAGCTCGCATAATGTCACTCCGAAAGATCCCCACAATTAGGAGGACGAAGACACATTTACTATGGTAGTTTTAGCCCCACAATTAGGAGGACGAAGACACATTTACTATGGTAGTTTTAGGCTAAAACATAGTACAATATTGAAAATTCAAAACTGGTGAATTTTCTAATAGCGAATCAATTCGACGCCTGTGTATCACACAATGTCCTTAAAATAGTTTTTCCTCCTCACAATGGGTGTTTGAGGACGTCGATGTCTATATCTCAGGATGTAACAATGGAACTAGCAGAGACCGTGCATCATGAAAAATGTTTCGCTGATCTGAAAACGTACTTGAACTCTACCATACTAAAAGGCTACTCGAACTAGGATGATTTCCTGAAATAGAGAATGGTGAAAAAACCATGAGGGAGAGAGTATATTATGAGATTGTTGGTGAGTTGAAAAGAGAAGAAAGGATGTCGAATTATAGGTTTGATAACTATCTTTATAGCTCTAGAATGTTTCAGTTTATGCTCCTACCTATTATCCGGATATTCTAAGAAAGATGTACAGTCTAATGAAGCTACCACAAAATATTTATTCATGGATGGGGCAAGTTCTTATATTTTGGTTCACGGTTTCTCTTGGCTATATGATTCATCCGGGGGAGAGATCTCAAGCTTCAAGAAACTGTAAATGGTCTTCACAAATTGTTGAGGATTGTTCTAGATCTGGCCCAAGATAGAACTATTATAGGAGATTTATTGAAACCATTGAAGTCTTTGAAAATTTCAAATTTTGAAAAAAAATAGAGTTGAAAGAAGCAATCAGCCTATATTAACTTGGTTTGATCATCCAACATTCAGTTTGCGCTTGCGACTTAAGCACAAGTTTAGACCAAGTTGATGGAACATCGGAGTTGAATCCCCTTCTGTTGGTCGTCGTGGCGCACGCGCGGCGGAAGCGTGTGGCGCTCTGGCCATTTAAAAAATTAAACTTTGAATAAAGATCAAATGTTTTAATAAAACAACACTTACACAATGTCATGACAACCAGATAAACAAAATTCCAGTGACATTGCCAGTATCATTAATCGGCAACGCCTGCGCCGAAAATCTAGTTTTCGGTG
Organism: Datisca glomerata; assembly: GCA_003255025.1. Classification (NCBI taxonomy): domain Eukaryota; kingdom Viridiplantae; phylum Streptophyta; class Magnoliopsida; order Cucurbitales; family Datiscaceae; genus Datisca; species Datisca glomerata. The sequence continues at coordinate 741,701 of QANY01002375.1, forward strand.
CCGGCATCAGAATTTTAAAAGAATTCCTATTTTTTTCTTTTTCCTTCATCGTTCGCCTCATGCGTTCTTTGTCTTTTCATGATCAGAATAATTAAAATAAATATTCAAAATAAAATTACCAAAATTCCTACGCCCCAGAGCGGCTTACACAAGATCTAAGGAAACACTAAAAGAAAAAATGTTAACCCAATAATCACCATATAATTAATGATCTAATATTTTTCATACATTTAAAAAAATATAACCATCCATCCATTCATACATATATCATATTATATGAATAATATAAGAAAAATCACACAAAATTTAATGTATGAATATATAAACACCGCTCTGATACCACTTGTTGGTCGTCACAACGCACACGAAGCAGCAATGTGCGGCGCATGGCTATTTAAAACATTAAACTTTTAATAAAGATAAATCTTTAATAAAAACTAAACTTGCCAAATGTCACGATGATCAAATAATTTATTTTATTGAATTTTTTTTCCAATCATTCAGGATCCATTATATATTTATACACTAAATCTACAACATACAAGCTTAGGAATCATATACCTCTTGTAGTCTATATCAAGCATCCTTGCAAAAGTGATCGATCCTCTGTGCCACAAAACTGTTCCAACGATTAGAAAACTCCGAGATCCACACCAAGATCTTTCAAGTCAGTCCTCAGCGCACGAGGACGTGTGAGAACGTAGAATATTACAAAACACTTTTTCTGTCACTAGATGTACTCAACACATAAGATCTAGAGATTTACTGAAACTGACTTTAGTGAGACGTTTCTCTAAAAGAACGCGATGATTATTCTTTTAGAGATTTAGTTAACTTTTAATCACAGAGAAAAATTACTCTCACACTGACTATGTTCTCAATTCAATTCTTGATTGATAAACTGATGAACGTATTCATCAACTGAGGCCATTAAAATAATATTTGTATCTTTTTAGATAATCACATATAAGATACTTAGAGATAATTAAAAATTAACATTTAATTTCAAATTACCAAATACAGTGGGACCCACTATATAATGGCGTACAACTACAGTGCCACACATCACTGTAGTTGGCTAAAACCATCACAGTGCCTCACAACACTGTGTGTTACGGCACACTGCAGTGTCGTGTGGCGTTGCAGTGTTACATGCCTACTGCTGTAGTGCCACATGGCGCTACAACAATCCATGATGAACTATGATTATCAATCACTAATCGGCACGTGAAAATTACTGCAAATTAACTATTTATTTTAATTTGATAAATATCTAGATATCATCTAATTCAAAATTAACATATCTGATTATCCTTATCAACTAAATTATCTGTTATTTCACAAATAATTAGTTTAGTTGATTCAAATTATTATCTAATAATAATTTAATTATCTAATTTTATAAATTAATTGATACTTGAAAAAATAATCGGTAATTATTTATATATTTAATCTTAATTAATTACTCACGCATAATTATCTCATAATTATGTACTTGCCCTAGAATAAAAATTCATTTGTAAGTCAGTACTTTTCTCATGTCCTAAAATATTCACACTCTAGATTGCGTAGTATAGAGGTGACTTAGAGACCATGGTCCTATAATCCTAAGCTCCAATAAATCAGATTATTAATTAAACTCCTTAATTAAATAATCTTATTTATTAATTCTATTATTACTCCACTATAAATATGAAATTGAACTTTTAGTGATTATAGAATGTATTTACATAGTACTGTCATGTAGTCCAATGATATAATCATTTCATGTGGTTTTGTCCTTCAATTATTGGTTCGTAAATTAGAGCTGGTCAAAATTACCGTTTTACCTCTCTAAATACCTCTTGATCTTTAAGTACCATTAATTACTAATGAATGACTAATTTATAATCTTATTATAAATTTCAGCTCAATAATCATCCAGTTTCAGAATCAACACTTAAATGAACCAATATACAATCCGTAGGAAAACTTGGATTTCAAATCTTGTAAGATCATTTTCTCAGTCATCCACATCACTGGATTTTCAAAACAAAAGTCACTAGCCTATTTTACAAATAAACCTTAACGAATGAGTCAAAAGATCCAGTAGACATGCATAGAAGTTCATGACTACTCAAGATTCAGACTGATGAACATATGCCATTGAATTGATGTGTATTAAATCTTTATGATAAACGACACATTGATAAAAATGTTAATTCACATCGGTCGAGTCATATATAATCTCATTATATAAAGTACCTTCACTAAGATGTTTATATACATAAATGATCCGGATATAGATCACACGCATTGATAATGATTAGTGAATTATACTAGCAACCATTCATTAAAGATTTCATACTTTAATATGTTACTGACAATTTTATTCATTATCTATGATCTTAATCATCTTGTACTAATACAAGGTCATGGTCTCATTAATGAATATGAAATTTTCAGATATTTATATAAATTATTCAACAATAATTTAAAAGAACAATTATAAGAAAAATGTAATCCTCATTAAATTTCATATCAAAATGTCAATACACATGGATTGAGGGCATAAAGTAAATGTGGCATTTCTCTCAATCTCATTTAAGCATGTGACCCAAAAATGACTTTGAATGAAATGTCTTTGTAAAAGAATCAGTCAGGTTCTGTTCTGACGCTATCTTCATAACAGTCACATCAATTCGATGCATGATCTCTCTTACAATATGATATTTCCTCTCTATATGGTTGCCCTTCTTGTGAGTCCTCGATTCTATAGAATTCACTACCACCCCACTGTTGTCACACTACAGGATCAATGAATTGTCCATATCTGGAACTATTTTTAGACCGGCATAGAATTTTCTAAGCCATACCGCTTCTTTCATAGCTTCACAAGCCGTTATATATTCAGCTTCCATAGTGGAATTTGCAGTGCTGGATTGTTTAATACTTCTCCAGACTACAACTCCTCCACCTAGGATGAATACTGATCCATACGTCAACTTTCAACTATCTCTGTCTGATTGAAAATTAGAATCAGTATATCCACTGGGGTTCAGGTGTCCACCTGAATAAACAAGCATATAGTTTTTCGTTCTCCTAAGATACTTAAGAATGTGCTTTACAGCAATCCAATGTTCCAAACCTAAATTAGATTGAAAACGACTTATGATTGATAACGACTGACACATTATGACATACATGAGACTTCTAACTACTGAAGCATAAGGAACCTTTCTCATATCTTCTTCCTCGTGAGGTGTCATAGGATATTGTTTCTTGGAGAGGACAATTCCATGTCTGGTCAGTAGTTGACCTTTCTTGGAATTCTCTATAGAGATTCTCTTCAACACCTTATCAATATAAGATGCCTGAGAAAATGTCAAGAGTTTGTTCTTTCTATCCCTTAGGATTTGGATGCCTAGAATATAGCTCGTCTCTCCCAAATCTTTCATTTAGAATTTTTCAGCTAACCACTTCTTTACATTTGACGAAGTTTTTACATAATTCCCAATTAGTAGAATATCGTCAACATAAAGAACTAAGAAAATCACTATCTTATCTTTGATGTATTTATAAACACAGGCTTCGTCAATATTTTGCACAAAGCCATAAGATTTTATAATCTCATCAAACGTAAGATTCCAAGATCTAGATGCTTGCTTTAATCCATAAATGGATTTAAGCAACTTGCATATTTTTTTATCTTGCCCCTTTTATACGAACCCTTTTGGTTGCATCGTATATATGCTTTCTTCAAGAAATTCATTAACAAAAGTTGTCTTGACATCCATTTGCCATATCTCATAGTCAAAACTAGGGACTATGGATAAAAGGATGCGAATGGATTTGAGCACGACCATATGGGAGAATGTCTCTTCATAGCCCTCCATGAACTCTTATTTCTCAGTTTTGTCGTTTATCAAAAGAAATTGAAGGTGGTTTGATCTCATCAGCCGCTAATTCATCGAGAACTACTTTGGTAAGAGATTTGTAGTTTTACATATAGTCATGCACAAGGAAGGTTGCATTTTTTGACACAAAAACCTTTAATCGTTATAACTATAAAAGTACTCACCTCTAGTCTCTGGAGCATAGCCTACGGATATGCATACTTCAGATATTGAGTCTAACTTTCCGGTCTTGGGTCTAAGAACATGAGCTGAACACCTCCATATACAGAAATGATGCAAACTATGTTTGGCGTCATTTCATAACTCTAGAGGCATCTTGCATACAAACTTAGAAGGCACTACATTCAAAATGTTTGTAGCCGTATGTAATACTTATCCCCAATATGTAAGTGTCAGTGATGAGTAGCTTAACATCGACCTAACCATATCAATAAGGTTTGGTTTCTCCTTTCTGCAACAACATTTTTTTTGTGGTGTTCCAGGTGTTGTGAGTTGGGTTAGGATTCCACACTCCAGCAAATAATCCGTGAATGTAAATCCAAGTATTCACCACTTGAATCAGATCGAAGGGTTTTCAATGAATTACCTAATTGCTTTTTAGCTTCATCCTTGAAGTCTTTAAAGTTTCCAAAAAAATTCAGACATTCTATGCATTAGGTAACTATAACCATATATTGAGTAGTCGTCGATGAAAGTAAGAAAATACTCATACCCACCTCTAGCTTATACATTGATCGTTCCACATACATCACTATGTACTAGCTCAAGTGGTTCCTTGGCTCTTTGGCCCTTTTCTATGAAATGACTCTTTGTGATTTTACCCTCTAGACAAGATTCACAAATAAAAATAGTTCCAAATTTTAGTTATCTCAAAGCACCATGTTTTGTTAACATGTTTAACCTATCTAGATTAATATGTCCCAACCTAAGATGTCAAAGATATGTGTTATCATCATCATGAGAAACTCTTAGTCTTTTGTTACTTTTAGATTTTGCTACTTTAAATAATTCTGAATAATTAATATGCGTTCAGTCGATTTATGCATATACAGTCTGTTTATAACTTTAGCATGACAAATATCGAATCTATTCTTAGAAAGAATAAACTCTCTATTAATAAAAAAAACTTCGAATAACTATTCTAGCAAAATGAAAGAGAAATCAAATTTCTCGAAAAACTAAGAATATAATAAACGTTGTTCAAAACCAAATAACTATATCTAAAAAGTAAACAAATTGTCCCTAATGCTTTAGTTGACATGAGCACGCCACTGTCAACTCTTAAAATGACATCGCCTTTAGCCAGCTCCCTTGACGAATCAAGCATATGCAACGATGAACATACATGGTTAATGAATCCTGAGTCAAGTATTCAGGATGACAAATCATATTCCACTAAGAAAGCTTCAAGTATGAGGAAATCATTTTTACCTTTTTTTTTCAACCCCACAGTGGAAACATTTTCCCTTGGGGTTGCTGTCTTTTGTGTGCCTCTTGGCTCTTCACAATGTCTTGGATTTCTTCATTTTCTTGTTCTTAACAATATTGGAAGAATGTTTTTGCTCAATAACATTTTCCCCACCCTCTTTGGTCATTCTAAGGTTGAGTGACTCAAAATTCTGCAGTTCATTCAACAATTAGGATATGTTGAATTATAACTTGTTAATTACATAGTTGGTCGTGATCGCAAAAAAAGCTGGTGTGAGGGATTCAAGTATAATGCTAACTTGAGTCCGCTCATCAATGATCGTCTCATGTTGTTTTACCTCGTGCATTATGTTGATCATGTTCAAAACATGTTCTTGCACAGAAGTATCATTTCTCATCTTAGTCGTCATATAGCTCGTTGTGGCCTCATGACGACTTTGATCAGACTGCTACCCAAACATCATCTATAGAGATTTCATAATCTCACAGGCTATCTCCATGCTTTCATGCTTGGTTCTCAAAACATCATCCATGCTCACAAGCATGTAGCACTTCCCCTTGTTGTTTGATATGATCCAAGCATCATATTTGTCTCTAACATTCTTAGGGGCATTAGTAACGGGCTCTTCAGGATATTTCTCAATATGAACAAACTTATGGTTCTCACAAATTAGCACTAAGTTCATATTTGATTTTTAACGTACATAATTATCACATTTTAATTTCTCAAGAGCGAGTGAAGCAGTAACAGGGTTGCTCATGGTAGACATAATAATGATAACTGAAATTTAAAACATACAAGATTCAAAATAATTGATAAGTATCTAGAATTCAAAAAGAAAACGTGATGCATGAATGCAATATAATAAACACACAAATTTAACAATTATCAACAATGATAAAATAGCCCAACGATTAATGTGCTGCCTTAAGGTCAGTTAAATTAACCTTAGACTATCAATGAGACATTCTCATCATTATTAATTAAAACTTAAAATATCTCATATTTTCTTTTTTAATAATAAGGTATCACTTGTTCCGGCAAGTCATAACTTTCCGCATGAAAGTTTAATTGTGACTCTGTTAGTGTAACCCGTCATTTTAGATTCCATGACTTCATTTAGAATATGCCGTCTTAGGGTCAGTCAAAACTAAACTACATCACTTCCTCCTATCTTCTTAAAAAGTCCAACCTTGGTATTGGTACAGCTCGAAACCTTTCTTCAGAGGATGAAAATTGCACCTCACGGTGTTGTACTAATGATGGAGATCATATTTACATTGACATGTCAACCTTCTCCCACTCACTATTTAAGGATTATGTGTTTCCAGTTTAACTAATCAATTCATTCCAAATTAATCTAGTTAAAATAATAACCTTATGAATATTTAATAATCAGTCATGTCAATCTCATTGGTCTATGCTCATTTAATCTTCTAAAGCGCCTAAGTCATAATTAAGTGAACTTAGATTAACTAATTAATTATATTCAGCAAACTTTAATAAAAACTCTTTTACTAAAGCCGGTTATCCTAAATGTTACTATGGCCCTTAGTGTGGTGTGATTACCAAGTTTTAATTAATTAGAACCTAACAATTTACATGTAATTGATTTCATAAAATAATACATTTAAACATATGAGGACAATCCTAATAAATCATATTTCTACTGATGAGATACATGATGAAATGAATCTGTGTGAGATTTACTTGTACGGCATGTGATCGACTAATGCATGGACATATTATCAAACATAACATTTAAAAAATTATTTAACAATTAAATAAAAATAATTATGAACCGAGTGACTATTGGGTATTTCTAAAAATACTACCCTTGAAATAAAAATATTAAAATTACAAAGCATATTTCAAGAATACATATTTCTCAAATATGACCTCCTCTTGATATCTATCTTCATAATTTTCAAGCTTTGATCAAGATCCTATTTAATTATGAAAAATATTTTTTCTTAATTAAAATTAATTTCTATGGTTATCCCTTGAAAAACAGTTGACTTTAACTGAGTCAAATAAATACTTTATTTGGTGTGGTCTAACTTGAGTTAAATCCAATCAACCTATTAATTTCAAATTTTCATAAAATTATAAATTAATCATTAATTTTAAAATTACATTAATTTTAAAATTTAAAAGAATGTCTGATAGGCTTAGGATTATCATAAAACTCTACAGTGATAGGGTTGGTTGGTATCAGAGTTTGTGCGAAAATTTCTTAAATGTGACAACAGTTGCCACCGACCACCATCACCGTCGGACCTACCGCAGGCTGTCGTCTGTCGTCGTCGGTGCCGATTTTCTGGTGACGTCGTCGGAACAGTAAATTACGGCGACATTGCCACTAATCATTAATCGGAGAAGATAGCGCCAAAAATCCAGTTTTCGGTGCCGGCGCGAGAGGTTTAAAAGAATTCCCATTTCTTTTTCTTTTTCCTCTGACATTTGTCTCGTGTGTAATTCGTCTTCTCACGATCAGAATAATTACAATAAATATTCAAAATAAAATTGTAAATTTTATACGCTCCAAAGCAGCTTACATAAGATCTAAGAAAAAATTAAAAGAAAATAGCATAACCCAATAATCACCATATAATTAACGATCCAATATTTTTCATACATTAAAAAAAACATAACTATCCATTCATTCATACATATCTCATATTATATGAACAATGTAAGAAAGCCAGCACAACATTTAACATATAAATATATAAACACCGTTCTGATACCACTTGTTGGCCGTCGTGGCGCACGCGCGATGGAAGCGTGTGGCGCGTGGCCATTTAAAAAATTAAACTTTTAATAAAGATCGAATCTTTTAAGAAAACAAAACTTGCGCAACGCCACAATAACCAACTAAAAAAAACTTATTATTGAAAACTCTTTTTCAATTAGTAAAGATCCATTATATATTTATACATTAAATCTACAACATACAAGGTTAGAAATCATATACATCTTGTAGTCTATATCAAGTCTCCTTGCAAAACTGATTGATCATCCGTCCCACGAAGTCGTTCCAATGGTCAATAGACTTTGATATTCACACTAAGATCTTTCAAGTCAATCTTCAACGCACTAGGACGTGTCTAAACACGTAGAATATTACAAGGCACTATTCTGTCTCTAGATGTATCCAACACATGAGATCTAGAGATGTACTGAGAATGACTTTAGTGAGACGATTCTCTAAAATAACGCAATGATTAATTCTATTAGAGATCTGATTAATTTTTAATCCCAGAAAAAAATTACTCTGACACTAACTGTGTTCACAATTCAATTATTGTTTGATTAACTGATGAACTTATTCATCAATTGAGGCCATTAGAATAATATATATATCTTTTCTAGATAATTGTGTATCGGATATTTATGGATTATTAAAAATTAATATTTAATTTCAAATTTTCCAAAATAGTGAGGCCCACTGTATAATGGTGCATCACTATTTAATAAATTGTCTAATAAATCAACACAGTGCCTCACGACACTGTGTGTCACGCCACACTGCAGTCCGTGTGGCACTGTAGTGTTACACGCCTACTGCTGTGTGTCATGTGGCACTACAACAGTCCATGGTGATCTATGATTCTCAATCATTGATTGACACGTGGTAAATATTGTAAATTAAATATTTATTTTAATCAGATAAATATCTAGATATCAATTATTTTAAAATTAATATATCTAATTATCCCTATCAACTAAATTATCTGTTATTTCACAAATAATTGATTTAGTTGATTCATTATTTTCTAATAATAATTTAATTATCTAATTTCATAAATTAGATATTCTATCTCACTTATCGATAGTTAGAAAAATAATCGATAATTATTTATATATATAATTTCTAAAAATATATTTATATATAAATAATTCAATTAATCAATTCTTAATTAATTAATCACACATAACTGTGTACTTTCCCTAAAATAAAAATTTATTTGCAAGTCAGTTATTTTCTCATATCCTGAAATATTCACACCCTAGGCTGTGTTGTATAGAGGTGACTTGGGGACCATGGACCTATAATCCCAAGCTCTAATAAACCAGATTATTAATTCAACTCTTTAATTAACTAATCTTATTTATTAATTACATTATCACTCCACTATAAATTTGAAATTGAACTCTTAGTTATTATAAAATATATTTATAGAGTATTCTCATGTAGTCCGCTGATATAATCATTTCATGTACTCCTGTTTTTCAATTATTGGTTCGTAAATTAAAGCTGGTCAAAATTACCGTTTTACTCTTCTAAATACCTCTTGATCCTTAAGAACCGTTAATCCACTAGTGAATGGTTAATTTATAATCTTATTATAAATTTGAGCTCATTAACCATTCACTTCCAGAATTAACACTTAAGAAAACCAATATATGATCCGTTAGGAAAACTTGTATTCTTGATCTTGCAAGATCATGTTCCTAGCCATCCACATCACTAAATCTCCAAAACAAAAGTCACTAGTCTGTTTTACAAATAAAGCTTAACGAGTGAATAAAAAAATCCAGTATACATGCATAGGAGTTCATGACTACTCAAGATTCAGACTGATCTATATATTATCATCGAATTGATGTGTATTAAATCTTTATAATAAACGACACGTTGATAAATATATTATTTCACATCGGTCAAATCATATATAATCTCATTATATAAAGTAATTTCACTAAGATATCTATATGCATCAATTATCTAGATCTAAATCACATGCATTCATAATGCTTAATAAACCGTACTAGCAACCATTCATTAAAGATTACATACTTTAATATGTTGCTGACCATTTTATTCATTATCTATGATCTTAACTCTCTTGTACTAATACAAGGTCATAGTCTCATTAATGAATATGAAATTTTTAGATATTTATATAAATTATTCAACAATAATTTAAAGAACAATTATAAGAAAATTGTAAAATCCTCATTAATTTTCATATCAAAATATCAATACACATGTTTTGAGCGCATAACGCCCAACACCTTCTGCATGTAAGATAGCACCTTAGATATACACAGTTACCCCTTTTGTGAGGGCACTCATATAAGTATTTACATACACAAAAATAGGTCTTAATCTTTATCCAAAGCGGGACAAAGTGTAATCCCATTACACTTTCCAAAAAATTTCTAACTGCGTGGGTCTTGGTATTTGAGAATCAATTTCTCATTCATCCAAAAAATGCTTTGAGTATGTGAGTATATCATTTCAGAGTTCCACGGAGGAGAACACAAATCAGCCATGACCTATCAAGAACACAAATCAGCCATGACCTGTCAAAATAAGACGTGGTTCCGACTCAAAATCAAGCATGAAATGGTATCTCAAAATCGAAATAATTGCGACATTAATTCTCATTTTTCCACCATATACACGTTATTATTAGTTAAAGCTTAAATTAGATCTAAGTCTATGTTATTTATTGGACACTCAAATAATTTAATAACTATTGAATGCACATGGACGGAATTATTAGATAATATTTTAATGACAAAACATCAATTCAAAAGTATGAGTTGATTTAGAAATAATTTTGTGACGTGGCGGAAGCTTCGATGAGAAAGATAAGCATGAAAATTAGAAACAACTTTTCTAAAAGCTTGTTCATTCACGCACAAATATCAGTTACTTAGACATGAAACTCTCATTGAATCGGTTACTGAAACTTGGAGAAATTAGAGATTTTTTCCATGAAATGCTATCAAACAAGATCGAAAAAAGTTTGTAGGCTATAAAGTCATTGAATAAGAGAACTACATGTTCATACGCAAAAGAATCTGTGATACTAAAAAATCTTATCACTCAACCCCAAATAATAATTCACACAAATCAATTTTTTTTTTTATCAATTTCACTGTAATATTTTATTTATTACGTTAATTAGGTAGTGTCTTATTCAATTACCAATATTATGTTTTATTAGCTGACACGGCCTATTTTCAGCTGACATGGCATCTTAAAGTCTTTGCTTAATTAGTTAGCTTTATTTAATTGAGTTGTAACCACTTCTTGTTAGATAGATTGTTTATTGATTTAATCTTTCCTTATATATTGTATCAACAGCAGCTTGTAAGCCAAGATTTGGGAAATGAAAATCAGAAAGTATTCTTCTCAATTCTTTCTGATTATCATGTTATCAGAGCCATAGACAAATGGCTTTAATGGCAACTGGACCTTTCTCTTCTTCTACTCTATCTTATTCTTCTCTTTTAGAAAATTCTACACCTTCTCACTCCCCTATATTTCTTCTTTCTAACATTTGCAACCTGATTTCTGTAAGGTTTGATTCTAGCAGTTTTATCTTGTGAAAGTTCTAGATCTATGTGATTCTTAAAGCTCACTCCTCTATATGGATTTCTAGATGGATCTACTGACTACCCTGAACACTTTATTAGGGATGACGAATGTGAGCTTACTACCTCGATTAACCCTAACTATGAGTCTTGGATCATTAAAGAACAAGCTTTCATGACCTTGATCAATGCAACCTTATCTCAATCTGCTCTATCCTATGTTGTGGGTTGTCAAACTTCACAAGAATTCTGGAACTCCCTTAATTGCCGATTCTCTATTAATTCTAGGTCAAATATCTTACAACTCAAATATGAACTTCAGACTATCTCTAAAAATGCAATAGAAATTGTAGATACCTATATTCTTAGGATCGAGGAGTTTTGAGATAAGCTTGCAGATGTTTCTATAACCGTGGATGATGAGGATATTCTTATTCATACCTTGAATGGAAGAACTACATGCCTTTATGAAAGTCGAGGAGGCTTCTCATGTAGGTAACACTAGTCTGTTGAGTCAACCTTCATTCCATTTGCATTAGTTGAATTTTTTTTAATAGAGGCTCAAATTCTTTTCGAGGTAGAGGGGGCAGAAATTCTTACAGTGGTGCCCGACCTCCTTAATTTGGCAGTATAATTCTAGAGGAGGATTATGTTAGCCCCAAATCTCTATGAGATAGTTTTTATGATAACAAAACATTGAAGTTACTAATAAATTTAATCAAGTTTGTAGAGGCCATTGGAAAATTATCAAAAGGCATGCAAATTGAAGATCATGAAAATATTTATTTTCACAGGAGCTCATAAATCATGGTGATTGAAGATCATGAAGATATTTACTTTCACGTAATTTTAAATAGGAGATTACTCCTTTTATTTACTTTTATTAAAGCTCAATTTATTTAGGGATACATATCCATCCTTAAAAGCCTAAATACCAAAAATCATGTCTCTCTTGCACAATAGACAAAATAGATGAGATGAAGATAATGACAAAGTACAAATAAAGTAAGTTTCAATTTCAAATAGATAAAGAGAGATGATGTTTACCCATATAGTTTTTGGTCATATTGTGTTATTATGTGTAGGAGTATTCCTTGCCTTTTAGGTCAAAGATTTGTATCCTCATTATTATGGATGGAGTGTCCATTTTTGTTTCTAAATTCAGAATTTGAAAATTTCCCTCCTAAACTCTAACCTTCATCTCCTCTATAAGTACACCTCATTTCTCTTCACAAAACATAATTCATAGCCAAAAGACTTGCTCCTAAAAATCTTCAAATACTCTCCTAAATCTCTCTTAATATTTTGAGCTTTATACTTGTAAATTTCTTGAGTGAGCAAGATAATTTTTTTATGGGCTTAGATTGGGGATTCTACTCTTTTAAGAGAGTTATTGTAAGAGATCACTTAATCTCAAAACACGGCCTTGTAATGTTTAGTTGGCACCCATAAGTCAATTGCGTTTGTAAGGTTTGGTCTTGACCCTTAAATAAATCGTGGGATTAAAATCTCCAAGGGGTGCCATGGAGCGTGGATGTAGGGATAGGATTTCCCGAATCATGTAAAAATATAATGTGTCTATCTTCTTCTTCTTCTTCTTCTTCTTCTCTTTTTATTTTTTGCTATTTATTTTTTACATTTTAATTTTCCACACTTCAATTTCTCGCACCTAATTTCTGTAATTTAAGTTCCCCACTTTACGTTTCTGCAATTTATTTTATTTGCATGCTTTATATTTTCACATTTATATTATCATAAGAATTATTTACTTTAACATTTTTATCTATTAATTATTTATCTTTTCAAGCGCTAAATTCATGAAATATTGAAGTTCATTCTTGAACATTCATTTTCTAATTGAGCATGGAAAGTTTATAATTTAAACATGATCACCCAATTCACCCTCCTCTTAGGTTGCCATATCGATCCTACAATTGGTATTAGAGCTTGGTACTCTATACTTAAGGATTAATTGTCTTGAATTATGACATCCATGAGTGGTTCTCTTATTGAAGGTCAATCTACTACTAGACCTCCATTTTTCAATGGTAATGATTATACTTGTGGAAAGCTATAATGAGAATTTATATTTAATCCATCGACTATGATTTATGGGATGTTGGTGAAACTGGTGCTCACATTCCATTCAAAATTGTGGATGGTAAAAATATTACCAAATCAAGTAGTGAATGGAATGATGATAAAAAGAAAATTTCTTTAAATGCTAAGGCTATGAATGTTTGTTTTGTGCTTTTGATAAAAATGAATTTAATAGAATTTCTACATGTAAATCTGCTAAATCTATATGGCACATGTTAGAAGTCACACATGAAGTCACAAATTAAGTTAAAGAATCTAAAATTAGCATGTTTGTTCATCATTATGAATTATTTAAAATGAAGCATGATGAATCCGTGCATGATATGTTTACTCGTTTCACCGATTTTCTTAATGGCATGAAATCTTTTTGTAAGACTTGTTCTAATGTTGAAATGGTGAGAAAAATTATTAGATGTCTACCAAAAATTGGGAGGCCAAGGTGACCGCCATCTAAGAATCCAAAGATCTCAACACACTTCTCTTTGAAGAATTTATTGGATCATTGATGACGCATGAAATGAGGCTAAATGGAAATGACGATGAAGATACACCAAAGAAGAAGAACATTGCATTAAAATCAACACTTGAACAATCCGATAGTGAGAATGATGACTATGATGAGAAGGATGACATAGCCCAACTCACTAGATGATTCAAGAAATTCTTAAATCGAATGAAAAATGCATCAAGAAAAGATGACAAGAAGATATATCGTGACACACTCTCGTGCTATAAGTGTAAAAAGCTCTGACACATAAAAGTCGATTGTCTAAATCTAAGTAATGCCCTAAAAAAGTTCAAAAGAGAGCATTCAAGGAAACTTAGGATGAGATCGATGATAATGACTCTGATGGTGAAGAAGAGGAAGTTTTAAACATGTGTTTCATGGCACTAGAAGATGAGGTAAGTTCTTCTAAGCTAACTCTAAATGATAAACCTAGTTATGAAGAACTTGAAAATACTTTTGAATAGCTTTATAGTGAATTTGAAAATCTTCACGTGTAGAATAAAATTATGAAAAATGGTTTTTCAAAACTTCAAGAAGAAAACGAGTCTTTGAAAAGTGAGAGTTTGAAAATCAAAGCAATCTTACATGTTTTGCAATAGACCATGTTCAAAGCCAAAAGAAAGAAAATGATTTAAGTTCAACCATTTTAAAATTTACTAATGGAAGAAACATCTTGAAAGACTTCTTGATAAAAAAAGGAATGCTTCCGGTAAAATGGGATTAGGGTATCAACCCTTTCAAAAATAAAAATATCACAAAAATATTTTTTGTAAAACCAACACAACACCCTCATTTATTTGTCACTATTGTGGGGTCATAGGTCACAAAAGTTATTCATGCTTTCATAAGAAGAAAGTTATTTTTTATGAAAAAAATGAATGTACACTCTACATCACTAATCCTCTAGGACCCAAAAAGATTTGGGTACCAAAAGTTAACTTTTAAATTTTTATGTTATAGGTATCATTAAAGAATAAAGATAAATGGTATCTTGATAGTGGATGCTCAAGACATATGACCGATGATGATTCAAAACTCATTCAAATTTGTTGAAAGAAAGAACATGTCACCTTTGGAGATGATAAGAAAGGAAAAATCATTGGTATTGGCTTCGTAAGTACTGATTCCTCCCATACGATAGATAAAATTCTACTTGTAGATGGTCTAAAACATAATTTACTTAACATAAGTCAATTTCGTGAACTATAGAGTAATTTTTGAAAATGATTTTTGTCTAATTATAGATAAAGTGTCAAACAAAGTTTTATTTGTTGGACAAATGGACCGAAATGTCTAGACTATTAATCTAAATGATTTTCAAAATCATAATGAAAAATATTTTCTTGTTTTTGACATTAGTAGTTGGCTATGACATAGAGGACTTGAGCATGCTAGCATGAATTTATGTCCAAAACTATCAAAAAGTGATATTGTAAAAGGTCTTCAAATTTTGTGAAATATAAAATTTGTGCGGCATGCCAAATGGGTAAACAAGTTAAGAGTTCTTTCAATTCAAAACATATAGTTTCAACCACTAGACCATTGCAATCATTATACATGAACCTAATGGGCCCTTCAAAAATTGCAAGTCTTAGGGGGAAACATTATGCATTTGTCATAGTTGATGAGTTTTCAAGATATACTTGTGTTTTATTTGTAAAAAATAAGGATGAAACTTTTATAACATTTTCAAAGTTTTGCAAACTAGTTCAAGAGGAAAAAGATTTTACAATTTAAAAAATTAGAAGTGATCATGCTGGAGAATTTGAAAATAGAGACTTTGAAGCTTTTGTAACGAAAATGATTTTTCGCATGAGTTTTCGACTCCTAGAACTCTACAACAAAATGGTATTGTTGAGAGGAAGAATCAATTCCTACAAGAAATGGCAAGAACAATGATAAATGAGAATAGCTTACCTGAGTATTTTTGGGCCAAAGCCGTTAATACATCTTGCTACATTATGAATAGTGTGTTACTTAGACCTATATTAAACAAAACCCCTTATGAACTTTGGAATAACAAAATTCCTAATAATAGCTATTTCAAAATTTTTGGATGTAAATGTTTCATTTCAAACAATAAAGACAACTTAGTAAGTTCGATTCTGAAACCGACTTAGGAATCTTCTTAGGATATTCCACATCTAGCAAAGCATATAGAGTTTGTAATAAAAGAACATTATTTGTGGAATAATCCATGCATGTTATTTTTTATGAATCTATTCCCTCTAACATCTTTTATGATCAAGATGATGAAAGGTAGAACGGTTAATATCAATACTAATGAAGGATCAAGTCACTCTTCCCAAAAAATGTCAAAGTACAAGATTGCAACAAACTTTCAAAAGAATTGAAGTTTGTGAAGGATCATCCAAATGAACTTTTAGTGGGAGACATATCAAAAGGGGTAGGGACCGGCTCTATGTTTCATAGTATTGGTAACGTTACTTTTATTTCTCAACTTGAGCCTAAATCTTTTATAGAGGCCGAAAAAGATGAGTATTGGATAGTTGCTATGCAAGAAGAACTTAATAAAGTTGAAAAAAGTAATGTATAAGAACTTGTTTCTAGACCCTTTAATCACTCGATAATTGATATTAAGTGGGTGTTTAAAAATAAAGTAGATGAAAATAATATTGTTACTAGAATAAGCTAGATCCGTGGCACAAGGACATAATCAAGAAGAATATATAGGTTATGATGAAACTTTCACTCCCATTTCTAGACTTGAGTCAATAAGAATGTTATTAGCCTTTGCATGTTTCAAAAATTTACTTTATATTAAATGGATGTCAATAGTGTATTTTTAAATGGAAACATTATGGATGAAGTTAATGTATAACAACCTCCCGATTTTTAAAGTTTGAAGTTTTCAAATCATGTGTATAAACTTAAAAAAAACTCTCTATAGACTAAAACAAACTCCTAGAGCTTGGTACAAAAGGCTAAGTAAATTTCTTATTAATGACAGATTTAACATGGGTAAAATAGATAACACTCTCTTCATAAAATCAAAAGGCAATAATATCTTAATTGTTCAAATATATATAGATAATATGATTTTTCGTGCCACTAACAAATATTTGTATAAGAATTTTGCAAACTCTATGAGTAAGGATTTTGAAATGAGTATGATGGGAGAGTTAAACTTCTACCTTGGACTACAAATTAAGAAAATGAATGATGAGTTCTTCACAAACCAAGAAAAATAGACCAATTATTTGTTCAAGAAGTTTGATATAGAAAATGTGAAGGCAAGTAATACTCTCATGAGTACCACCACAAAGTTAGACAAGAATGAGAAAGGTAAAGACGTTGATATATAGAAATATCGGGATATGGTTGGATCTCTATTTTATTTAACTGTTAGTCGACTCGATATCATGTTTAGTGTATGTTTATGTGCTTGTTTTCAAACTTGTCCAAAAGAATCACATTCACAAGCTATTAAAATAATTTTTAAATATTTACATGGAACAACTAAATTTGATATTTGGTATCCAAAATGTGATAATCTTGATTTAATTGGGTATTTTGATTCAGATTTTGCTAGGAGCTTAATCGATAGAAAAAGTACGAGTGGTAAATGTCAATTTTTAAGACACTCACTTGGTTCTTAGTTTAGTAAAAAATAAAATTTAGTAGTACTTACAACCATCAAAGTCGAATATATTTTAACCGGTAGTTTTTGTGCTCCAATTTTGTGGATGAAGAAAACTTTAAAAGATTTTGGTTTAGTTTTTTAAAATGTTCCTATTAGATGTGATAATACTAGCACAATTAATGTTTCTCAGAATCCTATTTTACATTCTCTTACTAAAGCATATAATCATAAACATCATTTTATTCGAGATCATGTGCAAAAATGGGATACTTCACTAGAGTTTGTAGATACTACAAATCAACTGGCGGATATTTTCACAAAATCAATAAACGTTGATTTTTTTTTTGTAAAAATAGGTTTGCCTTGAGAATTTTAAATATTAGTTAATTAATTTTCTACTTACCATATCAAGATAAAAGTATTTTTACCTCATTCTTATTGGTTTATTTTTTTTATGATAATAAAGGGGGAGAAAATAGAATATGGTTAAAAATTAAGTTTTGATCTTGATGGGTAAACATATATTTAGGGGGAATAAATTAAATTTATTTGATTAAATACATTTTTATCTCAATGGTTTGTCATAATGAAAAATGGAGATTGTTAGCTCCATGTCTCTATGAGATATCTTTTGATGATAACAAAACATTGAAGTTACTAATAAATTTAATCAAGCTTGTAATGGCCATTGAAAAATTATAAGAAGGCATGAAAATTGAAGATCATGAAAATACTTATTTTCATAGGAGCTCATAAAGCATGAAGATCATGAAGATATTTACTTTCACGTAATTTTTATTAGGAGCTTACTCATTTCATTTGTCATTATTATAGCTCAATTTATTTAGGAATACATATCCTTAAATTAAGTCACCATCCATAAAAAGCCTAAGGACCAAAATCATATCTTTCTTGCATAATAGACAAAATACATGAGATTGAGATAATGACAAAGCACAAATAAAGTAAATTTCAAAATCAAGTAGATAAAGAGAGATGGAGTTTACCCAAATAGTTTTTGGCCATATTGTGTTATTTTGGATAGGAGTATTTCTTGCCTTTTAGGTCGATGATTTTTGTCATTCTTATTAAGGATGGAGTGTCCTTTCTTGTTTCTAAATTTAAAATTTCCCTCCCAAACCTTAACCTACATCTCCTCTATAAATACACTCCATTTTTCTTCACAAAACGCAATTCATAGTCAAGAGATTTGCTCATAAAACTCTTACAATACACTCTTAAATCTCTCTTAATATTTTGAGCTTTATTCTTGCAAATTACTTGAGTGAGTAAGATAATTTTTTTGTGAGCTTAGATTAGAGATTCTATTATTTTGAAAGAGTTATTGTAAGAGATCACTTAATCTAGAAACACATAGTCTTGTGAGGTTTAGTTGTCACCCATAATCCAATTGGGTTTATAAGGTTTAGTCTTCACCCTTAAGAAGATCGTGAGATTAAAAATATCTAAGGAGGGCCTTGGAGCGTGGATGTAGGGATATATTTTCTGAACCACGTAAAAATATTGTGTGCATGTTTTCTTCTCATTCTTTTCTTTTTATTTTGTGCTACTTATTTTTTGTACTTTAATTTTCTGCACTTCAATTTTTGCAATTTAAGTTCCTTACTTTACGTTTCTGCAATTGACTTTATTTTCTTGCTTTATATTATTACAGGCATTATTTACTTTAACGCTTTATCTATTACTTATTTTTAAGCGTTAAACTCATGAAATAATAAAGTTCATTCTTGAAGATTCATTTTTCACTTGAGTGCGAAAAGTTTTTAATTTCTGTACGATCGCCCAATTCACCCCCTCTTGGGTTAACATATTGATCCTACATAGTCAACAATAACAAAGGAAAGGGGTCAGTACAATCAGACATTCTCTTCTTAAATCAGTCCAAAATACTAGCAAAATTCTGATACTTAGAATCGTGGCTTTGGAAATAGGTGTTTTGGTCAGATTTGCCAAAACTCTAGACATTCAGTATTAGATTGTTATCATAGAATGGATGACTCCTTTCAAGGAAGACACCCTCCATCTTAGCTAGCAGCTACGACAGCCTTTTCTTCTCTTGGTCGAGTCTCACAGAATCACAATCAGACAAGTTGTTAAGTGACCCTGGTTGCAACACTCATATGACTCAAAATCTCTCAATTTTCAACCACTTACGATGCTGATGAGTCAATGAACGTGGGAAGTGGCCAGGTCTTGCGTGTAACACACTTAGGATCAGGTTGTCTAAATACTCCTCGTAGTTTTTCTCTTGACAAAATTCTTAGAGTTCCCAAAATTGTCTAAAATTTCTTATTAGTTCACCAACTATGTCTTGCTAATAATTATTTCTTTGTTTTTGATGTTGACTTATTTTCTATTCAGGATAAGCGCACATGAACTTTACTTTATCAAGGGCCAAGTGAGAACAAATTATATCCAACTCCTAGTTCACTGTCTTTAACAAAAATAACGATGTCTTTTTCTTCTCCTATTGCTTTTCTAGGCAACCAAGTTTGTAGTCCTCTATGACATGACCAATCGGGTCATCCTTCTAACCACATTCTTAGATAAATATGGAATAAATCTGATATTCCTTTTCATAATTCAGTTGACGTTTATGTGTGTTAACATTGTTTGAGTAGAAAATGAGTAAATTTCCCTTTACCCTTTCTAGACCCATTACTGTTATATTTCTTGAAATTCTACCTAGTGATGTTTGGGGCCTTCCGCCAAAATTTCAATGGATGGTTTTAGGTTTTATGTTAGCTTCATTAATGATTTAAGTAGATATACCTAGATTTTTTATTTGAATCTCAAATCTAAAATGTTTATAGTGGTTAGCTAAAAAATTTCAAATGAAAGATTTAGGAGATGCGAGCTATGTTCTAGACATTCAAATCCTACGGGATAAAAAGTACAAGCTCTTGGTACTTTCTCAGACATCTAATATTGATAAGGTGTTAGAGAGATTATCTATAGAGAATTCCAAGAAAGGTCAACTACCGATCAGACATGGAATTGTCCTCTCCAAGGAACAATATCCTAAGACACCTAAGGAGAAAGAGGATATGAGAAAGATTCTCCATGCTTCAACAGTTGAAAGTCTCATGTATGCCATGTTGTGTACGAGACCAAACATCTATTATGTAGTGGGAATTATCAGTCATTATCAATCGAATCTTGGTTTGGAATACTAGATTGCAGTAAAACACATTCTCAAGTATCTTAGAAGAACAATAAACTATATACGTGTTTATTCAGGCAAAGACCTGAACCCCACTAGATATATTGATTCTGATTTTCAATCAGATAGAGATAGTCAAAAGTTGACGTCTGGATCAACATTCACTCTAAGTGGAGGAGGTGTAGTCTGGAGAAGTATTAAACAATCCAGTATTGCAGATTTCACTATGAAAGTTGAATATATATAGTAGCTTGTGAAGCTACGAAAGAAGCATTATGACTCAAAAAGTTCTATACTAATATGAAAGTAGTTCCAGATATAGACAAGCCACCGATCATGTACTGTGATAACAGTAGGGCGGAAGCAAATTCCAAGGCACCGAGGAGTCACAAGAGTGTCAAGCACATAAAGAGGAAATATCATCTTGGAAGAGAGATCGTGCATCGAGGGGAGTGGCTGTTATGAAGATAACATCGAACTAGAACCTAGCTGATCCTTTTACAAAGACCCTTCCTGCGAAGTCATTTGAGGGTCACGTGCGTAACATGAGATTAAAAGAGATGCCATATTTATTTTAGGGCAAATGGGAGATTGTTGGGGGTTATGCCCTTAAAACATGTGTATTGACATTTTATATGAAATTTAGTTAGGATAACATTTTTCTTACAATTGTTTTATTAAATTATTATTGAATAATTTGTATAAATATCTGAAAATTTCATATTCATTAATGAGACTCTAATATTGTATTATTATGAGGAGATTATGATTATAGATAATGAATAAAATTATCAGCAACATAGTAAAGTATGAAATATTTAATGAATGATTGATAGTACGGTTCACTAAGCTTTACGAATGCGTGTGATCTAAATCCAAATCATTGATGTGGATAAACATCTTAGTGAATATACTTTATATAATCAGATTATTTATGACTGGAACGATGTGAATTAATATCTTTATCAACGTGTCGTTTCTTATAAAGATTTAATACATATCTATTTGATGATCATATGTAGATCATCTGAACCCTACGTAGTCATGAACTCCTATACATGTCTACTGGATCTCTTGATTCACTCGTTAAGGTTTGTTTGTAAAATAGACTAGTGACTTTTTTTTAGAGATTCAGTGATGTGGATGGATGAGAACATGATCTTTCAAGATTTGGAATCCAAGCTTTCCTAACGGATTGTATTTTGATTATCTTAAATGTTAATTCAGAAATTGAATGGTTATTGAACTCAAATTTATAATATGATTATAAATTAGTCATTCACTAGTGAATTAATAGTACTTAAGGATTAATAGGTAATTAGAAAGATAAAATAATAATTTTGATCAATTCTAATTTATGAACCAATAATAAGAGGACAAAACTACATGAAATAATTATATCAGTAAAGTACATGAGAATACTCTGTAAATACATTCTATAATCACTAAGAATTCAATTTCATATTTATAGTGGAGTGATAATGGAATTAATAAATAAGATTATTTAATTAAAGAGTTTAATTAATAATCTTGTTTATTGAACCTTAGGATTATAGGTATATAGTCCCCAAGTCACCTTTATACTACGTAGTATACGGTGTGAATATTTTAAGACATGAGAAAAGGACTGACTTGCAAATAAATTTTTATTTTGGGGCAAGCACATAATTATGTGTGATTAATTAATTAAAAATTAATTAATTAAATTATATATATATGTAATTTTCAGAAATTATATATATAAATAATTATTGATTATTTTTCAATTATCGATAAATGAGATAAAATATCTAATTTATGTAATTAGATAATTAAATTATTATTAGATAATAATTTAGATCAACTAAATCTGTTATTTGTGAAATAAGAGATAAGTTAGTTGATATGGATAATCCAATATGTTAAAATTGATATCTAGATATTTATCTAATTAAAATAAATTTTTAATTTTTAAAAATTAGCACGTGTCGATCAATGATTGAGAATCATAGATCACCATGCACTGTTGTAGTGCCACGTGGCACTACAACATTAGGTGGTAACATTACAGTACCTCACGGCACTACAGTGTGGCGTGACACATAGTGTTGTAAGGCACTGTGTTGCTTCACGCCATGTGCAGTGCGATGTGACACTGTAGTTGTGTACCATTATACAATGGGCCCCACTGTATTGGACATTTTAAATTTAAATATTAATTTTTAATTATCCCTAAATATCTTATACGCAATTATCTAGAATAAGATACAGATTTTATTCGAATGACCTTAGTTGATGGATCAATTGATTAGTTGATCAGATCATCAGTTCACCAATCAGAGAATTGAGTTGTGAACATAATTGCTAAGAGTGATTTTTCTCTATGTTAAACAATTAATCAAATCTCTAAAATTATAATCATCGTGTTATTTTAGAGAATTGTCTCACAAAAGTTCTTCTTTGTAAATCTCTAGATCTCACGTGTTGAGAACATCTAGAGACAGAAAAAGTGTCTTATAATATTCTACGCACCCACACACGTTCTAGTGTGATGAGGATTGACTTGAAAGATCCTAGTGTGAATCTCGTAGTCTATCGATCGTTGGAACGGTTTCGTGGGACCGAGTATCAATTAGTTTTGTAAGGACGCTTGATTAAGACTACAAGAGGTATAAGATTCCAAAACTTATATGCTGTAGGCTTAATATATAAATATATAATAGATCCTAATTGAAAAGAGTTTTCAATAAATGTTTTTATTTTTAGAAACCGTTGCGTCGCGCTTGTTTTTCTTTTTATCAAAAATGATTTGTTTTTATTGATTTTTTTAAATGCATGCGCCACATTTTCCAACAGTATCTTGTATAAGGCTTGATTAGTAGTAAAGGGCTTTCACCAAACTATTGAGTTGGACTATATAGAAACTTTTAGCCTTGTTGTTATAAACTGCTATGGGCAATTAGATGTGAAGGATGCCTTTTTACATGGGTTCTCGAAGAAGAGTGTTATATGTCTCAGCCACAATTTTTTGTAGATCCTGCTCACCCTACTCATACATGTAAACTTCAAAAGTCCTTGTTTGGATTAAAACAAGCACCTAGAGGTTGATTTGAGTGATTTACCACCCATTTATGTCAAATTGGCTTTACTTCTTCACAAGTTGTCCATCTTTGTTGGTTAGAGTGTTTGGTTCTTCCAACACCTTTTTCCTCCAATATGTTTATGATTATCTTGACTGGGACAAATTTTGAGTTTGTTAACAAACTAAGTTGCTCAATTAAAGCATGAATGTGAGATGTCTGATTTGGGAGAACTTAAGTACTCTCTGGGGTTAGATATCAGTCGTACGTCTTCTGTGATTTTTGTTCATCAAGCCCAATATACCTCTTATTTGTGGTTAAAGTTAGGTAAGTCAGAGGTAAAGCCTTGTAAAACACAATGTTCTGTCGATATATTAAGACCTGATATGGGCACACCTTTATACGATCCTACTGTCTATAAGAGTCTAGTTGGTGGCTTACATTATTTAACATCTATATGACCAGATATTGTGTATGATGTGAATAAAGTCTCTCAATTCATGCATCAACCAAGTTCTGATCATTTTAATATTGTCAAGCGCATTCTTAGGTACCTTAAATATATTCAAATACTTGGAATCAGGTTTAAGTCATGTCCTTTACACTTAACTGCCTTCTATGACTCAGACTGAGCAAGAGACTTATATGATCGCAGATCTACAACTGGCTACATTGGTTTTCTTTGCAATAATCCTATTTTATGGTGTACAAAAAGTAAACAACTGGTGCTCGCTCCTCCACAGATGCTCAGTACAAGGCAGTTGCCACCACAACAACAAATTATCTTGGCTAAGGTAGTTAATTTTTTATCAACAACTTTCTCTTCCTTTTTATCCTGCCCTGAACTGTGTTAATATTCTACAATTGCATTAGCCTCAAATCATGTGCTTCTTGCTCAGATGAAACACATCGAAATTGACTTCCAATTTATTTAGAAAAGAGTTATACATAAAGATTTGGAGGTTCATTTTATGAATATTATTGACCAACTTGCTGATGTGTTTACCAAGTCACTTCCATATCCTAGATTTCTTGTCTTAGTATCAAACTAATTCTTGATCCCTCACAAATTAGTTTGAGGGCGGATATTACCTGACATGGCCTAATTTCAGCTGACGTGGCATCTTAAAGTCTTTGCTAATGTAATTTGATCAGATAACTATATTTAGTTAGGCCGTAACTACTTCTTGTCAGACAGATGTTTTACCACTTTACTCTTTCCCTATATATTGTATCAACAATAGCTTGTAAGCTTGGATTTGTGAATAAAATCAGAAAGTATTCTTCTAAATTCTTCCTAGTTATCATGTTTGAGAGTGCTCATGACTCGAAGAGCTTTTATCGTTTTAAAAAACACTATCTTAATTAATAATGAATTCATATTCATCTTTGCACTAAGTAATTGAATATACTTTGAGGCATATTTATTTGTACTTTTAGGAAGCATTTTTTTAAAAATATTTGCATATTTATTTCTTGTATAAGTCTTTCACTGTACCATAATGTGTATCAAATAACATCGTTGAACAAGTGAAAAATACTTCACTGCCATGTGGAATAAAAGAAATCCATCACCTCCAGGACGGTAAACCAACATCTCTAGAACGGGAGGCCAAAACCTAACCTCTAGAACGGGAAACCATCACCTCCAGAACGGGAAACCAACGTCTCTAGAATGGGAGGCCATTGCCTCCAAAACGAGAAACCATCACCTCCAGAATGGGAAACTGACATCTCTAGAACGGGAGGCCATCGCCTCCAGAACGAGAAACCAATATCTCAAGAATTGAAGATCATCGTCTTAAGAACGAAAGCTGACATCTCGAGAATGGGGAACCATTGCCTCCAGAATAGGAAACTAACGTCTCTAGAACGGGAGGTGATCGAGTCTGGAATAAGAACCGACATCTCAAGGACGAGAAATCATTACTTCCTAGACATGACATGACATCGAAGTGAAAATGAGGATTCATATTGACAGTCAATTGGCCATGATTGACTGGGTAAGTTGCGTCATTCGGACAAGACAAATTGGTAAAGTCACCAAGTGGCTCTGACACAGGGAACTGCCATGTGGCAGCAGTTGATAGGGCGGCTGAGCATGGCAGATGAATGATAAAGAAGAAATGAGATCCCACGAATGAATGTGATCCTAGGCCTGATCTGATATGATACTTTGGTTATTATTTGACTATTTTTAGCTAAACTCATGTAATGAGAGGTCCATAAAGGTTAATCTATTCAACAAAAGAGAGAGTTCTTTGGGACCTCAAAGAATTTTTGGAATTATCAAGCCTTTTTTTTACATTTCAAAAAGAATAATTCAAGTTCGATCGATATTAACATATTTTTCCATATTTTTCTCAAAGTCTAAGAAAAATCCTTTACATTTTGGTGCTTTCATTGAGAGCTTGAGAAAAAAGCCCAAGAGACCTACCCTACAAGACCATAAGCATGCCTAGAACCAGGTCTAACACAACTCTAAGTGGAAACAATAGATCCAGAAATGAAGATGAACGTACAGGTTAACCAACTCCACCCACAGAAATGCTACAGACGATCCTTAACGGGATGCACAAGATGGAAGGAAGGAATACTGAAGCAATACATAATGCATGGTAGAACGTACAAGAGTAAATCAACATGCTACAACAAGAACTCCCGAAAACACAAGTAGAAGTAAGCCAACAGGCGAATGATGTCGAACAGGAAACCCACTCCGAGGGTGACCAGTGAAACAAAAGGCAAGGGGACCACAAGAACGATAAGAACATACGATGAGAAGAATAGGTCCAAACCCAAAACCTTGTGAAGAAAACTACAGAAGAGGTTTGACAACCCCGAATCATGTCGAAAGAAGTAGTAGAGGAACTATTCGACCAAAAAATGACGGTGATATGGAATCTCGGGAGTACGGGAAAGAGGGACCTTGAGTCTCTTATTAGGACACCTTTAGGCCCAAAAGTTTTAGCGACCCCGTACCCAAGAAATTCACCATACCCAAGTTCAAATGCTATGAAGGAAAGTCTGATCCCGTAGACCACCTCTGACTATTCACACAAGACATGGCGCTATACCAACATGACGACAAGCTGATGTGTATAATGTTCCCTACCAGTTTAGACGGGACGACTTTGAAGTGGTACCACTCCTTACAATGCATTCAATCACTAACTTCACTACTATGTCCTCAGTTTTTATAGGACAGTACTCAACATACCGTACCGTCATGGAAGACTCAAAACATCTAATGACAATCTGCACTAAGGAAGGGGAGTCCCTAAGAGAGTACACTCACTGCTTCAAAGATGAAATGGTCAAGGTCGAGAACTGCGATGATCGGTTTGCTAGAACGGCCTTCGGACGGGGTCTGGACCTGGAATCGCCTTTCTTTTAGGACCTGTTCAAAATAAAGCCCGTTTCCATGGTGGAGGTTTTTCAACGGGCACGAGCTTATATTACGCTAGAAGAGGAGAAAATGGGTATGTGAAGAACAGTTGAAAGGAAGGAAGAAGAATCTCAGAAACGGGAAAAGAGCTTAAGACCTGAAGGGAGGAAACATGACGGAACAGAAAGAATGGATGGAAGGAAAACCCAACAGAATAGGAGTTCCCAACGAAGAAGAGATTTTGACAGAATCTACCGGAGAGATAAGGTCTACACACTGTTGACCATCCCAGTCACCCAAATACTGGAGAAAATCAAAGATAAACATTGGCTGAAATGATCAGCCCCATTCACCAAAAAACCTAGCTACAAAGACAAAGACAAATATTGCTCTTATCATAGGAGCAACGGACATTACACACGGGACTGCTTCCAACTCAAAGACTATATTGAAAAACTAATCAAAGAGCGGTACCTTACCCAATTTTTGAAAAGAGAGGTGCAGAAAGGCGAGAGTGAGAAAAACAACTGGGAAGAAGATAGGAAGGACAAGGGGAAACAACCCCTCCGCATCGTCGACACGTTTATAACACTAACTGAATAAGAAAGGATGACAAAAAAAGAAAGGAAGATATATTGCAAACAACCAACATTGGAAAGACATCAGCTAAAACACTCTATTATCAACGGAAACTCGCCGCTTGTGTTCGGGGACTCCGATCTAGAAAATGATGAGCACCACAGTGATGCCCTCATTATTTCAATTTAGGTTGGTAACGTTTTGTTAAGGAGAGTCTTGGCAGACGATAAAAGTGCAGTGAATATTCTATATCAGGCAACCATGGAGAAAATGTCCATGGGCGATAAAAAATTACAAGGAACAACACAACCATTGATCGGGTTCAACGGAGCCGTTAGCCATTCAGAAGGAACTCTAACGCTCCCAGTAAGTGCATATCCATTTAACCATATGAGTAAGTTCGTGGTACTGAGAACAATTTCCCGTATAATGCAATCCTAAGGAGAACTTGGCTCCACAAAATGAAAGTTGTACCCTCAACATTCTATTAAGTGTTGAAATACCTGTCCCCAGGAGTGAAAACAATAAAATGCTACCAGGCCGCGACTCGTATTTGCTCAATAACCGCTTTAGGATCTGCAAGGAAAAAAGACATAGAAAATGTCAAAAGACCCGTAGATCAATAATAATTACAGGGTGAAGGGAAGGGCGACCCAAGGTACGAAGCAGGGGAAGAAACATAGCCCCTTTGCTTAGAGGAAAGGACCCAAAAAATAACAAACATTGGTGCCCGTCTCGAAGAAAATGAGAAAAATATGTTGATAGAATTCCTAATAGAAAACAAAAATGTTTTCGCGGCAGCATTGCAGGAAATGCACGGTATCCCAGAAGAAATCATCTGCCACAGGTTAAACAATAATCACGCTATGAAACCCGTGAAACAAAAAAGAGAAGCTTCACCCACGAAATAAATCAAACGATTAAGGAAGAAGTTGGGAAGCTCTTAAACGAAGGTTTCATCAGAAATGTGAACTACCCTGAATGGCTGGCTAACGTAGTAATGGTGTAGAGAAAAATGGAAAATGGAGAATCTGTGTCGACTTCACTGACCTAAACAAAGCATGCCTCAATGACGAATACCCGTTGCCAAGGATAGATCAGATGGTAGATGCCACTTCTGGTCACGAACTGCTCAGTTTCATGGACGCTTACTCAGGTTATAATCATGTAAGGATGTTCTGACCTGAACAAGAAAAAACTTCCTTCATTACTGAGTACGGCATCTACTGCTACAAAGTCATGCCCTTTGGGCTAAAAAATGCTGGTCTGACTTATCAACGATTGGTGAACAAAGTTTTCCATGAGCAAATTGGGAAGAATATGGAAGTTTACATTGATGGCATGTTGGTTAAAAGTAAGAAGCGGGAACACCACATTCAAGACCTTGAAGAAGCCTTTTCTTTTCTAAGGTAAAATTCCATAAAGCTAAACCCAGAAAAATACACTTTTGGGGTATCAGCGGGAAAGTTCCTAGGACATCTAATTATACAATGGGGAATCAAGGTAAACCCAGAACAAGTAAAGGTAATTATGGAAATGGGGTCCCCGCGGGACCTCAAAGACATCCAGACGTTAACGGGAAGATTGGCCGCTTTAAACAAGTTCATCTCCAGGTCAACGGATAGATGTAAACCTTTTTTTCGAAAGGTTCGTAAAAATTTCACAAACGGTTGGAATGAAGACTGTGAAGAAGCATTTACAAAAATTAAACTGTACCTGACTACCCCCATTTACTCTCCAAACCTCTTCCCGACGAACAACTTATGTTATACGTCACTGTATCAATGGGGGCAGTTAGCGCAGTACTCATGAGAGAAGAGCAAAGGAAGAAGACACATGTATACTTTGTAAGTAAATCGGCGGAAACGAGGTATAAACGAATAGAGAAACTAGTGTTAGCAATTGTAATTGCAACACGAAGATTAAAGCCCTACTTCAAAGCCCACAGCATCAAAGTATTAATCGAATCTCCCATTAAAAGCCTTCTGAACTGGACAAAACAAGCGGAAGAATAGAAAAATGGTCAATTGAGTTAAACCAATACAACATCAGCTATGAGCCCCGAGCATCAATAAAAAGGACAGGCGTTAGAAGACTTCGTAGCTGATTTCACAAGAAAAGAAGCTGAACGGGAAGCTCACCAAACAGGAGAAAGCGGAACCTGGACTCTCTTTGAAGATGAGGCTTTGAATAATAGAGGTGCATTAGTAGGGGTGGTGGCACAAACTCCCTTTGGGGAAATATTGGAGCATTCCATCTCCTTTGACTTTAATGCCTCAAATAATGAAGCAAAATATGAAGCACTGATCGCGAGAATATTCTTGCTACAAGAATATGAGGTAACTAAAGTTAAGATTTTCTACTATTTTATGCTGATCGTAAAATAGGTCACAGGAGAATATATGACAAAGGATGAACAGATGATGAAATACTGACAACGGGTGAAGGATCTCCTTAAAACGATAAAATATAACGAAACCTAGCAAATTCAAAGAATGGAGAATGGACATGCTGATGCCCTAGCAAACTTGGGATCATCATTACACCTCCCTTACAAAAGTATCGTCCTCGTAGAAGTTCTGAAAGAACTAAGCATCTTGCTCCCATTAGCCAACGTGGCCGACATAGAAATTGAATGGGAGCATAGTTGGTAGGACAACATAAACCCTTGCTAAAAAATGGGACACTCCCCGAAAATAAAAGACACGACAACTGAGTACCAGGTACACAATGGTTAACGGGGTACTATATAAAAAATGTTTACAGGACTATACCTGAAGTGCCTATGAGAAAAAGAAGCCCAATATGTGCTAGCAGAAATTCATGAGGGCATATGAGGGAACCACACCGGGAGCAGGTCACTAGCCCATAAGTAATGAATGAGGGATACTCATGGCCCCAAATTCATCAAGACGCCAAACCGTATACGAAAAATGTGAACAGCATTTTGCGCCTGTGGCAAAAATGGCCCCACAGGAACTCAAGACTGTAACTAGTCCTTGGTCGTTCATGCAATGGGCCCTAGATATTGTTGGGTCACTTCACATGGCGCTTGCTAAAAATTGCTTCTTGTTAGTAGCAACAGACTATTTCACTAAATGGATCGAGGTCGAGGCTTTCGCCAGGGTTCGTGAGGAAGAGGTAAAACAGTTCCAATGGAAGAACTTGATGTGCAGATATCGGATCCCTCAAATCTTGGTATCTGACAACGGACTTTAGTTTACTGGGAGCAAAGTAAAAATATTTTGTAAAGATCTAGAAATCACGAATCGTTTCTCCACGCCTTACTACCCTTAGGGGAATGGAAAAGTAGAAAGATCAAATCGAGTCATACATGATAACCTGAAGAAACATCTTGAATCCGCAAAAGGAAAATGGGTAGAAGAGCTACCCGCTGTCCTATGGGCATACAGGACGACCCCGAGAGGAACAACGGGGGAAACCCCTTTTGCATTATCACACGGAGCAGAGGCAGTCGTCCCTGTAAAAATTGGAAGCCCTACAATCAAATCCAAACTAAATGAATAACAAAATGAAAAACTCGTAAGAAACGGTATCGATGAACTAGAAGGAAGACGAGAAGCAGCCCATATCAGTATGGCCCATGACAATTACAAAATGAAATCTTATTTCCAAAGGGAAGTAAGGAAACATGAATTCCAAACGGGAGATCTGGTTCTCGGGAAATTCTTCAAAACAGAAGGAAAACCCAGGTCATCATGTGAGAGACCATATATAGTCAGCAAAATAGGAGGAAGCGACCATTACCACCTGAAAATGGGAGAAGGAATGGAATTATAGAAACCATGGAACGCGATTCATCTGAAAAAATATTTTGTATGAAGAATGTAAACAATCCGTTATAGTGAGACACTTTTTCCACAAGGGTTTTTCTCCATATAAAAATGATGACGTCAAATCTTCTTTCTTCAACTGAATTATAACTAAATGAAACTAAAGGTCTGAAAAGTTTTTGAGAGGGGCAGTTCATAAGTCATATTCTCAGAAGAAACTAAGGGCCTGAAAAATCCTTGGGAGGGGCAGTTCATAAGTCTTACTCTCTAAAAAATGAAGGACGTGAAAAGTCCTTCGGAAGGGCAGTTCATAAGTCCTACTCTCAGAAAAAACTAAGGGCCTGAAAAGTCCTTGGGAGGGGCAATTTATAAGTCCTACTCTAAAAAAAACTAAGGGCCTGAAAAGTTCTTGGGAGGGGCGGTTCATAAGTCATACTCTCAGAAAAATCTAAGGCTTGAAAAGTCCTTGGGAGGGGAAGTTCATGAGTCATACTCTCAGAAAAAACTAAAGGCCTGGAAAATCCTTCGGAGGGGTAGTTCATAAGTCCTACTCTCGAAAGGAACTAAGGGCATAAAAAGTCCTTGAGAGGGGCAGTTCATAAGTCTTACTTTCAAAAAAAAATTAGGAGCGTGAAGAGTCCTCGAAGGATAACCTGTAAATCCTACTCTCAAAAGAGAAAGAAGACTAAACGGAAGGAAGGACGGATCCATTACCTTGCAATGGGAAATAAATTCCAAACAGATGGAAAGTACAAATAGACAAAATAGGAATGAGATGTTATCGCCATTAGGAAAGAAAGGAAACACACATTGCTAAAAGATCACTTCATTAAAAAGAGAAACTACAAAATGAAGTACAAAAAAACAAAAACAAAGGCTAAGCTTCTCGTTCGCGAGTGGCTTCAACAAGAACCTTTGAAGTAGCCCCATGAGTCTCTATTATGAGATCAACACGGGTATCCCCCTCAGAATCAATGGAATCTTCAAGAAGGTGAACGAGAGGAATGTGAGGAGCTTGGTCAGACTTAGCATCGTGATAACCCAGAGAATAAGCCATCTTCTCAACCTTGTTGACAATGGCTTGGTACTGACCCCTCGAGACCAGTTTCCCGTTTCTTCACCTCAGCCAAAGTCACCTCGGTTGAGGAAAATTTCATCTCTATCACAGAAAACTTAGCCCCAGCCTCAACCAAAGCCGCCTCAGTTGAAATCAGCTTCTCCTCTGTCGCGGACAACTTGGCCTCAGCTTTAGCCAACTTCTTTTCAACTATTTCTAGATTTTCCCTGCTGGCTTCGGCTACCATCTCCGCTTCAATCAGAGATGCTTCCAACTTCACCCGTTCAACTATAGATGCGTTCAAGTCAGCAATCAAATGGGCATTAGCCTTAACCTCTTTTTGAAGCTCTCATTCGGTGATGATTGCATCATATACACGGTTAATCTCTCGGACGTCATTCATGCAGCTCGCCAGCTGAAGCTCCATCACACGCAATTCCGTCTGAAGCCCGTTATGATAGGTCACGACCTTCCAAAAAAAATAGCTGAGTGATTAACTGAGCAGTCGCAAACTAAAAGAAAAAAACAAATGAAAATGGTTAAGAGTTTTTACTTGTATTAAACCGTGACTAAGGCCAACGACCGTATCCACAACAGACATGTGACGCAGTGCAGCTGCATCCACATCTGACCTGATCCCCTTTGCCACGATGTGCAGAGGAAGGGAATCCTTGAGGAAGCTCACGGAATCTCTAACAGGCAGGGCCATCGAGAAGCGCACCCACTTCCAAATATCATCGTCCTCCGCAGGTATGCCTTGTGAACTGGTGGGAGGTGAAAACACCTCTGAAGAAGCGTGGGGGAAGAAGACTCCAATCCTGAAACATCCTCGTTTAAAGGGATTGAAGGATCAACCGAGGTTGATGGTGGCACAATAGATGGAAATGGGGGAGAAACCGATGGCACTTATTCATCTGGAATGCTGGTGGTCCTAGTTTTTGGTGAATATTCCTCTCCTCCCCGTCATCTATCCTAAACATATCGCTTTTGAGACGCTTCGACATCTCCAGTTCATTATATTAAAAATGGAAGACTGCGTCTTGTTCTTCTTCTTCCTTCTGCGCAGCTTCCAGCTGAGCCTTACTCTCTCTTACTTCCCGTTCAAAGTCTTCTCCTCCCGTTCTGATTCTAAGTCCTTAGAGGAACTGGTCTAGCTTACCCAACGAGAATGAGAAACAGAGATCGTAACGGGGATTGCCCGAGGAATTTCTGTTGCAGAGGTTGAAGGGGCAACAGACACGGTGATCGGAGTGGGTGCGACCGCGAATTCAACCCCTCTCCTTAGATCAATGAGATCTCTCCAGTCCCATTCTGGACAACTGTAAGCGGCGCAAAGACGGGCTGCAATGTCCTTCGGAACAAATGACCTCTTATTCAGGTTAAAATCTGCATGAAGAAACAAAATACGTCGGATAAAAATAATGATATAAATAATAATAATAATAATAATAATAATAATAATAATAATAATAATAATAATAATAATAATAATAATAATAATAATATAATAATAATAATAATAATAATAATAGGAAACAAGGGACTCATGCCACTTACTGAATCTCCCCCCAGAACTGGGGAAGGATCCAGCGGCCTTCGCCGACCCAATTCCCGCCGATTCAGAGAGTTTTTATGTCCCAACCTTTTTCGCCAAGTGGCAAATCAATGACTAAGTCCCCACATTTCTCAGTGGCACATGGGCCAGGAATTAAGAATTACCACGACGCTGGATGGAGTATACGGCGTGAATCTCATCCACTTCGATGGACAAATTGTTTCTCCTATTAAGGGCTTCTATACCTAAAAGAATCTTGTATGTACTAGGAGTATACTACGAAGGAGCAAGATGAAATGTACTAAAAAATTCTTGAAATAAAGGAGAAAAAGGAAGTTTTAGCCCTAATGCTATGTACATAGGGGCTAAGGAAATCTGGTATGGAGGATTACAAGGAAAAGATTTGGGTATCCCATCCCCAAAGCCACAAATAACGTCAGACGGGATGGCATCTTTTTGACGGGTGATAAAACAATCAAATTCGTCCTGATTCCTAACTAAGGGGACCGTAACCCAGAATGGTTTTCTGCCATAAATAAACCAAGAGGAGAAGAAAACAGAGGACGTGAAGCAGAAGAGAGGAGATGAAAACTTATAAAGTAAGGATTAAACGTGAAGAAGGAGAGGTGGAAAGTTGAGGCTCTATATGGGTAGCGGACGCAAGAACCCGACTCAAATTGGTTAATAAAATTCAAAATAAAAGAAGCCTTATGGCAGACAAACGGGCGTATAGAGGGATAGATGATGAATAAACGCGTCCAATCTGTCTGAAAGACAAGCCAGTGGCGACATGACAGCTGGATAAAAAGAAAACCCATCGGATCAGAAACGCACATGATGAAAGAGCCATAAAACGAAGAAACGCATAGGGAATGAAATAATGAAGCCCACGCGCACACGTGTCATTATGGGGTAAAACAAAATTAAATGCAATGGAGTTTCCAAGGAGCATGTCAGCAGCCCCACGAACGAGGCAATAATGATACATTATCTCATTATTTAAATATATTTATAACCTTTCTTGCACAACACTTAACTTAATATTTTACAGAATAAATGAGAATCCTAAATTGAAGAGATCAGACCAAGTATAACCGGTCCCTAAAAATGGGGCGCGTATTAAGAAGTATTCATTACACATCGACGAATATCGTCAAAGTGCAATGGGGGCAAATGAATAGGTGAAAAATACTTTACTACCACATGAAACAAAAGAAACCCATCGCCTCCAGGACGGGAAACCAACGTCTCTAGAATTGGAGGCCATCACCTCCAAAATGGGAAACCATCGCCTCCAGAACGGGAAACCAACGTCTTTAGAATGGGAGGCCATCGCCTCCTGAACGGGAAACCATCATCTCCAGGATGGGAAACCGACGTCTGTAGAACGGGAGACTATTGCCTCCAGAACGGAAAACCGATATCTCGAGAACGGGAGATCATTGCCTCCAGAACGGAAGTCGACATCTCGAGAACGGGGAACCATCACCTCCAGATTGGGAAACCGATGTCTTTAGAACGAGAGGCCATCGAGTCTAGAATGGTAATCAACATTCCGAGGATGGGAAATCATTACTTCCTTGACAGGACAGGACATCAGAGCAAAAAGGAGGATTCACATTGACAGTCAATTGGCCGTGATTGACTGGATAAGTTGCGTCATTCGGATAAGACAGATTGGTAAATTCACCAAATGGCTCTGACTAATTAACTCAGAAACACAGAGAATTTTCTTGTGGTAGCAGTTGATAGGGCGCCTGAGCTTGACAGATGAAAGATAAAGAAGAAAGGAGATCTCACGAATGAGTGTGATCCTAGGCCTGACCTCATCTAATGCTTTGATTATTATTTGACTATTTTTAGCTAAACTCATGTAATGAGAGGTCTATAAAAAGTCAATCTACTCAACAAAAGAAAGAGCTTTTTTGGGAACTCAGAGAATTTTTGGAATTATCAAATCCTTTTTTTATATTTCAAAAAAAATAATACAAGTTCGATCGATGTTAACATATTTTCCCTGATTTTTATGGAAGTCTAAGAAAAATCCTTACTTGACTAAAATATTTGCATATTCATAATAGTTTATGATAATAAATAGCAAAACTCCATTGACAATAACGTAGGACTGTTCCTGGATCTTTTATTACTCTTCAAACTTAGATTTGAATAGTAAACACTCAACTACTACCTTCTCATTCGTCTACAAGGCCCAAAAGCTTGTAGAATTGACGATAGAGAGAGAGTGATAGAGAGAGAGAGAGAGAGAGAGAGAGAGAGAGAGACCTTAGTTGGTGATATTAGAGAGGGAATAGAGTCCAAAGGAAGCAAGGAAAAGGAAGCGAAAGGAAAATTAGCCAAACCACATGGGGGATTGTAAAATAGGACAGAGACTTGTAGACACAGATGCCACGCCAATCTCCTTATCCCCTCATCTATATTCTACCAGTCAATTACAAAGCTTCTTATTAATTGTATCATGTATATCTCCCTTTCCTTATCCTTACTTGTTTTCCGCCTTTCACCGCACGAACTTGACTTAAATACCCTCTCGCATTTCCCCTAGCTAAACTCTAGCCTGCTTAGAAAAACCATCTCACTCGGATTGAAAATTTTCACTAGGTCTCCATGTAACTTGTGGTCATGTAATAATAAAATATTTTATTCATATTTTAATAATAAAAAAGAATGAACTCTATAACTATAATTTGAAAAAATTTCACATGTGACATTATGAGGATGTAGAAAAGTATTAAAAATTTATTGACGACTTTGTTGTTTTTAGTTTAACATCATCACAATATTTTTGAAATAAAGGTGTCTAATCTCACTGTATCTGTGAAATATTCTTTTAATGTGATTTATTAATTTAGTAATTTAGAGAATATGAGGTGACAGTTTGACGCTCATCATTAAGTTCTCACCTCACGCTTATGAGACCGTAGGTTCGAACCTCTTTTTTATTGAATTCAACTGTCACTGAATTGATAACTTTGTAAAGAAAAAAAAACTTGTAATCAACCTTTTTTATATTTTTAATTATTGGTGCGTCTGATCGAGGAGAAACGACTGACAGTAACAATTTTCCTATATAATGTACGAATATGCTCCTTACGAACTCAAAACTTCTTATGCTTGAACCCCACAATTTTTCTTATGCATGCATGTCCCTAAGGCACGCACATTGGAATTATGGAATTAGTAAGTTTTGCGAAACGAGTTAGGATGTTTTTGTAAGGAAATAGATAGAGAAAATATCTACGTGTAGGTCTGGCCCTCATGGACATGCATGCAAATAGTCACTTTCTTATGAACTTGGGTCGTTTAGCAGAACGACAAACAAAAAGTGTTTGATATTTGAACTGTTCCTACCCCACAAGCCTGAACACCTTTGTCATTCAAATGTTCATCACATAAAAGATATAAATCTACAAAAGCCATTTGCTTTTTAAATTATAAAGTGGGCGGTGTGAGTGTTTCCCATCTCTGTCTTTTTGCGGATTCTCTCTTTCATTTGATGGGTATATATACCACAATTCTTGTTTTTAAATATATATAGATATGGAGAAATTATTGAGGGGAGGCTACAATGTGGTTGTCTCTCCCGATGGTCATCACGAGGGTATATGGGCTCACAAAAGTGGACATATAATTACCCATGCACTACTACAATTTTGGCTTACAATGACAACCATATCATAGATACAATAACAACTCTCCGATCAAAGGAAAATGGTGTAGGGTGGGGGTAATTTGGATAAGATGACAGTTCAAAAATTAGCTGTCATCAATGTGTTATCTACTATGACAGCTACTTTTGGGTTGTTATAATAACTTCTTATAATCACAGTGGAAAAAACATGTCATCGTTCTACGGTATAAAAAAATTACTAATTATCTAAAAGTTCATTTTATTTATGAAAATACCATCCCATATAACCAATCCTAAACCTTAATTTTACTTTTTACTGTGTTATTTTTGTTTGACAGTGGCAGTGGCGATAGGCGATTCCCTCTTCCTGACCGGCACAGGTGAACTTCACAGTGGCTTCCAGGTGTGATTCGATGGTGAGATTCTACAGTGATCTTTCACGGTGAGCTTTCACTGCGGGTCGAGCAAGGTTGTCATCCTAAACTTTGAGCTAGCGACTGGGAAAAGGGTTTTCTCCCTCTGCGTGATTGAGCTGCCGACTCTTCTCCCTCTGTTTCTACAAATTCTTCTTCGATGGTGAGGGTTTTCTCCCAGCTCTTCTCTTAACCTCACTTCCTTCTTCCCATTACAAGAAACAAGGGCTTTAGCGACCAACATTTTAGTTGCTAAAGCCCTAAAAATTCATCGCGAAAGGCTTTCACGATGAAGTTATGTTCGTTGCGAACTTCGTTGCTTTTGCTTCAGCGAAAGTCTTTCGCGACAAAATACAGATCTCGTCGCGTTAGCCTTTAGCGATAAAAAAACTGGTCGCGAAACGCTTTCGCGACGAAAATAAATGTTGGTCGCGAAAGGGTTTTTGCCACCAAAATAAAACGGATCCAAAAATCTTTCGCGATGAAAAAAAATTTGGTCGCCAAAGGGTTTTCACGACCAAAAAAAATCTCATAGCAAAAACCTTTTGCCACTATCTTTTGTCGCGAAATGTTTTCGACGACCAAATTTAACATTACAAATGTTGTAATAACAACTAATATCACCTGTAATAGCAATTAATATCATCTGAAAATTTATTAACCCCGATATTTTTCTAAGAAATACAAATATTAATCGTTAATATAGTATTTCATTACAAAATATTTGAATCATAATTCATTACAGAATTCGGTTCACATATGTATCCAAAGAAAAATAAAGAAAATAGTATTTAAAGTTTGATGTTACAACTACAAAGCTTAACAAATATTCTAAAGCTCATGTTTTTGTTGTCGAGTCATTTTCAGGAGGTGGAAAACCGTTTTGATGAGCCCAAGCGAGTAAGCTTTGTAGTTGGTTGTCCATCAACTTGATTTGTTTCTTTAATTCTATATTTTTAACTCCAACTCGACTCTTTTTCTTGGAAGATGTCAGTGGGGCTCAATGTCCAAGACCTTTATTTCGCCCGAGGACTTCTTCAACTATCTCATCTTCGGAGCGAGGTGTGGCATCCTCAGTGATAGGCTCATCTCATAAAGCACACATGTGTTCATGTGTAACATCATAATGTGCCAAGCTTTAAATTAAAACTAACAATATTATCAAGACAAGGAGCATCAATTCAGAAAATATTCAAAAAATCATCTAACACGTGATAAGTCCCCCCTCCACCCACCCACCCACACACACATTGAAACTAGCACTATTATCAAGACAAGGAGCATCAATAAGAAAATATTCAAAAATCATCTAGTACGTTTAGATACAAAGTGATAAGCCCCCCAACACCCACACCCACATTGAAACTAACACTATTATCTTTAGACAATGAGCATCAATTCATAAAATATTCAAAAATCAACTAACATGCTCATATACAAAGTGATAAGCCCCTCCCCCCACACCCACATTGAAACTAACATTATTATCTTAAGATAAGCAACATCAATTCAGAAAATATTCAAAATTATGTTACACGCTCAAATACAAAGTAATAAGCCCCCAACACACACATCCACATTGAAACTAACACTATTATATTTAGACAATGAGCATCAATTCAGAATATATTCAAAAATCAACTAGCACGTTCAAATACAAGGTGATAAGCTCCCCTAAACACCGACACACACATTGAAACTATCATTATTATCAAGACAATGAGCATCAATCAGAAAATATTTTAGAGGGGTTACTCACATATCTTTCGTGAGTCGTATCATTCTGCCAACCTTTTGTAGCACTGAAATGCGTGTTGTAAAATATTTTAATGCAAGTAGGTGCTACCCCAATTGAAGCTTCATATCCAAAATGCAACAAAAGTTGAATCATTAATTATTATATACTAAACATTATTAAGAGTACTAAAACAATATTTTGATTCACCTGACAAAATCGATGATTAAGAAAAGATACATTCCATCCATCATGATTGTATGGAAGGTTTTGACAGTTTTGAGAATTGGGTTTTGAGCGTACCTATAATAAATGAGTTTTATGATTGAAGTAATTAGTCAAATAATCAAAATGTAATAAATAAGCTTTGATAATAGGAATTATTTCAAATTTCTCTGTCTCCCAAACTGTGCATAACCAATCTCAATCATCTTGTGATGCACCCTTATAAGGATGTCGTCGTGCTATTATTGGATCTTTATATTTTTTGTGATATCAATGCAATGTGTACTTGTGTCCCTTGTATGTGTTCACTGCTTCAAATTTAATCCAATCGATCATAGCATTACTGATCGATTCAAAAGTAAAATAGACCTCCAATAATTTTTTTATTATCAGTCACGCAATAAAAAAAATATAACAATAAATAGATGTATTATTATTACCTATAGCCTACCAATTATAACTACCAGGAATTCTTCAGGCATGGACCAACCCTCATATTGAAGTGGTGTGAATTGTCGTACAAGGCACTAATCCTTCAGGCATATTGGACCAACCTTCATATTGAAGTGGTATGAATTGTCGTACAAGGGCACCAATCTCAAGGTTGAATTGGACGATCCACTTTCCAACAGGTCTAATAACACCCATGAGGAGGAGTATCGATTGGTAATTTTCTGAACTGGCTCACTAGCCTCTCCAACTCAATCCTTATTATTGGCCTGTGAACCCTTCTCACACTCCCCGAATAAGATGAAGCCCCTACAACAAAATAAATAATAAGAAACCATTATAAGAAGAACTATTACAAAGTGTATATATCTGTTTGGGAACCATCTTTATTAGTAGAAGATCCTACAACAGGATCTAGATTTGGAAGAGGAGTATTTCTTCCGGGAGACATTAACTTGCATAAAGATAAGTGGTATGAAAGAAGATCCTAAACATGTTATTGCTTACAAAATAAATTAAAGCAAATTTAAGAAGATATGACATGTGGATTGTAATAAGACATTTTCTTGAGGAAAAATACCGTGAGGACTCCTTAAAAACCTCCAAAACATATACTATGTAGGTTTTGTAACTAACAAATGTAAATGTTGTAGATTGCTAATACCAAAGCCACTGAAATAAAACCATAAGCAACATGGCACCATTTGAATAATTAATCCAGACTAGCATTAAATTTATGATCTTGATAAGTTAAAAATGAAAATCACATATCATATCACCACTCCTCCATAAACTCAATACCCAAGTAACCCCCTTTGAACAAACCACACATGAGGATGTTAACCTGCCTTTTCTTTCTCTGCCATGGATAACCCTGATTCCCAATCATCCATTCCAAGTCCATATTTTTCTAAAACCGATAGATTTTCAGAGGTGGGTTCTTCACTACCCACATAGCAATTATCTTTGTGGGTAATCCACTTTTATGGTAGTGGTAGATGGTGTTCATGGAGAAATGAATATGAGGCAGATGTGAATTCTAACACCCCATTCCCTTGAAGATCTTCAAAGGGTAGGGGCATGATTTCATCTAAGAATAAAATCAAGAGAATAGACAGATCTAATAACCCAAAACCCTTTTAGTTTTCAAGAGAAATAGCAAAATTTGAAAAATCGCAGAGAAAGAAAAATCGAAGAAAAACTCCAAAACCCCTATGTCGTCCCCTTAAATGACAAAAAAAATCACAAAAATTGAAGAGAAATCTCATAGAAACATTGAAACGTACCTCAAGATATCAAATAGAAAACATATCTCAAGTATGGGCATCCAGACCAAATAGCTGATGTACCATCAATAGAATGTGGCATAAAATTGGAAAATCAAGTGAGAAAAGAAGTACTAGGTATAGATCTCTAACAGGGAGGAGATCTGTCTCGGTGGAGCTCTATCATGGAGGAGTTCTCTATCGCGGAGGAGCTCGGTCGTGTAGGAGCTTTGTTGCGGAGATGACGTAGACAAAGCTAAGGAGGTGAGAGGGAAGCAGCTGGTTTTGTCAAAGGCTTGTGAGGGCAGGGGAAGCAGAGACATGTTAAATTAAGGGAAAGAATGAAAACAAAATGTGTACCAATTGCCGATGAAAACAAAATTTGGTCGGTAAAAGAAAAACTTTTATCGACCAAATAAATATTTCGTCGATAAAAGCTCTACTTTTACCGATGAAATATAAAATTCATCGGTAAAACGCATGAAAAAACTGGCTCCCTTCTTTCCAGGTAAAATGTATTGCCTATGGTGACTAATTATTTAGTTGGTCGTCAAAAATGAGCCTTTTGCGATGAATTTACTTTCGTGGCTAAAACCTTTATTTTTTGTAGTGTCCCCATTAATTGGAATCTTCTATCAGTGAGTATTTCTAAGGCTACACTTCTACGAGTCGAGAGGGGGTTATTCCCTCCAATTAATTCATTTAGTTTTTTTAATTTTCGTCGGGATGTTGAAAATTTGTGATTATTGCTCAGAGTTTTGAGGTTTGTATGTTGTGGATATGGATTTTTTTAGAAGATGAATATGCATTATTCATTGTTTAATTGTATTTGGAAAATATTTTATTCAAATAGAAATCCAATTATTTGTTGTTTAGTCTCATTTTTGAACTCATGTATATTCCATAAACACAAGACTTTTGTATGTATTAGTGTGACAATAACCGTGAGGTTTAGCTCAATTAGATATACCATATGATTGCACAATAGAAACTACGAGTTCAATCTATTTTTCATGACCACTGAAAGGATAATAAAAACTATGCTAGTTGTTTAGATTGTCCCTTAACGTAATTAACATCATCTAATTCTCATTTATCTATATTGAGTGATGCTTTTCTAGTTTTACTATTAACTATGGCTCAACACTTAGTCACTCTTTTATCTCACTTGTGATCTCTTAATTAATCTAGAATACGTCTAGCTCTCTAGCTAGAATCAATATGCATGTAATTGACTTGAGATCCTTGTTTTCAGGGACGTTGATATACATGGATAATGAGTGATAACGAGTATGTTAGCTCTAATGGAATGATGAAGCTAAAGGGAAAATTAGAAAAAGAAAAAAAGAGTAGAGGGCCTATCAAGGAAGATCCTACAGCCAACTCAACGCCAGCTCACAATCAACAGACATAGTAAAATCAACAAAGATTTGTGGAAGCATAATTCTAGGATCAGTTTCTTATTTAGTTGTAACTTTCTGTAAATATAGAATTTACGTTACTGCTTTCCATAGTTAGATTGTTCAAATGATTTGTATAAAAACCTGCTATGTACATCAATATATTTTTATGAGATTTAGAATTCTTAAAAGCCAACAGCAGTGTTAATCCTTTATATGGTTTCAGAGCAGTCGGTCTCTAACGAGATATACTTTCCTTCGAAATGAATACACTTCCTGGGTCCTCCTCTGTCAATCCGATTATTACCATCAACGCTTCCACTACCATCAATGAAAAACTTACGCCTGCTACCTTCCCTCAATGGAGAGCCCAATTCGAAGCACTGTTAATTGGCTACGATCTCATCGATTTTGTTACTGGCAAGCTTACATGTCCGGTCATAGATGCAGAAAAT
This sequence comes from Datisca glomerata, assembly GCA_003255025.1. Classification (NCBI taxonomy): domain Eukaryota; kingdom Viridiplantae; phylum Streptophyta; class Magnoliopsida; order Cucurbitales; family Datiscaceae; genus Datisca; species Datisca glomerata. The sequence goes on from QANY01002375.1 coordinate 785,779, forward strand.
TATGCCACCTCTAAAGCAGCGAATTCCCACTGGATTCGCCAAGATAAACTCATCCTCCATGCTATCATTGCGTCCACTTCCCCTGCCATCACTCTACTTCTTGTATCCTGCAAAACCTCCCATAATGCTTGGACAACACTCACTCGTCTATATGCAGGAAAATCCCGAACCCGTGCGATGCAACTCAAGGAGAATCTTGCATTGAACACTCATGGCAGTCGTTCGGTCACTGCCTTTCTGCATGCAGTCAAGATAATCGCAGATGAGCTTGCGATTATTGATCATCCCATTTCGGATGATGATTTAACTCTCTACATCTTAAATGGATTGGGTCCCGAGTTTTGTGAAATCGTTGCACCAATTCGTGCTCGAGAATCCTCTCTAAACTTTGAGGAACTTCATGATCTCCTTGTTGGTCATGAAAATTATCTTCGGCGACTGGAAACCAACTCTACGCAGCAGTTCGTTGCAACTGCAAATTATTCATCTCGGTCTGGAGGAACAAACAACCATGAAAGCCAGCATCGTTCATCCTCCACCAACAAAAGCCGAGACAACAAAAAAAGGTGGGCTTCGAATTCGGGTACCAGAAAATTCAAACCCAAGTGCCAACTATGTGACCAAGTGGGCCATACGGCCAAAACTTGTTCCAAACTTGGATCCAGTCCTGTCACTGCCAACTGTGCAGCGTCCACTACGTCCAAAGATCACAAATGGCTTGTTGATTCCGCCGTATCTCACAACATGACAACGTATCTTTCCAATCTTTCGATTCACTCTGAATATGATGGTACTGATGAAGTAGTAATTGGAGATGGGTCAGGTTTGCCTGTATCTCATGTTGGTTCACTATCTTTTACATCGTCTAATCGTATTTTTCATCTCAAAGATACTTTATGTGTTCCCACCATAAAAAAAATTTAATCTATGTTCATAATTTCACCAAACATAATGATGTTTATCTTGAATTTCATCCATCTTATTTTTTGGTGAAGGATCGGATCACGGGGGCGACACTAATCAAAGGCGCATGTGAAGATGGTGTGTACTCCTTGCCGGAGAAGCTAGCTATGGCATCCAAAAAAATCACAGCCTATGTTCATGAACGTACCACCACAGATGGTTGGTACAAGAGACTTGGTCATCCATCTTCTAAAATTGTCAATCATTTAATTCGGGCTTTTTCATTACCTACCAATAAAAATGCCAATAAAGCTTTATGCAATGCGTGTTCCCAAAATAAAGCCCATTGTCAACCGTTTCATTCTCATGGTTTAACTAGTCAAGCACCACTTGAGTTAATTTATACGGATGTTTGGGGTCCCTCACATGACATTGGTCTTGATGGCTCAAAATATTATCTCATTTTTATTGACCATTACACTAAATATATCTGGCTCTATCCAATGTCTACAAAATCGAGTGTTCAAATTATTTTTCCTCAATTCTGACATCTTGTGGAAAATAGATTTAACACTCGCATCAAGAGTCTATACTCTGACAACGGAGGTGAATACATTGCTCTAAAATCCTATTTTTCGGTTCATGGTATTGGTCACTACACAACCGCCCCTCATACTCCCCAACAAAATGGCATGTCTGAAAGACGACACCGACATCTTGTTGAAACCGGTCTCACTCTTCTCACAGATGCAAATTTACCTCGCTCATATTGGCCTTATGCCTTTCAAACAGCTGCATATCTAATTAATAGAATGCCAACTGCAACCTTGAGTAACCGAACTCCATTTGAGAGGCTTTTTAATCAAACTCCAGATTATCTCAAACTCAAACAATTCGGTTGTCTTTGCTTCCCATTGACCCGGCCATATAATAAACACAAACTTGAGCCCAAAGCCAAGCCGTGTATTTTTGTGGGCTACTCACTCTCTCAAAATTCATACCTATGCTTAGAGCCCACAACCTATCGTGTATACCACTCATGACATGTGCTATTCGATGAAAGCAAATTCCCCTTTACTGAACTGTGCCCTAAATCCCGTGAGATCCGGACCACTCCACCATTCTCTGCTGAAATTGATCATCCCGTATTCCTCTCTCTGCCGACCAATCTGTCCCAATCGCTGCAGACTAATCAGCTCCAATCTCTACCGACAATCACGCCTCAATCTCTGCCGCATGCTGCTCCTCCTGCATCGGGTCCTCACCAGACTTTGGCGCCTCTGATGGACTTGTCTCCTCCACCGATTTCTCACCAGGTATGTGTTCCTCCCTCCTCTTTATCTGATTTGCCTATTATTTCTCCCATAAATAATCCACCCCCATCCGGTTCTGAAATACCACATGTGACCCGAAGCCATAATATGGTAACTCGTTCTATGAATAATATTTATAGACCGAAAAGATCATTTCTGGTCACTAGGCATCCGATCCAACCCTCCTTGGAACCAAACACAGTTAGTGAGGCCCTATCTGATTCTCGGTGGAGAGATGCCATGTCCTCTGAGCTCACAGCTCTCATGCGCCATGGTACATGGCAGCTGGAAATTCCTCCACACAGATGCAATATTATTGGATGCAAGTGGGTTTTTCGGATAAAAAGGTTGGCTGATGGTTCAATTGAATGGTATAAAGCGTGATTAGTCGCCAAGGGTTTCAATCAACGACCCGGTCTGGACTATAAAGAAACTTTTAGTCCCGTAGTGAAACCTGTTACCATCCGTACTGTGTTGTCCATTGCTGTAATAAATAGTTGGTCACTTAGACAACTTGATGTCAATAATGCATTTCTGCATGGACATCTTACAGAAAAAGTATACATGAAGCAGCCCCCTGGCTTTCGGGACCCAGAAAAACCAGACCATGTTTGATGTCTTCGCAAGGCTATATACGGTCTCAAACAAGCACCCCGTGCTTAGTATTCTGCTCTTAAGCAAGCACTGATTCATTTTGGATTTCTGAATACCAAGTCTGACTCTTCTCTGTTTGTTTACACTGCTGGTTCAATAATTGTCTATTGCTTAGTGTATGTTGATGATTTAGTCACCACAGGAAATGATTCAAACTTTGTGGCAAATATTATTACTCAGCTTGGCCAAAAATTTTCCATCAAAGATCTGGGTCCCCTGCATTTCTTTCTTGGCATTAAAGTTATTCCTACAAGTCATGGACTGTTCTTAACACAGCATAAATATGTCCGTGATCTCTTGGCTAAAACAAACATGGATGGCGCTAAGGATGTTACAACTCCATTATCAACCTCGCTTGATCTAAAACTGGATGATGGCACTTCAGCAGTAGATTCAACTGAGTATCGTCGTGTCATTGGAGCCCTGCAGTATCTCTTTCTAACTCGACCTGACATCAGCTTTGCAATCAACAAGTTATCTCAGTTCATGCATCGTCCCACTCTGACTCACTGGACAGCCACAAAATGATTACTTCGTTACTTGAAGAACACGATCTTTCATGGCATAACCATTAAAAAAAACATCAGTCCAACACTTACATGCTTTTCTGATGCTGACTGGGCAGGAAATCTGGATAATAGAAGTTCCACCTCCACTTACCTCATTTTACTTGGTACCAATCTCATCTCATGAAGTTCAAAGAAACAACGAGCAATTGCACGGTCATCCACCGAAGCTGAATATAGGGCGCTGGCCACTGCAGCATCTGAGTCTATGTGGATACTTTCACTGTTTCAAGAAATGAAGTTCACACTCAAACAGCCACCCTTATTGCTTTGTGACAATTTAGGTGCCACAAATCTTAGCTTCAATCCAATTCAGCACTCAAGAATGAAGCATATTCAGATAGACCTTCATTTCGTCAGGGATTTGGTTCAAAAAAATGTTCTTCAAGTGCGACATGTCCATACCAATGATCAGCTGGCAGACTTACTCATAAAGCCTCTCTCACGTCAAAAAACAGATCAACTCAAAATCAAGATCGGACTTACTGATGGCAGCCCGTTCTTGCGGGGGCGTATCAAGGAAGATCCTACAGCCAACTCAACGCCAGCTCACAATCAACAGACATAGTAAAATCATCAAAGATTTGTGGAAGCATAATTCTAGGATCAGTTTCTTATTTAGTTGTAACTTTCTGTAAATATAGAATTTACGTTACTGCTTTCCATAGTTAGATTGTTCAAATGGTTTGTATAGAAACCTGCTATGTACATCAATATATTTTTATGAGATTTAGAATTCTTAAAAGCCAACAGCAGTGTTAATCCTTTATAGGGCCAACCATTATGGCTCATCTTACTCTTGATAGAAGTAGTGGTGATAGAAAAGTTATTCCTTATGATCAGAGAGGTCAACCAATATGCCCTATAGTTATTGCGAACACTATGCCATAATATATGATATCCAGTTTTCTGTTTACAGTTTACATTGAAAAAAATTTCCTCTTATTCTCTTGGAGATTGAATGCAATATCGAATTGCTAAAGTTCTGAAAATTAAATGTTTGAACAATTGTTGTTTACATAACAGTTTGCCATTGGATTTTTTTCCATAGTTGATGTCTCATTCTGGATGGGTAGCTTTTATTGCATTTTCCATTAATTTTTTGTTCATTATACTATTCTTAATTATATATGTTTTCACTTGCAATTGTGAATCAAATGATACATAATTTTGGAGTCACGAGCTACATAGTAAATCAAGGAAAGCTCTAGCAACTTATTTGGACTAAAGTTTTCACGTTTCATCTATCGGCCTCTCTTGTAAATTATTGTTGCCTCGGTAAATTTAATAAAATTTGTGTAATTTCTCTGTTTTCAAACAATTGCCTGGTTTATTCCTAAGTTGTAGTTGAACTTTCTATCTTGGTTTGTTGACTATACCATTAGACGCGTTTGAGAAGCTGTGTAACTTATTGGCAAGGGATTGTTCACTACAAGAAAATCTATCTACGGTGACTCTTTATAACCTTCGAAAGAGAAATGGCGACAGTTAAAGAACCGCCGGGACCGCCGTCGTCAGGATTGAATCACCGACGGTTTTCACAAACATCTGAGGAACATCACGATAGAGACTCTAACGCGATGGTTATTTTATCATTTGAGACGGTTTGAAACCGTCACTAAATAGTATCTACCGCGACATTTTTTTGCGACGGTTATAAGATCGTCGCCATTTATCTAAATGACAGCTCGAGAACCATCACTAAAGAAGGAGTCTAACTGCAACAGTGTTAAAACCGTCGCTAATTTGTTCTCGACCAATTTTTTACGAAGGTTTTTAAACCCTCGTAAAAACACTACTTGCACAGACTCATTCCTATTTCTGCTTATTCCCAAAAATTCCTGCATATTAACATAATCTTAACATGGTATATATTACCATAATAGTCAAAGCAGTATCATTCTATATATTTGCAGAGCGCATAATTATAACGTATTAAATCCTTAATTAGATATCTAAAATATAATAGATTATCAAAATTAAGTTTCGCCTATAATACAAAATTAAGACTTAGTATGAGTAAACATGTAATAACTATTTAAAAACTTGGTATTAATATTACAACTTACACTTACTACAACGTTTACAATCTCTTCATTTACATTCGTTCCATATTTCCGTTCATGTGAGGTTGCAAATAGCTCTGTTCTTAAGGGCTCTCTTTGAATCTCTTCTGTCTATAAAATGAGAACATATGATTAAATATACTTAAAATAAAGCTGATTAAAACAATTATAAAGTTTAGAATTTACCATTTCTGCTCTTTTCGTTGGTATACTGGTCTATCCCAACGTGTGAGGGTGTTTTAGTTTGTTCCGTGATTTTCTGTTAGTTGTAGCTTGCTTCTATTTTTACAAAAGTTAATTTATTTCCTTCTTCTCAGTACCATTTACGAATTATCGCAACAAAACTCTCTTTTGGAATAGCATCATTTTTATGTTCTAATGCCTCTTCATCTATTTCATATGTCGCCATATATTCATTTTTTATTCTGCTCTTCTCATCCTTCCATCTTGTATTTATGGATGTCAAAACATATGCCTTATGACATTCTTCTACGGTATATTTAGACTACAAAAGATCAATATGCAATCAATATATATGTATATCTGTATATATATATGTGTGTGTGTGTGTGTGTATATATATATATATATATATATATGTATGTATATATATGTATGTAAATGAACATACAAGTAACCATACCCTTCACTATTTCCCACGCTTGATCTTTATGATACCGCGACATATGCCTCCAATCATATTGTATGAGAAAAATATTATGTCGTCTAGCAACGGTACCACAAAAGCTTGTACTCTCTTTATTAGCACTGATGACCTGACCTTGGGCATTGAAAGCCACATGTATTCTATCCTCGCCTGATTTGGCCCAAGATGTCAACTACGTTCGTCCTCGTCTACGCTGCTTAGATGGTTCTATTAACAAAATATTGAATAACATTATATGATAATTAAATGAAACATTATTTTATTATCTCAATCAATTTGAATAAGAGCGAACAAACCTTCTGTATTCATATTCATATCATGATGTGGATTTGATCCTCCAGATTCGGTAGGAGAGTCAATATCCAATCAAGTATCTGAACATGATGATTGACGTTTCGACGAGGTCATGGTGTAATCCTGCACATGTTAATCATTATGACTATATCTAACTTAAAAATATTTTATAACTAAGAAAACATAAAAAGATACCTATTTATGAAATATTCAATCACATTATTCAGAAAAGTGTTAACATGATCACTGTTATAATCATATGCCATGTCTTCAAATGTCAAACCATCAACATCTACTCGAAATAAGTTCACTTCTTCTAGACTTTGTCTGTTGAGAACTTCGTCGTTATGATGGATTTCGGTGTCACTTTCCAGCTCTAGTACTCCCATGTCATACAAATCTCTAGGCTTTTTATGGACAACTACATGCAAGTCTTTCTCCTTTGGATTATCAACATAATATACTAAACGTGCTTGTGTGAAAAGATAAATGACACATGCTTCAAATGCTCTCCGGTATGGGTCAAACATGAAAAATTAACAAGTGTAAGCCCATATCGATCAGTCTTTACTCCAATGCCTTCAGTAGGGTCAATCCAATCACATTTGAATAAAATCACTTTGAATTCTCATAATAATTCATCTCAATGATATCTTTAGAATGCCATAATAAGTCATCTCTCTATCTCCTATATTTGAATATCTAAGAGAAATATGTGATCATTATCCAAATATTATAGATGACCCATAAAGCAATACTAATTACTATGATTCAAGCGTATATGATGTGTGTCAAATGTACAATGAGGGCATGCAAGATGTGAATGCGTATTCCATCCAGACAAGTTGTTTTACATAGGAAAATCAATGACGCATGCATTTTAAACATTTCCTTCTACGATGCATCGTATGTATTTACACCAACCTCCCATAATTCTTTTAGTTCTTCAATCAACGGTTGTAAATACACATCAATATTATTACCTACCATCTTAGGCCCAGAAATGAGCATAGACAGTACGAATTTGTTTGCTTCATGTTCATGCATATCCAAGGAGGTAAATTGTATGGAATCAAGATTACAGCCAAGTACTGTAACTCATACTCATGTTTCCAAATGGGTTGAAGTCATCACTAGCTAACCCAAACCTAACATTACGTGGTTCTAAAAAAATTCTTTGAAGTTATCATAAAAAACCTTCCAAGCATCTGAGTCAGCAGGATGTCTCAAAACATCATCCTTAGTGCATCCATCATGGTGTCATCTCATACTTTCAGCGATTTTAGAGGACATGTATAATCTTTACAATATGTGTATTTTAGAGGAAAGTAATGCAATACTTTGGTAGGTATTTTCTTCACTTTCTTCTTTCTTTGAGACATACAATTTGTTTCATTGGTAACCCATCTTGAAATACCACAATGATCACATACTTGGTCTTTCTCTTTTTCTTTCCAATACAACATACAATCATTAGGGCACGCATCTATTTTGTCATACCCAAGTCCTAACTTCCGAATCAGTTTCTTTGCTTCATAAAATGTATTTGGAAGTTGAACACGAATGCTCTATTCAACAATTCAAGAAGGGAAGAACGTGATTTGTCACTCAATCCATCAAGACATTTAATGTGATATAGGTTCACAATAAATGACAGTTTTGATAATTCTTCACATCCAGGATATAGTGGCTGATTACTATCTTTAACCAAATCGTAAAAGTACGTAACATCAGAATCATCAGTGAATTCCCTCATTCTTTCATCTGCATCAACAGCCGGTTGTTGTGATGGAATAGAGTCTGAACCATGTTCATTGTTCAACAAATTACCAAATGCATCATGCAACAAATCTTGCTTATCATTATCATCCTCTTGACATGGTATTGGTGCTTCTGCATGTACCCTATTATTAACAATGACTTCAGATGACGTATCATTTCCTGATGAAGTAGCCACCATTGACTCCCCATGAAAATACCAACATGTATAACCACTTATAATCCCATTACATATCATGGGTTCACATACGACGTCTCTAGTCTTATGATAACAATGAATACACCATTAACAAAGATACGATATATATCCATCACTCAATTCTCTTTCAAAGGAAAAGTTCAGAAACTTATCTACTCCATCTTGATATGCCTTACTAAATCTTGGTTTTTCATCCAACTCTTATCCATTGCAGCTCGCAAAACTTAAAGAAGACCAAACAAATAGAATAATCAAATTTAATGCTACACCTTTTCTCCTCTGCGTTATAATCTTAAAAGATATTTTATAAATGAATCTTCAGTTGTCCAAATCATGTTATATTTAAGTAATTTTTCAAAGTATTTCTGAAAAATCCAAAGAAATTAAAACTAACTGCCGATTTCAGTGTAATTAAGAACATATTTGTTTCACCATTAATTTCCCTTTAGGATTTAAAATCTGTTTTTATAAAAAAATACTTAAGAAAATTCTTGAGGACAAGAATAACCCCAAGCACCGAGTCAAATGTTCTCTCCTAATATTCTATGGGAAAGTTCAACAATGAAAGCGCACAACACGCGCTTTGTCAATGCTATCATATTTTAAATAGTAGGGACCCAATTGAAGTTGTCCAGACTCCACATTGGATCTACTATACAAAATGCAGAATATTGAGCAGTAGAAAAAGAGAAGGAAGAAAACAAACATACAGAATTAAAAACACTCACAGCCAAAGAGGGAAAATTGGGTATTCATTTTCCTTTGTATTTTAGTTGGATTCGTTCCAATAGAAACAAAAACATTCATAAAAATAATAACCCTTAATATTAAATAATCCCTAAAACAGAACAATTAAAGGTAAATAATCTCTAAAACCACAGAACAATCAAAAGTAAATAGACCCTAATGCTCTCTCCAACAGATTGCAAGAACAACCAGAACCAAAACCACATAAACCCCAACATAATCATTAATGCTCTCTCTAAGGCCAGCATAAAATCGAAAACAAAAACAAACCCACAAAAATACACCACGAAAACAGCTAAAATTCATAAATCTTTCCCATTAAACCCATCATAATAGAACAACACAGATAATTAAATAGGAAAACTGAAACTTACCGACCAATTTAGCAGGAAACCCACGTACATATTAGGGATGGGCTGGGATGAGCTATGGCGAGGAGGACACGATCTGAGCTACGGCTAAGCTACCTCTGTCGAGGCTAAGATCGCCTGTCGAAGTTAACGGAAGATGAGGACCACGAGTTGAGCTACAGCGAGGAGGACACGTAAGATGAGGACCACGAGGCTGAGATCGAGCCTGAGCTACGCCGGTAAGGATGACCACCGTACGGGGCTGAGATCGTGTGTCATTAAAGTTCGCTGGTGCGGGAAGAAGGGGAAGGCAGGGGGAAATGGGGAAAAATCTAGGCGCGGGTCGTTAAATTAATTTAGGAAATTTTTTATTGCTACGGTTTTAACATATCCTGATGGTTCAGTCAACCCGTCGGCAAAGCCGGCCGAGTTTCTCATCCAAATGCGACAGTTTGGCCAAACCGTCACAAAAAAACCTAACAATCACCTCTGTCTCAACAATTAACCTAAATCGTCACAATATGTGTGTAAAAAAGGTTTATTCCCGACGATTCATTAAAACAGTCAATATATCTTAGACAATATCGACGATCTGCATAAAACCATTGGAATAGATCCTACATTTGTGACGGTTAAGTAAACTGTCGCAATTACTTCTCCTTTTAAACAATTAACGAGGGTTTAACAAACCGTCACCGAATAACCATCGCAATATTAAGCTTTTCTTGTAGTGATTTAGGATTGATGTTATATATTGGCAGCAAAACTATTTATGATTTATGATTTATATTATTGGTTGGGAACCATCTGGGACTGGTATTATATATTGGCTACGAAAATTTGAAATAAAAGCTTTTATTTTTTCCTAGAATTTTAGATGAGGGGATTCCCAGTCGTTTATTTATTTTTCATGGCACTCAATGACGAGAAATGACCGTCATCTATTATGTCTGTGAAGAAGCTTTAGATGATGAGGATTCATCATCATCTAACTGCTTTTCATGGCAGATCAGATGACGAGGAATCCCCATCATCGTAGAGGCTTTTAATGACGGTTATTTTATAAACGGTAACGATGATCACCTGAAAGATGTCACTGAGTTAGTCATCATTAAAGGGTTTTAATGACAATTTTTCATCATCATCTAAACTCATTTTTGTTGTAGTGACGTAGCAAGCGTCTGGAGTGATGGCCCCTCCTTATAATTTCACATGGATATGTGATTATTATTTTTCATATTCACAATTTTATTTATTTTCATACTATGATTTATAAACAATAGTGCTACGATTATGATTTGCCTACCAAAAAACATAATTGTCAATTCCATTTTAATGGTTAATTTATTTTTTTGAAAGAAATGAACCTTCAAGATATTCTAGTGTTCCGTTTTTGTTCTTTAGAAATATATTTTAGACATAAAATAATGTTAAAAAATATTTATAACCAGTATAAGTAACAAAAATTTGACTCATTACTTATTAGCATACAAGAAAAAATATGTTATTTTTAACACAACATATAAATCCCATTAAAAATCAATATGCAAAAAATAATTCTTTTTATCATAATTTGATTTGAATCTTAAAATTTTAATTTATTTATTTTATTCCTCTATTCAAAATAATAAATATCAATCCAGAATCACTTACATAATTGAATAACTATTGTTTTAGCTAAAAACTGCCACAGTACAGATGTTGCTCTCTTGTGCTAAGTGTGAGAGTCCACCTAACTGGGAAGATTTGCTGGAGTGACGTTATACGAGTTCCTTCCTCTTTATGGTGGTTGTACTCTTCCTCCTGACTGGGGCTCCTCACTGCCTCAACGTCTACAAAACACAGACAAAGAACCCTAAAGTCGAGGAATCGGGGTGGTTGTCCCGCCTAAGAGCCTTCGATACCTAAGTCAGTCAGTCATTTATAACCACTGAGAGCAACTTCCTATCGCTTTTATTTTTATTCTTATGTTTGTTTATGCTATTTCTCCAAATTTTACTCAAGCTTGTTGAACCTTCTTTAAAAAATTTGTCCCATCTATAATAAATTTGTAGAAATCATTGAAAATTCATTTCTATTCTAGGTTTAGTTTACAAGTTATTTTTGTATTATGAAATGGGTAAATAAATTTATTACTTATTGTTTATAAAATTTTTACATAGTAGGGAGTCATTTTAATTTTTTTAAAGCGCATTTACAAATATGATTGAATGTAAACTGACGATGATGTTCTTTTAGCCACACTCTAACAAAGATAATGGATTGATGAAAAATATGATACATTAGAATGTAGTATAGCAATAAGTAAAAAAATGTATTAACTAAGTAAACTATATGTTTATTTATTTATAAGTAGATGTAATTAAATGATCAAGGGGTATGGGGATCTCTCATTCCATATTTGTTTTGAAAAAAATAAAATAGAGAGAGAGTAGGTTGTGCACAAAAAAAATGACAGTATGATTTTTTTGTTATAATGTGTTTAAAATAAAATTATTTAAGAGAATTGGATAACTTTTGCATACTATTAAATTAGTGGGCTATTTTTGTTCATAAACTTTATTTTAGGCTTATTCTTGCCATTCTCCCTTAACTCAAAATCCAAACCATATTAAAAAAGTCCAAAATAAAACTAAGTCACTAAACATTCTTTACTTACTCTCCTTCTGTTAAAAATGTTAAATTTCACTTATACCCATCAACTTTGAGCTATTGATACTTTAGACCCATAAACTTTGAAATAAATAACAATACTCCAACTTTCAAATAGGTCAAATCGGTTCTTCTCCATCAATCTCTTTAGCGTCCAAATTAACATTAGATGTTAGTAAATTTTGATGCTGAAATCATAATGTCCTTTCTCTGTAAAAGTGAAGAAGCTGAGTTTAAAGAGAAGTCACAGAACCAATGGTCTTAGCTAAACGAGAATCCATAAAAATCTTAGTTTTCCAGGGTTAGGAAAATGCCATCTACTTTTATCAAGATTTATTTATATGTTTCGAATGGAGAGTTTATGGTCTAGAGTTTTGGAATGGGTTTTGCTAATTGCAAGGGTTGGGTTATAAATATGAGATAAAATTTATCTGTCGAGAAAATTTTGTTAGGTCAATTTAACCTTTTACTTTTCTAGCATGCTCTTGATATAGTAAACCTTTTACTTTTTCTATTGAATCTTTTAGGAAATTATATTCTTTTTAGTGAGACTAAAACACAATTATAGCTTTTAAACCATAGTTTCACTCAGACTAAAAGTGTTGTGTATGAGAGAGAGAGTTGGGAAGGGGTGTTTACCAAAAAAAGAGTTGGGAAGGGGTAAAAAAAGGATTTCATTTTCAATAAATTTCTCTGGGCAGTCTACGATTGGTAAAGGCTCACGTCTGCAACAATGTCAACAAAATCTAACGAAAAATTAGATGTCAAAGAAACAGATGAGAAGGACTGATTTGGCCAATTTTGAAAGTTGATGAAGTAACGGTACTCATTTCAATGTTTATGGATGTAAATAGTCAATCGCAGCAAAATTCATGAGTATAATTGAATATAACCCTAGAAAACGTACACATTTTTACTTCTTCCACAATTATCTCATTCGATCCTCCCTCCCCTATCTCTCTCTATTCCCCAACTCTCTCTCTGTCTCTCATATCTCTCTCTCACACCTCTTTCTCCTCTCTCTCTCTCTCTATCCCCTCCCCTCCCTCCCCTCTCCCTCCCTCTCTCTCTCNCTCACTCACTCACTCACTCACACACACACACACTCAACGAGGAAGCACTTCGAGTTGACCGTGGAGCTTCACTGAGTCAAGGCTTTTATTTATTTATTTACCTTTTTTCTTAATTTCTCAATGAGATAGGGTTGGTTTTCCAAAATTGAAGGTTGACTTCCATTAAACAAGGTTGACTTCCATTACACACATTCATTGGATTTCAACATTCTAGGCGAACCACAAGCGTTATGGTTGGTAAATTACGTATCCTAATCCATTATGTTTTTGTCCTTAACCATAATCTTTCGTCCATTCCTGTCCTGGAACTGTCACGAACAAAACAGAATTGTCAACTACGCCAACATGTGCAGGCTTCTGAGGGTATTTTGGAAAAAAAATTATATGGATCTATTTGTAAGCAAAACTAAATTAACGGGGTTTGAAAATTAGAGCCTTATTCATGTTATTAAGACAAATTGCACGGGAGAGCGTGATGTAATTTATCTTTTCTTTCATACTTAGTGCTGCTTACTTTTTAACTGAAAGCTATGTTAAAAATGATTAGTTAGTATATATGAAGCTTGATTCCAAATTTTCATAGAGTTTCCAAGTATATTACAAATCTTCTATGTATGTGAATATTAACTAAATTTTCCTGTGGATAGTCCTTATCTATTAATTCTGGTAAGAAGTATATCATTTATGAAGGGTGTCCTAAACATAGATTGGAACTACTCCAAGCCTATCAACTACAATGGTTATTTAGGCTAGAATTATTCGCCATTTTCCTCTGCTAGGTCTGAATCGATTCAAGTGATAGCCAAATGACTCATGGTTGGGTCACCATTATCATTAGCTGAGTGACACATGACAATCATTTAAAGATGTCATGTGAAATTCTCACGCCTTCTCTGACGATGACTCATTCCTTGGAGTAATGTCCTCACACATCATGGACACTAAGAGTTCTAGAGAAATGAGCAACCTGGGGAGTTGTATAGACAAGCTTCTAAACCTACAAGGATCTCCCCCTCACTACTACAATAAATATGACAGGCACATCTTTACTACAATGACAGCTCTCTAAAATCTGTCAAAGGAAAATAGTGTAGAGTGGGGTAATTCGAGTAAGATGACAGCTAAAAAATTAACTGTCATAAATGTGTTCTCTACTATGACAGCTAATTTTTGGGCTGTCAATATAACTTCTTATTATGGCAATGGAAAAAAAACTTGTCATTGTTTTCTGGTGTAAAAAAATTTACTATTTATCTCAAAATTCATTTTATTTATGAAAATGCCACACTATATAATCAATCTAAAACTAATTTTAGGTTTACTTTGTCATTTTTCTCTTCTCGTTTTACAGAGTAGCGAGTGTCTCGGGTTACTCTCTCTCTTCCTCTCTCCCTCTCAATCAAAACTAGAATTTCTCATAAATTCTAGCTTCAATTCAGACATGAAGGCCTCAGTTTTGAAGCTAAGTTACCAATCTGCCCCAATCTCTCTCTCTCTCTCTCTCTCTCTCTCTCTCTCACCTGAAGCTCTTGAAGCTCCCATTGAAGCTACCCTAAATATTGCGTAGCTCCCCACGAAAACATGCGAGTTATAAGTTATCCTTTCTTATTTCAATTGTTTTCTCTATTGGTTCCTTTATTCCTCCATTTTGTCTCTAACTCTCATTTTCAATATTTGGATCTGAAAGATTTTGAGAACTAGGTTTCTATTTGCTTATGAGCTATGGCTGATGAGTTTCCTGAGTTGCTTTCTAAAATTTATAGTGAAGGGAATGCCAGGTTTCAAGATGGATTTGAACGGCGTTACCCCTAGTTTTCCGTTGAACGGGAGATGAATTTTCCACGATCAATAGTTTATAAGGGTGGCAATGTGGGGTTCTATGGTAGTGACTTGGTGCTTATACATATGTATGATAATTCAACAATGGAAGATTATATGTAGATTCTTCGTGGGAACTTTTAGTAGTTTTAACATTTTCCCATCTATTGCCCTGTAAGTATAGTTCTTCATGAATAGATACTTATTTTCTAAGAAAGTTAGACTCAGTTTGTTTTGGGGCTTGGGGAATGAAGACTCATATTTATATTGTTTGTCCATGTATTCACTAACATTCAGTTTTTGCTGCTATGTTTTTTTTATGTTCAAGCATACGTCTCTAACCCAGCATCTAGTACTTATAGGTTTTCCATGGTAGTCCATATCCATGGTTCTATATCGCTACCTTGTTTAAGTGATATAGTGTGAAAATGCAAGGATAAAGTAACAAAAGATTTAAGTTTATGTGGTTTATTAGTTTTATATCATTTTTTCAGTATTATTCTATATGCTTCTGGATTGTTGGTTGATAAATTGTTGATTGCAGGCCTTGACTTTTTAAATTATCAATTGCTTACTCTGTGATGTTGAAATGTGTAGGACATTAAGAATGAGACGTGGGTTCTTATTGATGAGGGCAAGGCCTATGCCGCTGCCGAGTCTCCGAAAGTGCAATTATTCCTGACAATACCCCCTGAGGGCATCCCAAAAGAAGAGTTGCAGGTGATTACTTCGCTTCTTTTAAAAATTAAATGGATTACATATTAATGTATCTTATAAAAAATTATGTGTTATCAAATATAGTGATTGATTATGTGTGATCAAAAAATTATGTGGATTGATTCTCATGTTTAAGTAGGATCTTATTGATGCACATCCTTAACAACTTTACATGTGTCTCTTATAATGCTTTAACGTTACCAGAATCAGGCCAGAAGAAAGGTAGTTGTCTAATAAGATAATTAATTGATGTTGAGATTTGAAAATGGTACTTTTTCTATTCCAATTATGTATATGCAATATAAGATGATATGTTTTAGAGAACCACAATATGCTTATCATTACAAAATTGGGTATCTAGATTGGAAACATATTATTGGTTAAAGAAATAATTGGAAGTCATGCATCGCATTACTGAGATATAAAAATTAAGTTGATTAGAATATCATAGGTTCATTTTATTATGAAAAAATAAGAAGAGCTAATATTTTCTCAATTGAATTATGAACAATCACATGCTGAGAAGATTATTGAAGCATTTGATAGATGATCGTGTTTTCATATTTAATGATATAGTACTTTACTTTTATTTTAATATTGCATGGGCCTTATTTTTTTGGACACATAACCTTGTTTAAATGGGGGAAAAGATAGAAATGTATGATTGCAAGAGTCATTGCATAGAATGCAAAAGAGGGTATATGAATCCCGCCAATTATGTTAGCTTCAAGTTTTCCTCCCACAAATTCTCATACAAAAAGTGTTCCAATATGATTTCAGGAAATCTATCTAAAAATTTGCAGCATCGATGCATCTAAACAAATATGATAATCTCATTCTCAACAATCGCGCATAACAATCCATTGAGTATAGAAGAAATATTTGCTTTAAGTTTGAGAACATTGTAGATTACTTGTTAATAGTTCTTATGTACTGCTTGCGTTTTATTTTCCTACCATTTGTTAAATTTACTTGGTCACTAATGTAATATGTCTATAATTTCAGGCTTGAAGAACTTCAAGTTTTGGATATCAAGTTTCTGTATGGTTGTTTAAAACCCACTATTGTAGTTCTATAACAGGTCCATGTTTTCCATTCACATGTCCATGATCTCATGAAGTATTGTTTTAGTTGATTCTTTTTGCACTTAGAAGTATGGTTATCTGTAAAACCCATGTATGACTTCTCTACCTTTCTTAGAATGATGTCGTCTGTCAAGATACCAGAGGTCCCCATTAACATGCTGCCATAGGCTGAACATGAATGGTTGGACCTATTTCGCATTTAAACTTAGACATGATTTCAAATATGGACATTAACAGCTAACAAGAACATCTTTGTGTGTATGGTTTTTTTCCTTCTTAACTATATTTGCACTCAACTCAACTTTTTCTTAGCCTCTATTTTTCAATGGCATTTGCCTGTTTGGATAATATAAGTCAAAGGTAATGTATAGCTAGCGGTTGCGTTAACATACAAGAGAATGATTGATCTTTTTAATTCTACATAACTATAAGCAAAGAAAGAGAAGTGTGTGATCTTTTTAATTCTTCATAACTATAAGTAAAGAAAAAGAAAGAAAAATAGTCTACATTTTTGCATGTATGGAATCTTTCAAGTAACTAAATTGAAAAATTCTATGAAAAATTGCAATATAAGTAACTGAATTGAAAAACTCATCTTCCTATTATTAGCACCAAGGAGTATGTTTTTCCCATTCCCCTTCCATCTTCATATCATTTTCTTTTTCTAGATTACTTGTCTTGGTCATTTATTTCTAACATGCTAATAATTTTGCGTCCAATCCCAACCTTGATATGTTGGAATTTATTCCTTTCAGTTTCCTAACAAGAAACCTGGTTTGGCAGAAAGGTTGTTTTCTTCATGTTGTAGGTGAGTATTATCAGTTGTATATTACTGATAAATGATTTTAGTTATATATACAATTTTTCACTTATTTGTCTGTATATATTTCCTGGATGTGATGCTAAAAAGTTTTTCTTCCTCTGATAAGTTATTCTATTTAAATTCATTTAGATGTTGTGTCTATCTCTTAAAGTTCAGGTTTTTCTTTGGCTATTGATTATAGGGAAGATATACTTTTGATGTAATTCAAGAAAAGAATCTTATTATGTGTTTGCATCCTTAGTGGTGTGTGTTGTTTAAAAATGTGGAAGAAATTTCTGATGATTTATTCTTGATTATTGTTGATAATTATTGTGAAAGAATTGTTAGAAAATTGTATGTTCAGATGTTTCCTATTTTGAAATATATATTTTAGAATTATAATCTTTATAATTTTTGTTTTATTTTTATTGTATAATATGATGATTTTCTCTATCATGACCAACTTCATCTATACCTGCTCATAACAAGTAACTTTGGACTTCTAATTTAATGCTTTTAAAAGTTTCAATTATATGATTTTCCTGTCAATTTTACCATAATTTTGCAATGAATTTGATTATGTACTATATACTTAACTAAAGTATTATTTTGATCTATGGTTCTATATTAAACTAAATGAAAATTAGAATGAGTTAGCGTATTCTATTCTGTTAGTTGATGAAAAGTTGGAAGAAGAAACTCTGGGATGGCTATTTTTCTATGCATTTTCTGATAAAAATTTGTTAATTTTAAAAGGGAAAACATCTTCTATTTGCCAAGCTTTTATTTAATTAAATAAATAATTTTTGTTCTTTTCTTGAACTTTAGATGACGGGGATTCCCCGTCATTTATTTGCTTTTGACGGTACCTAAGATGACGGGGATACCCCGTCATCTAAAGTCTACGTGGAGTAATTTTATATGATGAAAAATCTCCGTCATCTATATGTTTTTTACGGCGAGTAACTTTAGATGACAGTTTTTTTAAATGACTAAAGATGATAGCTCGGTAGATGACAGTCCGGTAGATGACAGTCGGTTAGCCGTTAATATGAGGTTATAATGACGGGTTTTACCCGTCATCTAACCCCATTTTGTAGTAGTGTCTCTCCCTCATCTCTCTCTCCCACTTTCTCTCTCTATCTCCCTTCTCACTCTCTACTTTGACCTCTACCATTGCCCTAATGTTGGTGAAAGCTATTGGGTTTCAACATTCTAGGCGAAACACAAGCGTAACGGCTATAAAATTACATACCCCTACTCAATTCTATTTTCATCTTAAACTGTAATGTTTTTGTCCATTCCTGTCCTGGAACTGGCAGGAACAAAACAAAATTGCCAACTATGCCAAAAAGCGCAAGCCTCGAGGGTAGTTTGGAAAAAAAAAAATATGGACCTATTTGTAGGCAAAATTAAATTAACGGGGGTGCTCATGTATATTTGAAAATTATATATTATTCGTGTAATTGAGACAAATTGTAGGGAAGAGCTTGATGTAATTTATCTTTTCTTCCATACTTAGTGTTGCTTACTTATAATCTAAAAGTTATATTAAAATGAATAGTTAGTATATGTGAATCTTGATTCTAATTTTTCATGGGTTTTCCAAGAATATTACAACTCATCTGTGTGTGAGTGAATATTAACTTCAATTTCATGTGGATAATCCTTCCTATTTATTAATTCTCATGAGAAGTGTATCATTTATGAAGGGCATCGTAAACATAGAATATTTGCCATGTTCCCCTGCTAGGTCTGAATTATTCCAAGTGAAAGCCAAATGGCACATGGTATTGTCAATATTATCACTAGATGAGTGACACATGACAATCTTGTCAAGATGTCATCAGTTTTTCTTGTGATTCTTGTGCCTTATCTGACGAGGACTCATTCCTCAGAGTAAATTGTTCACACATCATGGGCACTAAGAGTCTTAGAGAAATGAGTAACCTGGAGAGTTATCTAGACAAGCTTTTCAACCTACAAGGATCAAGACAAGCTTGTGATATAGGGTTGAATAAGCCACTACTTTATTCCTGACTCGAAATCTATAAAAGCTTTAAGGGAGAGAAAATGGGGTATGGTATGAGTATTTCCATACCCACCCCATATCCATGAACGTTTCTCATCCCCACACTCACCCCATACCCATACCAATTGGAATTTTTTATTGTCTTAGACCCAAAGACCTTGGCTATTTCAAAATAAAAGGAATAACCGACCCCTTCTTAGGGAAGCGATCAATTTCTATAACTCTACTCTCTTATAGCTAGAAGTACTTTCTTACATAGCTTAGTTCTCCTACCTCCCTCAAATAAGAGAGGCACACAATCCAATCAGTCGTACATACCGTATGCTTGAATTTGGAATGTAGATAAAAATAATGCTTCCTAGCACGAGACACATAATAAGATCACTTAGGTCATAATGGCATGCACAACAATTTTCTAACTTAGAGTAAAATCAAACATTGAAGAGATTGATTAACAATAGTAAAAAGATGGACACATAATTCCAATACAATAAGGGTCTATCAGTGCAAGTCTGTTGAACACCATGATTAATGAGTATGTAGGTGGGTTAGATGTACCTCTCCCCCACATCTTGTATCGGAGAGTGCTCGAATGGTATTAGAGGCACAATTGATATGCCATTTCAAAGGGTATCATAGAGGAATTGTCTGACATAAAGCAAATGAAGAGCCACTGAAATTTCCCACAATGAGAGGTACGCCTCAGTCCAATGCCACTCAAAAGCAGAAGTTGTAAGCTTCTGAGAAACAAAGCACAGAGCATCACCTCTCCGTTACACATAATTGCTTTACTAAATACTTTCCCAAGCACATGCTAATTTTTTCTGCCTTTCTACTCCTCACTCTTGTTTCCCGCCAAGCCAATCAAATCTACTTCTCGCGCTCTTATATAATCTATTTCCTCTCTCTGGTTCTCGACTTTACCGATCCTTCTTTCATTCCATAAAAGGAACTTCCCTAATTCTCTTGTGCTTTGATCAGAATAACGACCACGCAAGAATCACCCTAATTGAATCTTGGGAGGTTCACCATGCCTAGTACAACATATGCGCTACCCCACCAAAGAGCTGAGCCAAGGCTCAAGCACCCCAACAGAGCTTAATAATAGGGAAAGAGGCAGAGGAATGAGTCAATGACTTAAAATGACGTAAGAAGTTTAGTCAGACACAACAAGGGAGAGCCTATAGCGACGGAACCATGATAGATCAAGCTTCAATGGGAAGAAGAAATGCCCAATCTCAGACCTATTCGTCAAAGATGACCCCGGGAAGAGAAGTCTGACGACCTCCTTTGGGGACGACAGGTCTCATATTTTGATCTACATGGACACGTGCCTCTAAACACTTTTTACGACTATGGCCTGACCAAGGAAATCATTGTAGTACAGCCTCGAACTCACGGCAATAGGGCTGGGCTCGTCACAACTTACCTGAGGAGAGCACGTCTTTACTGCTAGGATTTTTGTGTGTTTCTAGATAGGGAATAGAGCTTCTCTAGAAACAATTGTCTCCTTTTGAAAATTAGAACTTGATAAACCAGTTTTCAAGATTTTATTTGTTTTATTATTTTAGAGATATATTGGTGTCAATAAAATTGAAATCCATTATTTATAGGGATATGGTTAAATGAAACGAAAGATGGTCTAACAATTTTCAATGGTGCTGCCACTTACAAAAAATGGCTACATTTGCAAAGCTCATCAAAATAGAACATTTACTCACGATATATCTTTAATCATATGAGACTATCATATTATACTTAAAAGTGTGTTTCGGGCATTAATATCCTTTATTTTTTATACATATCAAATTGTCCTCAAAGAGTTATACAACTCTATCAATTGAGATTATTTGTTTACAAAATTTAGTACGTTACACAACTTGCTATACATTTATATATTCGTGTGCTTTAGCAGGAAAATTCAAATGACTTTATTAATTTATTTTTTATAGATAACATATAATACATCTACATAAAAAAAAATTGAGTGAGAGTGAGCATATATTTTGTATGTTATGTATTCTTTTACTAAATTACGAGAATGTAAACTATTTATTTTTATTCCACAGTTTATGTAAAAGGAATAAAAGTCCAAATTTATATTTTAATATTTAAAATACGTACACTCTTTTACACACACAAATAAAAATTGGGTTGTGGACTTGGAGTGAGCATATGGTATCTTATATATTCTTTTGGTTACTAGCTTTTGAGAATATAAACTTTTTATTTTAAAAAACTTTCTTTGATAATAAATATCCTTCATATTTTTTTTACAAATACCAAATTGTCCTCAAATAGTTTTAAAAGTCTATCAATTGCTTTTATAGATAAAATTCAATTACTTTATTAATTTATTTTTAATTTATAAATTATAGTTCCCTTTTACCAAAAACAATTGCACATGGAATGAGCATATATTTTGTATCTTATACATTTTATTACACAATTAATGTAAAAGAAATATAAGCAAAAATTATATTTTACTATGTTAAATATAATACACTTTTACGCAAAAACTTTGGGGTGTGGAGTGAGCATTTTGTATCTTATATATGTTGGAAAAATTATACATGTGGGCCACATACGTAAACTTATATGTATTATGCTATGTTTGAATAAACCTAATTAAAGTGATCTAATTAAGAAATTAAAGTTTTAAGACTATGGGTATAATTTGTATGGAACTAATATGTAGATACCATAATGATATTTTTAATTTATCGAAGGGCTAAATTAAAAATATCAATAGTTATTAACTACACTGTTATTTAAAATGATTGTGGTCTCAAAATTACACAAGCAAGCCAATTGTTTTAATCGTTATCTTTATTCCTTAAGGAGAGAATCTTGAAAAAAAAAACTCAAGAGCTTGTTTCATTTTGAAAGATCTAATCCATCATTTCGTCATTCAATTATCTATGGAACCAGGTATATCTTCCATAATCAAGTTCTCCATATCTTTTTCTCATTAAAATCAAAATAGAATATGTATTTGAGATTAGACTTTGATGAAATTTCATAAAAAAAAAAAACATGATGGTCTTATGATTTATGGTATATGGCATGGTTAGTTAGGCTCAATTTTCAAATACTTCATATGGTATCAGAGCCTTCCATTATTAATTTTTTTGAGAGAGATTAAAATTTATAAATTTAGGAATAATCTAAAATCAGGGTTCTGAGAATCTAAGAATTTTGGAATTTGATATTATGTTTATAATTAATAATTGATATGTCAGTGTGAATATTTCTATGAATATCCATGTTGATTTTGAAGATTAATTATGTAAAATCATGATTAAATAAAAAAAAGTGGCGTCGAAGATGCCATGAAGAAGAGAAACTGCCGTTGGTTAAGATTTGAGAAGATGGGGAATGGACGGTTATTGGCTATGCGGTACGGTACCGGCGTAGGGATATTATTCCCTACTTTACAGTACCGTACAGGTACATGGCAATTATCCCCTACTTCATGGTACGGTACAGGAAAATATTTTTTCCTCTGTTTTGCAATACCAAATAGAAAAATTGAAATTTTATCCGACTTCACGGGTATGATACTGTAGCACTGCTATAGTAATTAATTAAAAAAATTGAATTGATTTGTTTGATTCAGTTTAATTAAGGTGATTTCTGTTTCAATTAAATTCAATTATTTTGATATATTTTTATGGATAAATTATGGTTATCGAACATTCAGAATGAGCTAATTGAAGTAAGATGCAACCAAAGTGACATCTCTCGTGTAGATTGTTCATGAAAGTGTTTAATGGTTGTGTGTGTAAACTCAAGAAGGTGTTAGCCAGCTCAAAGGAAGATTAATATTTGATCGAGTTACATACACGTGTGTGATGGTGAACATGTGATGATCATAAGATTTTACATGTGAATAATAAATCGATTCAAAAATAGATTTATTATTTGACATGAATTATTATTAGTGTTTAATCATTACAATAAGAGTACCACTTACAGTTAATATTATTGTCCAAATACTCGATATTAATGTTCTGCTAGGTATCTTGAGAATGGGCTAACCAATTATTTGAGTTTGTTGAATATTATGGTTGGCTTTTGATATGAGCATATTTAGATAATTTTTTTGTTGTGTTTACAACTAATGTGACTACGATATCTGCCAACCTCAACAACATTCATATTTCGTGTGGGACCAACTTTAAAGATTGGAAAGAGAACACGTTGATTGTTCTTGGTTATATGGATATGGACCTTGCACTCAAGACGGACAAACCCACCCCTCTTACGGTTGAAAGTTCTTCTTATGTTAGGAAGAACTTTAAGATGTGGGATCGCTCAAACCACATGAGCCTGATGATCATAAAATGCGGCATTCTAGAGGCATTAAGGGGTGCGGTATCCAAAGGGATAACCAATTCTAAAGAGTTCATTATTGAGATTGAAAAGCGTTTGCCAAAAACGATAAGGCGGAAGCAAGTACGCTTTTGCAACGCTTGATTTCCATGCAGTATCAATGCAAATGGAAAATAAGGGAGTACATTATGGAAATGTCTAATATTGCTTCAAAACTTAAGGCACTCAAGCTCGAGTTGTTGAATGACTTGCTCGTACATTTGGTATTGATCTTTTTTCATGCACAGTACAATCAGTTTAAAATCGTTATAACTGTCAGAAGGAGAAATTGACTCTCAATGATCTCATTTCATATTGTGTGCAAGAGGAAGACATGATGAAGCATGATAAGACTGAAAGTGCTCATTTGGCTAGCACCTCTAAGAGCAAAGACAAAAAGAGAAAGAATGATAAAGAAGTTGCTAAGGGTCCAACAAAAAGGAAATAGTGTATGGATAGTGATGGTTGTTTCTTTTGTGGGAAGCCTGGACATGTAAGAAAGGACTTTGCCAAATATCACGCATGGCGTGTCAAGAAAGGGTTGCCTGAGCTACCAAAATCCAACTGATGCTGAAAGATACATCTATATGGGACATGGAGAATCAGTAGAACTAGAGGATATTGGGCATTATTGTTATTGAGAACTAGATTTTATTTAGATTTATTTTATACTTGCGTTGTATCATCGTTTAGACGGAATTTGGTTTCTGTTTCTAAGTTTGACAAATTTGGTTATTGTTGTTCATTTGGAAATAATCAGTTTAGTTTATCAATAAATTCAAACTTTATTGGAATTGGTTTTCTAATATTTATGATAACTTATATTTGCTTATGTTAATACCTCTTATAGTGAAGCCTTGCATATGGAATCATGAGGTACTAAAAGGAAAATTCAGACACACTTTGGCACAAACGCTTAGGTCATATCTCGAAAATGAGAATTCAGAAGCTTGTGTGAGATGATATTTTAGAATCCCTTGATTTTTCAAATCTTAACATTTGTGCTGAGTGTATCAAGGGAAAAAAGACCAAACAAAAGAAATTATGTGCCAACAGATTAATAGACGTCTTAGAATTGATTCATACATACATATGTGGGCCATTCCCTAAGGTTTCATGGAATGATCAATATTATTTTGTAACGTTCATACATGACTACTCAAGATATGGCTACCTATTTCTTATTCATAATAAATTAGAGTCATTGGATGTGTTCAAAGTATTGAAGGCTGAAGTTAAGAACCAACTCAACAAAAGAATTAAAAACGCCAGATCCTGACTTTGGTGGTGAATATTATGGTAGATCTAATGGTTCAGGAGAACAACTTCTAAGGCCATTTATCCAATTCCTAGAGGAATGTGGAATATTCCCACACTACACCATGTCAGATTCACCTAGCATGAATGATGTGCTGAGAGACGAAACAGGACCCGTAATGACATGATGAGGAGTATGATTAGTCATTCTACCTTACATAAACACTTTGGGAAGAGGCATTAAAGATAGCAACTTATATCCTTAATATAGTACAATTAAAGCAGTAGCCAAAACACCATATGAGCTTTGGACAGTTAAAAACCTAGTCTGAAGCATTTTCACATTTAGGGATGTCCAGTTGAGGCAATGCCTTATAGGCCAAATGAAAAGAAATTGGACTCCAAAATAATAAGCAACTACTTTATTGGCTATTATGAGCGATCAATGGGCTACAAGTTCTATGATCTCACACTAAGAAATATTTTTGAGATGGGAACTGCAACATTTTTTGAGGCTGTTGAGTTTGGGGGGGAAGTAAAGTAAGGGTGTTGTCTTTGAGGAGGAAACATCTTCAATTCCTACTACAGCCACTACTTTTAATAGTGTGCAAGTTTTCATTCATGTCATTGATCAAGAAGTGGATCCAAAATCATAACAAAACATTTTCGAACAACTCCCCATTCTAGTTGACGTTAATGTTTTAGAAGAATAAACTCAACAACCTCAAGATGCAATGCAACTAAAGTGATCCATGAGAGAAAGGAGAAATGCTATTTTGGATAGTTATGTAGTATTTCTCTAAGAAAATGAGGAAAATAATAAATTGGTGGAAGATGATCCAATCAACTTCTACCAAGCCATGCAAAATACCACAAAGGGAAATGATTCAATTTTAGAGTTTTATGATAGAATGAGGAGATTCTTAGGTGCTATATGAGATGCTGGACATGTAATCACAAATCAAGATTTGATGGTGTATGTCACGAATGGTTTAGGGTCTGAATTTGATCCTGTAGTCATAAACATAACCTGGAGAGTTGACAGTATCAATTTGGAAGAAAGTAAAGCTCTTTTTCTCTATCATGAAAGTAGGTTGGAAAAGCAGTTGGCATTAAGTGAAAATATCCACATGAAAATTTACTCAAGTCTTGGAACTGTTGTCAACGTAAGAAAAGTAAAGAGTGAGGGGTCTTCCAGATAAGCTCTTATGAAATAGTTCAGAATATTATTCACATTCTTAGAAGTGACTGGGCAATCGAGTCTGATTACGACTGTTATGTTGAACCAAAGTCACTTATCTAGCTATCATCTAATTGTTTACACTTTAAGGGTATTTTCATGATTAATTTAATCCTGAGGTGAATATGAAACTTGACTTAGTTACTTGCGCTCTTTGATAAGCCAAAGGATTGAGTTTGAATTGTCAGACAATAACTTAACTGTTGGGATCGTGATTCAACTATGTTGGAGTTATGTGATTCACATATATGAGATTCGTGGCAAGATTGTAAAATGTACCAATATCACGTTATACTTTGTTGATGGGTGTGTGAATAAATAAATATGGTCAGGTACTCGATAAAATGAATCATTGAATAAGACATGGTGAACTGTGCAAGACAATTCACTGTTGTGTTTTTTTATTTACAATTAATAAATGAGTTAAGAAAATAATAACCAGACGGGTAAAATGGTAATTTTATATTCTATTATTGTTACTGATATTCACGAAGGGTAACATAGTAAAATTTTCTGTGGACTATGAAATAAAAAGTGTTTATTTATAGAAAATGTAGCGAGCATGAATTGAGAATTGATTCGGGATCAGACTCATAGAGTCGTACGATGTCAGGATTAAATAGATCGAAAATTTATGAAGATAAATTCACCGAGTATTTGAATCCTATTACTTTATTCATATGAGTCCATTCGGTCTCAGAAGTAGCTCATAAGGACATAAATGAGAAACAACACCAATTGGACCAAAAATGTATTTTGGATCAAGGTATACTTCCCGAACCCATATGTGATGGGTATCGTCACTAAAGTAGTGAAGAACAAAAATTAACGTTCAAATTAATTAATTGTTATTTTATAATTATTGGATAATTAGTAAATAAAAAAAATTAATTAATTAATTGATGAGGATCAATTTAATTTATCAATTTAGATTGATGAATATGGACGCAGTATTGGCTCTAGGGAGATGTAAAATTTTGACAATTACAATAAAGGGAGGAGAATTTTGACAATTTACAATATAGAGTTATATGTGTAAATTCTATAATTTTTATATAAGGGATGGCATTAGGGTTGCCTCCTTGAGTGTGTTGACACAACCCTAATCATAATGTATGATTACATAGAGCAAAGAAAGTAGTTTCTCTCTCCCCTCCCTATTGCTGTCAAAATCTAGAGGAAGAAAAGAAAATTTGTTTTTCTTCTATTTTTTTAAGATCCTACACTCAATTCCTGACAAAATCTTATTGATATATACTTCAGAATGCTACTTTTGGTTATTGGTGCAAAGATTGATTCAAGTTCTACGAAGAACGAAGAATGCAAGACAATCAATAGAATCCACCAAGTCAGAGCTTTTCTGATATGAGAAAGGTATAATATTATTTTCACCTCTTCTAAATACGTCAATATAAATATGCATGATCATAAAAGGTTTTATATTTAATATGATTAAATAGTTTATGTGAAATTTTTTTTATTTTTCATCCACGAACCGTTCGTGGTTCATTATTTTTTCTCAAACTTTTAAAACCCGATCCAGCATCACCATCTACCTACATTGCATCACCATATTCTGTTTGTGATCAAGCATGGTATGCTGACAGTACAACCACTAATCATGTCACCTCAGACCTAAGGAACTTGAGTTTTGCCTAAGAATATAGGGCTCAAAAAAATTAACAATCGGTAATGTGCATTTCTCATATAGGTTCAACACTCCATCCTCCAAAGCCTTTTTCTCTTAAGCTAAATTCCCTTTCAAGAGTCCCTGACATTAAAAAGAACCTAGTAAAAATTTTAAACTAACCCATGATTACCATGTATATGTTGAATTTCATGCTGATTTTTATTTTGTTAAGGACAAGGCCTCGGGAGTGCTACTTTTACAAGGGATTCTTAAGGATGGGTTCTAGTTACTCACATATCCTCATGTCAAAGGGACTTCTGTCAACAATTTCCTAGTTAAAAATGTCATATCTTGTCATACTACTTTTGATAAGCATACTCAAAATCTGTTTGTGAATACATTGTCTTCTTTACCTAATAAAAGAACTACTTTACCTATTTTTTGTGATACTTCTTCTTTTACTGCCTCCTTGCCTACTGCTTGCCAGAGTAACTTAGACAGTAATTCAAGTTCTTTTTCTGATATAGTAATGGCATAGAAGATTAGGTCACCATTTATAAATGTTAAAGCATTGGATTCTGGTAATATTAAACAAGTCAAAAATTGCAACTCATCAATTTGCATATCATGTCAAGAAGGAAAAAAATCATGTGCTTCCTTTCAATTTATCCAAAAAAGTCACAAAACAACCTCTAAAGCTTGTCTATACTTATCTTTGAGGTCTTTCACCCACTATTTCTAGATAGGGATTCAGATACTACATATGCTTCCTGAATTATTATTATAGTAGGTTTTCTTGGATTATTCCTTTGAAAGTTAGATCTAAAGCTTTACAAACCTTCATCATCTTTAAAAAGTTTGTAGAAAACCAGTTTGATAGGAGAATAAAAAACATGCAGTCATATTGGTGAAGGGAGTTTAGAATTTATGCACCATATCTAGAGTCAATGGGGTAGGGTTTAGACATCATTGTCCCCATATTCATCAACAAAATGGGAAAATGGAAAGAAAACACAGACATGTTGTAGAAACATGTCTTACCTTGCTTGCTCAGTCGCAAATGCCTCTTACTTACTAGTGAAATGCTTTCTAAACTACCATTTTTCTCATAAACAGGTTGCTTACTCCTGTATTAAACATGAGTGCACCTTTTGAGAAGCTGTTTAATAGAGTACCAGAATGTAATGCTTTAAAGATTTTTGGTTTTGTATGTTTTCCTCACCTCAGACTTTCTAATAGGCATAAAATAGATTTTCATTTTGATATGTGCATTTTTCTAAGATACTCACCTAATCAAAATGGTTATAGGTGCCTTCACCCATCTGGTAAGGTCTATATTTCTAGAAATTCATATTTATTGAATCCATGTTTTCATTTCAGTCATTGTTTAACATACTGAACCTTTGCCAACACGCCCGTTTCTGCACCAATTACCTACTCTCATCTCAATTTTTCCATCTATTGATCTAAGATGCTCATAGTCATATTCAAACTCAATATGACATAGATAATGTGAGGGAATGCTGTCTTGAGTATTCTATGAAACATAGTGCAAAAGGCTGAATTCCTTATCAGAACAACAATCTACATCAGAAAATCAAGAACTATCACGTAACTTAAACTCTCAGACTCAAATCGTTCCTGTTATACACCTAACACATAGTGCACCTTCAATTGCTGATATTTTGGTCATAGCTAGATTATACATGTTCAAACCAAAACAGAACCAATTCCTCACTATACCATGACCACTAGGTCGAAAAATGGAATTACTTCGCCAAAAGCATATTCAGCTACCAAACATCCCTTACCTAGCCAAAACTTACATGTGCTGAACCTATAAACATTAAACAGGCACTTAATGATATCAACGATGCTCATTGCGGCGCGTGCACGACGGAAGCGTGAAGGCACATGGCCATTTTAAAAAATTAAACTTTTAATCAAATAAAACTTGCGCAACGTCACAATAACCAAATAAAAAATTTTATTGAAAACTCTTTTCCAATCAATCAAGATCCTTTATATATTTATAAGTTATATCTACAACATACAAGGTTAGGAATCATATACCTCTTGTAGTCTATATCAAGTGTTCTTGCAAAAACCGATCGATCCTCCGTTCTCACGAAATCGTTCCAACGCACTAGGACGTATGTGGGCAGGTAGAATATTACAAGACACTTTTTTGTCTCTAGATGTTCTCAACATATGAGATCTAGAGATTTTCTAAGAAGGACTTTAGTGAGACAATTCTCTAAAAGAACGTGATGATTATTCTTTTAAAGATTTGATTAACATTTAATCACAGAAGAAATCTATGTGACATCAATCGTGTTATCAATTCAACTCTTGATTAATGATCTGATCAATTGATTCTCTCCTCTTCTTTCAACTAACAAGGCCATTAGAATAATATATGTATATATTCTAGATAATGGCGTATCATATTTTTAGGAATAAACTGAAATAATATTTAATTATAAAATTACTCAACCCACTACAATTGTGCACAACTGCAGTGTGCCGTGAGCCAGCACAGTGCCTCACGGCACCATGTAGTGCCATGTGGCACTACAGTATTGTACACCCACTACTCAAGTGTCACGTGGCACCACAGTAGTCCATGTCAGTTTCTGATACCCTATTAGTGATTGGCACGTGGTAATTACTTAGAATTAATTATTTATTTTAATAAGATAATTATCTTGATATTAGTTAATTCAAAATTAACATATCTGATTATCATTATCAACTAACTTATCTGTTATTTCACAAATAACATATTTAGTTTATTTAAATTATTATCTAATAATATTTTAATTATCTAATTTCACAAATTAGATATTCTGTCTCACTTATCGATAATTAAAAAAAATCGATAATTATATATATAATTTCTGAATATTATATTTAAATATATATAAATAATTCAATTAATTAATTTTTAATTAATTAAACACACGTAATTATCTCATAATTATATACTTACCCCAGAATAAAAATTCATTTTGCAAGTCAGTCTTTTTCACATATCCTGAAATACTCACACCCTAGACAGCGTAGTATACAAGTGACTTGAGGACCATTAACCTATAATCTTAAGCTCTAATAAAGCAGAGTATTCTCATGTAATCCACTAACATAATCATTTCACGTAGTCTGTCTCCAATTATTGGTTCGTAAATTAGAACTAGTCAAAATTATCATTTTACCCTTCTAATTATCTCTTGATCCTTAAATAACATTAATCCACTAGCGAATGGCTAATTTATAATCTTATTATAAATTTAAGTTCAATAACTATTCACTTTCAGAATTAACACTTAAGGGAATCAATATATGATCTGTTAGGAAAGCTTAGATTCTAAATCTTATAAGTTCATTTCCCCAGCCATCCACATCATTGAATCTCCGAATCAAAAGTCACTAGCCTGATTAACAAACTAACCTTAATGAGTAAATCAAAAGATCCAGTAGACATACATAGGAGTTCATGACTACTCAGGATTCAGACTGGTTTACATATGATCATCGAATTGATGTGTATTAAATCTTTATGATAAACAGCACATTAATAAAGATATTAATTCACATCGGTCCTGTCATATATAATTTTATTATGTAAAGTACCTTCACTAAGATGCCTAGCTACATCAATGATCCGGATCTAGATCACATGTATTCATAATGCTTACTGAACCGTACTAGCAACCATTCATTAAAGATTTTATACTTTAATATGTTGCTGACAATATTATCTATGATCTTAATCCTTTCGTATAATACAAGATCATAGTCTCATTAATGAAGATGAAATTTTCAGATATTTATATAAATTATTCAATAATAATTTAAAAGAACAATTATATCAAAATGTCAATACACATGTTTTTAAGGCATCACCCCCAACAATCAATTGGAAGTAAGCCATGGTAGATTAGGGGTGTGCACTATTCAGTTCGGTCGGTTTATAAGATATTTTTATAACCGAATCGAATTCACCCCAAAAATATTGAGCCGAACTGAATAGGTATAATCGAAAGAACCGAACCTAATGAAACTGAAGTAATTGGTTCGTTTCGATTACTTGTAATCGGTTCAGCTACAATTATAAAACTTCAAAAAATAGCAAAAATAATTAAATTGAAAATATCAACACTCAACACAATTAATATTATATATATATATATATATATATGAGTGTTGGTGTATGTGTATGTCTAATTAATAATTATGTCTAATTTTTTATAATATATGTCTAATTTATTAAGTTTTTAATAATTTATGCCCTAATTAATATACATATATGTATATCTAAAACTGGTTAAACCGATTCGAACCGATTACAGGTTTATTGTGAAATGTAATCGAATCGAAATTTTGGTTATTTGAATTAACCAAACTGATTTACAATTACTGTAATAAAAGTCCAGACGAAACTGATTCGATTCGGTTCGTTTCAGTCGATTCTTAAAAATTCTACACACTCATATTGTACATGAGTATAATGCTTTACTTAGGAATGATACATGAGATTTTGTTCCTTTTAAACCTGATATATAACTCATAGGAATAAATGGGTGTTCAAACTGAAGCTAAATCCTGACAACGGTATTCAAAGGCACAAGGCAAGATTAGTAGCCAAGAGTTTCCAACTAACCTAGGCACTGACTTCACTGAAACTTTCAGTCTAGTTGTTAAACTAGTTACAGTGAGGGTCCTTCTACATATTGTTGTGTCTTTAGGTTGGGATGTCAAATAATTGGATGTAAACAATGCATTTCTTAATGGTTATTTGACTGAAACTATCTACATGCCTCAACCTAAAGAATTTGTGGATCCTAGTAGACCTAAACATGTTTGCAGGCTTAAGAAGTTCTTGTATGGACTTAAGCAGACATCTAGAGCCTATTATGACAGGTTAAGATTGATACTTATTGGCTGAGGATTCTTTAGTGTAAAATCAGACACATCTTTGTTCGTTTATAAGTCTGGAAGAGAAGTAATCTATATGTTGGTTTATGTAGATGATATTCTACTTATTGAGAATAACTCAAAATTGCTCCAAAAAATCACAACTGACCTGCATAAGTCCTTTGCATTGAAGGACCTTGGCTCAGTTCACCTTTTCCTTGGTATTGAAGTTTACAGTGATCAAAATGGTATTTTGTTGTCACGGGCTAAATATATCAATGATTTGCTGAAAAGGACCAAAATGGATGGTGCCACACCTGCTCGATCTCCAGCCAGCTCTATATTAACTCTATCCATTTCTCTTTATAGGTGAGCCTTTTGAGGATCTAACCCTATCCAAAAGCACCATAGGTGCATTATAGTATCTGACAATCACTAGACTAGCTATGGTATCATTGTCAACATGCTTAGTTGGTATATTCGCAAGCCTACTACAACACATTGGAAGACATGCAAAAGGCTCCTCAAGCATATTAAAGGGACAATGCATGATGGTTTGCTCATTAAACCTTCTAACAGCCTAAATATGTAAGCATTTTCATATGCAGATTGCACAAGAGATAATGATGATAGGAGATCAATAGGAGGGTATTTGTTCTTTATTGGAAATAACTTGGTGTCCTTGTGATCAAAGAAACAACCTATTATTTCTAAGTCAAGTACATAGAGTGAGTATAGGTCTTTGGCCATCACAACATCTAAAATACAATGGTTTAATAGTTTACTGTCTGAATTGGGTGTTTGCAGCACAAAAACTCATGTTCTTTAGTGTGATAATACCAGTGCTTTAGCTTTTGCTTCTAACATTGTTTTCCATGCTAGAACCAAGCATATGGAGCTTGATGTACACTTTATAAAAGAGAAAGTTCAATTGATACAACTAGAAGTTCATTTTATTCCTTCTATGGACCAAACAACAGACATTCCAACAAAGGTTATGTCTACTCCTTGTTTTCTTTAATTAAAAATAAGCTGTAAGTGTGGACCTCACCCTTCAGCTTCAAGGAGGATGTTGAGGAGAATGAGTGAGCTTGTTAGCTTAGTGTCAAAGGTGTTATGATCAACTTGTAAGTAGAAGCAATTTTGGCAGTTCATTCACTACCTATCAAAACTGCTCTCTACACGTGAGTTGTTAGTAGAAAGGAGAACATTGTACTTCTTCACTATATCTTCTTGATTTCTAGCTTTACCTCATTGTACCTTTAGTGTACTTCATAATACCCGTATAAATACAAGATCTTGCATTGAACTCAGTAATGAATACTTACTGAGTTCTGCATTCCTTTCATTCATTTCTCTTTCTTATCTTTTCTATCTTTTCAGTTAAGTGTTTCATGAGTGAAAACGAGGAACCCTTAATTTAATAAATAGTAAATAATTTATACCATTTCTATTCATGATTATTTTATAAAGTTATTAAAAATTTAGTATTTCTATTTGTCTTTGTGTTAATTCTCACTCCCAATCATAGTGTCGTAATTTCATAAATAAGATTATGGAACAAGATTAAGATGAAAATTAACTATATTTATTAATGTGCATCGCATGAGTGTTTTACTAGTATTCTAATAGAGTACAAAAGCTTAATGCATCATGCTATGATCATGGGTATTAGTTGGCTCCTTAATTTGTAGATTATTTTACTTATCTAACACAATATAAAAGAGAGAATATTCGTAATTTATAAGATTTATACCAAGCTGATATAAATCATATAAACTATATTTTATATATATATACACACACAAAATACTACAAGAAATGTGGTCAATCATGGCAATTATATTGCCACGGTTGTATGAACCTTCGCAATAGGATTTAAATTTGAATGTTTAGTGATAATATAGGCAACCGTCGCAATATATCAGCATACTGTGACACTATGACAGTTATAAAGAACTTCGCAATAAAATGAGCTATTGTGATGATTCAGATATAATCATCATAACTGATTGAACCACTTGCGACACGTTTTGGTGGAATTTTTTTTATTGAATATTGTGATAGTTCATGCAACTCGTCGCATGAGACATATATTTTGATAGATTTTTCAAACCGTCACGAAACCCAAAAATCAATTTCCTTTTCGCTCGACACTCTATTTTTCATCTCAGCTCTCTCTCCATGCGCAAAGCTTCCCTTAGCCCCTCTCTCAACTCGATCTCCACTGTCCCCTCTCTCAGCTCGATCTCCAGACTGTCCTCTCTCAGCTCGATCTCCATAGTCAATCACCGCCTCTCTCATCCCTCTCTCAACCCAATATTCATAGACAACCAGCCCTCTCTCAGCTCCCTCTCTCAATTGGCAATGCCTCTCTTAGCCCCTCTCTCAGCTCGATCTCCAAACGGCCCTATCTTAGCTCAATCTCCATAATGAGCCCTTGCTCAGCTCCCTCTCAGTCCTCCTCTCTCCTCTTGATTCTGGGTGAGTACTATTTAATTATAATCCATACATACACCAAAATTCCACTTATAAATTTGCATCTCATAGACTAGTAAACCATGAATAGCTCTGTTGTTGATAGTGAAAAGGTTTGGATGCTGTTCATTATCTTGTTTTTTCATTACTATATATATAATTATAATCCATCATATTGCTGTTTACATTATCTCACTGGCTAGGAAAAATTTTGAGTTTGATGATTCATATACGAATTGCTGAAGGAAGAGTTCGATATCCTGCAATTTATTACTTATGTATCTCAAGTTTTATTTTGTGAACTTGAAAATACTTATCATAAAGAAAATCACAAAGAAGCGGAAGAAAATTTTCTCAGGTGCATTGAGAAATAGATGGCTGAAGTAAAATGCGAAAAAACCCGCACTTTTGATTGTCTGTAACCACTTCATACATAGCCTTTCTTTTAGCTAGTTTAATCTCTGAACTTCAAATTCTTGTAATTGATGAGGTTTTTTTTAAGAGATCCTTGAGAAAGAGAAAACGATATCAAAATCATGGCATTTATTTTAACAAAATTTGGTATTTCTTATAAGAGTATTATTTTGTTATAATGTATATTTTCATACTTTAAATACTGTGTAATTTTTATTAATAATCTAATATTTTCAATATCATTTCGAATTCATGTGTCAACGTTTGATCATTTATGTACACAATAAATGTGCAGGGTGAACATGGATGTGATTGTTGTGAATATAGTTGTTAAAATTGTTATATATGCAGAAAATTTCAAGAATAATTGACAATATAAATGGTGGTAATAAATGTGTACTAGTTTCAACGACAGTTTTATAACCAATCGTTATATGTTTAAATAAAACATTAAGCCACGATTTCATAAACCGTCGTAACAGACACTATATAGAGAGGTTACTTAACGTTCACTATAGACTTAGGTTTTATATACTTCAGCAACAGTTAAAATTGCCGTTACATGTGCTTACACTGGCATATATTAAGCATCATTGTAGATTAAAAAACCAGCACAAAAGACATGTTTTAGCGACATACCTCCGGGTTGGCAAAACAGTCCGAAGAAGTACTGCAGGGCTTCAATGATAGTTCAAACAACCGGAAAGGCCAGAAAACCATCTTGTTTTCTTGTAGTGAAACATATATGTATGTGTGTGTATGGACATGTATAAATATGCAAATTCTATAGTGTATACTTTTTATGTTGAAAATACATATATTAATAGACAAATTATCTCATTTATTAAGAGACAAATTTATCATACATATTACACAATACTCAACAATTATTTTTTAAATTAGCTTAACGACACTTAGTGATTACTTTATTATTGTTGGCTAAAAGTATCAATAAAATAATTGAAAAGTCTCGGAAGACAAAGTGAAGGAGTTGGTGGGAATTTGAAGATTAAATAAGAATGAGAGCTTGCATGAATATATTGGAGGTTATATGAACTAATTGTATTTGTTAACCTTTATTTCCCTTACAATTATATGGATTATTCTATACCAATCTCTCTTTTCTTGAGAGTTTTTCTAAGCCAAAGAGAAGTATTAATTTTTGTAGTTGTACCCGAAAAGATAAATGATAAGTTTTGTAAAGTTTGGCGCTAAGATATGTGCATGTATTGGTGAGAGTTAGACAATGTTTGGTAGAATATATTTATGTAATGAGTTATACACTTCTATGTAAAGTCCCTCAAAAGTATGAATAACCAAATAACTTAAAAATATAGTTCTTTACTGGACAATACGAACAATTCAGAGAGTCTTTTACATTAAAAACACCATTTTTTCTTATATATACTTGTGTATATAATGGTTGATCATTATGATTTTGACTTATCATTGTGGCACACGTCACTCCTATGAACTGCTGACAAGTGTCAACTTTGACTTTTTAACGTGATTGATTGATCCACGTTAGCGATTGACCGACATAAAATGTATATTATATTTTTTATTTTTCTATGTATTTGTTCTTATCATTGTAACCACTAAGTCAAGTGATCAGACTTAAGTGAGTCCCTTTCTTGGGAATAATTTTGGTTGCTGTAATCTGGTAGGATTTAGACGAGGTTCGTTGTATTGGAAAGAGTATCCCTACACCAGTATGGCCTCTTTGAGGGCCATGGATGTGTCTCTTCCCATTTACAGGAAAGGACTTAGTTCTTAGGACACCCCTCGGGATGGGTCTCGGACGAATATCGCCTATCTCGTCAATGTGGCGCACTCTCTGTATTCTTCCTTCCCAAATTCATTCACTGCATGTGACACATGACGCAATGTGAATGTCATCGTATATGAGAATCTTCCTCATAGGTACCCTGGCCCACGCGATTATGGTTATAACAAACGATGATTGGACGTTACCACATTAACGAACTTGTTGATGTGTCATTACATAGGGTCTGCTGCCAATTTCTCTAAGGATTAATTGGAGTGGATCCCGCATGAAAGCTTCTCTATAAATAAAGGCATTCCCTTTCATTGTAGAGGACTTTTTGACTTTTGCTTCATTTGGCATTTTTCTACTTACTAGACTTGGAGAATTCTCTTTGAACTCCTCATTCTAAGAGTATTTTGTCACTTCTATAGGCTGACTCAAAGCGCTCGTCCTTCACCCTTCAGATCTTAATCACCACGTTCTTAGACTATATTTGTCATTTATTATGACTAGATCACACCTGTAACTACACACACGTGAAGTCACGGTCACACCCCCTTAGCTCATGAACAACTTGGAACATACATTTTTATTATGTGTGGAACACACATTTTTATAACTGGCTCCCTAGGTATTGTGATGTAAGCCTATAACATTAATGGTAGCTCTTCAAACCAATTACCTATTGTCGATTCAAGTCATTTCTTAATCCTTCCAGTATTGTGTGGCTGGACCTTTTCGCTTGTATGTTCCCCTAAGGGTAGTATGGTGCAGAGTACACGGCCATTATTCGCAATCCTCCATAAAACTTAAAGATCGTCCTTCCATTGAATTATAGCTCGTTATCTGAACTCTAACCTTCGTACTTGCATATTACTTTTTTCCATAAAACCTTTTTACCTCTTCTTCACGAATCATGGCTAGTGCCTCCGCTTCTATCTCTTTTGCGAAGTAATATGTGGCCACCAGGAGAAATTTCTTTTGTGTTGATACTATTGGTAAGGCTCCAATGATATCTAGCACACATTGCATGAACCACCACGGGATTACTAGAGTCTGAAGTGCTTTAGGTGCAAATCTGGGTATTGGAGCAAACATCTGGTATTTGCCGCATTTGTTGACAATTTTCTTTTGCTTCTACCTGCATTTTAGGCCTGTATTCATTTAGTACTTTATCCGCTATGGATCTTCCCCTGGTGTGACTGCCGCAAATTCCTTCATGGGGTGAGGCACTTCAAGTACGGGCCTCAAGTGGATCTTCTGTAAAGTTTGCCATTCATCAAAAAGTATACAGCCACCTGCTGGTATAGCTTTTGTGCCTCTAGTTTAAGTGATGTAGTGTTTCGTCTTGCAAGTAACATCTTGTGGTGTCTTGCCAGCTAGGCTTTCTTTCTTCAGTGCAAAGCACAAACACTTAATCCTTTATACTAGGGCTTTCCAGGAACTCTACAGGGACAATTCTCCTTCCTTGAGTTTTGGTAGACAACTTTAAAGTTGCAAAAGTGTCTGCATGAGAATTCTCTTCCCTTGAAATTTGCATTATTTGATATTCTGTGACTATTTTCCAGTAACCCCTTTGTCTGCTATAGATACTTGGTCATTCTTTTGTCTTTTACAGAATAGTTTCCTTAATTTAGTTAGTTACTAATTGAGAATCACAAAAAATATGTACTTTCGTTACCCCGAGTTCCATGGCGAGGCGGATTCCTTCTAGTAGGGCCTCAAATCTGCTTCATTATTAGATACCTTGAATCCGAATGATAAGGCTTGCTTTTTTTATTTCTCTATGTAGTGTTTGGATCATAATGCTCGCTTCTAGCCCCTATCGAGTTGGTTGCTCTGTCCACAAACAACTTCGATTCTCCAGCAAGCACGTTCACGTTGCTACTTGGCATGGATTCATTTTGGGTAAATTCAGCAAGAAAATCTACTAAGTCTTGTCCTTTAATGGAGGTCCTAGGTACTTAACAAATCTCGTATTGTCCCAACTCTACTGCCCATTTTGTCATTCTGCTTGCTATGTCCGGTGAGTGTGAAATGCTCTAGATTGGGAATTATGTTAGTCTTATGATTGCATATGCTTAGAAGTAAGGCTTGAGCTTTCTTGATGTTGTCACCAAAGCAAGTACGATCTTCTCCATTCTCTGATACCGAGTGTTTATTCCCTCAAAGCATTTACTAGTGAAGTAAACAACCATTTATTGCTTTCTTATTCTCTAACCAATGTGGCGCTGACAACATTTTTCAGTACTACGAGATATAGGTATAGGTCTTCATTTGAATGTGGTTTTGAGAGTAAAGGTGGTGAAGCTTAAAATTTCTTGATTGTTCAAAAGGCGACTTGACAATTCTCATTCAATTTATTTGGTTGACTCTTTTTCAGTTTAGAAAAGTTTGGTCTGCACATGTTCACTGACCTTGCTATAATTCTGTCAATTGTCTGCCAACCTTTCTAGTTAGAAAAGATTGGTCTGCAGGTCTTTCAGAGTTTTGGCTGGCTTCATTTCGACATTGCCTTGACTTGAGTGGGATTAATTTCAATTTCTCTTTGTGTGATGATATGCCCTAAGAAATTTCTGGCTTTGACACTGAATGTAGGGTTCAACTTCATGTCATGTTTTCGTAATTCGGTAAAGGCTGCTTCTATATGGTGGATATGGTCTCCTTTATGCATTGACTTCATAAGCATATTGTCCATAAGGACTTTCATCTTCCGCCCTATCTGGCCTCTGAAGATATGGTTTACCAGTCTCTGATAGGTTGCTTCGACATTTATATCCTGAAAGGCATTACTTGTTGGATTGAGTATTAAAAATTGAAGAAAATTAATGAACCATGAACGGTTCGTGGACAAAATATAAAAAAATTTCAAAAACAAATATTTAATCAAATTAAATAAAAAACCATTTAATGATCATACATATTCAGATAAATGTATCAAGAAGAGATAGAAATAATTTTATACATTTTCTTGTAATGGAGAATTTTTGAATTGGCGGGATCTCTTTTAATTGTCATGTGTTCTTTGTTCTTGAGAATCGCAGAACTTTAATTGATCTTCACACCAACAAATACTCGTAGGATTCAAAAGTATATCTCATAATGATATTGTTAAGAATAAAGTGTGGACTCTCTAAACAATTGAGGGAAAAAACAAATTTTTTATTCTTCATCTTGGTTTTCGGCGACAACTGTAGGGAGGGGTGAGAGAAACTCTTTTCTACTCTGCCTAACACTTATCTTATATTAGGGATGAAACCCTATTTCAATACCTTATATAATAATTATAAAATTTACACATACACCCCTACATTGTAATTTGCCAAAAGTCACCATCTTCATGCACTGTTATCTGTGATTTTTACATCTCTCTTAGAGCAAGTATTGTGTCTAAATTCATCAATTCAAATTGATAAATTAAATTCATCCTTATCAATTAATTAATTAATTTTGTTATTTATTAATTATCCAATAATTAGAAAATTACAAATTAATTAATTTGAACATTAATTCTGCTCTTCACTAATTTAGTGATGACACCCATCACATGTGGGTTCGAGAAGTGTATCTTGATCCAAAACATATTTTTTGTCCAACTGATCTTGTTTTTTATTTATGTCCTCGTGAACTACTTTTGAGATCGAATAGACCCACATGAATAAAGTATGGGATTCAAATATCAGGCTAATTTTTATCTCCATAAATTCTCGACCAATTTAATTCTGACATTGTACTACTTTATTATAGGTTCAATGCCAAATCAACTCTTGACTCATACGCGCTATATTTTCTGTTTGTGGAAATGAACATCTTTATTTCACGCTCCACAGAATATTTTATGATGTTACCCTTAGTGAATATCAGTAACAAAAAGAAGGATGTAAAATTATCATTTTACCCCTATAGGTATTATTTCCTTAACTCTTTTATTGACTGTGAATAAGAAAGACATATCAGTGGAGTGTCTTGTATAGTTCACAATGTCTTATTCAATGATTCATGTCATCGAGTACCATGTCCGGTTTATTTAGTTACACATCCATCAATAAAGCATAAGGGATATTGTTGTTATTACAATCTTACCACGAATTCCATGCATGTGAATCATGCAACTCCAACATAACTGAATCACGATCCCAATAGTCGAGGTATTGTCTGATAATTCGAGCTTACTCATTTGGCGTATCAAAGTTCACAAGTAACTAAGTCAAGTTTCGTATTCACCTCAGGATTAAGATAATCACAAAAATACCCTTAAGGTGTAACAATTAGATTTAGAGTTAGATAAACTGCTTTGCTCTAATCTAATTTGTTACTGGTTTGTTCAACATGTTCCATAATATGTATAGGTCAACCGTTAGAATCTCCACTCCCATGCCCCGAGACCAGCATCCATTTATTTAACCTAACAGTCATAATCGGATTTGATCGTCCAATTGTTCCTAAGACTGCGAATGACATTCTGAACTATTTCAGAAGGATTTTTCTAGAAGATCCTTCTGTCTTGACTCTTCTTACGTTGATAATAGTTTGAGAACTTAAGTAAATTATAAACACACTTTAAGTAAATGAAAACTTTCATTTATTAATAAAATTCATAATACATAAATGTCAGAAAATAACTAAATACTCATAAATAGATATTACACCCTACTTTATGGACACAATTTCAACAAACTCCCACTTGGACTAAAGTAAGCATGTGCAATCTCGTATCCCCATGCCCTTTAGATTATTATCAAAGACTTTACTACTTTAAGTCTTCATGAATTGATTTGCCAGGTTGTTGACAGTTGATTGTGGTGCTACAACATCTTAATGCTGAACAATCTCCCTGATGAGATGATACTTCTACTCTATGTGTTTGGATCTTTTGGGACCCATCGGTTCCTTCGAGTTTACTATAGCCTCATTATTATCGCAATAAAATGTCATGGGCTTGCTAGCATTTGGAAGGACTTCTAAAGTCTTCAGGAACTATCTAAGCCAGACAGCCTCCTTTGCAGGTTCACAAGCCGCCACATACTCATCTTCCATGGTAGAATTGGCAATGTAAGATAACTTGATACTTCTCCATACTACTACTCCACCATTCAGGATGAACACCGATCCTGAAGTTGACCTCCTGAAATCCTTATCTTCTTGGAAATCAGAGTCAATATGACCCACCATATTCAAGTCAGAACTTGATACACAAGCATGTATGTCCTCATTCTCCTATGATACTTGAGGATATGATTGATGGCATTCCAATGCTCAAGTGTAGGATTAGATTGGAAATGACTCATCATGCCCACGGTGTAGAAAATATCTAGTCTAGTACAAAGTATCACATACATGAGACTTCCTACGGCTGAAGCATAGGGAATCTTCCTCATGTCTTCCTCTTCTTGAGAAGTCTTGGGAGACTTCTTCGTGGAGAGGTTGGCTCTATGCCTAAAGGGAAGATATTCATTCTTAGAGTTATGCATACTAAAGTGATCCATGACCTTATCAATATAACATGCTTGAGACAGTGCTAATTGTATGTTCTTCCAATCTCAAAAGATCTGAATACCTAAGACAAATGTAACTTCTCCAAGGTCATTCATATCAAATTGCTTTGCAAGCCAAATCTTCACATCGAAAATTTTTTCTACATCATTCCCAATAAGTAGAATATCGTCCACGTATAAGACTAGAAAAATCAAATTCCTTTTATGCATCGTCTTATACACATAGGGTTCATACACTAATTGTTCAAAACCAAAGTTCTTAACAGTTTCATCGTATCTCATATTCCACAATCGGGATGCTTGCTCAAGACCATAAATGGACTTCAGCAGTTCACAAACCATGCCCTCTTGGCCTTTTTCCATGAACCCGTCTTGTTGAGCCATATAAATGCGCTCTTCAAGATTTCCATTCTGAAATGCAGTCTTAGTCCACCTGCTAGATTTCATAATCAAGGACAGCAGCAACAGACAGGAGGATTTGAATGGACTTAAGCATGGCTACCGACGAGAAAGTATCCTCGTAGTCAATACCTTCCTTTTGGGTGTAGCCTTTGCCTACAGCCTGTCTTTGAAAGTCTCCATATTTTCATCTGGATCTCTATTCTTCTTATAAATCCATTATTACCCTAAAGGTTTTACCCATTTAGAAGGATCTACAAGTTTTTAGACTTCGTTCGAATTCATCGATTGTATCTTAATGTTCATTGATTATTGCTAAGTATTTGCTTTAGGACCAGCCATGACCTGCGAGTAGGAAACAGGTTTATCATGATCCTTATCTAAGACTATTGTCAAAGCATCTCTATAAGATATGTACCTGTCAGGTTATCTCATAATCCTCTCACTATGCCGAGGCTCCATAGGCTCTAGCTCTTGTTGTGGTTCTTCCATTATTTAATTAGGAACAGTTCCTGATTGGGGAGTCAGTGCCCTCTCACTCAATAATTCCTCTAGGACAGGTGAGATTCTCGGCTTCACACTTCTTATATAGTCCTCTTCAAGAAAATGTGCATTCACGCTCACGAATGTTTTCTTGTCGGTTGGATTGTAAAAGACGTATATGTTAGTTCCCTTGGGATATCCTACAAACATGCATAATTCTGATCGGCTAGCCAACTTTCCTATCTTCGGTCTCAGAAATGCACCGAGAATCCCCACATTCTAAGGTGGCTTACGGATGACTTGCGTCCACTCCATCTTTCATATGGTGTACTAGGCGCCATTTTTTACAGAACTTGGTTCAGAATATATGTCGTTGTTTCCAAGGCATATCTTCAGAATGAATCTGGGAGGGATGAGTAACTCATCATGGATCTAACCATATCCATCAGAGTTTGATTCATTCTCTCTGACACACCATTCTATTCTAAAGTGGCAGGTGTTGTAAGCTAACAAAGAATACCTTCTTCCTTAAGAAAGTTTTTGAACTCTCCTAGCAAGTACTCTCCACCCGATGGGATTGTAGTGTTTG
The DNA here is from genome assembly GCA_003255025.1 of Datisca glomerata. Classification (NCBI taxonomy): domain Eukaryota; kingdom Viridiplantae; phylum Streptophyta; class Magnoliopsida; order Cucurbitales; family Datiscaceae; genus Datisca; species Datisca glomerata. The sequence goes on from QANY01002375.1 coordinate 830,540, forward strand.
ATTTGGTTCTCTAATTACTTCTCAACCATATCCTTGTAATCTTTGAACTTTTCAAAGGTTTCTGACTTTTGACACAGTAGCTAAACATGTCCAAAATGCGAGTAGCATCTGTGAAGGTTATAAAATATTCATAACCTCCTCTTGCTTGGATATTCAATGGCCCACATACATTACTATGTACGAGTTCAAGGTTTTGAATGGCTCTTTCACCCTTTACTCAAATGGGTCTCTTGGTCATTTTGCCTTTTATGCAGGATTCGCATGTGGGTAGTGATCTCATACTTAAAGTTTGCAATGGACCATCTTTTGCAAGTCTTTTAATCATGTCTAGGCTAATGTGACTAAGAGGCATGTGCAACAAGTAGGTTAGATAGATTGAGTCACACTTCAACCTTTTACTATCCATTTGTAAATCAGTATTTACTTTAGTGTCACATATCATTGAAACTTTTGGTTTTACATAGAATAAGTTATTTATCAACCGTGCAATAGAATTAAGCAATCATTTCTAAATATACCAATATCTTCATCAATGACATTCATAGTGAATCCTTGCACAATTAAATTAGCTACTGAAATAAGATTTTTCCCAAAAACTGGGAAATAATAAACATATCGTAAAACCAAAAAACTATTATCAAATGACAATTTAATAGTTCCAACTGATACCGTAGATACTAGTGCTCCATTCCCTTAACGAAAGCTGAACTCGCCCTTGTCAAGCCTTCTGATTTTGAGTTCTGCTTCTTAGCTTTCTTCAAAGCTCTCTTGTGTTTCTTTTTGCGCTAGTTGTGGAAGGCTTACTTTCAGTAACGTTTGCCTCCTCAGTCTTCCTCTGGCTCTTCAGAAACAAGGACTCAATAGATTTGCAACTTCCTCATAAGTCCTAAAAGTGAGTACCTCAACTTATTCATCAAATAATTAAGTTTAAAGTTCTCAAAAGTATCTGACATGGTCTCGAGGATCATATCAACTTGAGTCTCGTCATCTACTTCAGCTCCCATAATCTCCATCTCATTCAGATAATTAATGATCAGCATCATATGTTCTCTGATAAGAGTTCTAGGTTTCATCCGGTAATTCATGACGTTTCACACAGCAGCCTGTTTGGCTTGATGACCTTGATCCCCGAATATTTCGCTGATGTTTTACATCATATCGACGGTGGTTTTCATGTTTTGATGTTGTTGTTGCAACACATTGCTAATAGATGCTAAGATGTAACACGTGGTAATCTCATCAGAACGCAGCCAAATCATTTTCCTCTCGAGTCGATTCAACAATAGACTCAAGGAGACAAGGGGTGATGAGAACTAACTTGTACTTTTATACCGTCAATACGATATCAAGATTACATTTCCAGGCCACGTAATTTTCACCAGTAGGTTTGTTCGCATTTAAGATTGTTGAGAGTGTGGATAATGACATGATTACCGAAAGAATAAATAAAGTGGTGTAAATAATACTCAATCATTTAGGGGAGTATGATGCATGATGCAAATACTTAAGTATTAAAAAATCTAATAAAAATATATCTTCCAAGATGTGGTGATCAACAACGATAGCTTGTCTCATCTAAGGACAACGCATAAGCTGCCTCTTATAGCATCAAGACTCTTATCGTTTGGTTAACGCTTCTCAAGATGTCACTACATCTAACTTAACTAATCACCACTGTCTGTCAAGGTAGAGAAGTAAATCAAGTGTCACACAAGAAGTATAAGATTTATTTTTCTTAATTGAAAAGAAAAGAATTCCACCGATAAAACCCACGTATCTGACAACAAGATGAATAATAATGGAAAGAGATGCAACCAAAACACAATAGTAGAGAACCTTAAGGCAGGTTTGTCGCAGCGAATAAGAAGTTGGAGGTTATAGGGTTGCAGTGCAGGTGCGTATATATCATGAATAAAAAATGAGTACCATAAATCTTCCCACACCCAAACATGTCTCTTCCTCCCCTTCTTCAACTCTCTCTCGCTCAAATTCATAAACTTAGAAATCCAAATCCATATTTTCCGTCCACATTCTCCCTCTTCTCAACTCCCAAGGTGTCCCAAACCGCAAACAACCTTAAATTTGAAAATAAGTTTTTAAAAATTATAACCTTTCATAAAATTTAAATCACAATTTCAAATTTATAACTTTTATAAAATTTGCATTGTATTTAAAATTATAACTCATTAAAAATTTAAACTACAATGATGCATGTACATGTTACATGCCATTTTGATATTAGCATATTCCTATTTCTAAATGACATGTTATATGAGGATGTGATATTAATAATAAATCAAACATTCAAAATTAACCTCTCTATGACTCATGTCTATTTATAACCCATAAAAAATAATAATTAAATTACAATAATTTAAATACTAGTTTTCATGACAGCGGTAATTATCTCCTTCAGGAAGTTTCACCCTCTTATAACTCTTTACTAAGTTTCAGTCACATTATAACCTTCAAGTTTTGATCAAAATCATTTAATTAAGTAAAACTATTTTCTTAATTAAATAATCTCATTAAATATCTATTTTAAATTAATTAAATTTGATTAGTAAAGAGAATTTAATGACTTATAACTTGGGTTAAACCCAATTAATTAAATTTTAATTTTCAAGAAATTAAAATAGATAACTATCCTTTTAAAATTCAAAATTCAAAAGACAAATAGGTAAAATTGATAATTATCTTTTGAATTTAAAATTCAAAAGATAAACAAATAAATTGATAATTATCGTTTATATTCAAAAGATAAAAAGATGAAATAGATAATTATATTTTGAATTTTAATTATCTTTTATCATTTTAAAATTCAAAATTCGAATTTTAAAAGAAGAAAGATAGAATAAGGATTTTCATGGAGCATCATAGTGATAAGGCAACACGGTATCAGGGTATCTGAACCATGTACCATGGCAATCATAAAGATTACTGTCGGCGGTGGCAGTGGGACAATCCCGCCGTCACTGCCAGCTGCCTGGTCACCGCCGCTGCCTGGTCACCGCCACTGCCGGCGCTGCCAGCGGCGAACACAAGCAGCGCCGCAGCCAGTGTGAGGGCAGTGCAGCGGTGGACAGCGTGGCACGCAGCGTGGAGCGGATGGTGGAAGGCATTAGCTAGTGGTAGTGGCACAGCGTGAACGGTGACATCTTAGGATTCGCGTAACGATGGATTGAAATGCGTTCGCGAAGGATTTTTATGGAATTTAAAGATACAACGCTTGCATAAATTAAATTACATAAAATCATATGCCACAATTTTGACGTACATCAATTCTAAATTTAAAAAATAACACATAGAGTCAATCGATCGAGATCCATTCATAAAACACATTCAAACAGGCTTTGAGTCTACCATACAAACATATATGCCAATATCAAATATCCATCCATACATACATTTAGTAACATAATGTGCACAATCAAGAACTTTAGGCTCTCATAAAAATTGTTGGATCATGTATTAAAAATTAGAGAAAATTAATGAACCACGAATGGTTTGTGGGCGCAATATAAAAAAATTTTAAAAATAAATATTTAATCAAATTAAATACAAAACCATTCAACGATCATACATATTCAGATTAACGTGTCAATAAGAGATAGAAACAATTTTATACATTTTCTTGTAATGGAGAATTTTTTAATTTGCGAGATCCAATTAATTGTCTCGCGTTCTTCGTTCTTGAGATTCGTAGAACTTCAATTGATCTTCACACCAATAATCACTTGTGGGATACAGAAATACATCTCACAAGGATATTGTTAGGAATAGAGTGTGGGCTCATTAAATAATAGAGGAAGAAAAAACAATTTTTTTCTTCTTCGTCTTGGTTTTCAGCAGCAACTGTAAGGAAGAGTGAGAGAAACTCTTTTATGTTTTGTCTAACACTTAGCTTAGGTTAGGGATGCAACTCTATTGCAATCCCTTATATAATAATTATGGAATTTATAAATATACTCATATATTGTAAATTACCAAAATTCACCATCTACATGCACTACTCTTTGCTATTTTTACATCTCCTTTAGAGTCAATACTGTGTCCAAATTCATCAATCTAAATTGATAAATTAAAATGATCCATATCAATTAATTAATTAATTTCTTTTATTTACTAATTATCCAATAATTAGAAAATAAAAAATTAATTAATTTGAACATTAATTCTACTCTTCATTAATTTAGTGATGACACTCGTCACATATGAGTTTGAGAAGTGTATCTTGGTACAAAACACATTTTTAGTCCAACTGATGTTGTTTCTCATTCATATCATTATGAGCTACTTCTGAGACCTAATGGACCCATAGGGATAAATCTATGGTTCAAATACCCGGCTAATTTATCTTCATAAAATCCTGACTTATTTAATCCAAACATCGTACGACTCCACTATAGGTCTGATGCCGAATCAACTCTTGATTCATGCACGGTACATTTTTTGTTGGTGCAAATACACATCTTTATGTCACGGTCCATAGCATATTTTAGGATGTTACCCATCGTGAATATCAGCAATAAGAGTAGGATATAAAATTACCATTCTACCCATCTAGTTATTACTTTTTCAACTCATTTATTAACTGTGAATAAGAAGGACATATCGGTGAAGTGTCTCGTACAGTTCATAATGTCTTATTCATTGACTCATGTCATCGAGTATCAGACTCGGTTTATTTATTCACACATCCATCAATAAAGTATAGATTTAGAGCTAGGAAAATGATTTTGCTCTAAACTAATTTGTTACCAGCATATTCAACATGTTTCATAGCATGTCCTGGTCAACCGTCAAAGTCCCCAATCCCATGGCCTGAGACCGACATTCTTTGGTTCAACCTAACAGTCATAATTGAACTTGATTGCTCAGTCGCTCCTTAGACTGCGAATAACATTCTGAACTATTTTAAAAGTGTTTGTATGGAAGACCACTCTGTCTTTACTTTTCTTAAATTGATAAAGATCCAAGACGTAGGTAAATTGTAAACACACTTTAATTGAAAGAAAACTTTCATTTATTCATAAAATTTAGTTATACATAAAATGTCATAGAAATTCTAAATACTCTTAAATAGTTATTACGCCATACTTTATGGACACAATTCCAGCATTACCCTATAACAATAGACACCATGCGCTATTAACAATTATGTTAAAAATGATGACCGGTGAAATGGCCACATAGATACGATGGGTCGAGAATCATGCGCTACAGTTACGCATGTAACGACCCAAAACACACATAACTGTAGCTTCCTTTTAATGAAATGTGGCGTTTAATAGAATGGAAGAAAAGCAGATAAACAAAATCAATTACAAAGATACGCACTCCCAGATTGTTGACACGTGTGCCAGGCTTAGAACAGTGACCGTCCGATTAAAACCACATGGATCATCACTCGAAACACCTCCTCTTCAAAACAGAATACCCATGAAGTCCCATGACGTCATTGCTTCAACCTACATGGAAAGCACGAACAAGCAGAAAATGTAACCGCCAACAAGAATCCTGGGAAATCGAAGCTTCAGAATCATTCTGCAACAACGGGTAAGAAATTTCTTCTATACATTTGACTAGTATCTAAATTAGTGACCTCATCTTATCCTATTTAGTTTCAGTTTACTAGAATAAAATTTTGAGTCCTTTGGATGCATATTAGGGGTGTGCTGGTTCGGTTCGGTCGGTTAGTAAGGCATTTTTATAATCGAACTGAATTCGCCGGTTACCTAAAATACCAAACCGAACTGAACCGGTGTAACCAAAAGAACCAAATAAAATGAAACCGAAGTAATCGGTTTGGTTCGATTACTTGTAACCGGTTCGGCTACAATTATAAAAATTTTAGAATAGCAAAAATCATTAAATTGAAAATATCAACACTCAAGATAATTAATATATATATTTGTAATTAATAATTATGTCCAATTTTTAATAATATATGTCTAATTTGTGTCTAATTTATTAAATTTTCAATAATTTATGTATAATTTATATATGTATATTAAAAAATGGTTGTAATCGGTTCAAACCGATTACATGTTTATTGTAAAATATAATCGAATCGAAAGTTTGGTTACTTAAATTAACCGAACTAATTACAATTACAATAGAAAAGAATCGACCAAACTGATTTGGTTCGGTTCATAAAAATTATGTACACCCCTAATGAATATTAACTTTGTGATTTCAATAAATCTGTTAAATACATGTTTCAAGTATCTAATTTAATGACAAAAGCTTCCATTAATGCATAATGTATATAAATTAGAATATCCTCACACTGACTATACGTAATATATATAAATTAGAAACAGATGGTTAAATTGTGTTGTTATGATTGACATATGTCTCGAGTAAAGACTCCCAGGAAAAAAGAGATAAGAAACCAGAAGGACCATCTCGTAGAACAGATCATGAATTCAAAAAATGGAAGAAAGACAACAAATGAAAAAAAGCATTACAATGGCAACAAACATAACCGCTACCGGAGTTACCAGAACCAGAAGGTTTGTTTGAAACAAAACCTACAACATAAGAAGAGGAAACACAACCTACCACACTTGAAGATGAAACACAAAATACCACACAAGAAGAGCAAACACAAACTACAACACAAGAAGAAGATGATGAGGAAGAAACACAAGAAGAAGACAATGAGGAAGAAGTTGAAGAAGAAGAGGAGGAAGATGATGATGATGATGATGAAGAGGAAGATAATGAAGAATCTGATGAAGAAGAAGTTGATGAAGAAGAATAAGTAGGACAAGAATCTGAAAAGGAAGCTGGCGACGACGACGCATACAAATCAAAGTTAAACTATCTCTAAAACGATATCTATTAGTAAAGTTAATACTCAAATGATATAACTTATTTACCAATGTAGAACAATCCACTGCTTATGCTTCCAAGCAAGTGGAATGCGAAGCAGAGGATAAATCTCTACACTGGCCTCTTCGTCATAGCAATAATTAAGAAGATTTTGAATACCAAACAGCTAAGTTGTTTCAAGGAAACAAGTTTTGGACATTTGCTCGACACTAAAATTTGAAGATTCACATCATAGCTATTCATATATCTACTAAGATAGTAGTGCCAAAATGTTGGCAAAACTGACGGGGTCTACAGTAATAATGGTGGAACAGTTGCAAATTTCATACTGAAAGAATTCGCCCTTATAATGGGGCTAAATTATGGTCAGTACTCGTTCATTCGAAAAGGTGGGCTGCCAACGGGGAAATTGAGAGAAGTTGTTTTCCCCAGAGTAAAGTAAATAAAAATAAAGAACCTTGCCTTCCCATTCAATGCGATGCAAGGAGCAAAAGAGGAATACATGTTAAAAGTTACAAGGTTATACTTCTTGGAGAAATTTTTGTTAGGGAAGCAAGAGAGAATCAAAATTGACATACGACATGTCGACATGATTGATGATGATGAGATGTTTAAGACATACCCGTGGGGGAGGGTGTCTTATGAGTTAACCATATAATTCATAAAGGATTATGGGAAACATGTGGAAGCAGCAGGATATGGGGTTGGGGGATTCTCGTATGCCTTTATTGCTTGGGCATACAAGATTATCCCAAGCATTTCAAGCAGAAAGAACATGTATGCGAGAAGAATATCCACAAAAAAATTCACAATATGCAACTGGGAACCACTTAAGCAGCCATCATGGAAGGACCTAGCCAATACAGTACTTAACACGGGCAAGGCATGAATTTTATTTACTAGTACATATATTTATTTACAGTCTATTGTAAAATCTGCTTCTTACTAACCTTTTTTTATTTAACAAATCATATGATAGCTACGTATCGTTTTGACGCTGATGATACCGACAAGGCAAGAATTGGACGTATCGTACATGACTACATTCCGTACCACAAACAAGTCAACAAAAAAGGGGTAGGAACCAATAACTATTGATGTTCAATCAAATGAAAAAGACTCCTTTGAGCAATTGATGAGAACACTATGGAAGAAAGCAAGAGAATAAGAAACAAGCTGGCAAAAGGGATATTTTGAAACCAAAGAGTAATAGCATTTGGCATTTGCAACCTTGAGACAATATCAAATGACATCAAGAAATTTTTTGAAAGACTTGACAAAGAACCTGGCCAACAACAGAAGGTAAGAAATTTGTATAATGTTCCTCATAAAAGTATGAATATGAATACTGATACATCTTAAATTGATGTATAGGACAATGATCAAGAGGAAAGAGATAAGGATGATGAAGCTGACAAGGGAAAAGAACCAGAAGCTTCCAATGAAGATAGTAATAAGGGTGACGATAACAATGAAGACAACATGGATGCTGAACAAGGCGGCAAATAAGACATAATAATAATGGTCAAAGATCTGAAGAGAAAAGATAGTTCTTCAAAAAAGGAGAAAAGAAGATGATTGGTAAAGAGACATAAAGTTCTGAAATCTCATATGTGGCTGAGGGAAATTAGAAAGTAAAAAAGCCAACACCACTTCCGAGCTTTTCTCTTAGATCACAGTTTGACTATATACTTGGTGATACGGCTGGTTATAAGGTTGCTGAAACATTTAGTTTGTTTATGTTGAATGTTGATACTTGGTATGGGTTTTTGAAACTGGTTTATAGGGTTGCACAGTAGTTGTTTTTTAGAATCTTCTTTATATTACTTGGTTTTGTTAATGGTGGATATCGAAGCATGGATGGTAAATATTTACTAGGCCATGACTAGATATTTATGCATGGATGGTTTTATTAATGGTTGCTCATTGTGCTGAAAGAAAAATATTAGTATTTTGATTATTAGTGTTGTAATTGAGTGCTGGATTGAATGGTTTTTTATGCAAGTGCTGGAAATTTGGGATACCATGTAAAAATAGGAACCCCATTTTAAGTTCAAAAATGATCCTAAATATATAGTTTACACAATGTATATAATATATTTACATGTACCTATAAAACTGTTTGCCAATGAAAACGCTACACATAAATAGCGTATTCAAATAGTAAATTTAAAAAAAAACTGAAATTGAAATGCATAAAAGTAAGTTTGCCATACCAAAAACAGCTTAAATGAAAACTTATAGAAAACAAATGTTCATAAACAATAAAATTACAAAATTAAGACAATGTAAAAAATAGTTCAAAAATAGGGAACCCCTTTTTAGTTCAAAAATAATCGTAAACAAAATATTTACTCAATGTGAACAAAAAAATTTATTTACACATAGTTAACCATTTACTTACATGTTTCTATCAAACTGCCAAAGACAGTATAGTTAAACAACTACAGAAAATGATCGTAAATAAATACTTTTCACAATGGAACAGTTCACTGACATGTACCTAGAAAACTACCAGAGACAATATAGTTAAACAACTGCCTGCCAATCAAAACACTACACATAAATAGCATATTCAGATAGTAAACTTCAAAAGAAAAAAAACTAAAATTGAAATGCACAAAAGTAAGTTTGCCATACCAAAAACAGCTTAAATGAAAACTTATAGAAAACAAATGTTCATAAACAATAAAATTACAAACTTAAGACAATGTAAAAATAGTTCAAAAATAGGGAACCCCTCTTTAGTTCAAAAATTATCGTAAATAAAATTATTACGCAATGTAAAATTATTTACTTTATTTAAACAATGTAAACAATTATGTACATGTATCTATCAAACTGCCAAAGACAGTATAGTTAAACAGCTACAGAAAATGATCGTAAATAAATACTTTTCACAATGGAACAGTTCATTGACATGTACCTATAAAACTACCAGAGACAATATAGTTAAACAACTGCCTGCCAATCAAAACACTACACATAAATAGCATATTCAAATAGTAAATTTCAAAAGAAAAAAAACTAAAATTGAAATGCACAAAAGTAAGCTTGCCATACCAAAAAGCAGCTTAAATGAAAACTTATAGAAAACAAATGTTCATAAACAATAAATTACAAACTTAAGACATGGTCATCTTAGTGGAGAAGGAAAGAAAAATGAAGTATGGTTGTACCATCTTAGACATGGTCTTCTTAGTTTTGCATCTTTGAGAACTTATATCCAAAACTTTATTCTCGTTTAGAACTCTCTCGTTTAAAATGTGAAACTTGTGAACTTACTAAAAGTCATAGGACATGTTTTCCTTTAAATAATTAGTTTTTAAATCCTTTTTCATTGGATCATATTGATGTTTGTGGTCCTTTTAAAATTTCATCTTTCACGGGCTTTAAATGGTTTGTCTCATTTATCGATGACTTCAGATGTGCTACATGGATTTATCTCCTCGAAGATAAATCTAATGTAGGAAATTCTTTTAAATTTTTTCACACCATGATTTAAACTCAATTTCAAGTAAAACTTCAAGTTTTTCGATCCGATTATGATGGAGAGTTTTTTAATCAAACTCTTGGGACTTACTAATTTTATAATAAAATTGTTCATCAAACATCTTGTCCTAACACTACTCAACAAAATGGAGTAGTTGAATGAAAAAATAGGTGTATACTCGCGGTAGCTAGAGCAACAATGTTTTAAAAAAACATTCCTAAGTTTTATGGGGTGAATCTACCCCCACTGTTGTTCATCTTATCAAATAGATTACCTACTAAATTTCTGTAATTGATACTTTAAAAAACAAACTCTATTCTCTTAGGGTCTCTTTTCTCTCAAAGTGTTTGGTTGTGTTGCTTTTGTACACGTTGATGAGAGATATAAATTTGGTCCTAGGGCTCTCAAATGCATCTTCTTAGAGTACACTTGGATATAAGTATTATCACCCTCAATCTCACAGGACATTCATTACTTTGGATGTAAGTTTTTTTAAGATCAATTTTATTCTCCCCCTCCTAATCTTTAGAGGGAGAGAAAAGAAAAAGGAAGATCAGTCCTAGTTCATTTCATTTCCAATCATACAAGATATTCCTATTTCTACTTTAGACGAGTTAAATCTTAGTGGTAGTTTAGAACAAAATGGTACTACCAATACATATGGTTCTCAAACAGAGGTATACATTCTACTAGAAAAGAATGATGAGTTACTAACATACTCTAGAAGAAAGAAAGAAAGATGGATTGGAGAACCATATCTCTCTCTCAAGGCCAATCTCCTCACCCTGATTCACGTACTAAAAACTTCTACTCTTTTCATCTTGAAGTTAATACTGATCTTTATGTTCCTATTACTCTTAAAAAGGGCATTAGGACATGCACTAAACATCCCATTTAAATTTTATGTCTCTTCATAGAATAAATGAAAATTATAGCTCTTTTATCTCACAATTGTCCAATGAAAAAATCCCTAAGGATGTACATGAGGCTCTTAAAAATCCGATGTGAAAGGAAACCATTCTTGAAGAGATGAGAGCTTTCCATAAGAATAATAGTTCGGAAGTGCTTAATCTACCCAAAGACCAGAAACAGTACGATGCAAGTGAATGTTCACAATTAAATATAACGCAGATGGTTCAATTGAAAAAATCAAAGATTGATTGGTTGCTAAGGGATACACTCAGACTTATGGGTTAGACTATCAAGAGACCTTTGCACCAGTAGCTAAAACAAACACCATAAGAATTCTCTTAACTCTGGCAGCCAACCTTGATTGGTCTCTACAACAACTCAATGTAAAACATGCATATTTACAAGGTAACTTGGAAGAAGAAATGTATATGGATATGCCTCCACGAATTTGATTTCTCCTTAAATTTGATTCCTATCAAAGTTAAGGAGATTATACACTTTTCATCAAGCACTCTTCTAATGGAAAATTAATTGATCTTATTGTCTATGTAGATATTATAGTTACATGGAACAATTTGAAGGAAATGTCAAAATTAAAAAACTTATTGGTAAATGAATTCGAAATTAAGAACTTGAGGTCTCTTAGGCATTTTCTTAGCATTGAAGTTGCAAAATCTGAGAAAGAGATTTTTTTTAATCCTAGAGGAAGTATACTCTGGATTTACTTAATGAAATAGGGATGCTAGAGTGTAAACCTATTGATACTTTGATTGAACCAAATCAACAACTTGGCTTAGAGGGGGTTCCAACTGATAAAGGAAGATACCAAACATTGGTAGGAAGACTTATCTACTTATCCCACACAATGCATGATATTGTCTATACAATGGGAATAGTAAGCCGGTATAAGCATGGACCTCTTGAGTGTCATATGAATTGTACATGATTCTAAGGTTCTTAAAGTCAACTCCTGGAACTGGACTATTATTCTCCAAGAATAATAATATAAAGGTAGAAGCCTACACATATGCCGAGTGAGTAGGTTCTGTTACAGACAAAAGGTCAATAGCTGGCTATTGCATATTTGTGAGAGGAAACTTGGTCACATGGAAAAGTAAATAAACAAACAGTTGGTATGAGGTCTAGTGCCGAAGCTGAGTTCAGGGCTATGGCCCTTGGCATATGTGAACTTTGTGGTTAAAAACCATCTTAAAAGAGTTGAAGGTGGAAATAGAAGAATCCATGAAGTTGTATTGTGACAATAAAGCTGAAACTAGCATTACACACAATCCTATTCGGCATGACAGAACAAAACATGTTGAAGTGGATAGACATTTCATCAAAGAAAATATTGATAGTGATACTCCTTTTTGTCTCAATAAGTCATCAACTTGCAGATATCTTTATAATAAGAGTTTCAAGCTCTTCATTTAAAAGGATTGTAAGCAAAATTGGTTTTGAAAATATCTCTTGAACCATCTTGAGGGAGAGTGTTGGAAATCCTTTCTTAATTAGTTTTTTACTAGATTAGCAAATATGTAATTATGGTATAATCTTAAGGAATATTTTAGGAGTTAATTAGAAGACTTTATTTATGTAAACTATTTTTTCCTTTCTCAATTTGTACCTAGATCTATATATTCTTCTCATTGTAAGCTTGATTAGTAATGAATGAAATAATATTCTCCAAGAGCGGTGATGGTAGTTTTTAATGAGTGGTCTCACATAGACTAACAAGACATGTTTTAGGGTTAAAAGTAAGAGTGTTCATGGATCGGTTTAGTTCAGTTAGTGGTTAAAAATGAACATAACTGAAAGTTTCAGTTCGACTGTCAAATTGAACTGTGAAAAACCAAACTAAACCTAATTGAAAGTTTTAGGTCGGTTCAATTTAGTTATAGGGTTCAGTAGAATCTTTACTACAAAAGAAATGATGAACAAAAGACAAAACAATGATCAAGCAATGAACTTCAAGATCTTTCACTCTAGAATTTGGGACATTTTAAACCCAGCCAATCAAAACCAAACTTAAATAATTTAATTACAATCCCTATATCATTAAAAATCAAATTTAAAATCTACAATTACAAATCCTAAAAATCAGTAAAATCAAGCTTAAACTCTACAACTATAAGCCCTAAATATGTTAAAATAAACATAAATCTGTAATTGCAAACCCTAATCAAAGCAACCTACCTTAAATTTTCAAATCGTTACTCTGAGAGTCTCAGACATAGAGTTGAGACCGAGGGTTGAAGAGAGCTAAAAAAAGATGGAGACTTTAGAGAACTAGAGAGAGATGGAGACTTCAAAGAACTCGAGAAAGTCAGAGAGAACTCGAGAAAGATGGAAAGAGTCGAGAGAGATAGAGACAAAAAAGATGGATTTGTAGACAAGTCATATGACATTGATAGTAAGAGATCATGATGCTCGTAGCCGCAGCTCACAATTGGCATCATTAACACCTCTCAAACAGTCAACGTCATCTTTCATTGTGGGTGAAGTCGCAGCTCGAGGGGGGAGGGGGAGAAGAGAAAATAAAGTGAAAATGCAAGATAGAAACTTAAGTAAGATATATATATATATATATAGCACCCATCAAGTGAGGGGGCTAACCACTGCAGGTACACTCAATCCATATAATAAAAGAACTCACACTTAGCACATCTGTCAACATTTTACATGGGTCAACGGGCCTAACGCAATCCCTGCTCAACGGACCTTAACAATATGCAACTTGGGTGACATCTCACTAAGTGTTCGTTGATTGTTTTCTGGACTTACTGTAGTCTACAATGCATGCTTCCTCAGCCTTAACAGTTATATGGCGAGTGCCTTCGAGTTAGGATAAGGATCATGACTAGTAGAGCTTATAGTAATTGTTATATTAGGTTTAAATTAGTACATACATGGTCTTATGAACAGCTACTGTTAAAATGAAAAGAAAACTTACGGTTGGGGAGCACTATTGGGCTCCTAAGATCAGTAACGTTATATTGCTTCAAGTCTTGTGCAGTAATGTAACGGATGCAATGAGAGAGGAGAGAAAAAGTTTAGAGAGAGAGTATACAAGAAAAGGAAAGCATTTATTTTCTCAGCAAATGAACTCCTAGTACAGACTAAGGTTGCGGATAATAACACTTATTCCTCAACAAGGGTGAGGTGCCTTTTGTAGATTACAAGCTTAACTAGAGTAAAAAAAAGTAACTAGGGTACAAAGCAAAGTAACTATAGTACATGAAAGATAAGGTAACGTGGCTAAACTGAAGTCGTTCACCCTTATCTTTGTCGAGGGGAATCTACTTTTTGCAAAGCTGATTTGTCTGTTGCGGATAATTGAAGACAACTATCTGATTGCTGTCGATATTGTTGCTACTTTTTGAAAGTAGTTAGCGGCTACTGCTAGTGGTCTGGCAGATCAGACTTTGGTTTTGCTTTGTGGTCTTTGTCCATCTTTTCTGAAATTATTGTTGTGAGGGAATCCCAGAAATCTGCTATTGTCGGTTCTGGTAGATCTGACTCGGACAGGTCTGGCAGATCATCATTCGGATCTTGACTTTCACCACCAAGATTGCTGAAAGTATTATGTTGGGTGAGGTCAATGCTGAAGTCTGTAGGTGTGTGCTAGCTGTGTTTAGAACTGCAAAAGGCCATGGAGGTGTCATCGGATCCAAAGACATGAAGGAATTGATTTTTAACAAAGTCCATGGTTTTAATGGCCAGTTATTTTTCACTGATGTGAGAGAATTGTTGTTTGATTAAGTTCTGGGCATTCAAGAATGGGTTGTCTGTAGATGCTGATAAGGTCTTTGGTACGGCTTCATAACAGGCTTGAGCATGGGCTTTAATGGTCTTGATTAGTTCTGGTAAATGGGGATTCATTCCCTTATCCCACCATTTAGTAAAGAAAATTCGTTTAAGGACAGGGATTTCATTCTGGTAATCACATTTTAAATCTTATTTCCAAATCCATGGGATATTATACTGGATAATGAAATGAATTAATGATTTAGAAACGGTACTATTTTTATTAAGAATGGAATACTGAGAATGTCATTCCCTAAATTCTGTTTCGATTTATTGGGGTAAGGTCTCAAAAGTAATGCCAAATTTATCCTACTATTGGAGGAACCAATTTGGAATACTTGTGTTCAGTACTTCTGGGCATATACGGATAAATCATGTATGGTTATGTATCAGATTTTGATAATAAAATGTATTGGTGAAGGATTCCATATAATCCCAATAACTGTATTTTACGGTTTTTTGATGAATCTCCAAAGTTCTGGTGGTATGGGGATGAATACCTCATTAATTGATGGAGATAAAATTGCGGATTATAGCCTTACTGAATGTAATAGGGCTGGTATATCAGTTTGAATCATGGAAAGTGTGGCGAATTTCCATGTAACCAGATTGAACTACTATGACTTCATAGATATACCTACAGTGTTCAAATCGGGTTGGATACGGTTGGGTGGTGAGATAACGATTTTTTATCTCCCATGGATTTTTCATCCATTTTTCATCATCGGATTCAATGATGAAGATTGTTTCCTCATATATATTGTTGGGTATGTACTATTCTAGTGTCAAGAGGACTTCTTTTGTACTCTTTCGAGTAGCCTCTTGTACACTTAGAAACTCAGCTGGCCATAATATGCCATCATTCAGTTGTTGCAAATTAGTTCTCCCTCTGCCATGCCCACGAGAGTTGCGGCCTCTTCCTCGGTTATTCATTCTGTTTTCCCTGTAAATATTCATGGGTGAGGAAGTCAGGGAGAGAATTATGTTCACCTTTAATATACTCAGTATTAAAGTCAAATACATATAAGATACTCTGCCAAGATGCAAATATTTGTTTAGATGCAAGATTTTGAACATTTTTTTGAAAATATGTTTTGCTGCAGAGTAGTCAACAAGGATAAGAATATGTTGATTTAGTAAATCATCTTGAAATTTTAGTACACATTTCACTATTGCAAAACATTCCTGCTTAATAGTCGGACAAGTTTTAACTGGTCCTTTCCAAGTACCAGATATGAATCTTAATAATTCTTCTTTCTGATTATGGAGATTTAACTGTTTTAAAATACCTACATAACCTAGATTGGAAGCATATGTTTCTACAATTTTATGCCAAGTAGGATTTGGTAAAACTGGGCAATGTAACTGTTTGATCTTAACTTTAATATTCTAAACAGCTAATGTAAGATCTGGTGTCCAAGGAATTAGATTCTTCTGAAGTCTTTTATTTAGAAGAGCAGTATCCTGAACTTATTGTGGATAAAAGTCACAGATGTAATTAAGACTCCTTAAAAATCTTTGTAATTGGATTTTATCCTCAATTCATCTGAAAATTTAGATGCGAAATCTATGCTATGGTTAATAGGAATTAGAGTGTCATTAGAAATGTTATGACCTAAAAATCTTACTGTTGTTTGAAATAGTTTCATTTTAATGGCAGATAAGACTAAGCCATTTCTGTTAATAACATTCTTGAAAATATTCAGATGTTTAAAATGCTGGTCTATAAATTATGAGAAGATTAAGACATCATCAATGTAACATATAATGAATGAAGTGTATGTATTAAAGATATCATTCATGATATGTTGGAATTCAGATGGACCATTTTTCACACCAAATGGTAAAACATTCTATTCATAATGACCAAAAGGTACAGTATAGGCAGTTTTATACATATCCTGTTCAGCTATCTGGATTTGCCAAAATCCTAATTTTTTATCAAATTTTGAGAAAATCACCGAGTCATAAAGTCTGTCTAGCAGATCTTTTTTATTCGGTATTGGACATCTAATCCATTGTAAAGCATCATTAAGTAGTTTATAGACGATCACTAACATAGGTGATCCTCTTTCAATTTCAGCAGTTTTGTTAACATAAAAACCAATACAACTTTAAGGAGATTTATTGGGTCTAATTAATTTTTTCTGTAACATAGATTCAATTTTAGTTTTGTAGATTTCTAAATATTCAATTTTCATCTGACTAGGTCTAGATTTGGTAGGAATATTTTTCTCATTGAAGTCAGGATGATATGGTAGTGATATGATATGTTTCTTCCTATCCTAGAAGGCATTAGGAATATCACTACAGATTTCAGCTTGAAATTCATGAAAATTTGTTTTTATTTTAACTGATTTATTTTATTATCAATCAAATGTCTGGTGATATCAACTTCTTTAGTACACGGTTTGGTTATGAATTCAAAGGTAATATCAGAATTATTAATAACGGTATGGATACCTAAAGTATCAATTCTGGTAATAGGCATAATAGAATTGAGAAACGGATTGCCTAAGATGATACTTTGTGTCATGTTCTTGATGAGCACAAATGAGGCAGATATGCAAATACCATGTTTGCAGATAAGCGCTTCTGGTATCTTATACCGAATTCTCATAAAATTCTCACTTGCGCTTGTCATAGATTGAGTGGTTTTATGAAAGTATTTTAAAATGATTAAACCTTCATGGATACAGTTCATATTTGCACCACTATCAACTTAGAAAATGACGTCAGTAATGATGAAATCAGATTTAATTACTAAGGTAGTCTTAGTATATCATTTCTGGAAGGTTACTTGATTTAGAATAAATAAATACGGATTATTTTCTTTTGTCTGATCTTGTGAGATCTGACAAGACTGATCTGGTGAAGTCGAAGATTGACTTTGACTATAACTTGGCAGATCCGGTGAAGTCAAAGGTTGACTTTGACTTTGACCTTGCTGATATAGTGAAGGCACATCTAGTGAAGAGATGGTAACAAAGTCTACAAGGGTTTTCCCTTTCAGTGTAGACTATTTGAGTAGATTGAGATCCTGGGAAAGGATTTGATTAGCAGTCTTTAGCTGCTGAATTTCAGATTTAATTATATTAATCTCCATTTTCAGATCATAAATGGTAATAGGTTTTTGATGTATATAGTCATGTTGAATACAGTTTAACAGTTATTTCATACTGTAGTTTTCTACATGTCTGATCTTAGGAGTGGAATATTCATTGTAACAAGTTTCTAGGAATTTTAACTTCATCTCTAGATCAGTAATTTGGTCAGCTGTAGCAAGAAGAGATCGTTGGGTATCGGTTAAAACATTTAGACCTAGTCCATTGAGATCTAAACCGTTTATCTCAACTATTGCCTTCCAATAGTTAGTTTCAGTTATGGCATTGCAGGTCTTAGGGCTGCAACAAGGCTGGCCTGGCTGTTCAGATGTGGTAGAAGAGTCAGACTCAGATGCAAAGATATATGCAACGTCATCATCTGATCTAATTTCATTAGAACTGTCTTCATAGAGGCAGTTCAGGACTTTCTGTTGTGTCTCTTCATCGAGAGCTAACTCATGAAGTTTCTTTTTGAGTTTAGATCGGCATTTGTTAGCAACGTGTCCTGGTAAGCCACACTTATAGCAGATGGCCTTGATTTTCGGATGACTAGAGTGGGACCTCTTTTGATGTGATAGATCTCTATGCCTAGACTCTTTATGTCTGGATTTCTTTTTAGAAAAGTATTTTTTGTGAGATTTAGACATTGAAGTCCTATGAGGTTTGGAAGAAGAATGATATTGTATTTTAGTATCATAGGCAAATTGATTACAGAATTCACCTAGTTATTTTCAGTTTTCAAAATTTTTATTTTTCATCATATGCTGTAATTTAATATCATTGCATAGTCCTACTCCTTCTTCTATGACTAGGGCAATAAGAGGTCCATAAGTATATTGATCAAATGGAATATCCATTTGATCATGCTTATCTCAGAGTTTTCTTCTAACTCTTTTAGGAAACAAACTAGGGAGGCCATTAATGGACTTTGCCTTCCAATGTTCACTGTTAGCATCTCCTCTCTGCATGACTTTCATAAGAAAGACATCCTTAGAGATGGTAGGTGTTTGAACTGGAAAGCATCAATTATGGGAGCCATAGAGACTAATCTATCTCATGGACTAGTCTATTTTAATATTTATCTGAATTTAAGTATTGTGCTGTCTGACAGCAATCTAGCCAAAGTTCTTGAACTGAGAGTTCAATCACACGGCTATGATTATCTTCTAGGATCTGCTCCTTTTGCTATCCTATTCAGGATACATCTTAAGGTTTTGACAACCTTAAATCCTTACACCAGAAAGCAAAGTGAGCAAGGACACACAGTCATTATCTATTCAACAGCCAAGTTGATGTTCCTCGCATGATTCCCTGGCCTGAGATCACCTTTCCTGACACTTGGCAAATCCCTCGAGCCGTACATACCGGACCTTCCATAAGACAATCCATAGAAGATGTCATTCAAACTCAAGGAGGTAATATCTTTCTTCGCTTTCAGAATTCTCTAGATCATCCATATCTGACCCTATATGATCAGAAGAATCTGACCATTCTTTTCTCCAGAAGATCAGATCTGAGGAATTCACACCTTTATGGCCTCATCTAGTTCTCAACACAGCCAGCAGACCCCTGCTGACCTCAGCATTGACCTCACCCAACATAATACTTTCAACATTCTTGGTGGTGGAAGTCAAGATCTGAATGATGATCTGCCAGACTTGCCCGAGTCAGATCTACCAGAATCGACAAAAACAGATTTCTAGGATTCCCTCACGACAATAATTTGAAAAGAGATGGACAAAGCCCGCAAAGGCAAAGCCAAAGTCTGATCTGCCAGACCACTAACAGTAGCTGCCAAACTACTTTCAAAAGGTAGCAACAGTATCAACAACAATCAGACAAATGTGTTCAATTATCCGCATCAGACAAATCTACTTTGTAAAAAGTAGATTCCCCTCGACAAAGATAAGGGTGAACTACTTCAGTTTAGCCACATTACCTTATCTTTGATGGACTATAGTTACTTCACTTTGTACCCTAGTTACTTTTCTTTAATCTAATTAAGCTTATAATCTATAAAAGGGCACCTCACCCTCGTTGAGGAATGAGAGGTTATTTTCTACAACATTAGTCTGTACTAGGAGCTCATGTGCTGAGCAAATAAATGATTTTCATTTTCTTGTATACTCTCTCTCTCATCTCTTATTGCATCCATTACATTACTGCATAAGACTTGAAGTGATATAACGTTGCTGATCTTAGGAGCCCAATAGTGCTCCCCAACCATAAGTTTTCTTTTCATTTTAACAGTAGTTGTTCATGAGACCATGTATGTACTAATTTAAACCTAATATAACCATTACCATAAGCTCTACTAGTCATGATCCTTATGCTAACTCGAATGCACTTACCATGTAACTGTTAAGGTTGAGGAAGCAAGTACTGTAGACTACAGTACGTCCAGAAAAAAATCAATGAAGACTTAGTGGGACGTCACCCAAGTCACGTATTGATAAGGTCTGTTGAGCAGAGATTGCATTAGGACCGTTGACCAATGTATAACGTTGACAGACATGCTAAGTGTGAGTTCTTTTATTATGTGGATTGACTGTACCTGTAGTGGTTATATTATATATATAACATGACATGACGTAGTATTATTGGGGATGGAGGGACTGTCTAAACAGTCATATAGACGACGTAGGTTTAGTTTGGTTGCAGTTCATTTTGAAATATGAAAATTTCCAAACCGAACTAAAATTTTTATTTTTTCGACGAACCAAATCAAATAGACACATAAAAAATTAACTCAACTGGTCGGTTTTTGTTTGGTCAGTTCTGTACAGTTCTAACACGTTAACTTAGAAGTTCAAAATGTCAAATCATGAGATGAGACAATCAAATTAGGTTAAGTTAGTCTAACATTAACAATATTTTACAAGTGTGGGCTACCATTACACATTGAACCGAACCGTGAACTGACCACGGTGAGGGTTCAAAATTGCATAACGACTGGCGGGAAACAAATTGGCAGCCATCGTCGTTTCCCGCTAAAAAAACAGCTTTTATTTTCCATAGTTTTTAGCTCCAAAGATTCACTTCCCTCAAACCCTATCCCAATCCATACAGTTGTCTAATTCGGCAATCGCTAAAGCTCAAGAATGCCTTCCATTGTCGGACGCGATTGCTCTACGGTTGGGGTTGGAACCCAATTGCCCGATATCACGGCCTTAAAATCAGAGAAGACCGGTGAGATCACCCGATCCAATGGCTGCACCACTCCTCAAAAAAGGAAATTGAGATCCGATGTGGCACCGATGCAGATGAGCCCAGTCTCTACGCCAATGAAATGGAAGTCTCCCCGCCGATGTACTGATTCGAGCCTGAATTGTCCTTCCAATGTGAGTTCAGTAGCTTTTAATTTGAAAGAACTTTCATTGCTATATTGTAGCTTAGATTGGGACTTTGTTTAACTACTGAGAAATGAGGAAGAAAGTAGCACGTTCTTAAGTGCTACGGCCAAAGTAGATGGCCAAATTATGGTAGAAGATCTTCTGCTTTGCAAGTTTCTTTTAATTTTTGTTCTAAATGATTTCTTTCAGCATAATTGGAATTAGTTAATTGGTTATGTGCTATACTTGTTTCCTTTTCCAATCATTGGCAGCGCACTGAAAAAGCCGGCGATGGAATTTCTAAATTGTGCAAATCACCGGTAAAATGCTTGTCTGAGAGCTTTTCTGCTAAACCAAGTTGGAATCCGAGAGGTAAGCCAGATAAAATTGACTACGTGAGGTTTTAATTTGCAGAGGGTTTCTCTTGAGTTTATAATAGCTGATCTTTCTTTCAATGGAATGTAGATTTGGAGCAAATGAAGGCGGTGAAGGAGTCTTTACATGTGTCAATGGCACCATCAACAGTTGTGTGCCGTGAGGAAGAACAGAGGAGAATATTGGACTTCTGCAAGGATTGTATAGAGCAAGAGAAAGCTGGGAGCATTTATGTGTGCGGGTGTCCAGGGACAGGAAAGTCATTATCCATGGAAAAAGTGAAGCAGATTTTAGTTGATTGGGCAAGAGAGGTAACCTTCCCTTCTTTAATCTTTGTGAGTAAAATATCACTTGTCCTTTCAAAGACTGGAGACTTTGATACTACAGGATGTCAAGAAAATCATATATCATTTTCAAGATTAACTTGATCCTGATTCCGATTACGTGCAATAACTGAATCAATCTTCTCACCACCAGGGAGGTCATCAGCTACCAGACGTTCTGACTATTAACTGCACTTCTCTGTCAAATACATCTGATATTTTCAATAAGGTATGACTATGGGAAGCATGTTGAATAGAATATGGAGGTATTTTGCTTGCTTACCTGCTGTTTGGTTTGGTAGATCCTTGGTAAAAAACAGGCACAAAAGAAACATACGGGTTCTCCTTCATCCTTGCAACATCTTCAGAAGTTCTACTCCAAAAATCCGGAGTCATCTGGCATGAAGATGACGTAATGACTCTTACTTGTCTTATTTATTAGGAACTTACAAAATGTGTTGTAACTCCTTGGTTACACTTCTATCAGGCTGGTAATCGCAGATGAATTGGATTACTTAATTACTAAAGACAGAGCAGTGCTCCATGATCTATTCATGCTCACAACTTTTCCATTCTCCAGATGTATTTTGATAGGTACTATTACAGCAAATATATTACAAAAATTGCTTCCATAATTTTATCACGTGTAATAAATTTGCGTGTCAAACGTTTCATGTTATGCAGGGATTGCAAATGCCATTGACCTGGCAGATCGTTTCCTTCCAAGACTCCAGTCATTAAATTGTAAGTAACATTATGTTTTAACTTGCTTTACCTAGTACATATGTCTAATGATTCATTTGTGATCATTTTTCCACATCTCATGGATGACATACATTCCACTGTATTCCCCTTAAATATATCGTCTCTGTAGTTTGAATACTATTTATTGTTGATTTGTCAATTGCTTCCAGGCAAGCCTCAGGTTATAACTTTTAGGGCGTACTCCAAAGATCAAATTCTCAAGATTCTTCAAGAGAGATTAAATGTAGGTTATCTCTTTCAGTGTATTTAGTTCAATCTGTAAAGGTTTGATTATGTATAGAAACGGTAGCAAAGTTGATTCTTTCTCCTCAAAAAACTTTTGCTGTCATGGAGTAGCCAGGATGCTTAATCTTGAATGTAAATAAATTCTAACTGTTCTTTATTCTGTTCCAGCAGGTGATTCAGTTCATTGTCTTTCAGCCACAAGCATTAGAACTTTGCGCAAGAGTGAGTTTCTGTGGTTTATCTTCTTTAATGTACCGAATAAAACATCATCTTTTCTTTAATTACTCTGTTCTCGTGTGCATTCAAGATATGTGTTAGTCAAGTTTGTAATTCACATTGCCTAAGAAAATGGGATATTTTCATCAGTATGTTTTATGACATGTCAAAACTCTGTTTCCTGTTGGGAGACTATGTCTAGTCTAAAATTTCAAGTTCATCATGAAAATATGTTATCCAACTGAATATTTTAGCATAAGTTGCAGTGTAGTTTGGAACTAACTGAAATATCATTGCAGAAAGTTGCTGCTGTATCTGGAGATATGAGAAAAGCTCTTTGCGTCTGCAGGTTTGTATTTTGAGATTAGCAGGGGATTACTGTTACCTCATAGTCAGTGAACCTTCCAGCATGATAACTGTCATCATCTAAAGATGGGATTAGCATATGGGGATCACATATATTGCCATATTGGCAAGTTTCATTAGGCTAATACTTGGGAAGACTAGTTCAGTCATCAGTTTAAGCCAACTGAGAAATAGCGTGCCACTTAGTCAATGCTAGTTGGATAAATGCTAGTGCTCTTTCAGTTAACACTTCATCCCCAAACTTAATCGATCCAATTTCGAAAAAGCGCATCCTTTATGTCAAATTGCTTTATTAATCGAAGTTAAATTCATATCAAGGAATGCATTCTTACAAAGCACCTTGTTTTTCCCAGGAGTGCCATTGAATTGCTAGAAGAAGAGCTCAGTGAAGCCACTGGCCTCTTAAATGAATCATCAGTTTCGAAAGCGTCTTATTCTGAACAGATATTGTCAGCTCCCAATGTCAGAAAGCAAGAAACTGATATCGTAAGCTCCCAACTGGCATATATTTATCCAAAGCCCTAGATTGACATTAGGCACTGCATATAAAATTTATGCAATGTGGTATATAACTAGCTCGTGATGAGAGCAATTGATCTATTGTCTGACCTTTTATCAGTGTTCTAAAACATAGTCTAGAGAATGTAGTAAAACTATAAACTTGTAAATACTAAAAATGAAATTGTTTGAAAACTTGGCTCCTTTATGTAACGAGGATTCTTTTTCATAGTATCCTCATACGTTTTCATATTAACAATATTTGAGTTACGAAATTTCTTCTGAATTGATTTATCTATTAATGTGAATTCGTGTAGAAATGCTAATGACGTTGAAGTCGATCTTTATCACTCTTATCCCATGTACTTTTTCCTGAGAAGTTGAAAATTTGTTGCAGGTGAGGATAGATCACATGGCAGCTGCTTTGTCAAAGACGTATAAATCACCAGTGGTGGAGACTATACAATCTCTTCCTCAACATCAGCAGGTAATCTTGACAGAGTAAACATACTGGCGTGATTTAATGTATAAAGTGGATCTTCTTATCTGTGCCGTGCTGCCAAAAAAACTTCCACTCTGTTTGATTCTTCAGCTTCAAGGCTTCAACCCCATTTCTTTTTTTTTTTACTTTTTGCTAATAAGGGTCAAGCCACATAAGTAAAGTTTGTTAAATGGCTTTTCGAGTCTTGATAAGCCATCCTGTGTAAGGGCATAAAGATATCCAAAATTCATACTGATTCCATTCATCCATATGTAATCTGACCCCAGACCCCCCTTGATGTGCGATTGAAAATCGTGGGGACAGAAAGAACATTATTTCTCAAGTAACATTTTCCTAATCCTCTATGGTTCCAGATTATCCTGTGCTCTGCTGTGAGGCTTTTTCGTGGGGGCAAAAAAGATACCACCATCGGAGAGGTACTTATATTTGCAATCTTTCAACAACAAAAGAAAACATAACAGCATCTGAACTAGTTATGCAACTATTGTAGCTAAACAAAGCATACGTGGATATCTGCAAAACATCACTCATACCTCCTGTTGGAACTTTGGAACTTTCAAATATGTTTAGAGTCCTCAATGACCAGGTACCCAAACAGAATACCGTGTTTGATTCAAATTCTGAATAATAGTCCAGAATTTCAGCGCTTATTATTTGGAAAAAGTAAAGAAAAAGGGGGGATTATGACCAGTAAATTCTAATTGCAGGGGCTCCTAAAACTAGGCCAATCTAAAGAAGATAAATTGAGAAGAGTGACACTGAAAGTTGATGAAGCAGACATAACTTTCGCATTGCAGGTGTGCTAAACTTTGAACAAAGTGAACCTGTATATTTTATCTAAACCCTAAATTCTAAATCTTAAACTTTCCTGATGTTTTTTTTTTTTTTGCATATTCATTAACAGGTTTTTTGTTAACTCTTTCCTTTAATTGGTTTATTATCAATCAGGGAATCCGGTTCTTTCGAAACTGTCTACATTGATGATGTGTTCAAACCTTACAGATTGATTACCCAGTTGGCTATGGT
This sequence comes from Datisca glomerata, assembly GCA_003255025.1. NCBI lineage: Eukaryota > Viridiplantae > Streptophyta > Magnoliopsida > Cucurbitales > Datiscaceae > Datisca > Datisca glomerata. The sequence goes on from QANY01002375.1 coordinate 856,324, forward strand.
GAATATTCCGTTTTCTGGCTGTTCATCAACTACACATAGGTAGGTAGATGTACTTGATTCCCATTTACAGTTATGCTACATTTGTAATTTGAGAATTAATGTTCTTTCTCCTTTACTAACTAGTGCTTTTTTCTGAGTGCAGAAAAGTGTTGCCCAGGCAAGCACGGTTGGCTAGTTCAGACAATTTACATTCAAACCAGCACATGCTGATTAATGACAAGTTCCATCGCACAAATTTCATGGAACCTGTTTAAAGTATGAAAAGAAATGAAAAAAAAACTATAGAAAAAAATTGATATTGAATAGAAGGTGGAAATTGGCACCATCTGTAGTTTTTTAATGGCATTTCTGTCTGATCCACAAAAAATTTATTTTCCAATCATTCAAGGAAATGACATTGTAAGAACATCTAGCCAAAGCAAAATAATAGAGAAATCGAACTGTAATACTACGGCATTTTGGCATTACATACAAAATTAATGAGATAAGACTAATAGTGATGATGGCTAAAAATTTGGCTTTTATTGTCTTGCATTTGAGGGGGTCGGAACGATTTAGGTAAGCATGCATCATTACCGTGTGCGTGCTATTGTAAGGATAACTATTATAGCTTAGATGATTAAAGCTTGGTTGATATGATAGTAGTGTGATTATATCACATGCAAGCCAGAGCTAAGTGGTGTCTATTTTAGTTATGTTAACACAATCAGAATCAACCTTTTATAACCCCATATCTCAAAGCAATCGTAGCCATCAAGATCTATAGCAACGAAAAATTTGAAAAGACTTACTAAGAACTCAGCCAACGGTACAGAATCAAAAATTCAAAATCAAAATGGTCATGATTATTCAGAGAGTCAATCGATATTGGTCATGTGTAAAGTTTAAATGACAAATCAAAATTATTTCTTGAAAATTGAAGCAGACATTTCTGAAAATACGAGGTAAGCAAGTTGACACGTGGGATACATACAAGAAGCCAAGTCACATTTTGAATGAATCTGTTATATCATCCATTATAGAGTATGACTTTGGGGCACCTGGTGTAGGAGAAGATCCAGACTTTCTCAACTACTGTCACGTGTCAAAGATCATTCTAAATCAAGGTAAATATATAGTACATGAGATATATAATCAGGTTAAATGCTAATCAGTTCGGTCGAAAAAGACCAAATAGGTTAAAGAAAATATCAGGAGTTCGAATCTCCACTCAACAGACAACAAATAATGATTTCATACTAATAAAGTTAGTTTACATTAAATACACCGCTTAAGTATAATTATAAGATTTTAGTTGTGTTTCCTCCACTAAGTAACTTGGTCGTAGAATACGTGCAAGATGACAAGTAAGGAACATGTTTGCATAATAGTCCTGCAGCTCGCAAAAAGCATTTAATAGTCAACATTTGTCCCTCTGCACTCAATACTATACCACCACCTATTGTTCACATTTCTATAATACTAAGCAAGGTAAATTATCAATGATGACTTGATTTCTCTCCTAAAGTTACTAAACACTTTTTATTTAGTTCGGGCAAATACTAACTTGATCGTAGAAGAGTATTTGATAAGGTTCTACCATCCTGATAAGACTAATCTCGAAGTTCTTGCAAGTTTATGGTTTAGATTCGAAAAATCACAATTCTTGAAAATTTTTACTTCAACAATTTTCATATTATTTTAGCTATGTGTAGACAAATTACATTTCTTAAGGATCCTTACGATAGAAATTGAGAATGAAGAGGCTAGAAATATTGATAGAGTCCTTTTTTTCAAAGGTATCATTTATAACGCATTTCCTTTTTGAATCGATTAAGATAGAAAGACTGACATACCATGAGTTATGGGTTTATATTTCATTTTTTCTTTTTGTAATGTCGTTTACAAATATTTTTGTGTTGAATATTATGAAGACATAACATTATTCTTAATATATCAATAGTGATGGGGAATAGTGTCAGATGAATATTGCTTGTTATCTAAGATGCGTCTTTCCGTTAACCTAATAATGAACCAGGTGTGTTTTAGGTTTTTTAGGTAAATTAGCACATTTTCTAGGATCTAATAAAAGATTAGCATCCAAAAATTGAAAATGAGTAAATTTAACACCTTTTTCGGTTTAATGCTTTTATTTTCCTTCGCAATACCAACCATGGTTGCTTCTTCTATGGACCAACCCGCTGCATCGATGAACATCCTTCGAGCAGTGTTAAAAAAATGATGCTTCAAGTAAAAACTTGGGTCGAGCACTACTCAGGAAAATGGTGCTTCTCAGATCACGGACAGGTTGCTCGGGATGAGAGAGAGATAGAATGGATATAGTATATACATAGGTCATTTCAGATTTCACACAGAATATACTATTCAATAATATTAATTCTATTTTTCATCATCCTCTCCTGGAATGCTATTTTTCCAAATAAAAACTATTTTTTAATGTCGAAAAGGCCCTTCCCCTTTAAGGCTTGAATGATGTCATTTTTTTAACTAGAAGGATGTCATACTCATAAAAAAAGTAAGGATCTATGTAGTAGGTTCGATTTAATTTTTAGCATAAGAATTAAACCAATAAGTTATGTGCGTAGAAATTAAACCAACCGGACTGTAAAATAATCGATCGATTCGATCAGGTGTTACGATCCACCAAATTTGTTTTTCTCTTTTTCAAGAGGTACATCAATAATTTTAATCATACATGTTTTAAAAAAGTATAAGTTTTTATGCATTACAATTTAAACTATAATTATAAACTAAACATTAAAGATCGATGAAAGAAATGCAAAAAGAGATGATATATATATATGAGAGATGATAAAATAAGAAGTCAAAGAATTGTGAGAAAATAAATATGATATATATATATATATGAAAGATGATGAATGGTAGATCTAGTAGGTTCGGCCAAATGTCGGTAAATTTTTGACCGAATTGAAAATTGGATTTTTTCTAAATCTAACATCAAACCAACCGGAATTAGCTAAAAAACTAATCAAAGTCAACCCGATAGTTGTTCGGTTTAGTTGAGTTTTGTCAGTTTTGCAGACCTCAATAAAAAGTAGTACAATTAGAAATGATTAACTTAGGAACACGCAAAGGAAGTTTTAGAGAAATCCTTGAACTGAGTTGAGATTCAAAATGATGTTCGAAAAGACACGACAAATATTAGCACTGAGTCAAAAGTAAAGTGGCAATAGAACAAATAAGTTCTAATTTGTTATTTAAATAACTCAGCAAAAAGAAATTCAGGATTACTTGACACGTCCAATATACCACTTTCTAATAAACTCGCAAAACACTTGATCGTCGAACAAACCCATGACCATATCATCGTCAGACTCTTCTTCTGGCTCTTCGTTCTTCTCTTCCTTGGCCGCAGAAGCCGCGGCGGCAGCTGGAGCAGCACCAGAACTAGCAGCAGGAGGAGCTATTGCAGCTGCAAACTTGCTTGGGTCCTGCAGATTTGTTATTGAAGCATTTATTATTTCTAAGCCAATAAGTCAAAAACTAAGAAATAGATCCCTTTCTTGGGGAATCCATTGTTATATTGGCCAGACCTTGGCCATTTGCGTAATTTTAAATGGCTATCTGGAGATCTGACCAGAAAGAAAATCGAAAATCAGATAAACTTTTTTTTGCATTTAGTAAAAACAGAGTTGGACCGTCCATTTTCTGAACCGAACAACACGAGGCGATCTCGGTGCCCAAAAATTATACTACCTTTAAGTAATCCTTCACTTGGTCTGCCTGAGGGAAAGAGTATTCTGTAGTGACTGCAACAGCCAGAGCATTCTTGTAGGCATTAATGAACATGTGAGGAGCAGCAGCAAGGGTTGGGTAAGACGCAGCAAGGGAGAGAGAGGTAACAAGAGAGACACCAGCTGCGAATTTCTCTAGAAGGTCATCCTCAGTAAGGTCAAGCACCTCCGGGGAGAAGACAGACCCACGATCATAGACAGAAAGCACAACTAGGCCATAAGAGAATGGCCTTATCCCAGCTTTGACAGAAGTGCAGCCTCAGATGAACCCACCTTGTCACCCTTCTTAATTAGCTCCACTGGGGTAATAATTTCCACTGTACCTTTGTTGATCTTGGTAGGTATATTGAGCACCTGGAAGAAGGAAGTCTGGGAGGGATCGAGTCCTGTGTTTCCAGGGGGAACAACCACATCGATAGGTGCGACAAGGCCAACACGTGCTGGAGTTCCAACCTGTTCAGTTCAGATAATTATGGTTTAAAATTAAAAACTTCACAAGACCCAAGAACAGTAGGCACTATGTTTCATAGTCAACCAAAAAACAAATATATAAATGAAGTAGCTTGTAAATTCATGGTTTACAAATACAAAAATTAATAAAGATTTCAAGAGTCAAAGTTCCCTAAAAAAAGCAAAATCAAGATTCACGAATAAATTGCCACTGTACTGAGAAACTATATTTTCAAAAATATTAAGACTACTGGTTTAGATGATAGTTTAATTTGTCAACAAACATGACTAGTACAGGAGGCCGAATCCTTCCAACTTTGTCAAAGTCAAATAAAAATATTTGTTGACCTAGGAACATGTTTGACCTAATTCCTCACACTAAAATTTCAGCTACAAATGTTTCTGGAAGCACAAATATAAGAACAAGAGATAAAAGGAAAAAACTGTCCATGCGAATTGTTCGCACAACATGAATGATATTGATGAAACTAGCATTTTACAAGTACACAAGAACAGACCAATATATATTAGTATATTCGCAATCTATCTTTTAGCCCTTGGCCTTTGGGGGTTCATTGCGTGATGCTAAAAACTAATATCATAGCCAACGTCTATGCCAAAAAGTTGTAAACTGAGTTAGAAAGGAGAAAAATCTAGATCATCAGACCGAAATGATTAAATTAAAAAAGTTACAAAGAATAATACTTAAGAAAGTTTTGTCATAATAATATTGAATTTCCAAGTTACGCAGTGCCAATAAATTACATCAGCGACTTTCTTGAAACAATGAGAATGATGAACACGAAAAAAATAATATGTACATCAGAAACAATTGTAACGCCACGCCATACCTTATACTTTGCTACCTCTTCCTTCACTTCCTTCAGATCGCCTTTGGTGAAGATCAGTCACGTTCCCCTAGCAGAAAAGAGTGAAATGGATAGAGAAACATTAACAAATCAGAACAAAAAACAATGAACAATGTAATCGCATAACGAGTAGGTAGAGTTTTTTGGCTTCAGAGCCTGGAAAACTATGAAACGGTGAGGGACAAGTTCTCAATAGAATCAAATTTTCGTTTTCAGCAGTTTCTCCAAAAATAGCAATAAAACAAATTTTCGTCATAAGAAGACAGTAAAACTCAAATATCCGATAAATTTCAAGGGAAAAAAAAAGAATTGTTAAGCCAGTCATTACCACGAGTAGAGGAATGAGACTCATCACAGCTTTGTTACTGGTCTTCTCGGAATGCATCGTAGCGGAGCGTTTCATCGTGGTGTTCTTGCCCATGATAATGACGGAGTCACCGCGAAGCCCCTTCCGAATATTTTGGAGCTGGTTCGAGCCGACGTTGTCAGCGGCAACGATCAAGATCTGAGAGAACTCGCCAAGAAGGCGACAAAGCTTCTGGTCGTACATTATCTTCTTCTGAGCCCTTGATTGTTTCACGGCCATTACTGATGAAAATAAAAGTGAAACCCTATATCAGAGAGGAAAGAAGTGAAGGTTTTTCAGAATTTTGCTTGAAGAGGAAAACCTAGAGTTTATGGAGGGGTGGCAAGGTTGCCTGCACATAAATAGGAAACGACGTATGGGGCTTCGTGTGGAAAGTGGGCCCATTTGGGGCCCACTTGATCTGTTTGTAAGTCCGAACTCTTTTTGCGTTCCCTTCTACAATACACGTGTCTCGTCTTAAAATAATATAGTCAACTTTTTAATTAAAACATAAAAATGGATTTATTTATTTTTTGTCAAAAGATAATGAAAGATTATAGGTTCATGTAAGAAAATAGTCTTTTTTAAAAATAAGTAAAAGAATGACATTTAAAAATGATATTTTTTTAAATTGTAAAATTTTTGTATGTATAGATATATTAATGATAAATTTTAACATACCATAATATATTAAATATACTAGTATATTATATAATATACCATATATTTTTTTAGAAAGGTTTATGAATCGCTCTGTTAGTTTTTCTCGATCTGACCCAGTTTTAAAGAGAGGGTTCTGAATTGCAACCCATAATTACAGGATACGATCACGGTAAATCATAACCCCTAATTTTTAAATCACAAAACCTAATTTCTGATTTGCATCTCCTTCCCTTGCTCACTCATCCATAAGAAGGAGGGTGATAGGGAGAAATGGAGAGAGCAAGAGAGACAAAGAAAGAGAGAAGGAACGTGATTGAGAGAAACAGAGAGCGCAAGAGAGACGGAAAAAGAGGGAAGGAGAGTGATGGAGAGAAAGGGAGAGATCGTAGAGATCGCGAGAGAGAAAGAAGGGTGATGGAGTTTTCTTAAATTGAAGTCTATTAATATGAATAATCCTATGTTTACTTAAGTTTTCTTAAATAAAATAATCCTCGAGGATTGAACTTCATTCAATTCTACATATAATACAATTGAAGTCTCACAATTTCTTCTCAAATCTTCTTCATCAAGATCAGATTTAGAAACAAAAATGATAGCCGTAGGCGCATGTAAGGAGAATACAAAAATTCACCTAAGCTTCTTAATACCTAAAGGTGAGCTACTCTTTCTTAGCCAAGGACAAGAAGGTAAAAGCTGACTCAAACTCAAACAAAACCAACATTATTTCGGCCATTTTTGTAAACCAAACATTTTTAGGCTACTTGCTCAGACACATAAAAAAATAACCCATCACTTACAATTTCCCAAGATTATATTATTTGGGGATTGAACCCATGTCGTGTTTACTTGATTTCCGTAAAAAGAGATTCTACTAAATCAATTCTAAATTATCATTCTAATTATTTACTACAACTTTGGAATCCAATTCCAAATAGATCTCATAGCTTTAGCTAGAATTGATTCGTTTGTCTGGATGAAATAAGATTCATAGCAAATAGATAGTAATGTTATTCGGAATTTTTATTCATTTAAAATGGACTATGAAAAATCCATCATACCCTTAAAATAATTAACTAAAAAATATTACTTATTTTTCTTGCAAGGACATTCTATTAATATCATATATTTTGATTCTGAGTCATCGATTTCTTAAACACAAACAATCATTCTTACTCTCAATAATATGATTCTTGATTTTGATTCCTAACATGCAATAAACATATTAGTTTGATTCTAAATTTTGATTCTTGACTATCCTATTATTCATCTTATTCTTAAAAAATTGATTCTAAACTTTATCTGATTTCAAATGTAAGTAAACGCGCCACCGGTTTAAAATATATGAATTCTCAAGTATGATTATTAGAAGAAATTAACTAGTAGAACAACACGTGTGATGCACGTGTAACTTCATTCAATTATATTTTTTGATCGTACCACCATCAATTATATGTTGTCATCCGTATAAATTAACATATAAATCAAGTTTAGTAATTAATTTGTCACCATATTTTTCATATATATTAGATCTAATTAATTTAGGCTTATAAAATTTTTACATTTATACATTTGATTAAATGATGGTGTATTAAAATATGTATTGATTTCATGGATAAATTATTGGAAAGGTCAATTTTGAAAGCATGAATGCTTGTTGAAATTGTTGGTTTTTTATTCGAGCTTGTAATCTTTTACCCTCTTAATTATAAAATTCTAGTTTAAAATGATTCAATGAATCCTTATAGATTTTGAAATGGGAATAAATTTAATATAGTTGAATAATAAATAAAAAGATTATTTAAATTAGCAATATTTATTGGTGTACACAAATTTTTTATGCGAGGGCTTTCTTGTCAAAAAAATTTTTCCACTCTCGTCTTAATTATTATATGTAGCAATGCATCACGTATATTACTATTCCGTCTGAAATTATCGATTAGTCTAAAATTCTAATATATAAAATATTAACTAAACCATAAGTTCAATTTGTACTCATAAAATTTAACCAGAATTATAATAAAGACTGTGTAGATACCGTATTTTATCCGGTCTAATACATTAAATATATATACTTTATATTTTGGCTCATATAATAGTCTAAGACTATGTATAATTTGAAAACTAGTCCAATACTAAAATAAGAAAAGTGGTCCAATGACTAAAAAGTAAAAAGTAAGCAGAAAAAAAGACTAAAAATAAAAAAAGCAAACTCTAATTTTACCTATAAATAGAGGGGAGGTTTTCACTTGTAAGGGAAGATTTGTGAGAGTGAGAAAGAGAAGAGATTTTAGAGAGAGAAAGAGAGGTTTTAAGAAAATAGTGAAAAAGAGAAAAAAAATGTAAGTTTTCATTTCTATTCATCTTCCATCTTCTCATTTTTTTTTATTAAAGTAGTTCAAATCTCTTACATTTTAGCTTACAATATATTTTGTTCATTCTAATTAATCATCTCTCTTATTCATACTCATGTATTTGATATTCTTTGTTTCATCTTCTATATATAGGTTTGTTTGCTCATTCTTTATCATTCCTCCTACTTTTAATCTTAAGTTTTTCTTTCATATATTGTTTATCTCTCTACAAGTTTGATGAAGGAATTTTTTTTGTCATCAACTCAATCAATGAGAATGAAAATAAAATTTTGAGGGGTGTAAAATTAACTCAATATGAATCAATCATTTAATGGGTTGAAAGTGTACTAGATGAAAAGATCTCCTATGATAATTTATCATACATAAAAATGTATAAAATAGAGGGTAAAACCTCTATACAACATTATGCAAATATTTTAAGCCTTTGACTTTTTTTTATGTTCTTACAAATCTTCTCTTCTTTTCTTTTTAATTTCTTGATCATCACTTTTTATGATACTTGTTTAAACTAGTTATCATCCATGATCATTCCTAGCAATGAAGAAAGAAAGGAAAAATGATACTTAGTGAACTAAGTAGTCCAATAAAAAAATGGTATATTTATATCCCAAACAAAAATTATTTTATTTTGAAAGTTTTATGAATTTTCTCTAGTGACACTTGTTTAAACTAGTTACCATCTATAATCATTCCTAACAATGAAAGAAGAAAGGAAAAATGATAATTAGTGAAGTAAGTAATCCAAAAATAAAAAAATGGTATATTTATATCTCAAACAAAATTATTTATTCATTTTTAGTGACACTTGTTTAAATTAATTACCATTCATGATCATTCTTTTACTATTTGATTATCATTGAGTGAAAAAATAAAAATGATAATTAGTAGACCATGTAGTAAAAAAGGGCATGATCATGTATGAAATTAAGCATTTTTCTTCATAGATTAATTTATTTTACACATAAAAAATTTATTATCAATTTATTTACTAAACAATTATATATATATATATGTAAAAAATGAAAAAATTAAAAAAAAATAGAGGGTGACGTCACCCTCTGTCACTTAACAGAGGGTGACGTCACCCTCTATCACTTAACAGAGGGTGACGTCAACCTCTGCAAAAAAAAATTTACTTTATTTTTTTTCATTTTTGTTGTTTATATATATATTTTGTTGTTTTTATGTTTGTTTATTTTTTCTATTTTTTTATTAGATATTATTAATTTGTTGTAATTTATTTTTATATTTATTTTTAATTATTTCACGTCTTGTTTCATTATTTTCATCATGCACATTTTTTTTAATTTATCATACATATTTATCATCTCTAATATTCATTTCCATTATTGTTTTTTTAGTTGTTATCTCTTCTGATTTATTTATGTATTATTTTCATATGTCATGGTTGTATGTAATTATTATTTTATTCTTTTATCATCAAAATTGACGCTCGTAAATTAAAACCATAATAATTTGATTTTAATTTTTGTAAATTTTTTTTATTTAGTTTTCACTAAAAAAAATCTGACAATGGACTTTGAGATTTTTGGGATACCAAACTTCTCGAACTACTGAGGTGAGGAGTCATTCTTGGGATACCGAGAATAACTCTAATAATACTTTGATTTAAAAGGATATAAGAATACAAAAAATAATTTTTCAATGGTCTTTGAACCACCCATTAAAAGTAATTTATTTTTGTTCATTTTTATGATACAAAATGCATCAAATGAGACATTCAAAAATGAATCTCTTTAACATTTACCTTAAATAAAAAATTGGATAGTATTTGATTAAATTTGGTAACTATTTTATAATGGGTGTTATGGGGTGCTAATATATTCCCCACACACAAACGACTCCCGAATCAACGTTGAGTTTTCGTAAACTAAAATTTTTATCTTAAAATTGGATGACCAATCACATCCCAAAATGAATGGTGGCGACTCCAAATTTCTTTTTCCTTTGTCGCTCCGCGTCGTGCACGTTTTTCCAGACTGAAAATATCTGAACAAACTAAAGCTAAGCTACACTTGTTGAATTATTCTCTATATATTAGATCTTATACTATCACGCATTGCTAACTCATTCTAACCTCCAGTCCACATTATACTTTGTTAATCTAATTATAAATGTTATGCATGCATTACTAATTTAAAATATACAAAGTTATTAACAAATAAAAAATTGTGTATCTAAAATCACTAGTAGTTTATTTATGCATGTAAATACATTAAATGAATTGGAGTTGAAAAGTTAAGTTGACATTTAAAATAGAGATTCGCACACATATATACAAGCACATAAATGTACACTTTTTTGTAACCAACAATTTTATTAATTAAATGACTTAACTAGACTTTGTTTGAATTAATAAATTCAAATTAGTTTTATCTAAATAATTTGGAATGCAAGTTAAGTAAAAGACAAACAGAAGAGCATACGACATTATTCTTTCATTTTTGCTCTTTCCTCAATTAATTATTTTTCTCTTACATTTTTTTTTTAAGAAATCAACCAATCATTAATCATCTTTATGAGGTTGAATAAATGTTTCTTATCAGATTTAGATACACTAAGAGAGATGATAATATAAAAATTGATTGTAAATTGTTAAGAACAATCTACAATATAATCAACTGAGACAAAACCTTATAATCCAACTGATTCTTCCGTGACCTTCACCACCAATCTCAATTTTAACGTTTGCAAGCTAATTGCAAAACCTAGTTTCAATTCATGTAAATATACTCATTGGTAGTAGTTTATGTCAGTTGAATTTTATTTTTTTAAATATGAAAAATTGAAGTGAATAAAATAAACTAAAATATTATAATAATGGTCATAGTGAAATTTGCATTCCATGGCATAATCATGGAAGATGAGAATCAAGGATTTTGGTATTTTCTTTCAGAAGTCACCTGCACGTGAATAGTCTAATGTGAAACAAAGTTTTATTCTGCATGTAAATTTTTGTTCCAAAATATTTGATAAGAAACACAATGATTCTGAACTGACAAACCTCCTCCTCCCCATATTTGAATATTTTAGGCTATTTTCAGTAGCTTGTGTGACAAAAATAAATAAATTATAAAACTCAAAGTAACTGCTGTGGATACCGAAAAGAGACGAAAGAACATATATATACTGAGTATGGGTGAAAAAATTAGTATCAAACCGATCAAATCGAAATTGGTCAGTTCGGTCGGTAATGTAAGTTACCTCGGTTCAGTTCGGCATTCTTGTTGAACCGTAAGTTCGATTCGGTCTGATTTTTATATGATTTGAACCGAATAAAAAATATAAATAAAATAAAATAAATACTATATATATATACTAAACTACTTAATCTAACCTAATACCCAACATTTCCCTCCCGCCTCCCTCCCTCTTTGTTCTCTCTCTCCTTTCCTCTACCTCCCTCCCTCTCCTCTTCGATCTCTCTCTCATTTCCTCTATTTCTCTTCTTACAAATTACAAACCCTAACAAAGCTACTCACCCGCTCCACCCTCTACATCCATCTTCTCCTCCTCTCGCAGCCATCTTCTCTCTCTCACAGCCATCTCTCGCTCGCGACCATCTTCTCTTGCTCAGTGACTCTCTCCCTCTCGCAATGACGATGTTAATCCATCTCTCTCTTTACTCGCGGCAATGGAGTTCAACCATCTTCTCTCTCTCTATCTATACTCGCAGCATACTCAGATTCTGAGTAGATATGAGTAACTACTCAGATCTACTCAGAATCTGAGTAGATCTGATTTTTTATTACATACAATTTTTTGTTTTATAAATTGTAATGTTAGGGTTCTTAGCTGAGTAGATTTGAGTATAACATTTTGTGTTTACAGATTGTAATCGTATTATAACTTTTTATTTTACAGATTGTAATATTGCATAAAAATTTCCAGTTCAGATCTGAGAAGATCTGATTTTTTTATTGCCTTAATTTTTAGTTTTAGAGATTGTAAGGATATTGTTCTTATTTTACTGATTTTGTTTTGCTGAATCTGTGACCCTAATATTTTAAATTAAAGTTTGTAGTTAATTTACATTTGTTTTGTAATTTGTCTACTTATTTTAGTTTAACTGTGAGTTAATTTCTGTGAAATTTGCTTGTTTATGAAATATTAAGTTTAATGGTTTTCTTGCAACATTGCTGAATCGTGAAACCGAACAGAACCGAAACTTTCGGTTACGTTCGGTTCGGTTCCTATGTCATCCTCGGTTTGTGAAATGAGCTACCCAAAATTTTGGGTTCAGTTCTATTTTTTCTCAAATAATCGACTGAACCGAACCATGGACACCTCTAATACTGAGAAAGAGAGATGGAAAACAAACCTATAAAAAATCAAAAGTAAAAACAATATAAACACAGGAAACCTTGAGCATAAATTGCCATCGATTCATCACAAAAGTTTTTTTTTGTTTTTTGGAACAATCACAAATTCTATTTATAATTTTTGAGTAAAATATAATTTTACCCCCTGCAGTTTGTGATAGTTTTTGTTTTAAACTCTCAACTTTAAAAAATAATAGAGTAGACTCTATAATATATTGTTGATGCACCTTAGATCTTTTATAAGAACTCCGCTTAAAAGTATTAACAGATCATCACGGTTGTCTAACGTGACACTTCATGACAAATAACTTAACACCACATCAGCCGTTTTATTACTCAACAGCCACGTAGGATTAATTACCTAAACTACCTATAATTTCCCCCCAACTTCTTTCTTCTTCCCCTCCGTCTTAGCACAAACACCCATTTGCAGCCCTTGCATTTTCGCGAAGGCAATGATTAGGGTTGGGTTCTTCTTTCTTCTCCCCCCTCCCTCTTGGCGAAGGCCATTTTTGCTGCCCCTGCATTTTCTAGTACAACAGTTCCCTATTTATTGGAGAAATGAGAATTTCACTCATTTTTGCAGTTCCCCATTTTTGCAACAGTTCCCCATTTTTGCAGCCCTTGCTATCTTAGATTGACAAATGTATTGAGCAAAAGAAACGAAGTAATTTTACTTCCACCTATTGTTTACATTCTCAAAGTATTCCTCCCGTTTTGGAGCAACCAAACACTAAAAATCCCACAACAAAGACACCAGAAAACAGAAATAGAGCAAATTCACAAACAACAAACTGACTGAAAGAAAATCAAAGAGAAACTTGCAACAAATTCTCGGTAAACAGAATCAAAATCACTACATTATAAGAAATAATCGAACAAATTCAAACACCAGAGAGAGAGAGAGAGAGAGAGAGAGAGAGAGAGAGAGAGAGAGAGAGAGAGAGAGACAATACCTTCTTGTTGAGGTAAAAGTTGAGCATTCAAGCCAAAACCTTCGAAGCAATTCAGAACCAGAAACGCCCGAACTCGAACATTGACAAATTCTATTCAAATGGAATAGTTGAAAACAACAGAGGAAGCCAAGCAGAGTTGCCGAAGAAGAAATAATTTTCCTCTTTTTTTAGTTTCTTTTTAATTTCTTGTTCGGTTTTTCTATTCTTCGTCCATTTTTGGGTAGTGGGTAAGATAGAAAATCTTGAAGTTCTTCTGGAAACTATTAAACCACGAGGTAAGGAAATTATCTTTTAGGTCCTGCATCATTCTCTCCATGGACTTGGCAAAGGTCTAGCTTTTCAATCTTTTCTGAATAGATAATTCTACATGTCCCTTCGGTTTATGTGTATACGGAGTTTTTACATTTGAATCTTTTGACCGGATTATTGGGACTTATGTCCCTTTTATAATGGTGGGTTTTGTGTGTTTCTGTCTTGGGTGGGGGATTACATTTTGTAAAGATAAGTAATTTAGTTTGTTAGTTTAAGGTTATTTTTGTCTTTTTTCTTAAAACTAACTGTTTCTACTTTGTATATCTCCTTCGTTGTACTCTTGGGAAGAAACACAGGTTTTTGATGTATTATTCATTTTCTCTCTTCTCTCTGCTTTCTACACTTCTTCTTCTTCCTTTCTTTCTTTGTATTCTGTTTTTCTTCATGGTATCAAAGCTGTGAAAGACAAACGTCAAGATCCATGGCAACCGTGTAGAAAACCCTCTAGTCAAGATCAAGAAATCTCCGACATGCAAACAGTTTCTCAAACAAATACCCAAATGAGCAACCTCCATACTTCCACCATTCCCTCCCCTTCCTCGTCTCAAGAAAGCATCCTTGTTTCTTCCTCCTTCAATAGCATCGAGTCACATTCTCATCCTCCCATCTTTCTTCTCTCTAATATCTGTAACCTTATATCAATTCGCCTGGATTCCGCCAATTTTGTGTTATGGAAATACCAAATCTCTACAATCTTGAAGACTCACATCGTTTTTGGGTTCATAGATGGAACGATCAAATGTCCACCAAGAACTCTCAAGATCGATGCTGATACAGAAATCATTGACCCAAATTATGAGAAATGGATGGCTCAGGATCAAGCATTGGTAACCCTAATCAATGCGATTCTATCTCCCATGGCAATGTCATATGTAGTTGGATGTCGTACATCAAAAGAGGTCTGGGACTCCATTGAACGACGATTCTCCTCAATCTCTCGCACAAACATTCTGAAACTAAAGTCAGATCTTCAGTCTGTCTCTAAGAAGCCCACTGAAAGTATTGATTCCTACATGCAACGCATAAAAGAAATCAAAGACAAGCTCTCGGTGGTCTCTGTCATTGTTGAAGATGAGGATGTGTTAATCTTTACCATCAATGGTCTGCCTGCTGACTACAATACGATTCGTACTTCCATCAGAACTAGGAAGAACCACTTTCCATTGAAGAACTTCACATTCTTTTAAAATCGGAAGAGCAATTTCTCGAGTCTCAACACAAGAGTCAAGATGCAATCTTTCAAAGCACAACTCTTCTTTTCTCCTTCTCGAATTGTGGAACAAGCAGAGGAAGAGATTTTCGTAGCTCCAGAGGAAACAAAAACAACTCAAGAAGATTCAATCAAGGCAGAGGGAGTAGAAATCAAAGCTGGGGACATTCTTCTTTACCCTCACTTCTCGGTGTTCCTCCAGGTCAAACATCAACACTGAACAAAACAACTCTATCCTTTTACCTCAAGACATTCACAACCACTCACAATGAACTCGCATACAATGTCAAATTTGCTCAAAGATGGGGTGTTCAGCTACAAACTGCTTTCACATACTAAATTTCTCATATCAAGGAAGAGGACCATCATCTAATCTCCCTAGAATGAATGCCAGCACTTAAACCTCACAGGTTACAGATCCTCAGGTCTAGCTCAGTGATACTGGATGCAATACACATCTCACTCCAGAGCTGCACAACATCTTCAACCTTGCAGAATACACTGGAGATGACCATGTCTCTATTGAAAATGGACAGTCTCTACCCATTTTCCATACAGGTTCTAGTATCCTCAACACCAATCTTAAACCCTTTTCCTTATCTCAAGTATTATGTGTTCCTCAATTAGCTTCAAATTTGTTGTCTGTACATCAGTTTTGTGTTAACAACAACTGTGTTCTTATATTTGATGCTCCTTGTTTTTTCATTCAGGACAAGGTAACAGGGGAAGTTCTTCATAAAAGGCCCAGTGTTAATGGCCTCTATCCCATTCCCATCACTTTGCCCAAACATGTTGCTTGCATTGGCATCATGAATTCTCCATCCATTTGGCACTATAGACTTGACCATCCTGCATATCCTGTTATGAAACATATTTTACATTCTGCAAATATACCTTATACTGATTTCAAACTAGATTCTTGTGTGTGTATTAGTTGCATAAAAATGACAAAGCTATCTTTCTCTAATTATGTATATGTCTCTAATTCTCTTACGTCCTTAGCTCACAGTGATGTGTGAGGACCTTCTCCCATAACATCTCTGTTGGGTAACAAGTATTATGTTATATTTGTAGATGATATGTCTCGTTACACTTGGCTATATCCTCTCCTGCGTAAATATGATGTTTTAACAGTGTTTATGAAATTTAAAAACATGGTTGAGAACTTATCTCAACACGGATCAAGACCTTTAGGTCAGATGAAGGAGGTGAGTACACCAGTTCCTTCTTCCAAATTTTTTTAAGTAGTAGTGGCGTAGTCCATCAAAAGTCTTATCCTTATACCCCTAAGCAAAATGGAGTTGCTGAAAGAAAACACAGGCATCTTGTAGAAACTGGATTGACTATGATGCACCATGCTTCCCTACCATCTTCGTTTTGGAATTATGCATTCACTACTGTTGTTTATCTTATTAATTACATGCCTAGCTCTTCTCTTAATAATGCTTCTCCTTATGAGCTTCTATTCTATAAATTACCTGATTACTCTCACCCTAAGGTTTTTGGGTGTGCTTGTAACCCCAACCTTAAACCTTACATGCATAACAAATTCTCACCAAAATCCGTTCAATGTATCTGCATTGGTTATGCTTTAGATAAAAAAGGCGTTCTCTTTTATGATCTTTCTACTAAGAAGTGTTATACTACTAGACATGTTCTTTCGATGAATCTTGTTTTCCCTTTGCTTTATCTAACACTTTTGATATCCTCACTCATACAACACATCGAAAGGCACCTACTGCTAGGCATGGCAATCTTCTACCTTTCTTACATCCTGTTTCTAGTAAAGATGCTCAGGTTCTCAACTCTCTTCCTTCTCCTACTTCAACTACTAATGCTAACCATTTGATATCTATCTCTTCACCTACTGTTTTCACTGGCACAAATGTGTGCACAAGTATGCCTACTGTTATAGATAATAGTTCTATTTTTTATCTGTTTACTGTTAGGCATACTGGATTGGATATGATCCTTCCTGATAATAATGTTTGTGATAATTCTCTTCATCTTTATATCTCCCCCTCTCTTTCTGTTGAGTTACCTATTGACAACCATGGTCACTCACACAATTCATAAATTTCTACACATGAAACCAACACACCCCTCACTAATATCCACCCTATGAAACGAGATCTAAATCTGGAATCTCTAAGAAAAAGGCCTGTCATGCTTTTGGTTCTGTGATTCCCTCTGCCCACACTGAACCTAACTCCTTCTCTACTACTGGCAAAATCTAGAATGGAAAGATGCCATGATATTTAAATTTCATGCCCTTACATCACAACAAACTTAGAGTCTTGTGCCTTTACCTCATAATAAGAAGAATCTAGTGTGATGTAAATGGGTTTATAAAATCAAATACAGTCCTAATGGGGCTATTTCAGGATATAAAGCTAGGTTAGTTGCAGAGAGGTATCATCAATAAGAAGGGCTGGACTATAGTGAGACATTCAGTCTAGTAGTCAAGAAACCTATCATTCTTATTTTACTCTATTTGGCTAGAAGTTACGATAATTAGATGCTAAAAATGCTTTTTACATGGCAATGTTAGTGAAGAGGTTTATATGTCTCAACCCCCCAGTTTCTTTGATAAAATCCATCCTAACTTTGTTTGTAAACTACACAAATCTTTGTATGGCTTGAAGCAAGCTCCAAGAGCTTGGTTTAAGAAATTCACCTCTTATCTTCTATCTTTAGGCTTCACTAGCTCCCAAGCTGATAGCTCATTAATTATATATGCCACTATTGATTCTTTGACTCACATTCTCCTCTGTGTAGGTGACATTATTATAAGTGGCACCAATTTTATTCAAATTGACAGAATTGTGCATAATCTGCAACATGAGTTTGATATGACTCATTTGGGTGAACTTAAGTATTTTCTTGGTCTGGAAATAACTAATAGTGATGCTGGAATCTTTGTTAACCAAAGAAAATATGCTACAGACTTGTTGTCAAAGGTTGTAATGCTCCAAGCCAAACCATGTTCTTCCCCTAGCTCTACAAGTAACCTTTGTACAATCACATTGGGGATATCACTCTATATAGAAGTCTTGTTGGCTCTTTACAATATTTAACCTTTACTAGACCCGATATAAACTTTGTTATGAATAGAGTATGTCAATTTTTACATTCACCCACCACTGCTCACTTTTCTGATGTTAAAATGATACATAGATATGTTTTAGGCACAATTGACTATGGCATGTTATTTAAATTTAGAAATCTTAATTTGCAGGCCTTTAGTGATACAGATTGGACTGGAGATCCTTCTGATAGACGATCCACATTTGGCTTTGTAATTTTCCTAGGAGCTAATGTTGTCTCTCGGAGTGCTAAGAAGTAATCTACAGTGGCAAGGTTTTCTACTGAGGGTGAATATAAAGCCTTGCCAACATTGCTGCTGAGCTGAGCTGGTTATGACAGATACTTCACGATTTTCATGTCTTCCAAACTTAGGCCCAACCTTATATTGTGACAACACATCAACGATATCAATTGCTTCTAGTCCTGTTCTACATGCACGAACGAAGCATGTAAAGATCGACTTCCATTTTGTTCGTGAAAGAGTTGTGAAGAAAGATTTAGTGGTCAAACATGTACCTCTCAACTCCAACTAGCTAATTTATTTACAAAGCCTTTGAACACACCTCATTTTTGTTTCTTGAGGGACAAACTTATCCCCAAGCCTGGGATAAGTTTGAGGGGGGATGTAAAGATAAGTAATTAAGTTTATTTGTTAGTTTAGGGATATTTGTGTCTTTTCTTTTAAACCTAACTGTTTCTCCTTTGTATATTTCCTTCATTGTACTCTTGGGAAAAAACACAAGTTTTCGATGTATTATTCATTTTCTCTTTTCTCTATGCTTTCTGCACTTCTTCTTCTTCCTCTCTTTCTTTGTATTCTGTTTTTCTTCACATTTTAGACATTTTTCTTGTATATGTGATCTTGTGACCTTGTCTATGCATTTGATTCTGCACGTACTATTTTAAATGACGACACCTTTCCGTCTGAACTGAAGCCTTTGGTCTCTCTCTCTCTCCCTTTCTCTCTCTCTCTCACTCACTTTCGCACTCTTTCGCACTCTCTCTCGCAAATGGAAGTCTGCGTGAGGAGTGAGGGGGAAGATGAAAATAAGAATGGGAAAATTAGGGGTAATTTATCTAGTTAATCCTATGTGGTTGCTGGGTAATAAAATGGCTGATGTGACGTTAAGTTATTTGCCACGTAGTGTCACGTTAGGCAACTGTGATAATCCGTTAATTTTTTTAAGCGAAGTTCTTACGGAAGGTGTAACATGCATCAACAATGTAATTGTAGGATCTATTCTGCTACTTTTTAAAGTGGATTGTTTAAAATGAAAACTATCTTAAACTGCAGAGGATAAAAATATATTTTACCCAATTTTTTTTAAGTAGAAAATCATTGTTTTGGATCTCGTAAATGATATTGAGTTACATACAATATTTAATTAGATTCATGAAAATTGATACATATCAATGAGATGGTCCAAACATCTCTCTAAATTTTTTATAGATTTAATATAGTATAAATGATAATACTTTCAACCAATTAGATATGCCACATTCACCTCTAAATGAATAATCATGAAATAAATGAAACATGTACGGGGTAAAAGAGGAATTCAAAAGTTTCTCCTCTTAAGCCCATTTTAAAGATACTAGTAGAATACCACACGCGTTGCAAGTGTTAAACTAGTTATGAATAAGAACATATTTGATCATTAAAATTTATAACACTTACAATCAAATTTTAAAAATATCTCAAATTTATCTGAGTGAAATTTCATCCAGATGGTGTTTACTTGTGCTGGAAGCTAAATTATTTTTAATTTTCTTGCATTGCCTAAGGAAGAAAAATTTCAATACCAACAACACTAATTTGAGGGATAAAACTATTATACTTCTTGACACATTAGCTTGAGCTCTCAATAACTTATAGATCTGGAGGCAAGCGGAAAAAAACACACCTCTAAGACAAGGTTGTTAAACTCCCGATCCAGATTGTAGGATCTTACGATTTTAAGATCCTATTTAACTCCCACGATCTGATTCATAGATAGGATCTTAAATTGGGAGGATCTTATGATCCTATACGATTGTTAGGAACTTACGATCCTATACGATTTTATGATCCCACTAATCATAATTTTGTAAAGTATTTAAAAGAAACCAATATAAAGTTCATCTAATCTGTTCAATTTTTAAGTTTTTTTATTTATTTAAATTTTACTTAGTAAAATAGTGAAAGTTATCATTGATTAACTATATTCAAGAATTTTAATATGCCGTTTGGTAAATTATGTCTTTTCATAATATTATTAGTATATAGTAGGATCTTACGATCCACGATTCTATCCTACGATCGGATCCACGAGACTTCTCCACGATCCTAGGTAGGATCATGATTCTGACAACCTTGCTCTAAGGCTCTATTGATTGCAAAATCTCATTGCCCAAAATCTAAGAAAATCAAAGATTCACTCTCTTTCCTTCCTGATAAAAATCTAAAGTTGAAGTTTTTCCAATCTATCTATGTCATCATCTTTCATTGCACTATGAAAAATTTCACTGTCACTATCTTACTTACTTTTTAGATAGAATGTGAGTGAAGGTTTTTTAATTATTATTTGTTGTTTTTATTATTAATAAAATTGTAAGTAACGATAATATGGTTTATGTAATGTAACGACATAATGGGGTAATTAATGGATGCCTTACACGTTAGGTTTGTTCCTTTTAGATAGAAAGATTATGTGGTTGCATGGTAGCCTTCTACAAAGTATGAGATTAGAAATCTATGACAAATTGTCATATCATTTTTTTTTTTGTGGAGGACACATGAGCTCAGTTTAAAAATTTATAAAGTTCAAATTCTAGATTTTTCTAAGCATTCCCATATCATCATTTTAAGGTTAATTTCGATGCTTTATCACTCATTTCGATAATGGTTGCTACCTGGAGTGACTTCATGATTCTATCTTCATGTCTCGCTGGCCTTAGAGTCTATCGGTGCCTCGTTGCCCTCAATTTGTTATAATCCATAAATTGAAGTGTTCTTCAAGCCATGAAGACCAAACATTGAATGATTCCTCAAAGGGTTGCTAGGATCGATCAGTTTTAAAAATTAAAAAAATAGATTTAAACCACGAACGTTCCGTGGACAGAATATAAAAAAAATTGATTTAACTTTAATCTTATTAAATAATTTAAACCCAATTTTAGTTTGATCATGCATATACGATATTAAAAATGAATAGATTAAGGGAAAACAATTTTTCACCTTTACAATGTATCAGAGAATTTCTGAACTGGTAAAACTCCCTCGAGCATTCTTCGTGTTCTTCAAGCTTTAAGATCAAAATCATGAATTTGATCTTCCACGAACGATTTGTGAATTAGTCCATCAATGACCACCCGTTAATTTCAGAAATATATCTCAGAAGAATTTTATGTAAGAATTTGAGTGTGACTCTCAAAACGATTGAAGAAGAAGAATTAAATCTTCCCTTCTTCAGATTAATTTCGGCAGCAACAGTAGTGAGAGGAGAAAACATTTTTCTATTCTTTTTCTATATGTTGATAACAACAACTGTATTTTATCCTCATTATATCTTTGAAATCAAATTGCTATTAGATATTTATCAAAATATAATTTTAGTATTTACAAATATACCCATATATTATAAAATTTCTGAAAATATAATTTTTGGTATTTATCTATTATTGCTGAAAATTACATGATCTCCTAGAGTTTTTAGTTGTATCAAAATTCATCAATTTAATTGATAAATATAATTTATCATTATCAAGTAATTAATTAATTTATTTTATTTAACTAATTATCTAATAGTTAGAAAATAATAAGTAATTAATTCAATACAAAAAATACACTTAACTAACTTCAGTGATATCACTTATCACATATAGGTGTAGAAAATATGTCTTGGCACTAAAACACATTTTGATCCAACTTAGTTAATTTTTCTATTCCTGTACTTTGAGCTATTTCTCAAATCGAATGGACTCATATGAACAAAGCTTAGAATTCAAATACCTAGAAAATTTGTCTCCACAAATTCCCGACTTATTTAATGTTGACATCGTATGACTCCATTATAGGTTCGATGCCGAATCAACTCTCGATTCATGCGCGCTACATTTTCTGTTGTTGTAAATAAACTCTATTTATTTTCACGGTCCACATAATATTTTAACATAATACCCATTGTGACTATCACTGCAATGTGCTGTGAGCCAGCACAGTGCCTCATGGCACCACAATATTGCACACTCACTACTGTAGTGTCGCGTGGCATCACAATAGTCTATGCCA
Source organism: Datisca glomerata (assembly GCA_003255025.1). Classification (NCBI taxonomy): domain Eukaryota; kingdom Viridiplantae; phylum Streptophyta; class Magnoliopsida; order Cucurbitales; family Datiscaceae; genus Datisca; species Datisca glomerata. Next base: position 878,957 of record QANY01002375.1, read on the forward strand.
ATTTCTGATACCCTATCAATGATTAACACGTGACAATTACTACGAATTGAATATTTATTTTAATCAGATAATTATCTAGATATTAGTTAATTCAAAATTAACAATCTGATTATCCCTATCAATTAACTTATCTGTTATTTCATAAATAACAGATTTAGTTGATTTAAATTATTATCTCATAATAATTTAATTATTTAATTTCACGAATTGGATATTTTGTCTCACTCATCAATAATTAAAAAATTATATATATATAATTTCCAAAAATTATATTTCAATATATACATAATTCAATTACTTAATCACACATAATTATCTCATAATTATGTACTTGCCCCAGTTCCTTTTGCAAGTCAATCATTTTCTCATTTCCTGAAATATTCACACCATAGACAACGTAGTATAGAGATGACTTGATGATAATATACCTATAATTCTAAGCTCTAATAAGCTAGATTATTAATTAAAATATTTGATTAAATAATCTTATTTATAAATTTCATTATTACTCCACTATAAATATGAAATTGCACTCTTAGAGCTTATAAAATATATTTTCAGAGTATTCTCATGTAGTCCACTGATATAATCATTTCATGTAATTCTGTCCTCCAATTATTGGTTCGTAAATTAAAACAGGTCAAATTTACCATTTTACCCTTCTAATTATCTCTTGATCCTTAAGTACAATTAATCCACTAGTGACTAACTAATTTATAATCTTATTATAAATTTAAGCTCAATAACCATTCAGTTCCAGAATTAACACTTAAGTGAACCAATATACGATCCGTTAGGAAAACTTAGATTTCAAATCTTGTAAGATCATGTCCCAGTCATCCACATCACTGAATCTTCAAAACAAAAGTAACTCGCCTGATTAACAAACATACTTCAACGAGTGAATCAAAAAATCTAGTAGATATGCATATGAGTTCATGACTACTCAGGATTTAGACTGATCTACATGTGATAATCGAATTGATGTGTATTAAATCTTCATGACAAACGTCAGGTTAATAAATATATTAATTCACATTGGTCATGTCATATATAATCTTACTACATAAAGAACTTTTACTAAGATATCTATCTACATCAATGATATAGATCTAGATCACACGTATTTATAATACTTAGTAAACCGTATTAGCAACCATTCATAAAAGATTTCATACTTCAATATGTTACTAACAATTTTATTCATTATCCATTATCTTAATCCTCTCATACTAATACAAGATCATAGTCTCATTAATGAATATGAAATTTTAAGATACTTATATAAATTATTCGACAATAATTTAAAAGAACAATTATAAGAAAAATGTAATCCCCTTTAAATTTCATATCAAAATGTTAATACACATGCTTTGAAACAATTAGGAATATGTCATTATCAAATTACCATGTAGCATGTACATGCATCATTGTAGATTAATTGATAATGGTTATTATTTAATTACAATGCAAAATTTTTAATGGTTATCATTTTAAATTGGGATTAAAATTAATAAAAGATTTATAAATTTCATCACGTTTTTCAAATTAATAAAAGTTATGTTTTTGAAAAACAACCAAAAATTTATTTTTTTTAAAAACTAAGTGGAAGGGTCGTTTACGTTGAAATGTTCCCCTAGTCTCCAACGCAAACTTGATCGTGCCACAAGGAACGGTTAGAACCGCCCATAGCGGCCCTCACTTGAATTTGAAAAACTTTGGAATCGTGTCACTTTGAGTCATAGAGTTGCTTCAGAAGCTAAGAATAATAAATGAATTACAAATTAATTTATGAACTAATCTTCATGGCGTCTGCAATTTACTCATTCGTCTCCATGTTGTCCCACAATTTTGTAACACTTTATAAAATATTAGTCCCATTTTTCAAAATATTTTTTAATTTTTCAATTTTATATTTCCAACATATTTTTACTTTGATAAACAAATTACCAAGTACTTAGTAAATTAATTTATTTTAAAAACAATTTTGAAATAAAATGACAATTATACAAGTGTTGAAAAATTTACCAAATAAAATGAAAATTATATAAGGGACTAAAATTGATTTTGAAATCATGTTTCAAATTTTGAATTTTAAAAACCCAAGGTTTCCTAAACCATGAGTTTCCAAAACTTGTAGGTTTCCTAATCTGATTAGGACTCTACCGTGCAAGGGACAACACAAGGCAGTAGCGGCGAGTGGTGAACAGTAGCATTTCCTGCACCGGAGAATTAGGACCCTCTATAAATATGTAAAGTAAAACGACATGATAAATTAACATAATAATCAAGTTTGTGTTTTTTTTTTGTGTTTGATATTTTATTTTTATTCGACGATCATGTTCAATTGAATAATGTGCGATCAATTTCTTTTGTTAGCAGAAAGTTGAAATGTAAACCTTATAATTTGAACTCTTTCAGCCAAACAGGAAAAATATTAGCGGGAAAATTTGAGCTTAGGATGGAGGAATACCATCATGAATAAGCATTTAGTGGCAATACAGCAAATTAAAACCATGGCTTAGAATTCTTCCAATTTCCTCTCCCTGATTTATTATCAGCTTCACTTCTCATCATTTTTCTTGACATATTCACCCTTTAATTCCCTAGGCATGGAAGTGATCAAGTAGGCAAAAAATAGTCTTTTCCACACAATTGCTCAAAATTAATCACGTAATTAGGACTGTCCAATGCACTACCTCTTGAATTAATCCCAACAATTATACAAGTTTCAAGAAAAAATAATTAAAGACCAATAATTAAGGACTTAATAACGAACCCACTAATGTCTCCTCCTCCACTTTTGTCTGAAGGAGGAAGCTCAGGAGTTACACCAACTTCAAATCTCAGCGGTCAGATATGCCTTTAATCAAACGGCCATTAATCCATGCGGCTCATTACAAGGCCAAGTATAAGCTTCTCGTGTTCAATTCTTGCTATGTTTTCTATTCCCTCGCACAAAAATTCAGGTTGAAAGAGGAGGAAGAAAAGGAGAAATGATGACGGCTGATAGTTATGAAAAATTAAAACACCACCCTTGTTTATGTCGACAAGGTCCGCCATTGGAAGCAATAGAGAGGTTGTTGGGGTGTCAAAGCCATTTGAATCGGAAACATAATTACCATACTGATATGATCACAAACAAAGCAACATTATTTGATGTCGATCTCATTTGGTAACGATAAGGCTTACCAAGTAATGAGGGTTGTTGATGTGTTATTTGCCAATGACGATCATCATGAGATTCTTAGTTTGACCAATTAGACGATGAATTATGATCATCATATGGGTCTTGAGGCATTAAACGTTGTTTTAGGAAAGAATTCTAAAGGAAATTATCAAGGTAGAAAAGCTAAGAAAAGTTGTGCTACTACTTTGATCAAGGGACAATGGGTTGATGAAGAAGATAGGTGTGATTTAGAGCTTTTTGGTTTGTTAATGAGTAAAGGGTTTCTATATATGTTTGAACAGACAAAATTTCACATGACACGTGACAAGATCTAGACCGAAAACTTCATCGAATAGATGATAGAATGAGAACTGTAGGATCAACCAGGAGGTTATGAAGAAGAGACCAATCATACGAAAGTACATGGTTTGCCAACATGACAATTTAAAGAGAAGTTATTCAAGATCATTGGATTGATTCGACGGTCAAGATTTACTTAAGTTGTTAATGTTAATAAGTTAGATCACAGTGAAATACTTTGTTGACAATATTTTCAGATAAAATTAGATAAGCTGTATGAGATTCTGTGCAACTGATTGAATGCCTATAAACAAAGGCATATGTAACAACATACAAACAACAACACAGACCTAAGGGACACTGACCCCACAAAATACAAGAGAATATTATAGTCCTTCCCGTGGTTTTTGTTCCTTTTTAAGAGTTTTCCACGTAAATTATGGTGTCTCTACTCTCTCATTCTCTCTCTAAATTATAATCTTTATTATTTTTCGTAAATGGTCCCTATACCAAAAAAATCCTTTACATTTTGGTTCTTTCATTGAGAGATGAGAAAAACCTCAAGAAATTACTTCCTAAAACGCTCAAAACCAAACCAAACACCCTTTCAACAAGGGAACCAGAAGCAGAACGAGTTGGAAGCATAAACGAAAAAGGCAATACGTAATCAGAAATGGAAAAATGATTGAGAACGAGTTTTAAAAAAATTAATGTTATTCGTCGGGGATCGAATCTGGAAAACAGAGGTAATGGCCGTTGTCACCAACCGCGAGGGACAATATTGTAGCCAACGAAACATCACCACCGCTGAAGCTTCGACCAAAGAAACAGAAAAAGGAAGGAAAGAAGAATTTTAGAACAGAAAAATCAGGTAAAAGAAGGCCAAGTAATGAAAGCTCGAGTAAAGAAAGACCAAGTAAAGAAATGCCAAGTAAAGAAAAATCAAGAAAAGGAATGCCAAGCAAAGGAAGGCCAAGCATAGAAGACCACACCCAAACCTCTCAGAACGGGAAAGTCAAGAAAGTTACGACTTTAGAATGGGAAAGCTGCTTCAGAACGGGAAAACTGCCACTTCATTACGGAACGGAAAAGCTAAAAAGACAGCCATTCAAATTTTTAGAATAGAAGGCTACGACTTGATAGTCATTCAAATGGACTTTATGAGGAAAATAAAATATGTACAAACAACGGGAATGGAAATGTCTTAACAACAGAAGCGACAATGGGAATGTAAATGAAAACTGGAATGAAAAAAGCTGGAAGAAAAATTAAATGGCGAGTCACATAATTATAAAGATATGAGAGTCTACTTCATGGAGAATTTTACGGAATTCAAGTTAGGTTCCAGATCAAGAGTATGGTAGTTTTTGTACAGGAAAGTAAACTTATTCATGTATTTCAAACTTAATTTTTTTCTAAACTGAATTAAATAGACTCACATAGAATATTATATATCGTTAGAAAGATATGGATATATAATTTTTGAAATTTTTTCAGAATTTGATTTGGAGCTCTTGAGTGAAAGTTATGATATTTTTCATGAAAGTTGTTCAGGAAAATAAATTATGCAGAATCTTAAATTTGAAAATTTACTGCATTTAGTGGGGGAAAACTAAACAATGAATCCTATATCAACGAAAAGATACGAAAATATACTTTGTGAAGAATTTTACAGAAATAAATTTGAAGCTCCAGATCAAATTTTTGGCAGCTCTCATTGGTGTTATTCAGTAAAGTAAACATATGAAGACCTTTCAAACTTAATTTTTAGACTGTATCAATTAAGATAATATTACATATAAAAAATATATCATTAGAAAGATATATACGTCTATTGCTTGAAGTTTTTTGCAGAACTTAATTTGGAACTCTCAGGAAAAAGTTATGATGTTTCTCATTTAGGTGGCTCAAGAAAGCGGATTATGTGGAACGATCAATTTTGAAAATCAAACTGTATTTACTAGAATCCAACTACATGGTGAATCTTACATTATCGGAAAGATACAAAAGTCTACTTATTGGAGAATTTTACAAAAATCAATTTGGAGATTTCGATAAAAAGTTACGGTAAATTTTGTACATATCGCTCAGAAAAGTAAGGCAATTCACGTCATTCAAATTGAATCTTTAGGCTGCTTCTCTTTAGACAATATTATATGACAAAATATATATTGTTGAAAAAGATACAGATGTATACCTCTTGAAGAATTTTGCAGAACTTGATTCGGAGCTCCTGAACAAAAGTTATAATAATTTACATGAAGGTTGTTCAGGAAGATAGATTATGCAGAACAAACAGATTTGAATATTATACACCATCAAGTGGAAGCTAACTACATGGAGGATTATATATCATCGGAAGCATATGAAAATCAACTTTTAGAAGAAACTCACGGAATTGGATTTGTAGCTCTCAATCAAAACTTATGGCATGGTAACATGCAGATTGTCAACTCTCTCTTCTTCGACAACGAAAATAAGAGCGTAAGTCCTAGGGAGTGGCAGTTCTTAAGTCCTACTGTTAAAAAAGGAACTATGGGCGTAAGTACTTGCGAGGAGCAGTTCATAAGTCCTACTTTCAGAAGGAACTAAGGGCTAAGTCCTTGGGATGGACAGTTCATAAGTCATACTCTCAGAAGGAAATAAGGGCGTAAGTCATTAGGAGGGGCAATCCATAAGTTCTACTCTCAGAAGAAACTAAGGGAGTAAGTCCTTGGGAGGGGGCAATTCATAAGTCCCACTCTCAGAAAGAACTAAGGGCGTAAGTCTTTGTGATAGGCAATTCATAAGTCTTACTCTCAGAAGAAACTAAGGGCGTGAGTTCTTAAGAGGAACTGAAATTCAGACCAATAAGTAGGACTTATGTCATACTCTCAAAAGGAACTGAAACATAAGTGACGATGGATAAATGATGAGAACAGAAGAAAGAGAGGGACAACTCAATAAAAAAGGAAAAGAATTTCAGAACAGAAATTCAGTTCAGAAAAGAAAAAAGAAAGGAAAAGAATTTCAGAACAAAAATTCAAACCAGAAGAGAAAAAAGAAGGAAAATAATTTGAGAATAAAAATTCGACAGAAAAGAAAAAAGAAAGGAAGATAATTTCAGACCAGAAAAGAAAAAAGAAAGGAAAATAATTTCAAGACAAAAGTTTGCAAAAGAGAAAAAAAGAAAGGAAAAGAATTTCAGAACAAAAATTCAGATCAGAAGAGAAAAAAGAAAGGAAAATAATTTCAGAACAGAAATTCGGCAGAAATGAAAAAAGAAAGGAAAAGAATTTCAGAACATAAATTCAGACCACAAGAGGAAGAAGAAAGGAAATGAATTTCAGAACAGAAAAGAAAAAAGAAAGGAAAAGAATTTCATAACATAAATTCAGACCAGAAGAGAAAAAATAAAGGAAAAGAATTTTAGAACATAAATTTGGCAGAAAAGCAAAAAAGAAAGGAAAAGAATTTCAGAACGGAAAAGAAAATAGAAAGGAAAAGAATTTCAGGATAGAAATTCGCCAGAAGAGAAAATGGAAAAGAAGACTTTTAGAACAGAAATTCAGACCACAAAAGTGAAAAGAAATGCTGAGCTGAGTAAAGAAAGGTAGAAAAGAAGAGTTGAGTAAAGAAAGGCAGAAAAGAAATGTTGAGAAAAGAAAGGCTGAGAAAAGACAGGCAAAAAAGAATGGCCGAGAAAATAAAGTCCAAGAAAGGAAAGTCGGGTAAAGAAATGTTAATAGTGGAAAGCAGAGTAAATAAATGCCAGTAAATAAAAGCTGAGTGAAGAAAGGCCTTGAAAAGAATGCCAAGTAAAGGAAGACCGTGGTTTCAACGTTTTAGAGTAGGAAGACCAGGAGTATAGGAAAGGCCAAGAAAACAATGCCAAGTAAAGGAAGGCTAAGTAAAGGAAAGCCGCGGCTACAACGTTTTAGAATAGGAAGACCAGGAGTATAGGAAAAAGAAGCGAGAAAAGGAAGAAAAAAGTTAAAAGCAGAGAAAGGAAACCGAAAAGGAGAAATAGAAAGTACGAAATAAAAAAAATGCAAAGCGAAAGAAAGGAAAGGAAACAAGAAAAGCTCCATCGATGAACTGGTAGTAAATCAAAACGGGGCCATGGTTCTGCGGAAGGAGTCTAAGTCCTACTGTTCATGCCGGTACTGTTCACTAGCGATGCTATTCACTGGCGGTATTTATGCAGGTGCTATTCACCAACGGTCGCCGCTCACCGGTGCTGCCATGTCTTGTCCCTTGCACGCTAGAGTCCTGATCGGATTAGGAAATCTACAACTTTTGGAAACCCATGGTTTTAGGAAACCTAGAGTTTTTGAAATTCAAATTTTGAAATATAATTTCAAAATTAATTTTATTCCCTTATTTAATTTGGTAAATTTTTCAACACTTGTATAATTGTAATTTTTTTAAAATTGTTTTAAAAATAAATCAATTTACTAATTATTTGGTAATTTATTTATCAAAGTAAAAACATGTTGGAAAATTAAAATTTTTAAATTGAAAATTATTTTGAAAAATGGGACTAATATTTTTTAATGTGTTACAAAATGGTGGGACAACATGGAGATGAATGAGCAAATTATAGACGTCATGGAGATTAATTCATAAATTATGATAGCTTGTCTCATCGAGGGATGAAGTCCAAACTATCTCTTATCGTATCGAGACTCCTCTCGTTTGGTTAAAGCTCAAATTTCTCCACATCTAGCTTAACCAATCACCAATGGTTTTGGTTACCTTGGCCCCATTGACTAGCCCCTATGGAGGGATTCCAATGTGCTTCAGTCTAAGTGTTTAACCAACTCATCGACTATTAAATATTACTATGGACTAACACTTCGTCTATGGGACGGCCATGCCCCACCACTCCCTTTAGAAGTATTAGCTTCTGAAACAACTTGAAGACTCAAAGCGACACGATTCCAAAGGTTTTCACATTCAAGTGAGGATCGCTATGGGTGGTTCTAACCCTTCCTTGTGGCATGATAAAGTTTACATTGGAAATCTTGGGAACGTTACAACGTAAACGACCTCCCACTTTGTTTTTGAAAAAAAATTAGATTTTTGGTTGTTTTTCAAAAACATAACTTTTATTATTTTGAAAAACGTGATGACATTTATAAATCCTTTATTAATTTTAAACCCCAATTAAAAAACATAACCATTATAAATTTCAAATTGTAATTAAATAATAATCATTATCAATTAATCTACAATGATACATGTACTAGCTACATTGCAATTTGATATTGGCAATATCCCTAATCTATATGACATATTATATGATGATGCACGATTAAAATTAAATCATACATTTAAATTTAACCTCCCTCTTGGCTCATTTCTAATTACAACCCATAAAAGAATAATAAATAAAGAACCTTTTCTATGTTTCTTCTTAAAGCTAGAGGTGGAAGGCCTACTTTCAGTAAAGTTAGCCTCTCCAGTTTTTCTCTTGCCCTTCAGAAACAGGGTCTCAGCATATTGCATCTCCTTCATCGAATAATTAAGCTTAAAGTTCTCAAAAGTACTAGGTGAAGTCTCTAAGATCATATCCACTTGAGTCTCACCATTGACCTCAGCACCCATGATCTCCATCTCATTCAGATAACTTATGATCAACATCATATGTTCTCTGATAGGAGTTCCAGGTTGCATCCTGCAGTTTATGAAGTTATGCACAACTGTTTGCCTGGCTTGATGACCCTGATCTCCAAATATTTCAGTGATGTTTAACTTCATATCAGCGGCAGTCTCAAAGTTCTGATACTGCTGTTGCAATACATTACTCATAGGCCAAGATATAACATATGTCGATCTCATCAGAATGCAGCCAAGAAGCAAAAGCATCATTTCCCTCTTGAGTCGATTCAGCAATAGGCTCAAGAGGATAACGGGTAATGAGCACGAACTTATGCTTTTCTACCATCACCACGATATCAAGATTTTGCTTCCAATCCACATAATTTTCACCGTTGAATTTGTTCGCATTAAGAATTGTTGAGAGAGGGGATAGCGACATAATTACTGAAAATAATAAATAAAGTGGTGCAAATAAATGCTTAATTATTTAGGAAAGTATGATGCATGATACAACTACTAAATGTTTTAAACTCCATTAAAATTATATTTCCTCTATAAAGAAGCAGAAGCCCAGAGATGCCAAAGGCAAGGGCACCGTGAGAGTAGACAAGTCGAAAGATAAGTGTCATCACTGTGGAGCTGCTGGTCATTGGAAATGCAACTGCCCAGAGTATCTCAAAGGGTTGAGATCTAAATGTATAGTAATGATTACTGAGGCCTGTTATGTAGCTGACTCTACTTTTTCTTGGATTGTAGACTCTACAGCTACTAACCATATATATTGTTCTCTACAGGGGTTCACAAAAACCAGAAGGCTTGACGGGGGTGAGTTCAGCTTCCGCTAGGGGAATGAAGCACTAGTATCAGCTGCATCAGTGAGAACTTTTAAATTCTGTTTTGAGAAACATTATAATATTTTGTGTGATGTTTATCATGTCCCAAAATTTGGGAAGAATTTGATTTTATTGGTGCATTAATTGAACAAGGATTTGATCTAAAATTCATTGATAAAGATATTAGTATTCTTAGAAATGAATGCTTAATTACTATTGCACGAATGATTAATAAATTGTTTCATGTAAAACTTATAGTACCCATGATTTGTGACACTGAAGTGAATATCGATTCACATAGGGAAAGTAAAAGGTTGAACTATGACTCAACTGATCTAACCTATCTGTGGCACTTACGTCTTGGACATAGTAGCCTAGACAAGATTAAAAGACTTGTGAAGGATGGTCCTTTCCAATCTTTAAGTGTTGGTTCAATTCCCACATGTGAATCCTGTATAGAAGGTATAATGACCAAGAGTCATTTTTTCATCAAAAGGTGAAAGTGCCACACAGTGCCTTGAACTTACACATAGTGATGTATGTGGGCCATTGAATATCCAAACAAGAGGAGGTTATGAACACTTCATAACCTTCACTGACGACTGTTCACGTTTTGGTCATGTTTATTTAATGCATTAAAAGTCTGAAATCTTTGAAAAGTTCAAAGAATATAAGGCCTTGGTTGAAAAACAATAAAAACAATAAATCAAAATACTACAATCTGATCATGGTGGAAAGTACTTGTTAGGAGAGTTTGAAGATTTTCTTAAGGAAGAAGGTATTCTTTCTCAGCTTACAGCACCTGGTACTCCACAGCAAAATGGTGTGTCAGAGAGAAGGAATCAAACTTTGATGGATATGGTTAGAACCGTGATGAGTTACTCATCCCGCCCAGATTCATTCTTGGGATATGCCTTACGAATAACGGCATATATTCTGAACCAAGTTCTGTAAAAAATGGTGCCTGGTACACCATATGAAAGATGGTATGGGAAAAAGTCATCCGTTCACCATTTTAGAATATAGAGTTGCCCAACACATGTTCTAAGATCGAAGACAGCCAAGTTGGCCAATCATTTAGAATTGTGCATGTTTGTAGGATATCCTATGAGAATGAAGGGCTATATCATTTATAGTACGACTGATAAGAAAACATTCATTATCATAAAAGCTCATTTTCTCAAAGAAGATTATATTAAAAGTGTACAATCGAGAAGCATAGTTGTGCTAGAGAAATTACTGAGTGGGAGAAGACTGACTCCCCAATAAGAAATTATTTGTGATTCAATAATGGGAGAACCATGACAAGAGCCAGAGACTATGGAACCTCGATGTAGTGAGGGAGTTGTAAGGCAACCTGAAAGGTACAAGTCCTATGGAGAATCTTTGACTGCTGTCTCGGACAAGGACCTAGATGAACCAATCTCTTGCTCGGAGGCCATGGCTGGTCCTGAAGAAAACTTATGGCAGGAAGCCATGAACGTTGAGATACATTCGACGTACCTGAACAAAGACTAGAACTTGTAGATCCTCCTAAAGGGATAAAACCCGTAGGATGCAAAAGGATTGATAAGAAGAAAATAGGTTCGGATGGAAATGTAGAGACATTCAAAGCTAGGCTAGTAGCCAAGGGCTACACCTAAAAAGAAGGTATAGACTACGATGATACCTTCTCACTGACAGTCATGCTTAAATCCATCTGAATCCTTTTGTCTATTGTTATTGTCCTTGATTATGAAATCAAGAAAATGGACATCAAGACTGCCTTTCTAAATGGCAATCTTAAAGAACTCATTTATATGGCTCAACCAGACGACTTCATGGAGAAAGGCCAAGAGGATAAAGTTTGTGAAATGCAGAAGTCCATTTATGGACTTAAGCAAGAGTCACAGTCGTGAAATACTAGATTCAAGCAATCTTGCATGGTTGATTCTACCCTGAAAGCTGAATATGTGGCAGCTTGTGATGCTGCAAAGGAGGCTGTATGGCTTAGGAGGTTCTTGAAGACTCTGAAAGTTATTCTAGACGCTGACAAGCCCATGACACTTTATTATGATAACAATGAGGCTGTAGCAAATTCTAAGTAATCTAGAATTCATAAGAGATCCAAATACATAAAACGTAAGTATCACCTAATTAGAGAGATTGTTCAGCGTGGAAACGTTGTGGTTTCACATATTTCGATGGTCAACAACCTGACAGATCCATTCACGAAGACTTTAAGTAGTAAAGTTTTTTATGGTCATCTGGAAGGTTTGGGGATAAGAGATTGTACACGCCTATTTTAGTCCAAGTGGGAGATTGTTGGAATATGTCCATAAAGTAGCGTGTGATAACTATTTATCTATATTTAGTTATTTCTCAGACATTTGTATTACTGAATTTTTTATGAATAAATTAAAATTTTTATTTTAAATTAAAGCGTGTTTATAAATTACCCAAGTCCTGGAACTATTATCAACGAAAGAAGAGTGAAGACAGAAGCATCTCCAGATAAACTCTTCTGAAATAGTTCAGAACGATATTCGCAGTCGTAGGATTGACTGGGCAATCGAATCCGATTACGACTGTTAGGTTGAACCGTTGGATGTCAGTCTTGGGGAATAAGATTGGAGACTCAAATGGTTAACCTAGACATTTTATGAACATGTTGAATAGACTGGTAACTAATTAGTTTAGAGCCCAAAACCATTTACCTAGTTCTAAATCTAATTGTTACACCTTAAGGGTATTTTCATAATGACCTTAATCTTGTGATTAATACGTAACTTGACTTGGTTAGTTACAATTTTTGATATGTTAAATGAGTGAGTTCAAATTGGTGGGCAATAACTCGACTGTTGGGATTGTAATTTAATTATGTAGGGTTGCGTAATTCATAGATATGAAAATTCGTGGTTGGATTACGAACTCAACAATACCACCTTATACTTTATTGATGGGTCTGTGAATAAATTAACTTGGCCAAATATTCAAAGAAATCAATCATTGAATAAGGCTTGTGAATTATACGAGACAATTCACTGTAACATCTTTCTTATTCACAGTCAATAAATGAGTTAAAGAAATAATAATAAGAGGGTAAAATGATAATATTATATTATGATCTTGTTACTAATATTCACGATGAGTATTATGTTAAAATGTTCTGTGGACCATGAAAATAAATAAAGTTTACTTACACCAACAGAAAATATAGCGCGCATAAATCGAGAGTTGATTCAGCATCGAACCTATAGTGGAGTAATACGATGTTAGGATTAAATCGATCATGAATTTATGGAGATAAATTCACCGGGTATTTAAATCTCAAGATTTGTTCATGTGGGTCCATTCAGTCTCAGAAATAGCTCAGAGAACAAGAATAAAAAAATGAACTAAGTTGGACCAAAATGTGTTTTGGTGTCTAGACATATTTCTTACACCTATATGTGATATGTGATGTCACTTGAGTTAGTTAAGTGTAATTGTTGTATTGAATTAATATTTATTATTTTCTAATTATTAGATAATTAATTGAATAAAATTAATTAATTAGTTGATAATGATCAATTATATTTTTCAATTGAATTGAAATTTGATACAACTAAAACTCTGGGAGATCATGTAATTTTCGGCAATAATAGATAATTAGGAGAATTTTCAGAAACTTTATAATATATGGGTATATTTATAAATATCAAAAATAACATTTTGATAAATATCTAATAGTAATTTGATTGCAAATAGATAACGAGTATTAGATACAGTTGTTGCTATCAACACATAAAAAGAGAGAAAATTGTTTTCTCCTCTCACTACTATTGCCGCCAAAATTAATCTGAAGAAGGAAGATTTGATTTTCCTTCTTCAATCGTTTTGAGAGCACGCACTCAAATTTTTACGTAAAATTCTTCCGCGATATATTTATGAAATTAACGGATGGTTGTTGGTGGACTAATTCTGAAATCGTTCGTGGATGATCAAGTTCCTGATTTTGATATTAAAGCTTGAAGAACACGAAGAACGCTCAAGGGAGTTCCATCAGTTCATAAATTCTTCGATACAGAGTAAATGTGAAAAATTGTTTTCCGTTAATCTACTCATTAATATCGTATATGCATGATCAAACTAAAATTGATTTTAAATTATTTAATTTGATTAAATAAGTTAAATCAAATTTTTTTATATTTCACCCAAGAACCGTTCTTGGTTCAAATCTAATTTTCTTTAGTTTTAAAGCTGACCGATCCTAGCAAGTGCATGGGCTCAAGTTTGTGCTCAATTGGATGTAGGATTTTACAAGGTGAACCAGTGTAAAAGTTCTTCGTGTCCCTTTTCTTTTTCCCTTCTCCTCCACAACACTATTCTTCTTATGCGCACTCAATCTCTTAGCATGTTTATCTGTTCTGTGAGTTCTTGCACACAAGAAAACAAAATGGGGAATTAAAGTCTTTGAGGTTAAATTGGGTTAGGACCATAATAGATTCTAACAGTGGTATCAGAGCTCGGGTACCGTGTTCAAGAATTTAACAAGAAGTCTTTTACCTCAATTTTTAAAGTCACGGCAGAACAAACTGAAAGGGAGTCTTCTGAGAACTCACCACACATCATAAAATCCACTAAAAAGAACATACCATGAACACCCTGTTCAGATCAAGAAGGTGATTATATCTGAAGCTCAAATCAAGAAGTTGTTCGAAAAAATCCAAGAACACTGATAAACAAGGAGATAAGCTTATCATTGAATCATGAAAGAGATTACCACTGGTTTAGATAAGGTATTTTGGGATCAACTAGATTTGAGGTGGATATGTTCGATGGAACATGTGATTTTGGGATTTGGAGAAGAAAGATCAAGGCACTATTGGCATAACAAAGGTCTTAAAGACATTGGAAGATCCTACTAAACTTCCTGACACACTTACACAATATCAGAAGGATGGAATGATGGAGACAACACTTGGAACTATCATCCCAAATCTTTTAGACAATGTGCTTAGAGAAGTCAATGAGGAGGACACAACTACAAAGGTATGGGAGAAACTAGAAAGCCTCTATACGAAAAAATCCTTGACAAACAAAATTTATCTGAAGAAAAAACTGTTTGCCTTTAAAATGGATGTTACTAAGGGTCTTGAACATAATCTGGATGATTTTAAGTGAATGACTATAGAATTAGCTAATGTTGAATCCAACGAGAAATTAAGTGATGAAAATGAGGCTATAATATTCTTAAACTCACTTCTAGACTCCTTCAAGAATGTCAAGGCTGCCATTAAGTATGGCAGGACTACACTCATTCTGGAGGAGTGTGTTTTAGCCTTAAGATCAAAAGATCTTGAACTGAAAAATGAAAAGAAAGATATAGGAGAAAACTTAATGGTCAGGGGGAGAAGTTTCCCAAGGTCTCACAGTAAAAAAGGCAGAGAAAAGAGTAAGGGTAACAACAGTAACATGTCTTAGTAAAAAGGAAGAAAGACATCCAATTTTTTTTTGTTTTTTTCTGTGGCATAGAAGGACACTTCAAGAAAAAATGTTATGGGTGGAAGAAAAAACAAAAAGCGAAAGAATCGAAGAGTGAAGATCTTGTTGCCATCACTGATGAATACACTGAGAAAGAATAGGTACTATTTCAATAGGGATGTACGATGTGATGGTGAGATCACTGAGTAATGTGAGATATGCCTTGAATTTAAAAGAAACCTAATATATCTAGGTGTGCTTGATGAAGAGGGCTATACTTATAAAACATAAAATGGTACAATCAAGATTATAAAAGGTTCCTTGGTTGTAATGAAGGGTGTTAAAAGGAATGGGCTGTATGTGATGCTTGGGAAAACATTCACAGAAGGTGTTGCCATGGTCACTTAGGCAAATCAATCTAATGTAAACTTGTGGCATAAGAGAATGGATCATATTTATGACAAAGGGATCCAAATCTTATGCAAACAAAGGCTGCTAGACAAGAAGGAACTTCAAAACTTGGAGTTTTTTGAACACTGTGTGCTAGGAAAGTAGCACAATTCAATACTGGAACTCATGAATCTAAGGGAGTACTTGAATATGTCTATGAGGACCTAGACCCACACCTACACAATGAGGTAACCTTTATTTTTGGTCTATTATTGATGATTTTTCTAGAATGGTTAGGGTTTTCCTTTTAAAGCAGAAAGGTGAAACTTTTGAGAAATTCAAAAGTTAACGGATTCTTACACAAAAATCAAGTTAGACAGAAAATAAAAGTATTAAGAACGGATAATGTCTTAGAATTTTGCAATAGTATTTTTTATGCTCACTGTAAAGACCTAGGCATTCTAAGGCACAAAAATGTTAGAAATACTCCCCAACAAAATGGGGTAGCAGAAAGAATGAATAGGACACTTTTAAATAAGGTAAGATGCATGCTTCTTAGTTCAGGAATAAATAAAAAATTTTAGGGTGAGGCTCTTAAGACTGCTGCATACTTGATTAATATGAGCCCTTCTACTGTTATAGGGCTCAAGAGTCTATAATAAAAATGGACGGGTAAGCTACCTACTTTAACCATATCAGAATATTTAGGTGTGCAGCTTTCACACACCAAAGTGTAGGCAAGCTTGAACCAATGGCTATAAAATGCATTTTCTTAGGGTATGCTGAAGGTACTAAGGATATAGGCTTTGGTCCAAATATGTAGGAGGGGTAAAGATTGTTATTAGCAAGGATGTTAAATTTAATGAAATTGACATGCCTTGCTTGAAAGAATCTTTGAGTAATGCAGGTAACAGTGACTTTGAAAAAACAAGATCAAATAAATTTAAGTTTGGAAAGAAGCCATTTATTCAAACAAATTTTCCTACAAATTGAACCTAAGGAACAAGACTGACAGCATCAAAACCAGGATGAACAAGGTGATGCAGAACATGAACCAGAAGTAACAGAAGAAGAAAATCCTTTGAGGAACTATCAATTGGCTAGAGATAGAGAAAAAAGACAAGTAAAACCAAATCCTAAGTATTTTCATTATGATCTTATTGCCTTTGCGTTGTTTTCAGGTCAAAATTTGGAAGAACATGAACCCAAAATAGTAACAGAAGCTTTGCAAGGAGAAAATTTAAAACAATGGTTAAAAGCAATGGAAGACGAAATGCAATCAATTCACAAGAACAAGACATGGGTTCTGGTTCCTAGACCTGATAAACAAAGGATATTGGACTGGAAGTGGATTTTTAAAATGAAAGAAGGGTCAAATAAGTTAGAAACTATGTGGTTCAATGTAAGGTTAGTTGCCAAAGGATTCACACAGAAGTAAGGGGTGGATTTCAATGATATTTTCTCTCATGTTACAAAGTATAAAACCATCAGAATTATACTCACATTGGTAGTTCAGTACAATTGGGAATTATAGCAATTGGTCGTGAAGACTGCTTTTCTCCATGGAGAACTTGAAGAGACAATATACATGAGACAATCAGAAGCTTTTGAAGAAAAATGAAAGGAAGGTATGGTTTGTCTTCTTAGGAGATCTATTTATGGATTAAAGCAGTCTTCAAGACAATGGTATAAAACGTTTAATACCTTTATGGAGAGAATTGGATTCACTAGGACTAATTATGATAACTACTTATTTTTTGACAAAGCTACAAAGGGTGAAAATTTCATTTACCTTTTAATCTATGTTGATGATATGCATTTAGCTTGTCAAGATAAAGGAAAGATGGAAGAAATTAAGAAGCTACTGCATTCAGAGTTTGATATGAAGGACCTTGGGGGCTAAGAAGATCCTAGGCATTAATATCATTAGAAACAAAGTTAAAGGTAGGTTGAAGTTATCATAGTCTAACTATCTCTTTAAACTTGTTAAAAAATTATCTATGGAAGCTGTGAAGGCAATCAGACTGCCATTGGCAGCTCACTTTCATTTGTCTATGGAGCTCTGCCCTAAGAATGGCCAAGAAAGGGAAGAAATGTCTAGAGTTCCCTACTCTACAACAGTTGGTTCCATTATTTACACTATAATCAGCATTAGACCTGATCTAGCTTACTCTATAAGTTTTCTAAGTAGGTATATAAGCAATCCTGGGAAAGGTCACTAGCAGGCTATGAGATGGCTTCTTAGCTACGTAAAGGGAACTTCGGATGTTAGTCTGATTTACAGAAAAAGATCTAACAGAATAAGTATAAAAGATCTGATAGGGATAAAAGAAGGTCAACTACATCCAATATGTTCACTATCAATGGAAATTATGTGACCCGGAAATCCCAACTACAAAGTATAGTTGCTCTATCTACCACGAAAGCAGCATACATTGCCACTACTGAGGCTATCAAAGAGGCAATATGAATTCAAGGTCTTCTCAAAGAGATAGGTGCTTTTTATGAGGTTGCTACTGTCTTTTGAGACAGCCAATCTGCTAGAATCAGTTGGTTTTAAAAAATTAAAAATAAGTTTGGACCACGAACGGTTCGTGGGAGGAATATCAAAATTTTTCCAATAAACTTATTTAATCAAATTAAATAACTTAAAAGAAAATAACGTGTGATTATGCATATATGACATTAATTGAGAAGATAAGGTTATAAACATTTTTTTCACCTATACCTTGTATCAGAGAATTTTTGAACTAGTAGAATTTCTTCGAGCGTTCTTTGTGTTCTTCGAGCTTCGAGATCTGAATTATGCACTTGAACTCCAAAAACGATTTACGAATTTCGTCCACCACCAACAACCCGTTAATTTCAGAAATATATCTCACGAGAATTTTGTGTAGCAGTTTGAGTATGGGCTCTCAAAACGATTGAATAGGAAAAATAAAAAAGTTTCTCCTTTAATATAATTTTCGGCGGCAACAGGGGGGAAGGGGAAAACGTTTCTCTCTCCTTTACTTTGTTAACAAGCAATCAGAATGCTATTAGATATTGTAAAATGTGATTTTCGATATTTTGAAATATACCCATATATTTTTAAATTTCCAGAAATTCACCCTATATATTCATAATTATCGAAATTTGCAATATTCCCTAGAGTTTGAGTTGTATCGAGAGTCATCAATCCAATTGATAGATTTAATTGTTCATTATCAATTAATTTATTAATTTATTTTTATTTACTAATTATGATAATTAGAAAATAATAAACTAATTAATTTCAATACATGTTATCACACTTAATTAATTAAGTGACATCACCCGCCACATATTGGTGTATGAAATATGCATTGGCAATAAAACACATTTTGATCCAATTTATTTTGTTTCTCTATTCCTGTTCTCATGAATTATTTCTGAGATCGAATGGACCCATATGAGCAAAGCTAAGGATTCCAATACTCGGCAAATATATCTTCATTAATTCCTGACCTTTTTAATCCTGACATCGTATGACTCCACTATAGGTTCAATGCCGAATCAACTCTCGATTCTTGCGCTAATATTTTCTGATGGTGTAAATAAACCCTTTTTATGTTCATGGTCCACATAATATTTTAATAGAATACCCATCATGAATATCAGTAACAAGAGTATAATATAAAAATACCATTTTACCTCTCTCGTTATTATTTTCTTAACTCCTTTATTGACTGTGAATAAGAAAGACATAATAGTGAATTATCTCATATAATTCACAAGTCTTAATCAATGACTCAATTCATTGAATACCTGGCTAGGTTAATTTATTCACACAACCATCAATAAAGCGTAAGGTGATATTGTTGCTTTCGTAATCCAATCACAAATTTTCATATCTGTGAATCATGTAACTCCAACTTAATTGAATTACAATCTCAATAGTCGAGGTATTGCCCACCAATTTGAACTCACTCATTTGACATATCAAAGATTGCTACTGACTAAGTCAAGCTACATATTCACCTCAAGATTAATGTAATTATAAAAATACCCTAAAGGTGTAACAATTAGATTTAGATTTAAGTAAACGGTTTTAGGCTCGAAATGAAATTGTTACTAGTCTATTCAACATGTTCATAACATGTATGGATTAACCGTTTGAGTCTCCACTACAATGCCCCAAGACTGGCATTCATTGGTTCAACCTAACAGTCGTAATCAGATTCGATTGCGCAGTCGATTCTAAGACTGCGAATATCATTCTGAACTTTCTCAGAAGAGTTTGTCTGAAGACGCATCTATCTTCACTCTTCATTCGTTGATGAAAGTTTTAGGACTTGAGTAATTTATAAAAATACTTTAATAAAACTTTCAATTTATTCATAAGAATTCAATAATTCTAATGTCTGAGAAATAAATCCATACAAATAAATAGTTATTACACGCTACTGTATGGAAATATTTTAACACAATTCTCAATACACCTATGTAAAAATCCTATTTTCCATGAAAAGACTGAACATGTTGAAATTAGGTATGACTACATTAGAGATGTTGTGGCAAAAGGAGAAGTAATGCTGGAAAAGATCTCAACAGAGGAGAATCCCACTGACATGGAAATAAAAGTCCTTCCAATTAAGAAATTCAAGCTATGTCTTGAATTTCTCAACATAGATAATGGATAAATAGTTTGGGTTCATTGTTTATCAAGGTGGAAATTGTTGTTAATTGATCAATAATGAAGAAATAAAGTCAGTTATAAATCTGTTACAACAGTCATTGGACTCATCCTATATATCATCTATCAACACACATGGTAGAATACTACTAGATCTCAAATTCAAGTCTAAACATATATATATATAAAATCAATTGAGATTATATACTACTGAGAAACTACTTGAAAATAGCAATCTCTCAGGCAAACAGATTCTCCGCAAGAAAGTAACAAGAAAATAAGTTCTTTTCGGGGAGATTCAGAACCAAAGGTTGAAGCTTTTGATCTACTAGGGTTCGGGCTAGCAATCTTATGCTAGGTTTCTGGGCATCAAAATTAGTGAGTTTTTTGTACAATAGAGAAATCGAAATCAAGCTGCAATCTGTAATTTTACACTTACCTTGATATAGTACAAGGGCTCAAGTTTGAGCTCAACTGGATGTAGAATTTTATAAGCTGAACTAGTATAAAAGTTCTTCGTGTCCCTCTTCTTCTTCCCTTCTCCTTTGTGATACTATTCTTCTTCTGCGCATTCAATCTCCTTGCATGTTTATCTGTTCTGTGAGTTCCTGCACACAAGCAAATAAAATGGGGAATTAAAGTCTTTATGGTTAAATTGGGTCAGGACCAAAGAGATCCTAACAGTTCTGTATGAACAGTTAGAACTATGTTTCTGTACTGCGTTGGACTACAAATCGTTTTTGTTGGGAATTTGATTGGTTTCCCTGCATTTTTTGTTTTGGGCTTTTTCTTGAATTTCTTAGAGCAATGATTCTGTTTCTGTTCACTTTTTCTTATTATGGCACACATTGATGTTGCTTTTACGTTAATTGCATATGTCATGTGATTGAGGAACATACAAATACTAGAAGCTTTTATGTGTAAAACCATAATGATTAATTTGGAAATGATTTTGAAGCTTTTTGTAGCGGAAAACATTGTTTAAGGTAGTATCGGGTCAGTGATTATTCTAGTTTGAAACATATTTAGTTTGTTTGTCAGGGTGTATATGCGTATGGGTATTGTGGGCATGGGCACACACGCGCTTGTATGTGGTGTGCAGTGTTTGGCACTCTTTACAATAGGTTTGAGGCTCTTGTGAGGAGCAACTAACTGAGTGCAATTTGACATAATCGGCAACATATTTTGTTGCTCGAGTGGTCAATAACACGTTGTTTCATTGTAGTTGAACGTGTATTGGTGCCGCTGCTAAATGGCTTCGTACTATGCCATTGAGATCGAGTAGAAGCTGATGTGGTAGCTTTATTTTACATGGTTCAATACCCCCTGAAGAGAGATGATGAAGGAACATCATGAAGCCTGGCAACAAGGAAAGTAAACTGAGATGGTGAGAGAGGTTTAGTGAACGTCACCAATTTGGTTGGCAGTAGTCACATGTTTAACTTCTAGTTGGTTAGCAATGATCTTTTCCTGAATGAAGTGTACATCTATCTCGATGTGCTTTTGTTCTTGAGTGGAAAATATAGTTAGATTCCAAGGAGTTGACACTCTGATTGGTACACCACAAGATATGTGTATTTAAAAAGTTGAAGCCATATTACATTGAAGAGTGATTGAAGCCATATTACATTTGTAGCAACCATAGATAAGGCTCTAATTTAGTGTTGCACCTAGCAACCTCCTTTTGTTTCCCAGAACTCCAGCTGGTGAGGTTACCACCAAAGAATAGACAAAACAAGAGGTAGATTTTCTGTCATCCAAGAAACTTGTCCAATTTGCGTTAGAATAACTTTCTAGAGTGATTCTTGAGGGAGGAAAGAAGTGTAAGCCATGGTAATGATGCATTTTAAGTAACTGAGAATTCTTTTACAGGATTTTAAGTGATTACTGACGTAAGAAATTGACTTAACTTGCTCACTGCAAATGATATGTCTTTTCCTTAAGAGCAAACTATTTGTTGAGCTTCGAGATGAACTACTGAATTTGAGTAGTACTAGAGCCAGAAATAAAGATATCATCAATATAAATGAGCAGAAGATTGACAACGGTAGGTGATACGTGAAGAAATAGCGAGAAGTCAAACACTAAGCCATTGAAACCCATGATAATAGAGCAAATTTGAGTTTGTCAAACTAAGCCTTGGAGCTTGTCTTAACCCCTAAAGAGCCTTGTGTAACTTGTAAACAAAGTGAGGCTTCTGGCTATGTTCAAAGAATTGAAGCCACATCATATTAAAGGTTTCATGTAGATCACCATTGACGAATGCATTGTCAATGTCTATTTGCTAGATGTCAAAGCCATTTGTGACAGCAAGAGTGAGTATTACTTGAATTGTGAAGGGCTTGATGACTGGGCTAAAGGTTTTAAAGTAATCGACCCCTAGAGTTTGCTGAAAACCTTTTGCCACTACTCTTGCTTTGTACTTCTATATGGTACCCTCATAATTGTGCTTCTCCCTAAAACCTGCCTGTTCTTGACAATGTGCATGTCAACTGTAGGGGGACACGACTTTAAGTTTTGTTATGAGGTACAACTTGATATTCATTAAGCATTGCATCTTTCCAGTAAGGGTGAGAAAAGGCTTCAGTGACATTGCTAAGTTCAAGTCGTGGTCATACAGTAGCAATGAAGAGCTTTGGTTTTAGATGTCCAGTTTTGGACCTAGTGAGCATGGGGTGCACAAAAACAGTAGGAGAGCTAAATGTGAGGGTGCATGCAAGGGAGGGGATATTTGATCGGTGGAGGAGTTGTTGAATTTGATGACATAAAGGGAACAACTGCATTTGGAAAGCTGTAAGTAGGGGTGACAGATGAAGAAATGTTACATGTTGTTATGTTGATTGAATTTTGTTTTCAAGGAGAACAAGATCTGGAGGAAGGAGCTGCTGCTATTGAAGATACCTTCAAAGAAGAATAACTAGGTGAAGTGCAGGGTGAAGAAGGTAATGAGCAAGTATCTGAGAGGGAAGATGATTGCGGTATAGATAACGGAGATCTAACTTAAGAGTAAATTAATTCAAACTCATTGAATATAACACTTTTGGTATGCAAGTTATTTCTATCATGTGGGTCAAAACGGATGTAAGCTCTATAAGAATTATAGTAACATAAGAAAATGTAATTTTTAGTGTGGAAGTCCATTTTATGGTTGTTATATGGTCTTAAGAAGGGAAAGCATGAACACCCAAAGACTTTTAGCATGGAGTAGTTAGGAATTTTGGAATATAGTTTATGATACGGTGATTTTTTTACCAAGAACATGAGTGGCAAGTTTGTTTAGAAGGTGAACAATAATGGAGAAGGCTTCCCACAAGAAATTGAAAGGAAGATGTGAGTGAGCAAGAACTGTGAGACCCTTTTCTACAATGTCTCTATATTTTCTCTTTCAACTCTACCATTTTATGGGTGGGTAATGAGGAAAGGTGCCTAAAAGAAATTTCAAGCTTGCTAAGGGATAGGTGAGAAATCCCTAAATTCCCCACCCTAGTCAGTTTGTAAGTATTTTATCTTAATTTCAAAAAAATTGTCACTAGATGCATTGAAGTTTAGAAATGCATCAGGGGCATCATAGTATTAGTTGGAAAGCCCAAATGAACCTTGTACAATAATCAAATAAGCTAATATAGTATTTGTAGCCATGCATATAGGCAAGAAGTGCATGACTCCATAAATCAGAATCGATAAGTTTAGATGGTTTAGCTGCAGTGTTAGGAAATGGAAACGAAGTGCCTTTCCAAAACCACGAGCCATAAAAAGATAAACAACTTTAGTAGATGGATGTTCAAACCTATGATGCCACAAAGTGACTTGATTTCAAGTTTTGATAGTAGAAAAATAGTAAACAGAATCTGAAACTAGGAGAGAAGTGCTATTGATGTGAGAGGTAGGTCGGGTAACATGCATGGCTTGTTTAAGGGTTACCAGGTCCAGAATCGATAGAAAACTGAGGTTGTGAAATGTGATTCTAGGATCCAGTGGACTAAAATTCATAATGAACCTACTGTAGCATGTGAATGCATAATGACCTAGCTTTAATTTCTACAAAATTGACACATAGGTCTTGATGTGTTCCTCTACCTCTTCCTCTGAAACCACTTGAATTTCCTATGAAAATGTTTTAAGGGAAAGAGGGGTGTTGGAAAAGATTTCTATTATTATGCTTGTCAAAGATGACCATGTTAGTAGGGGGTTGTGTACTTCAGAATAGGATGCGTTTACCAACTACTATATCCTCATTTCCTAGATTTTACAACATAAATTGGGCTTCTTGCAAGAAAATAGAATCATCTCACTTCTAAGACTCCCTAGAAAGTAAAGGAGGAAATCCTCCTCTGTGATGGTTTGTCCAGTGGGGCTGATAATGAGTCTACAATAGACCGTCTTCAAAATGTAGTCATTGGTGCATAACGAACCCTTTTTGAAATATTGCAGTTGGTACCTCAGTTGTGATTTTCTTACCTTTGACTGTGTGGTTAAAATTTACTCCAATGTTCTCCACACCTCATGGAAGCTTAGACGGTAACATGTCTAAATATAGCTTCTGTTATGGATAATACCAGCCAACTTGTGAGTTGTTGGTTTATTCTCGTTAAATGATGAAGGAATGGTTTAAAATAATTGGAATTTTGTGATTGGAGCTTGCTGATTTACATAAAGAAACCGATTGAAAACATTGCATGGCGCTAGCTATTCACTCACTTTTGGACTTTCACCAATTAAGAAATTATTCAAAGTAAGTAATTAAGAAAGAATAAAAGAAAATAACCAGTCATATGGCGGTGAAGAACAATAATTATGTAGATATTGAAGTATTAAACAGTAAACATCCTACCAGGTTTGGCTCTGATACCAAGAGAGATGAAATGATGTATAACTTAAGTATTTAAAGACTGGGTATTATGATGCAAGAATTCAAACACAAACAGTAAAATTGTTATTCAAGAGCAAGATTAAAATTTACAAGTATTGAGAAAATTAATTGGCAATGATTAATTAGTGCTCACACTCACTAATTAATGTTGAAGAAAAAGAAGAAGATATTACAAAAGAGCAGGTAGAAGAATGCTTTGTTTTAAAACAAGTTTTTCTCTCAAAATCATTAAAAGTGAAAACAAGTTCTGAGGAACAAATGAGAGAAAGCATCCTATTTATAGGCAAGTAGAGTGGAGTTTACCGAGAATCCATCACTTACCTGTACTATTCTATTTTATAAAAGTAAAAATATTTTACATTCCTATTTTTGACTAAGAACAGTAAAAAGAATAAATAGTTACCTAATTAGTCGACAACTAGTACAATTATTACAGAATAAGACAAATCATAAAGAATACTCGATAATTGTTATCTTGGTCTTTGGGTATTCATGACTTCATTCTTGGAGGTCATGATTATTGTTTTGAAAAGTCATTGTGATTATTGTTGTATAATGGAGAGTATCATTATTGCCATCATTTGATAATTACTATCTTGGATGTTGTGCCTTGATTATTGATCGGAGAAATCACCACGGCTGTTGAATTATGCTGGAAGCCATCATGATATCTGGATATTGTGCCTTGATTATTGATTATTATGCCAATGGCATTTTGTCAAAGAAAAATTATTTTATTTATTCATTTTCACTGTTAATACTATCAAATGGGTCTTTTGTGAGTCTTGAAAAGAATCATAAGCCCATTGAGGAAGGATGTCACCTTGTGATTTATCCTTCACATGCTGAGGAAAAGTCTTGGATGAATGCCCTTTTTGATTTTTTATTTTAATTGGATGATTTGGCTCTATTGATGATTCAGAGTCAGAATCAATATTGTCTTTAATTTGGATTTTCCCTTTTACATTAACTCCTACTTTAATTTGGATTTGGATTTGATGGCCTTGGATTTTTCCTTTGGATAGGGTTTTGATTTGGGCATGGATTCTTCAGATGAACTGGATGATTTGGTTTGTGGGATTACTTTGATGGGTTCATTAATTTTTAATGGAGCCATAGGAGAAGGATCGGTCAAATTTAACTGTGGATGGATATTTACAAATTCACTGTTTATGGAGGCAGAGATTTTTAGGGTATTGACTTTATCCCACCATTTAACATAGTATTATCTGGTGAGAATTTCTTCTTCAATTGAATATTGCCAATTTAAAATCCATGTAATTTTGTATTTATTTATATAAAAAAGTAATTGTGGAAAAGAAACCTCAATTGGTGAGGGTTTGAACAATTTGAGAAATAAATAAAATTTTTGTTGAAGTTCAATTAAAAATAATTCTAAGACAGATCCATGGATTTAATCACCATCTTAAAAATCATTTTGAAAAATTAACTTTGAAATTCTTATCAAAATTCAAAAACCAGGAATGGGCAAATTCACTATTTTGATACAAGAAAATCATTTGTCAGACATCAATATAGTCAAAATAATTATATTATTTTTTATTCAAAAGGGTTTTTAGTCAAAATAGTTATATTATTTCACTTCTCCATGATGATGATTTTGAGAATGTAGCATGAATGATAAATGATCTTTTCTTTTGAACTATTTATTGGACTGATATTAACTGATTTTGTTTCTAAGAGAATATCTTTGTAGAAACTAAGATTTTTGTCCTTGTGACCAGGGACAAAGTGGGAATCTAGGAGGAAATGAGATTCACTATTTCAATTGGATTTTTCAAGTGAACAAACAAGGACTCAATAAGAAAGAGATTTTTGCTTGGATTCTTTTTAAAATATGGGGATGATTTTTTATATATTGTGATTGGTTGATTGACCAATTCAAAAGGTTTGGAGACTGAGAATGGGTTAATTGGTTGACCAAGGCTGATTGGTTGTTGGGTCTGATGGACCCACGTATTGTCATTTGAGTTTGTCTAGGAGTAGAAGATTCCTCTTTAATTTGAGCTTTAATGGTAAATTGTGGAGTCAAAAACTCCCATTTGAGGCCTAGAGCCCATCTTGATGTCCCTACAAAAATTCACGAGTAATGAAGTCAAGAATTGAATTATTAACGACATGAATGAATTCAATATCAATATAAAAATACTAAGAATGGACTGCCATCGAGCAAAAATCTATTTGGAAGTAATATTTTTAACATCTTTCTTTTTTTCAAAACATGCTTTGCAGATTTACAGTCAATTTTTAAGAGAAATTTTTGATTCAATAAGTCATCCTGAAATTTTTGTATACACAATACAACATATAAGATTTTTTTTAATTAAAACTGTAATATATTTTTTATCGAGTCCAGGTTCCAGATGTGAATCTAACAATCTGTTCTGGAGAATCTGGAAGAATTTTTTGTAATAAGTTAAATCTATATCCAGTTTCAGAGGCATGTCTAAGCAATCTTAAAATATTTATTAGAGCGGATGCCAAGACAAGAAAGTGTTTTAACATGAGTTTTAATATTCTTAATTTAATTGGTGTGGAAAGATGTCCAAGGAGGGAATTTATAAAAATCATATATGTAATTTAAGGACCTTAGAAATCTTTGTAATTGGGTTTTGTCAATGATTTGATCTAGAAATTTGTAAGCGAATTGTATTACTCGATCAATTGGTTTAATTATGGAATGATGTATTTCAAATAATAGAAATCTGATTTTAGATTGAAACAATTTGATTTTACTTGCAGAGATAACTAGATCATTTTATTTTATTATCCTAACAAATAATTCAAGGTGTTTCCAATGCTGTTTATTGATCTAGAAAAAAATGAGAACATCATCAATGTAAACAGTTAAAAAAAATCAGTAAATTGATTAAAAACTTCATTCATATATTTTGAGATCCACTTGGAGCATTTTTAAGACCAAATGACATTACATTTCACTCGTAATGACCAAATGAAGTTACAAATACAATTTTGTGCTTGTCATTTTCATTTATCCGGATTTGCCAGAACCTAGGCTTCATATCAAACTTAGAGAATATAACAGCACTTCTAAGTCTATTGATTAAGTCCATTTTATTTGGTATTAAATATATCATCCATTCTAAAACATTGTTAAGGGGATTGTAATAAATAATCAAAGAACTCCTCGTTCAATTTCACTTTCCTTTTAGACATAAAAGGCTGTGTAAGACCAAGGAGATTTACTCATTCTAATAATATTTTTATTGAGAAGTTCAGTAAATTTCTTCTTACAAAACTCAAGCATTTTAGAATTCATCTAAATTGGCCTTACCTTTGTTGGGATATTCTTTTCATCAAATCCCTTAATATAAGACAGATTGACAGTGTAGTGCTTCCTGTGCCCAAAAGCATTGAGAATGTCAGGACACAATTCTTTATAAATTATTTGTTCAAAGATTTTAATTTATTTTTGAAGATCAGGATTTTGAAGTTGTTCTTCAATTCTTTTAAATTTTATTTCATCTTGTAGAAAACATGATTGTTTTTCTTTACAAGAAATTAAATTTCTGGATTTAAAAACATAATTTTGTTTTAAAGTTTTCGATTTCTCATTGTGAGAAAAAGAAAGAAATTTGAATTTGACAAGTTTATCCATGAGATAAGTAATTATCCTATCATGCTCTGTTGTAAAAAGGATATAATAAAGAAATGAATGGTAAACCCGAATTATTTTGTCCGTTATATTTTTTACTAAGACAAATGATGTTTTAAAACATATATTTTCGTGGCAAATATGAAATTTGAGGATTTGATAATTGATATGTATCCAAGTACCATTGGTAAGGGATAAATATTCTTTTGTCTTCTTGAAGTACTTGATAGGAATGAATCTTTCCTGCATACAATTCGAATCAACTCCTGAATCAATAAGAGCCATTGTAGTGAAATCAAAATCTTGAATTATTAATCATTATGTGCCATTTCTTAATTTTGTTGTGATTAAGGATTTGAATGAAGTTATCATCATCTTGATTGTTGACAATAGGTTCTTCAACATCATTATCAGAAATTGGGAATTTACTAGGTTCACATAATTCACTAGATTCATGATTTTTAATTAAATTCTCAATTTTATAAGATTTAATTATTTAATTATTTCTGTGTTTTGATTATGTTAATTCTTTAATTTCAATTTTGATATTCTTTATTTCTTTTTAAAGTTCTTGTAGAGTAACTTCTTTTTTCATTTCCTTTAATTTTGTTGAATTTTTTAAGCGTTTGTGAAAGGCTTGCAATATCATTATTAGACTTAGAATTTTCTTTCTTCTGAATTACATTCCTAAGTCTTTCAAGGTATTCTGATTTTAATTCAGAATTTTTAATTTTACTAATTAAGTCTAACAAGCAATTTTCTTGTTCTTCACTTTTATTTAAAACATTAATATTTTCTAACAACAACTATCTCTGCACTCTATAGAGATGCTAGGAGAATCATGTTTAGAACTTGAAAAGCTTGATTTGTCAGATTCATGGGATTTAAATTCTCCTAAATCTTCTTTACTACTTCCATGGTAATCTATTGATTTGATGATTCTAACCAATTCTTGTTTATTTTCATCAATGATTTTTAATTAATTGATTTTATTTTTGACTTGACAAATATTGTAAAAATAACCATTGTGGCCACACTTAAAACACTTAATTTTACTTTTACCAATATATTTTTTATTAAATTTTCTTCTAGACTAGTTTTTATACTTAGAGAAGTATTTGTCAAAGTTTTATTTTTCTGTTTGTGATATTTTTTCGTATAAGGTTTGTAAATTCTTCTATGATTTAAATGAAAATCTTTTCTATTCTTTTGAGAATGAGCAATAGCGGGTAAACCATATTGCTCGTAGGAATTGCCTAATTCATATTTGGCAGTTTTATTTTCTTTTTTAATTTGTTTGTTAATTTTCATGTATATGCACATTCTTAGACCTTCCTTTTATATTGTTGTGATAATTGTAGCGTAGGTGAAACTATTGTAGTCTATATTTCCTAAGTATCACTAAGGACTGTCCTAATTTTATGGGCAAACAAATTTGGCAAGCCATTGATGATTTTTTCTTTCCAAAAGACCGATTATATCATCCCTAGATATTACTCTGGATAAAAATATATTTTTGTACCATTCAAAATCACTTAGGGTTGGACACCTAAGATTGGTTAATTGGTCATGGATACGCGAAGTAAATTTACTTGACGTTCCAATGAAATGTTCAATTATTGTGTCAAAAAGTTTTTATTGGCATCATACATTGTTTCCTGATCCTCTCCAATAATTGAGGTTCATTCATCATCAATCTTTACTGCTGAAAGGATGGTATTATTGGATTCTTCAGTTAATTTTCCCGCCAGGAATGAAGCATTCCTGTGAATCTTGTGACTAAAAGTTTGATTATTTTATTGTGAGGCAAGTCGTGTGTAGTAATGTAACTATTGGCTACCATAGTCATCTGCTGTAATTTGTTGATGACTTCCTGTTCTGAAAACCCATCAATATTTCATTCATACAATTTTTCTGCAGAAACAGAAAATTGGTTAACAAAATAAGATTAAGTAATTTCGATATCTGGAAGAATAGGCTTTTTATGCCACTTCCTTTCTAATTTATTAACTTCTAAATTTTTAAACATTTCTTCAATATTGTAGATGTTTGAAGATTCATGAATTGTGGATGATTCATAGGTGAATTCTGACCTATGACTTTCTGATTCAGAACTATTGTCTTGGTTAATAACCTTAACAGAAGAAGATAATTCAACAGATTTATTCTTCAAATTTTGAAGCATTTTATCAATCTTTTTATTGAGAGGAATGATATTCATATAAGTTTTATCTGAAAGATTTATTAGAGGAGTTTCTTTGAGAGATTCATTAGGTTTAGGTTTATGAAAATCATCAACCTTATTTTTAATTTTATCTAATTATTTTCTATTGTTATTAAACTTTGATTGGTGTAATTGAGTCGTTTAACTAACTTTTTATTAGGTTCTTCTTCTTTTGAAATTTTAAAAGGAGAATCAGTGGTTAAGGAACTTTTGTGATTAATTATAATTTTTCGAAGTGCTGGATGACTAACAGACATCACACTAGAATCTTACTTGACCCATTTAGTATTGGAAATTAATTTAATATTCTTTTCGTAAATGTCCTCAATATAATCAAGGAAAAATATATCAACTCTAAATTCTTGCATGAACGCCTTCCATTCAGGAAGCAAGATTTTTTTATCCATATTATATGTCTCTCTGAACCTATTGCGTCTATTGAGATTGGCTGGGTCATTCATGTTTTGGGTTAAACCTTCACAATAAGGCTTGTATTCTTGACTCAGGATTCCTAACTTTAAAACTAAAAGTAGAGGATTGAAAGGAGGTAAGGCTCCTTAAAAATCAGATTCAGTTGCTGATTTTTTTTCGTCAGATTGTTCAATTTTGTCAGATTGTTCAAATTTGTCAAATTGTTCAGTCTTATTGTCAAAGATTGGATGACTGACTTAAGAATTTATGGCTATTCCTTTAAGTCTTAAATTTTTTATTTTTAAATTTTTTAATTCTTGTTCTAATTTTTGAATCCTAAGGTCTTAATTATAATTAACAGATGATCCTGAAAAGAAATTCATAGGAGTGCTAGTTTGGCTAAACTAGTTTTAACAGTACCATCTGTGTATTACTGGATATAATCAACATCTTCAATTTGGCGTTGAATTGGAGTGAGTTGACTTTCATTGGTTAAAATTCAATTCGTAGGCAAAGTAATATCAGACCATCTAATGGTTTTAGAGATTCTAATATTAGAATTACTTTGACTAGATTGAATCAACAAGGTTTAAATTTTGGGACTCTTATTGATGGTTTAGAAATTCATATTAAGTTTGGTGACTTTGCAATGTATTCTAAAAATTAAAGCTAGGGGCTCGACACCTTCTAAGATTTAGTAATCACTAGTTTTGATATTTAAAATTAAAGATTTAAGAATATGGAGGTCTGTTAAACTAACAGATAAATTTGAAAAATAATCAAAATGGATTGGACTATTACAAAGTGAAGATTCAATTAATCCAAAAATACTATCATTAAAAATTGTAAATCTTGTATCACGTAAGGCTAATAAGACAGATGTATTTAGGCCTCTCATTGTGAGTGGTTTAGCTCTAATCTAGACTAAATCAAAGTGAAAGAAATTATATCATTTTTTAATGTGATGTTTAATTGCATTAGGGAAAGTAATTGATAAGTTTCATGCTCTTTCCCAAGAGCATATATTTTTTCAATTACTTTTATATATGCCGAGGCTTGAAGGAAGCAACATACTATGTTGATCTATAAATTTATTTACTAGGAATTTTGGGTATATTCCATACCCTATGATCTACTCGATCATCTGCTTGGTATTCAAAATGTTCTTCATTAATTATGTCTGGTATAGTATTTATTGTAGACCTATTGCTATTAAAAGAATTACTTCTAAATAATCTACCCATTGCTCAAACTAACTAAATTATTCTTATGATTAATTATTTCATCATGTATTTTGATTATTAAACCTATTATGACTTCTACCATCTCATATAAAGTCGACTTTTGTCCCCTTTACATTTACAACTACCATACTCTCTGAATTTACGTATCTAAAAAGTCTTATTAGGGTGCCTGAAGTAAATCAAATAAAAACTGATACGTCATATTCACAGATTAGATAATCAAATATTACAAAGAAATAATCAAGCATAAAAATAATCAACCACTTGGACAGAGACTGAGATTAAATAAAAGCAATTAAAAAATAATAAAAACAATAACCAACCATAGAGGCGGTGACGAACAATAATTATATAGATATTGAAGTATTAAATAGTAAAACACCCTACCAGATTTTGCTCTGATATCAAAAGAAGCGGAATTGTATATAATTTAAGTATAATTTAAGCATCATTACGCTACTCTTCACCTATCTTTCGTTTGACTTTTTAAAAACTCAGCTTCAAAACAAAAGCAGGCAAGTAAGCAACTTTCCTTAGATTGTATCGAGCTACGAGAACACTAAGGAAGGAGAGTTGAGAGGGAGACTAATCCAAGCAAAAAACAATCATCTTAAGAAAAAGTCTTATCAAGCATATTCATTTTCTATATATATATATATACACATTATTTTTATACTAGCTTATCTGGTGCATTGGGTGTATCTAGAGGATTGCGAATAAATTCGGTATTAGAATGGGTACTAGCACGTATAGCTTAAGACCATAGGCTCAGAAAATTGATAAGATTTGAGACTCAGAATGTATAATTATTTCTATCAAGTCTAATGAAAGTAGTTGCCATATTATTGGGAATAATGTTAATAAAGCTGGTAGAAAGCTCAAAAGTTGAGTGATAGGAGGTGGTGATATGACAATTGAGATGGTGGTGCATCGGGTAATTGAGTAGAAGCTGAAGCAGTGGAAGAGGTATTTAGTGCGAGAGCTGAGGCATTTGTCAATGTCATTTAGAAAGAGGAAATACAGATTAGGAGCCGACTTGCTCCCATACCAAGTTAAAGTTTGACAAAACTTCAACTTTGAAAATTATGTATTGCTCACTTAATTGAATTAATGAAGAAAGAAAATGAATGCTCTTTAAAGAGCTTAGAAGAAGGGAAGTTAAAAAGTAAAATAATTACCTCATAAGTAATCTTTCCATTGTAAAAATAGTTAGGATATGGGTGCAAAAATGCTGATGAAAAATGTGAATTGCCAATCATTGGCTATTGAAATAAACTAATGATTGGCTACTGCTGGGAGCTAATAATGGGCTATAATTTATCACTTTTTGTAACAGATTGATGCTATTGTGAGGAGCAAATGATTAAGTGCAATATTGTTGCACAATTGGCAACAGATCTTCCGTTGCTTGAATGGCCAATATCATGTTGTTTCGTGGTAGATGAATGTGTATTGATGTCACTGCTCAGTGGCTGCTTACTGTGCTGCTAAGATGAAGTGGAAGCTGATTTTGCGCTTTATTATAACATGGTTAAAGAGAGATAGAGAGAAAGAGAGTCATACCTCAGATCATGGGAAGTGGAAACGATTTGCTTGAGAGAGGTGAGTTAAAGAAATGAGCTTACGACTATGTTTTTATCTGTTACAATTGGGGCATGTTTATTTAGGGAGAAAAGAGAATTTCATTCTTCATTTATTTTTCACTGAATCTCTCTCTGACACGTCTTCAAGAAAAAACCAATCAGAAGAAGGCATGTAGCTTGTTAAGGTGGCGATCCGAGAGAAACGATCAAGGTCGTTGATTTAATCGGGCAGTTTAGATTAGTTTGTTTGTCAATGTTGATAGACTAGATTCTATTAGAATATTCTGTTGATCTCACTTTTAGTGGAATTAGATAAGCTCAATCAGGTACTGTGTAATCATTCGAAAGCATATAAATAGAGTCTAATTGTTAACCAAAAATAATTCAAGATTCAATAAATCATTTACTTTCATATTATTTTTTATTCTCTCACTCTATTTATTCCTTATTTTTTAGTGTAAGGAATTTTTTCTTTACATTTTGGTACTTTTATGATCCATACCATTCTAGCTGGAATGCAGGGCATGGAAAACCAAAACAACGAAGCATTATGTAACGTGTGTCAACCTATGCAAGAACAGATTGAGCATTACAATGGGACGTTGCAGAGACAAGAGCAGAGGCAAGTTAGAGAATTGTGGTGAGAGAACGGGAAAATGAGAATCTAGAAGATGGAGAACGGACCACAAGGCAACCAAATCTGGGTGCCAGTCAAAATATTTATCGTTGATGAGCCAAAAGTCAGTTCTCATGACTACGGTAAAGAAGCCATGGGAGAAAACGGACTAAAAGAGCTGATGACATAGCGGGCAGTAGAGAAGATGCTGGAGAGGAAGATGTTGGAGATGAGGAAACTGGGTGTCATTGGTGTGGTGGATCTAGAAGCAGTGACACGATCCCTTTTGTGCCCAGAAGTTTTGGCGGCCCCTGTGCCAAAGAAGTTTGTTTCCCCTAAATTCAAGGCTATAAGGGGAAAATGGATTCCGTAGATCATTTACGCGGCTTCAGATAGGTAATGGCGCCGTATCAGCACAGAGATGGGTTAACGTGCAGGATGTTTCCAATGAGTGTGGATGGCAACGCATTAAAATGATATCATTTTCTACCCCCGTGTTCAATTGATAATTTTGCTAGAATGTCTTCTTTATTTTTAGAACAGTATTCTACCTACTAGATCATTATGGAGGACTTAAATACTTATTGACAATCACAATAAAGAAGGGTGAATCTTTATGAGATTACACTAATCGTTTCAAGGACAAGATGATGAAAGTAGAAAATTGTGACGACCGTGTAGCAAGGCTAGCATTTAGACAAGGGTTGGACCTAGTTTGACAATTGTTTGAAGATTTGTCTAAAAATAAACCACTTACGATGGTGGAGACTTTCCACAAGGCTCAAACGTGCATAACTCTGAAGGAAGAAAAAAAGGGCATGCATAAGTTGACAGAACAATAGAGTTTCGACCAATGCCATAATGGAGGAAGTTCGAGAACAGGAAAGCGTGGAGCTGGTAGAACGGAGAAAATGGATGAAAGGAGGAATGAGGTCGAAAAGAGACCAAGACCAGTTGGTTGGTTCCACCCGAGGGAGAAAGTTTACATTCCTTTGACTATAACAGTCAACCAAATTCTGGAGACCATCAAGGACAGACCCTGGTTAAAGAGGTCGGCTTCGCTTACCAAGGAGCCAAATGAAATAGACAAAGACAAGTTATGTTCTTACCATAGAAACATTGACCACTACACCAATGTTTGTTACTAATTAAAAGACTATATTGAAAACTGGTGCATGTGGGTTATTTAAAAGATTTTGTTGTCAGAAGAGATCAACCCCGAAAGGATGGAAACAAAGAATACCCCAAAGAGAAGGAACCTCTAAGGATCTAGATACGATCATCGCTCTAACAGAATTTGAAGGCACCTTGAGGAAAGAAAGGAATATCTACTGTAAAAAATAATTCTCGAGGTGAACGACGGGCTTGAAGAAGCGAACAATGATGTACCAATCATTTTTTATGAAGACAACGAGAGATATGACAGATAAGGTAATTACCATTCGAATCAGGAACTGTTTGTTGCGAAGGGTCCTAATTGATGACTGGAGCGCTATAAGTATTCTTCACCAGTCTACACTTGAAAAGATAGCAATAGAAGCGCCAAGGCTCTATAGGGCTAGGCACTCATGGGTTTCAACGGGACCATTACTTATTGTGAAGGAATTTTATCACTTCCTGGGCATGCGGACCGTACCCATTCAACCATATCACAGATTTTGTAGTGATTGACATGCCGTCACTTTACATCGTGATGCTGGGAAGAATGTGGATTCATAAAATGCTGAAGTATTCATCGCCACAAGGAGTACATACAATTAAGGGAGACCAGGCGGCAGCCTGTTGTCACGTTGTAACAGCACTTGATTCAACAAAGAAGAGAGATACGCCCGTTCATGGCAACGAGAAGTAAGTAGCTGAGAAATAGCAACTAACTAAAGGTGAGCCAGGCGAGAGCAATCCAAGATATGAAGCCATGAGTAGAACATAGTCCATTGACATCAGAAATAGAAAAAGAACGAAGATAGGTGCAGAGTTGACTGAAGCAGAAAAAATTGAACTCACAAGGTTCCTCATGGAGAACGTCGACATCTTTGATACTACAACAGTGAAAATGTCAGGTATTGAAGAAAAATTGATTTGTCATAAATTGAATGTAGATCCTTTTATGAAAATTGTAAAACAAAGTTATTTTTTGCACCCGAAAGAAAAGCGGCCATAAAAGAAGAAGTAGACAAATTTCTCGACGTCGGGTTCATCAAAGAAGTCAACTACCCAGAGTAGTTTACGAACGTAGTTATGGTGAAGAAAATGGAGAATCTATGTGGACTTTACAGATTTAAATAAAGCTTTCCCTAAGGATGATTACTCGTTGCAAAAAATTGACCAGATAAAGGATGAAACAACAGGACATGAACTTCTAAGTTTCATGGATGCATACTCTATTATAATCAGGTGAAAATGTTCCAATCCAATCAAGAAAGGACATATTTTATTACTGACTTTGGGATAGTTTGCTAAATAGTAATACCTTTCAGTCTTAAAAAAATACCTTCAGTATAAAAAATGTAGGGGTAACGTATCAAAGATTGGTAAAAAATCTTTGAAAAACATATTGGAAAAATGATGAAAGTCTACGTCGATGACATGCTTGTAAGAGCAAAAAGATGGACGGACCACATCCATAATCTGAAGGAAGAATTTTTAGCTCTAAGAGAAAGTAACATAAAGTTAAATCCATAAAAGTGCACGTTTAGAGTGGCAGCAGGAAAGTTTCTCGGGTACCTCGTTAATAACAGAAGGATTGAAGTCAATCCCGACCAAGTTAAGGTGATCATGGAAATCAAGTCGCCAGAGACAAATAAAGAGATTCAAAGCTTGACAAGAAAGTTGGCTGCATAGATTCTTAGCAAGATCAACTGATAAATGCAGACTGTTTTTCACCAAACTAAAGAAGAATTCTGAACAATAGTGGGACGGGGAATGCGAAGAAGCGCTAAAAAACTTAAACAGTACTTAGCCTCTCTTTCATTAGTGTCTAAACCATTACTC
The DNA here is from genome assembly GCA_003255025.1 of Datisca glomerata. Classification (NCBI taxonomy): domain Eukaryota; kingdom Viridiplantae; phylum Streptophyta; class Magnoliopsida; order Cucurbitales; family Datiscaceae; genus Datisca; species Datisca glomerata. Next base: position 916,907 of record QANY01002375.1, read on the forward strand.
GGCAGAAAACTCTTTCTTTATCTCGAGATATCAGAAACGACCGTCAGTGCGGCGTTGGTTAGGACAGAAGGGGCAACAAAAACCTGTTTATTTTCTTTAACAAAAGCTGGCACTAGCATTAGTTGTTGCTGCAAGGAAATTAAGGCATTATTTCCAAGCACATACGATCAATGCGGTAACTGAATTCCCCATAAGAAGTCTTTTACATTCTCTAGAGATGGTTGGAAGGCTCACGAAGTGAGCAGTTGAACTTGGGGGATATGACATCCGTTATGTACCAGGGATCGTGATCAAGGCAGAAGTTCTAATGGATTTCATTGCCTAATTCACTTATGAAGACGTGAAACATGATTCCTTGCAGATGGAGTCAAATGAGGAAGCCTGGACCTTATTTGTAGATGGAACCTCTAATCACCGGGGGGCGGGAGTAGCGGGGAGTAGTTGTCCAGACTCCATATGGTGAAACTTTTGAACAAGCATTATCCTTTGGTTTTTAGGCATCTATAAACGAAGCAGAATACGCACTGCTAGACGGACTCCATCTAGTAAAAGAACTAAAGGTAACAAACAATAAATTTGTGATTCGATGTTAATTGCTAATAAACTTTTAGGAAAATATAACGCCAAAGATAGCAGAATGGTAGAGTATTTGCAATATACAAAGGAAATGCTATAGTTGTTCAAAAGTTATGAGATCTCGTAAATACCGTGAACAAAAACTTCCAGAGCGGATGCCCTTACCGATTTGGGATCTTCAGTACTATCCTTTATAAATCGAATATTTCCATTGAGTACTTAAGCGAGCCTAACAACGAAAAATGATGGGCATGATTGGTATGAGAGTATTGTTCGTTATCTTCTCAATGAGGATCTTATAGTCAACAAAATGGAAGCCCGAGAGCTTCAAAAATGGAGTACGATATGTACTCTAATTGATAGAAGATTGTATAGAAGGTATTTTTCAGGACCTTATCTCAAATGCGTCAAAACAATGGAAGCGAAGTACGCGTTGGCAAACATACACGGGGGAATTTGCAAAAATCATCCAGGCAAAAGGACTTTGGCAAACAAGTATTTGAATGAAGGGTATATTTGGCCAAAGATGCTTGAAGAAGCATTGTCCTTAGTGAAAAGGTGCAATAATTGTCAATGTTATGCCCCTGTTCCAAGAATGGCCACGGAGGAGTTGTAAACATTAATAAGTTTGTGGTCGTTTATGCAATGGAGAATTGATATAATCAGCCTACTCTCGATGGCTCCCTCTCAGAAGAGATATCCACTAGTCACGACTGACTACTTCACCTAGTAGATTGAAGTAGAAGCTTTCGTAGGAGTAAGGGAAGAGGAGGTAAAACAATTTTTATGGAAAAACATTGTCTGCAAGTAAGGGGTTCCCAGAACGCTAGTCTCTGACAACAGACTCTAGTTCACCAGAAGCTTAGTGAAATTTTTTCATGAAGGGCTCCGTAAAAAAAAAAGATTGTCAACACCCTATTATCCCTAAGACAACAGGAAAATGGAAAGGTGAAGCAGGATAATTCTTGATAACTTAAAGAAGCGATTGGAGTCCACAAGGGAAAATGAGTTGAAGAATTGCCTTCAGTTCTTTGGGACAGAACTACGCCTCAAGAACCCATGGGTGAGATGCTTTTCTCCCTTATATACAGAGCAGAAGTCATTATACCAGTTGTTATCAGGTGCCCCACGGTAAGATCTACCATAGATGAAGGTACAAACACAAGATGAATGATAGAAAGCCTTGATCTGTTTGAAGAGAAACGAGAGGAAACTCTAATCAGGTTGGCTACCTATAATCAAAAGAGAAGGAAATATTTCCAGAAAAAGGTGAGGAAGCGGCAATATCAGATCAGGGATCTCGTTCTCAAAAGGATATTCCAAACAAATGAAGGCAAGATGAGACCGAATTGGGAAGGACCGTTCATCATTAAGGTAGTTAGGGGAAATTGATCTTACCATCTGATGATTAACGGGGGAAATGTTTATCCAAACATTGGAATGCCTTACATTTACGCAAATTTTATGTATGACTTCTCCCTCTTTTATAATGAAAATTGCATTACCCCATGGTATTTTCCCGTAAGTCTTTTCCACATAAAATTTGGGGCCAGGTTTCTTTTTTCAAGTTAAAATGAAAAAATAGGGCCCCGAAACTTTGTGAAAAGCTTATGTTTTGGGGAACAAATATCTCCAGACACCGTTTCAGAAGGAAATCTTAGGGTCCTTGAGATTTATGAAAAGCTTAAGTCTTTGGGAACATATGTCTATGGACACCATTTTTAGAAAAAATCTTAGGCCCTTGAGCTTTGTGAAAAGCTTAAATCTTTAGGAACAGATGTCTACATACACCATTTTCAGAAAGAAATCTTAAGGCCCCTGAGCTTCGTGAAAAGCTTAATTTCTTGGGAACGGATGTCTGTGGCCACCATTTTCAGAAGGAAGTCTTAGGGCCCCTGAGCTTTGTAAAAAGATTAAGTTCTTGAGAACAGATGTCTACGGACACCATTTTTTGAAGGAAATCTTAGGGCCCTTAATCTTTGAGCTTTAGGGCTCCTAATCTTTGTGAAAAACTCAAGTCATTGGGAACAGATTTTCAAAAAATGATATTCTTAAAAGGAAATCAAGAAATCAAAATGGAAAATAGATCGAAAAACTGGCAATGGATGCAATTCGAAAGAATTAAAAGTGAATCAACGAGATTCAAAAATCAAAACAAGTTCAACATGCTATATTTCAAAAATCTACCAAGTACACGACAACGGTGAAGTCAAAAGTTGAAAGTCAAATTTTCTTTTCATTTATAGTGATTGAAAATTACAATGAAAAGGAAAAAAAAGTATAAGGAAAAGAAACTACAGAGATACAAAGAAAGCAGGGAAAAAACTAAAAAATTATGATGGTTTCCTCCTCATCAGCAGTGTCAACAATAGTGGCTTCGGTAGCAGCAACATTGGCAATTACTTCATTCGGGTTGACGACAGTAACTTTGACAAAGGCTTCAAGAGGGTTGGCCTTGACTTTTTCGTAGAAGCATTAATATCATCTTGGGCCTCGGAAGGAGCATCACAGAGAGGAGGGAAGCCTTAGGCAAACCATCTCTATAACCGAGGCTATAGATTAACTACTCAGCCTTATCGAACATGGCCTAATACTCGTCCCCCATCTGCTTCTCCTTTTCTTTAGCCTAGGCTCTAGCTAGCTCAATTGCTACTAAAGATTCCTCAGTTACTGCAATGAATCCTTAGCAATTTTCAGAGCTTCTTCAAGCTTATGATATTCTGTGGCCGCTGCAGCTGCGTCTTAAGCCATCTTCTCCATAACTTCCTGAAGCCCGACCTCGTTTTTCTTTAGATGTTCATTTTTAGCCCAAAGATGGTCCAGGATACCATTGCACTTAGCGACTTGCTTGTGAAATTTCAACAGGGCCTGGTCCAAGCGAGTTAGTGTTCTTGAAAGACATTATGATGGACAATTGCCTCAAGATGAAAACAAATGATTAAGCATTAAGTAAATGGGAAAATAAAGCATAAAGATAGAAATAAATAAGAAGAGAAATAAGACATACCTTCATTAAGTCGTGGCTCAAAGAGCACATGAGATTACCAGAAGGTTGTAGAATGGGGGTCGTCCAGGAAACTAACTGATGTGGGAATGGGAGGAACACTGGTGAAATGCCTCTAAATCGAACAAAAAATATCTCCAGCAGCCTCTTGGGAGCCGAAAGTAGCAGCGAGGGAAGGCTCCCATTGAGAAGTCTGCAGAGGAGGAGCTGAAAGAGTGGTTGATGAGCGCACCGAAACACCTCATTTTCAGTACTGAGGACTGGAGGAACATGGGGAAAAGGAGGAATGGGAGGAGCATGAAAGGAACTGGATGTATCCGTCCTTGAACGAACATTTCTTTCGTTCTCAATGTTGCCCATTAAATTGTTGTGCAAACGCATCTTGTCTTTTTCAGCAACCCTTTGAAATAAGTTTTCTACTTCTTCTTCCGCTTCTTCCGTGTCAGTTGACTCAAATAACTCAAAGCAAAATTGCTAGAACTGAATGATAGGAGGGAATGGGAATACCTCTTAGGAGCAAAGAAGATGATTGTGGGGCAGATGTTGAGGCGACAAGAACTGTGACTAGGGTAAACTCTCTCTGGGCAACGGTAGGCTGCGAATATCCTTTCGCTAATCAACCTTGAAGAGAAAGCTCTCTTGTTAGCTCTTTTATCTGTATTATAACAAAAGGGAGATATTATAATTGAATATATGTAAGAAAGATAAAGAAATTGAAGAAAATAGTATGGAAACGGAGCTTCGACAACTTACTAAAATTTGCCCAGTTCTTGAGAATTATCCAGCGGCCATCACATCCCAGTTCCTGCCAACCAGGAGAGTGTCCCATTCCCATTCCTTATCCCCCTTCGGGAGGTCAGTTATCAATGGCCCCTCTTTTCCCCCGGACGAGGGGAAGTTAATAAATATCCACACGAGGCTTGGCAATATATAAGACTCGAAGTTTGTCTATCCCTAAGCCTAAATTACACCTCCTATTCATAACCTCAAAATAGAGGACTACCCTATACGAACTTGGGGTAAATTGGGAAGGGGCCAGGCCATAAGTAGAGAAGAATTCTTGAAATAGAGGTGAGAACAAAAGTTTTAAACCTAATGCTATATACATGGGGCCCGAGAGTGATTTGGTATGGAGGCATACACAGGACTCCTATGAAAAAATATCTCGTAATGCACAAAGAACATCGGGAGGGAAAGCTTCTAGGTGGTAAGCCATAAATTGCCTAAACTCATCTTGGGTTCTAACTAAGGGAACTGATGGTTTAAAGTAGGTTTCATCTTTCATGACTTTAAGAAGTATCAGAAACAGAAAATGGAGAGAAAAGAAAGAAAGAAACGATGAGAAACTTTGGGGATTGAAGATGAAGAATGAAGAAAGAACAAAGGAGAAAGCCTTTAAATAGGGCACAAATGTTAAGAAAAATTGTGAATCATTTAATTAATTCTGAAAGGGGGCAATAGAAAGGCGTTTAGGGGTACTCGAATAAGATGAAATCCTTTGAAAAAGATGTGACTGACAAAGTACAGTGGAGTGAACCGTCGCGACTGTTGAAGAACAAAGAAACGACAACTGGCAAAGGGGGCATGCTTACGCTGCCAAAAATAGAATTTGAAAATAGTGCGACGCTTTCCTAAGGAACATCAAGAATGAGAACGGAAATATGAAGCATCGAAAGAGCGTAGAAAACCGCTATTGACAACTGGCAGTCGAAAAGCTGCCTAGAAAGCTGCACAATGTGTTTTGAAAAACGTGAAAATGTGACATAAGGGACAAGTTATGATTAATAATGTTGTTTTCAATGGAATAATTTTCATTTTCGATATGATATTTAGGGGTGTTCACGGTTTGGTCAGGTCAATTTTTGGTAAAAAATCGAACCGAAACTTCGATTCAGTGATAAAACCGAATCGAAGCGTGTATGCTAAAAGAACCGAATCGAACCGTGAGTTTCGATTCTGTTCGGTTGGGTATTTTAAATATTTTTTAAATGATATTATTGAAAAAATATATAAAATTAAAGTTTTACTTCGGTTCGGTTTGATTTTATAAGAAATTACATATAAAAATAATAATATTAATTTAATATTTCGGTTCGGTTCGGTTTGAAAACCACCAAAATTTTGAACCGAACCGAAACTTCAGTTCGGCTATTTTCCCGAACCGAACACACATAAAGAACTGACAGATCCGACTATTTTCAATTCGGCTCGGTTTGGTTTTGAACACTCCTTTGTGTATAGGCTTCATTAGAATTAGCCGAATACAATAGGGGCAAATGAACGAACATGAATCTTTTTCTCTGACACGTCCTCAAGAAAAGACCAATCAGAAGAATGCATGTAGCTTGACAACGTGGTAATCCGGGAGAAATGATCAAGGCCGTTGATTCCCACAATCATATTTCAAGAATATTTTTGACAAAAAAATATATCCAAAAACCTTAGAGAGTTGACAAGTTAGATTGGTCTAATGATTTAATCTATTCTACTGATTTTGTAAATGAATATATTCAAGTCATTGTAATTCTTATTCTTGAATTATAATATAGAATTTGAAAAAATAAGAGAGAGTCAAAAAGTATAATTTTTATGTATATATTAACAAAAAGTAAAGAAAACCCATGTCTCCGAATATGGAAAAGACGAGCAATCACAATGACATTTTACTCTCAAATCTTAGATGACCAACTGCAATGTCCTCATGTTAACCACTCGACCAACCAAACAAACAGCAAACCTACGAACTTTCTTACATTTATCCAAAATTAAATTACATATGTTCAGTAAACCTCCACCTTGAACATTCAAGCAAACACACAGCCAACAAACAGAGACATCATGTATTGTATAATTACGGAAATAATCCTCTCATTATGCCTTTCCAAGATTACGAGGATGCAAGTACACGCGAAGTCCATTCTTCATGAACAGCGTGAGGGACATTTTCTGTTCCACCCGGTGACCTGGAACTGGAAATAGCCGGTAACGCAGAAGTACAGCCGAGGCCACAGACTTCATTTGTAAATAAGCCAAGTCCTTGCCTAAACAAATCCTCGGTCCAGCATTGAAAGCTATAAACTTATAACCATCCTTGGGCGGTTCGAACCGGTCTCCTTCAACCGACAGCCACCTCTCCGGTTTAAACTCCATGCAGTCTTCCCCCCATATAGTCTTCATCCTCCCTACTGAATATATCGAATACGTAACCGTAGAACCGGCCGGTACAAACGTTCCATCCGGTAAAACGTCATCTGACACAACATACTTGAAGTCCTCGGGCACTGAAGGGTATAAACGTAGCGTTTCAGCTAACGCGGCTTTAAGATAAACCAATCGATCGGCTTCGTCGAATATCAGAGGCTCTTCTATCCACGTTTGCCTGTCGTTACCACGTGTCACTCTAAGAACCGTCGATATTTCCTCGACGATCTTCTCCTCGACGTTGGGATGGTTCATGACGAGCCAGAAGAACCAGCTGAGCGCGACAGATGATGTGTCGCGTCCAGCCAGGACGAAGTTCAGAGCAATGCGTTGTAGCACCGAGGTGGGAAAGTGATTCCCGTTGACATCTCGTTTGTTCAAGAAGCGAGACAACAAATCGTCGGAAGGAGATATCTTCCGTACAGAGATGGCATCATTCATATAATTTTCAACAACTTGGAGGCTATTCTTCAACTTCCTTTCGGATCCAATCTCCAGCAGTTTCCCGAACTTCCAAAGGAAACCAGGGTAGAGAAGCCGCTGTAGGGTGGCTTCAGTGGCGGTGTCAAACGCCATAGAGAACGGATTTTCAGGTAGCTCCGGCGAGAGAGTCTCGGGGTCTTTCCCGAAAGTAAGCCCACAAATATTATCAAATGTTAAGCGAAGCAACAAGTCTTGTAAATCTACAGAGTTATTATCCTCTACGGCCTTGTCCAGAATACTCCACAAACGCATCTTGATCGTCCGATTAACCCATCTATCCATAGCTTGCCTGAGAGTCCTCGTAGTGAACTCTAACGCGGCCGTTTTACGTTGGATAAGCCACGTTTCCCCATCGCTATTGAAAATCCCTTGGCCTAAAAGGTCGTGAAAGGCGGCTTGCCACGTGGGTCCTTTAGGGTAGTTATCGAACCGGGTTCGGAGGATGTGCTCAATGTTCTTGGGGTTGCAAGTGACAGTAAAGAAACCTTGTTTACGGGCCAAAAACGGGAGAGCAATGGTAACCGTTTGGTACGTGGCGGAGCCGCCGGTTCCGCGGAGGTTAGTGGCTATCCAGTCGTGAATTTGAGACCGGTTCGCGAAGAGGAGAGGGAGGCTGCCGACTAACGGCCATACTTTTGGGCCAGTAAGCTGCCTGGCTAGATGGCGAAACCAAAATAGATATAGAGATGTGGCGGCAGCAAAGGTGAGGAAAAGAGACACGAGTTCCATGTGAGGAGAAAGTTGATGGTAGGTATGTGTGATAAAGGGAAATGGAGTTGTGTTTAGAGAGAGAAAGAGAGGAAAAGTGTGAGTTTTATAGGATGGCGAAGACGATGTAGGAGAGATTGGTTGAGAAAATGTGGAAAGGGGAAAGCCAAGATGGTTGTATAATGGGAGGGGGGAGTAGGGTTGGATAGGAAGTGTTTGAGAGAGAAATAAACACGAAAACACTTTAGTCTTTTTGAAGTTGGAGTGATTGAAAAGAGTTGCTTTAAGTAGGTGCAAGATGAATGCTTTTGGTCATTTATTAGCTTAGATGTTTGTTTCATCTTATTGTTGTTAATAACCCTCTTAATTAACTTCCACACTAGTACATTACAATTCTCTAGGTTTCCTTAGTATCACTAATTAAAAGGTAACACCCCTCTCTCCCATAAAATATTCGGTTCCCCGAGTATTACTACCTAATATTTCTTCTTATATCTAGGTAAAAGACATGTGCATTGCACGCGATAAGTCTAATCTTTTCGCTGATCACAAACAATTTAACAAAAAAAATTAAATATGTTCATTTTCTCCTCATCATGTTTATTGTAATGTCATTAGTTATATATTAATTAAAAATAGCTCTATACTAAAATGAATAAGTCGTAAGTATGTACGAAAATTGATTCTCACAGACGTAAAAAATAGAACCAAAATCAATTAACATGAAAACTTGAGTATTCTTCAAATAATTAAAAAATACGTATATAAAAAAGTCAAAAAATCCAAATTAACATGGAAAAATAAGTAGCTAAAATATTATAAATCGAAAATAAAAGTTATATTATAATGGTAAAACTGTTATTTTCTCACTTCACAATTAAACTATTACAGATAAGATAAAATGAAATTCAAATAAACCGTGAAATTCAAATAAATTTGTAAAACTATTATATTTTTAGCCCAACAATATCGAATTATATTAAATTATAATCTGACATTAAGTTCTATTAAATATTAATCGAACTTTATTAAAATTAATGTTAGAGTTGCAAATACAAAATAGTTTTGTGCAAAATATAATAAACGAGTATTTTAGTAACATCAAGTTATTTTCTCAAAACTTTCATGAATTATACAGACATTAAACATAGAAATCTTAACCTTTCATCCCATAGATTATGCACAATCAAATATGTTAATCATATTTTTTATCAATCAAATTATCATATATATAATTTTTCAATGAATTGTAGTATTTGTTTTTTTTCATATTTTTTATCTCTTGTAGAAACAGTCAATTCTCGTAGTCTCAAAAATAGCGAGATTGCTCCAATTATTTTTTACATAAATTTCTGGCAGAAAGATTTTGAGGACTTGATAGTGCAAGCATTTCTGGCAGAAAAAATATTTTTTTACTTTTAACATTTCATCCCAACCATTCAGATGAATTTAAATGTCTAAGATTAAACTTCCCCTCTGTAATTGAACTCCAATTGCATAGAATCTCCATCCCTAATGGGGTGGCTCACATATGTGCTTTGTGGACGGCGTTGATTTTCTACTTTTGCAACTGCGGATTCCACCTTTTCTTTCTTTCATTTTTGATGATCTTGTATGGTTTTGCAATATTTTTCTTATGGCACTGTAATTGTCATATTCACGCGTCGTGATAGAATATAACATATTCTTGGGCCCCATTTTGAACAATATCAAATCAATGTTGTTTTAGTTTTTAATTTTTTCTTTAAAAAAAATATCCAAAAGTCACTGTAGGGTAACATATCAATCAGTGTACAATCATAGGTAGATCATGCAACCATAAAATGTAGCATGCACAATCACAGGTTGAAAGTTAATTATGCTCATTCCAAAGTAAATATTATAAGTATTTTATATTACTTTAGTCGGTCTTTTATAGTTAATTATATGAATTTATACCCACTGTATAATGTATACCATTTAGTTTTACACAATTTAGTCTGAAACTTGTCATTCTTATGCAAAAAGGAAGGTGTTGCATTCTAACGAACTCTCCTAGTGCTATCTAGGAATTTACTTTTTCAATCCACTACTGTAGAAAAATTCAAGTTATGGAGGCCGAGGTGAACATTTGTTCCATTAATGGGAGTGTTGATCAAGATCTAATGAGGCAATTAGACTCTTGGAAACTGACGGAGGAGGAGATAGAAGAGATTGTTATCTCTCGAGAGGTCACTTTTGCCGGTATAGAGAATTGTGGGTTCAGTATTCTCAGTAGACTATATGCCTTGAGGAAGTATAATCTTTTGGGTCTAAAGAGAGCACTATTGATGGCTTGAAACTTAGGCGATTATATACATTCTGTGGAGGTCGACAAGGATCGGTTCCAGATATTCTTCAAGATGGAGAATGTGATAAAGTTTTAGTGGAAAACAGACCATGGATTTTTGAGGAACACTCTTTGTTGTTAAACAATGGACTTAGAGATTGGATTTCGATTCTAATGTATTATGTTGGGATAGTTTTTGGATCCAAATCCACCAACTTCCTATTGAATGCAGAAATTATTAAGATCGATCAGTTTTAAAATTAAAGAAAATTAGATTTGAACCACGAACGGTTCGTAGACGGAATATCAAAATTTTTTCGATTTAACTTATTTAATCATATTAAATAATTTAGATCCAATTTTAGTTTAATCATGCATATACAATATTAAAACGAATAGATTAAGAAAAAATAATTTTTTCACATTTACTCTGTATCGGAGAATTTTTGAACTGGTGGAACTCTCTTGAGCGTTCTTCGTGTTCTTCAAGCTTTAAGATCAAGATCACGAACTTGATCTTCCACGAACGATTTCTGAATTAGTTTACCAACAACCACCCGTTAATTTCAAAAATATATCTCATAATAATTTTACGTAGGAATTTGAGTGTGGGCTCTCAAAACGATTGAAGAACAAAAATTAAATCTTTCATCTTCAGATTAATTTCGGCGGCAACAGTAGTGAAGGAGAAAACATTTTTCTTTTCTTTTTTGTGTGTTGATAACAACGATATCTAATACTCGTTATCTCTTTGCAATCAAATTGCTATGAGATATTTATCATAAAGTAATTTTTCGGTATTTACAAATATTCTCATATATTATAATATTTATGAAAACTTTCCTAATTATCTATTATTGTCGAAAATTACACGATCTCATATCGAAAATCATCATATCCAATTGATAAATATAATTGATCATTATATTTATCTCTCTCTCTCTCTCTCACTCTCTCTCTCGTTCTCACTCTTTATGTCTATCCCTCCCCCTCTATCTCACTCTCACTCTCTCTCTCTCACTTTAGTTCTCTCTCTCCCTCTCTTTCTCTCTCTCTACCCGTAAAGTGTAGCATGCACAATGAAAGTTTGAAAGTTTATGCTCATTCCAAAGTAAATATCATAAGTATTTTAAATTATTTTAGTCATTATTTTATAGTTAATTTATTTGAATTTATACCCATTGTATAATGTATACCATTTAGTTTTACACAATTTAGTCTTAAAGTTGTCATTCTTATGCAAAAAGGAAGGTGTTTCCTTCTAACGAACTCCACTAGTGTTATCTAGGGATTTACTTTTCCAATCTAGTACTGTAGAGAAATTCAAGTTATGGAGCCCGAGGAGAACATTTGCCCAATTAATGGGAGTGGTCAAGATCTAATGAGGCAATTAGACACCTAGAAACTGACGGAGGAGGAGATAGAAGAGATTGTTATCCCTCGATAGGTCACTTTTATCGATATAGAGAATTGTGGGCTCAGTATTCTCGGTAGACTATATGCCTCGAGGAAGTATAATCTTTTGGGTCTGAGGAAAGCACTTTTGATGGCTTAACACGTAGGCGATGATATACATTTTGTGGAGGTCAACAAGGATCAGTTCCAGATATTCTTCAAGATGGAGAATGTGATGAAGTTTGGTGGAAAAAGGACCATGGATTTTTTATGAACACTCTTTGTTGTTTAACAATGGACTTAGAGACTGGATTTCGATTCTGATGTATTCTGCTGGGATAGTTTTTGGATCCAAATCCACCAACTTCCTATTGATTGCAGAAACTATATTTGAACCACGAATGGTTCCTAGGCGGAATATCAAACATTTTTCGATTTAACTTATTTAATCATATTAAATAATTTAAAACCAATTTTAATTTGATCATGCATATACAAAATTAAAACGGATAGATTAAGGGAAAACAATTTTTCACCTTTACATTGTATCGAAGAGTTTCTGAACTGGTGAAATTCCTTCGAGCGTTCTTTGTGTTCTTCAAACTTTAAGATCAAAATCATGAACTTGATCTTCCAAGAACGAATTCTGAATTAGTCCACCAACCACCACCCGTAATTTCAAAAATATATCTCAAAAGAATTTTACATAGAAATTTGAGTGTGGACTCTCAAAACGGTTGAAAAACAAAAATTAAATCTTCCTTCTTTAGATTAATTTCGACGGCAACAATAGTGAGAGGAGAAAATATTTTTCTCATTTTTGTGTGTGTTGATAACAACAATGGTACCTCATACTCGTTATCTCTTTGCAATCAAATTGCTATTAGATACTTACCAAAAGGTAATTTTTGGTGTTTACAAATATACTCATTTATTATAAAATTTCTGAAAATTCCCCTAATTATATATTATTGTTGAAAATTACATGATCTCCTAGAGTTTTAATTGTATCGAAATTCATCAATCTAATTGATAAATATAATTGATCATTATATTTATCACTCATTCTCTCTCTCTCACTCTCTTTCTCTCGTGGTCGCTCTCTCTCACACTCTCCCTCTCTCGCACTCTCTCTCTCACACACTCTCTCTCTTGCTCTCTATCTCCCCCTCCCCCCTCTTTCTCTCTCTCACTCTCTCTTTCTCTCTCTCACTTTAGTTCTCTCTCTCTCTCTCTCTTTTTCTCTCTATCTTTCTATCTCTCCCTTCCTCTCTCCCTCCCTCTCTCTATCTCTCTCTATCTCTCGCTCTCTCTCTCTCTCTCACTCGCTCTCTCTCTTTCTCTCATTCTTTATCTCTCTCATTCTCTCTCTCTCTCTCACTCTTTGTCTCTTTATGTCTCTCTCTCTCACTCTTTGTCTATTTATGTCTCTCTCTCACTCTTTGTTTCTCTCTGTCTCTCTCTCACACTCTCGCTCTCGTTCTCACTCTTTCTATCTCTCTATTACTCGCTCTCTGTCTCTATCTCTCTCTATCTCGCTCTCGCTCTCTCTATCTCTCCTTCCTTCTCTCTTTCGCTCTCTCTCATTCTCTCTCTCTCTCACTATTTGTCTTTTTCCCTCTCATTATCTCTCACTCTTTGTCTATTTTTGTCTCACACACATACACACACACTCTCACTCTTTGTTTCTCTCTATCTCTCTCTCTCAGACTCTCTCATTCTCACTCTTTATATCTCTCTCTCACTCACTCTCACTCTATCTCTCTCATTCTATATCTCTCACTCTCTGTCTCTTTTTGTCTCTCTCTCTCTTTCTCACTCTTTTCTCTCTCTCTCTCTCTCTGTCACACACACACACACACACACACACTCTCTCTCATTCTCACCCTTTTCTATCCCTCCCTCCCTCCCTCTCTCTCTCAACATTATACTAACTGTATAATGTATACCATTTAGTTTTACACAATTTAGAATAAAAGTTGTCATTCCTATGCAAAAAGGAAGCTGTTTCCTTCTAACAAACTCCCCTAGTTCTATCTAGGGATTTACTTTTCCAATCTAGTACTGTAGAGAAATTTAAGTTGTGGAGGCCGAGGAGAACATTTGCCCCATTAATGGGAGTGTTGATCAAGAAATATTGAAGCAATTAGACACCTGGAAACTGACAGAGGAGGAGATAGAAGAGATTGTTATCCCTCGAAAGGTCACTTTTATCGATTTAGAGAATTGTGGGATGAGTATTCTTAGTAGACTATATGCCTCGAGGAAGTATAATCTTTTGGGTCTGAGGAGAGCACTTTTGATGGCTTGAAACGAGATGATGATATTCATTTTGTGGAGGTGGACAAGGATCAGTTCCAAATATTCTTCCAAATGGAGAATGTGATGAAGTTTTAGTGGAAATGGACCATGGATTTTTTAGGAACACTATTTGTTGTTAAACATATGACTCATAGACTGAATTTCGATTCTGATGTATTCAGCTGGGATAATTTTTGGATCCAAATCCACCAACTTCTTATTGAATGCAGAAATTACTAAGATCGATTGGTTTTAAAATTAAAAAAATTTAGATTTGAACCACGAACGGTTCATAGACGGAATATCAATTTTTTTTTCGATTTAACTTAATTAATCATATTAAATAATTAAAAATCAATTTTAGTTTGATCATGCATATACAATATAAAAATGTTTAGATTAAGAAAAAATAATTTTTCACATTTACTTTGTATCGGAGAATTTCTGAACTGGTGGAACTCCCTCGAGCATTCTTTATGTTCCTCAAGCTTTAAGATCAGAATCACAAACTTGATCTTCCACGAACGATTTCTGAATTAGTCCAATAACCACACATTAATAAGAAATACATCTCAAAAGAATTTAACGTAGGAATTTGAGTGTGAGCTCTCAAAACGATTGCATAACAAAAATCAAATCTTCATTCTTCAGACTAATTTCGATGGCAACAATAGTGAGAGGAGAAAACGTTTTTCTCTTCTTTTTTTGTGTTGATAACAACAACGACGTCTAATACTTGTTATCTCTTTGCATTCCAATTACTATTAGATATTTATCAAAGGATAATTTTTAGTATTTAGAAATATACTCATATATTATAAAATTCCTGAAAATTTCTCTAATTATCTATTATTGCCCAAAATTATATGATCTCTTAGAGTTTTAGTTGTATCAAAATTTATCATTCAATTGATAAATATAATTGACCATTATCAATTAATTAATTAATTAATTTAATTATCCAATAATTAAAAAAATAATAAATAAATAAATTTAATATAATAATTACACTTAACTAACTTAAGTGGCATCACCTATCACATATAGGTGAATGAAATATGCCTTGGTACCAAAACACATTTTGGTCCAACTGAATTTATTTTTCTATTCCTGTACTCTGACCTATTTCTGAAACTGAATTGGACTTACATGAACAAAGCTTAGGATTCAAAAACCCGGTGAATTTATCTCTATAAATTCTCGACCTATTTAATTGTGACATCGTACGACCCAACTATAAATTCGATGCCGAATCGACTCTCGATTCATGCGCGCTACATTTTCTATTTGTGTAAATAAACTCTATTTATTTTCACAGTACACAAAATATTTTAAATTAATATCAATCGTGAAAATCAGTAATAAGAGTGGAATGTTAAATTACCATTTACCCCTCTTATTATTATTTCATTAACTTCTTTATGACTGTGAATAAGAAATACATTATCGTGAATTGTCTCATACAATTCATAAGTTTTACTCAATGACTCATTTCATCGAATACTTAGCCAAGTTAACTTCTTCACAGACCCAACAATAAAGCATAATGTGATATTGTTGCTTTCGCAATCCAATTATGAATTTCCATATCAGTGAATCACGCAACTTATACTTAATTAAATTACAATTTCAATAGCCGAGGTATTGCCTGCCAATTCAAACTCACTCATTTGACATATAAAATATTGCAACTAACCAAGTCAAGTTACGTATTCACCTTAAGATTAATGTAATTATGAAAATATCCTTAAGGTGTAACAATTAGATTTAGAGCTAGGTAAACGGTTTTAGACTCTAAACTAATTTGTTACCAGTTTATTCGACATTCATAACATGTCTAGGTTAACTATTTGAGTTTTCACTCCTATGCCCGAAGACTGGCATCCAACGGTTCAACATAACATTCGTAATCAGATTTAATTGCCCAGTCGATCCTAAAATTGCGGATATCATTCTGAACTATTTCAGAAGTGTTCATCTAGAGATGCTTCTGTCTTCACTCTTCTTTCATTGAAAATATTTCTAGGACTTGAATAGTCTACAAACACGATTTAATTTAAAATAAAACTTTCAATTTATTCATAAAAATTCAGCAATACAAATATTTGAGAAATAACTAAATACAAATAAATATTTATTACACGCTACTTTATGGATATATTCCAACAACAATAATATAGTTGGGGATCTCCCTTTGGGGAAAATGGGGCAAATTTAAGGATGGGAAAAATTTAAGGATACGGACGAAAGCTTTTCCAAAGATGGTTTCAAACTCAAAAGGTTTATTAGGGTCAAGGTGGAGATCAAGATAATAAACCTCTCTAGAATGGTTCTGTCATTAGCTTTGATGGGCAGAGGATTTGGCTTTATATATTTAAGAGACTTCCACGATTCTACTGTTTCTGTGGAAGGATTCTTCATACAAAATCGACGTGTAAGGAATAGGAGAAAGCGATGAAGGATGGAACTAAGAAAGGGGTATGATGATAATATAGAAGCACTAATTTTTTGCACGTGGAAAGTTATTTCGCCTAGATCTAGTCACATCGATTACAGAGGCACCGCTGATTGTTTTAGGGGAAGAGGAGGTGGAAGGAGGAGAAATAAATATGAGGGGCAGAAAGTGGGACTCACCGGAGAGAAACGAGAGCCAAAACCTTCATTCAGATGAAGATGAGGTGAATAGCCATCAACAAGAGCACTCCACCGGAATAAATCAAACTCGCAAGGACATGGATCTACAATCGCAAAAACAGAAACAGTTAAAACCTGCTCTGATGAGAGTAATGGAGGTCCAACTCGAAATACCCAAGCAGAGGAGTTCATGAGTTATGTCAGATCTGAATGTGTGCCGAGGATGGTAGGGATGGAGGTGTATGAGGCCAGGCTGAAATATGACACGATGGGGGTTATTCCTCCAATGAACTTGACCAATCGGAGCAACAGGATCATCAACTAGACGACGACAAGGACGGATGGGGAGCCGCTTTGGGTGGTTCTGGAAAATCTGGACCAAGATTTTATGGGGGAGAATATTGAGGAAGATCTATTTTCAAATATTGACTCAACAGAGAGAATTTCAGAGATACCAGCCGTTGAGGACATAAAAGATGGCAACATGGGAGTCAATTTAGGGATATCTTCATGTGGTGGAAAAATACCTGAGGATATACCTACAAAGATGGAAATTTGGTTACTGAGGAAGTAACTATGGTTAATATTGAGGTGAGTGATGTTGAAGGGGGAAGTGGGATGAGCCTCTATCAGGGCCCAATTCTTGTCAATCTTGATCCATTCGTATTTGGGCCCTTTATTGATAGTTTGGATAGAGCTGGGCAAGGTAGAAAATGGAGGAAGCCTGGGTCACAGAGAAAAGTATCTATAGGATCCTTTCATGCTCAATTGTTGGGACCAAAAGAAGACTTGAAGTTTCGGTGGGTGATGAGTTCGCCTCATTCAATGATCAAGGATAAAAAATGGAAAATTGAAGGTGACGTTACTTTGAGGGTGAAGGACTTCAGCCTAAAATGGCCCCAAGTTCATCATTGAAAATTCTGCGTTGGAATCGTCAGGGAGTGGGGAGTCCCTTGAAAATTCATTCCCTTAAGAAGTTGTATAAACTTCACTCCCTAGATGTGATGGTTTTTAGTGAGACTAAAAATGGAGTAAGTCGTATGAAAAGTGTGTGGGGAATGAAATATTATTTAATTATTTATCCATGTGGCCTTGGCGGAGGTCTCACTCTATTAATGGAATAAAGATGATAGTGTGGTAAATATTGTTATTAGTAAATACTTGGGGGTTTTTTTATTAAAGCGGTAGTGAATGATTCAGTGGTAAATAAACATTGGAGTCTGCTTTATGGTGTATGCGCACTAATGAGGCAACACGCTAGGATCAATGAAACATGCTCAACGTTTAGTTATCTAGAATTGTTTAGCCTTTCACATTATGCAGTGATTTTAATGTTATATTTTCTCCATTTGAGAAGGTGGGAGGGAACCAGAGCTCTTGGTCCTAAACTGATGGCTTCCTACAATTTATTTCAGAGTGTGAGTTGATCGATTTGGAAGATTCTAGAGTGCCATTCACGTGGGCTAACAAGAGGCCAGGAATGGATCTAATTTCGGAAAGGTTGGATAGATGTCTCAACAATGAGGCATGGATCTATATTTATTCTGAGTGTAAACCGAAACACATTCCGTGTGGTGGCTCATACCATGTTGCTTTGCTTGTAGATACGGGTAAAAAATTTAATAACTGGAAATGTATTTTCCAGTGCCATAGATGTTGGGCTGACTTTGAGGAGTGTAGGATGACAGTGGAAAATTGTTTGAAGAGAAATCCAAGGGGCAGTTTTATCACCTAGAAGCTAAGTCATATAAGAAAGGGTTTGCTTAAATGGTGGAAAAATGAGCCATTAGCTAATTCGAAAAAAAAAATTAGCTAGTGAGCTAGAGGCCGAAATAAACGTATTATAGTCCTATTTGGCAGACAACGTAGAGATGTATCCTATTAAGGTGTTGGAGCATAAGATTGGGAAAGCTCTCCTTCAAGAGGAGAAATATTAGAGGGATAGAACTAAAGCGGATTGGCTAGTGGCGGGGGATAGAAACACAAAATTCTTCAATGCCAAGGTCCAAGACAGGAGAAGACAAAACAAAATATATGGTTTGATGGATCATCAAGGCAAGTGGATTATGAACCATGATGAAATCAAAAGAGAAGTCCAACGTTACTTTGTGGATTTATTCAAGTCCACTAAGCCCAGTATCTTCAATTTGGTGCTAATGACTATGGATAAAAAGCTAGAAGAAGAGGATGCAGATCGGTTGGACAAGCCCGTTGAGGAATGGGAAATGGACAAGGCAATTAAAAAAATTGGTGATACGAATGCCCTAGGCCTAGATGGGTTTCCAGCCAGTTTTTATAGTCAATATTACAGACTTCTTAGAGGTGATGTCCTAATGCTTGTGAAAGATTTTTTTGAAATTTTTTATCTGCCCAAAGAGGAACATTATACCTACTCAGCTCTTATCCCCAAGAAGAAAAGTACACAAAGTATGACTTGCGCCCTATCAGCTTGTGCAATGTTTTGTACAAAATATCTAAAAAATTCTTACTAATAGGCTACGGGAAGTAATCAACAAATTAGTCAATCAATCCCAAGGTGCTTCCATACAAAGTCATAATATTGGTGATAATATCTTGATTGCCCATGAGATTTTTCATACTCTCAGAATGCTATAGAGTAAGGAAGGGGAAGCTGCATCAATCTTGACATGTCAAAGGCATGATAGGGTAGAATGAGATTTTGTAATTGCAGTTATGAGGTGCATGGGGTTCTCAGAAAAATGGTGTAAATGGATTTACTTATGTATATCTATGATATCTTTCAGTGTTATCATGAACAGGGATGTTTCTAGCACCTTTTACCCTGAGAGATGCTTAAGGCAAGAAGACCCTCTTTCGCCTTATTTATTTTTACTATGCTCTGAAGTCTTATCATATATTCTGGCAGCTTTAGATGAGTCAGGAGCCATTGATGGTTTCAAAGCATTGAGAGACGGTCCATCGGTGTCCCACCTTTTTTTTGCGGATGACAGCCTGTTGTTTTGTCGGGATTTTGAATATGAACTCAAGTTGATCGACTCCATTTTCAAAAAACTAATATTTTTTAGTGCTAATATACATGCAACGAAACAAAAAAAACTAACGGGTACCTTAAAGATGGAGGTGAACAGTAATATAAGGAAATATCTTGTGTTTGAAACCAATTTTCGCTTATCCAAACAGGAGCTATTCAATGGTATAAAAGATAAAGTTATCAATAAAATCAATGGATGGGCTGAGCGATGGCTTTCTACTGCAGGACGAGAAATTATGATCAAATCAATAGCCTAGGAAATTTTGATATATGCTATGTCGTGTTTTAAACTCCCGCTTTCCCTCATTGATGATCTATGTATTAGGCTTGGGAAGTTTTGGTGGGGAGCATCGACCGATAAGCATTGATTGTTGCAGGGATGTATTTTCTATAGAAGCTAATGTTATCTTTTTGGGGCTCATCAATGGTGGTTTTAAAGAAGGGGAGAAAATTGAAGTTTGTTGTGCTTCCAAGGTGGTTCAGGTTCTCTCAAAGGCTACTAACAAGGATATAAGGAATGACACCATTATAACTAACATTCTGCACCTTATATATTTTTATAAGATTTCTTTTAAGCATGTCTCTAGGAACCTAAATATCTTAGCTAGTTTTGGCTGTGATGGTACCTATTCAGTGTCAGCTGACAATCTGCTTTTATAGTTATCTCGAGATTGTAACCTAAATATTTATATCTCTTTTTTATGATTGTCTTGTTTTTGACAAAAACAATTGTGTAAAATAATATGACGAGTTTCACAACTTTTTGTAGATAATTATAAATGCTATACAAATTGTAAAAATTCTTTTACAATTTTGCGGAAAAAAGAGAACATGTGTCTAAAATATATGTGGTTGGATCATGAAATAGTAAGATAACAATTGAAGCTAGAATGTCATTTTTGACATTTCAATATGATTGATAGGACTTTGTATAATTATTAAACTAGAGCTGCTATCCATATAACTAACACCAATTACAAATGATGCTGTAATTTATATAAAAAAAATCACAAGCTATATATTGCCTCTTTAGACAATTATTTTTGGATCCACCACTAATTACATGAACATCTTTTAGTTTTAATAAATACACATAACTCACTTGCCGTTATTGATGTGTAAGGTAAAAATATCTTTCTCCAATTGTGTATCTTGACTCAATCATAAATTTCAACTAAAAAGAGAACAATGTGCTAGGACGTATACTCAAATGCTTTGATAATCAAATAAAGAACATAACAAACCGCATAAACACTTATCAAAATAAATTTCTTCTCAATTAGGACAAGATTGACATTTTAAGAAGAAAATTGTACAATGAAATTCTGTATCAGCTAAATCAAAATGAGTAATTATAGGCTGATTAAGTTTTAGACAGTTTTAATTGATAAAGTAATTTGTCAGTCATTTGTAGCTTTTTATTTTTTTATACTTATTTAAATGATTTGTCATTTATAATTAGATTAAGTAACTTGTAAATGATTCACATATCACTTGATCGTTTAAAATTTGATTAAGAGACTGATCTTTATAGAATTTTTCAAATGAAATTAGAAAAAATATTTGTATAAGTTTTAAAGGCATCATATAATTTAGTTAAAATATGTGGGAGGTTGGTGTAATGATCCCATAAGAGGCTAGGTTGATTTTTTTTGGGTCAAATTTGAGGAATAAGAAGATTTTGAAATTAATAGTTCATATTTAAAGGATTTTTTCTCACTATTGTGTTGTGCCTTCACCACACACAAGTTGATTTAAGAGTTATAGTACTTAATTCTTTTTTTCTTTCATTTAATGCCTATTGATGTTTCAAAAGTGCATTTTCGAAGTCCTGGAGAGGAAGATGCATCTTGGGTTGACGTATAGTGTGACTTGTCAGATATATTGGGTCATATGAGATTTCCTCATTTTCTCCCCGATCAAAATATCCAATAGGCATTAAATGAAAGAAAAAAAATTGAGTTCAAAGACCAATCAATCTTTTAAGAGAACTTTTATGCCTTTTGTCTCATGGACATGTCTGCCATCGGAATTTAATTAAAGTTTTTCTGAATGTGAATATGTCATACATGTAGTATGAACCCATACTCGGAAATTTGATTATCTCAAGCCACATTACCAAATAGATCTTGCTCGGATTTTTTCAGATACACGGTAATATACTTGAAATTTCAAATGATCTTTTCTTTAACGTGAGATGGTAATTCTAAAATAAAATAATGCATAAAGACTTTGTATTCATTTCATATATATGATCTATTTATTGTAGATTGAATAACATCTTGTCTTCCTCCTCCTACAAGCACAGGCAATATTTGACCAAAATCATCTCCAAGTATCACCATACCTTCAAAAGGTTTTGCAGAAGTTATCTTGTCTTTAAGTCCTTTTATAGCTCTAAGACTTTTGTCTATTGCCTCGAATGTAAATTTATGATCCAATTGTGATTGATCTCATATAATCAATCTAGTTTGATAAATTAAAACAACTAATTGACTTCCTTGTTTAATCTCACGTGTTTGGTTCTCAAATAATTCAATAGGTATGTCACACCTATTATGAGTTATTTTTCCTCTTAGAGGTAGAAGCGAAGTGATTCCTATTTTATTACCAACATAAGAGTTAAAATTTAAAATTATTGTGTTAGTTTATGAAAAAAATATATTTCCTGGATGTTAACTTGAAAATGCATTACAGCTTGACAGATTGTTTAATTGTATAATAAACTTGAACTACAAAATAAACTAATCATAAACATTGTGATATTTTTTCTTTTGGTTGAAAGGTAAATTTTATTTAACAAAATAATCGATACAGTTATAAGGGGCATATCAGAGGTAAAGACAAAGCAAACAGAAAAGCTAAATACAACTAATAAATAGGACAGACTAGGAATATCCTAAGTCCATCTATCTATAAGCAAAGAATTACTATGAAGCCCATCCTTTTTAATAAAAAATAGAAGCCTATCCCTCACCATGTCATTGATTTTCTTTAAAATCAGAGGGGATTCCACTATCTTACCTGGAAAAACACTTTTATTCCTCTCTATCCATTGACAATATATTAAAACACTAAATAGAAGTTTAACAGTTTTGGAAGACAAGTCCTTCGAAGATGTGATCCTTCAAAACCATCTCTGAATGGAACTGACAGAAATTTCATGGCAGTTAAGATCCCATTTAGCAAGAAGAGCCTGTAGAATAGGTCTGGCTGCATTACAAGTATATAAAATGTGCCAAAATAGAGTTCATAGATTAAATATGAGAAAAAAATGTTTTCGTTTAGAAGTTAGGATCAAAATAGAGTTAATGTAAAGTAACCTTATTGACTGAGTTGTTATCTTTTTATTGGTTGTTATTTAAGTTGTTTAGTTAGGCTAACTTTCTAGTTAGTCAATTTATAGCTCACGTGTGCATGGCTTAGTTTCCTTAATGAGAAAAATATTATTCAGTTTATCTTTTTCTCTCTTCTTCTTCTTGTATATTCATTCTCTCTCGTGCTGCTTTCTTCTACTTGTCTTCTCTGCAATCTCTCTCAATTGAAGCTACTTCTTTTCTCTTTATGCAAAACTCATCATGGTATCAGAGCCTTCAACTACAAATGTCTATTTCTAATGATTATGCAACCTCCGAAACTGAGTCTCAAACTCAAACTCGAGCAAACCCTAGCATCCAAATCCCTATCACTAATTCCGTCGATGCTCACCTTCACTCTCCCATATTTCTCATCTCTAACATTTGTAATCTCATCTCTATTCGTCTTAATTTCATGAATTTTATTCTCTGGAAATAACAAATCTCCTCCATCCTCAAAGCTCATTATGTCTTTGGGTATATTGATGGTTTAATACCTTAACCACCCATATATCTTTCTAATGACAAGGGAGAGTCTAAAAAATATCAATCCAAGATTTACCCAATGGAATGCCCAAGATCAAGCTCTCATTACCTTGATCAACGCAATCCTATCTCTCATGGCCCTTTCTTATGTTTCAGGGTGTCAAACATCTAAAGAAGTCTATAACTCCATTGAAAGACAGTTCTAATCTATTTCTTGATCAAACATTCTCCAGTTGAAATCTGATATCCAATATGTGTCTAAGAAGGGCAATGAAACCATTGACTCTTACATTCAACGAATCAAAGAGATGAAGGACAAATTGGCTGCCATGTCTATCAACCTTGAATACGAGGACATCTTGATCTTCACCCTCAACTACTTACCTAGTGACTACAATGTTGTTAGGACTTCCATAAAAGCTCGTGTTGAGCAAATGATTCTTGAAGAACTACGTGTTCTTTAAAGGTCAGAAGAAAAATTCCTAGAGTCCCAACATAGACATCATGAGAATCTTCTACAAATGACATCACTTGTGGCTATCCAGAATCAAAATGTTTCCAAGGCCACAAATCGAGGGAAAAATTTTAGGTCTTTTAGGGGAGCTGGAAGATCAAATTTTGGGCGCTTTAATTCAGGACATGGTAGAATTCCCTTTAACAAGGGCAACATTCTCCTTCTGTTCTTGACCCAGCTCCTTCCCAAACTTCTCAACTGTCTTACAAAGGAGGTGTCAACACCATTTCTGACTCAACTCATGGTTCTCAACTACCAAGAATTTAGTCCCAGATCTATAAAAAACATGGGCACTCTACTGTGGACTGCTACCACCACATGAACTTCTCTTTCCAAGGTAAAAAACCCTCTAGCAACTCTAGCTGAAATGGAAACAATGTCATCTCAACCTACCAATTCAGAATCACAGGTTTGGCTCTCAGACACAAGTTGTAACCCTCATTTAACTCCTGAACTGAGAAATTTATTTTCATCATCTGAGTACAGTGGTGAGGATAGTGTTGATGTTGACAGTGGTCATTCCTTGCCTATTACTCACTTTAGCTCAAGTATTTTTCTACTGTTTCTCACTCATTTTCTATGCCTAAAAATTTATGTCCCAAATTTATCTTTTAATCTTCTCTATGTTTATAAATGTTGCAAAGTTAACAAATGCACTTTCCATTTTTATTCCTCTTATTTTCTAATTTAGGATGAGGCCTCAGGTCAAGTTCTCTACAAAGGGCCTAGTAAATATGGCTTGTACCCGATTCCTACACAAGTTCCTGTTATACACAACCATAGTCACTCATCACCTCCTACTACTGCTATCTATCTTAGTGCTAAAATTTCTTATAAAACTTGGCATGCCTGATTAGGACATGCTTCCAATATTGTTGTTAGACATATCTTACATAAGGACAATGTTAAATGTACATCTACTTCTCCATCTGAATCTACTAACTGTGTATGTACTAGCTACTTTTTTAGTAAAATGAGCAAGTTACCATTTTCTGTGTCTACTTCCTTCTCTACTTCTCCCTTACAACTTATACATAGTGATGTTTGGGATCCTTCCCCTATCTATTCTTTGCAAGGTTACATATATTATGTGTCTTTTATTGATGACATGTCTAGGTACATATGGCTCTTTCCTATGGTGCATAAGTATGAGGTTTTCAAAAATTTTCAAAAACCTTTTGTTGAAAATATGTTGTCTAAAACCTAAAAACATTAACTAATGGAGGAAGAAAGTATTGTAGCTTACCCTTTAAATCATTTCTTCATCATCATGGTATTCTACATAAAAAAAACATGTCCTCAGACACCTGAATAGAATGGTGTTGCTGAGAGAAAACATATGCATCTTGTTGAGACTGCCCTTTCTCTCCTTTACACTATGTCTCTTCAATTACAATTTTGGTTTCATGCATTTTATTGTCTTGTTTACCCAACTAATCGCATGCCTACACCTACTATTGATAATAAATCTCCATATGAAGTGTTGTTTGGTAAATGTCCTGATTATGAGCATCTTAAAATTTTTGGTTATGCATGCTATCCCAGCCTCAAACCTTATAACTCTAATAAACTCCAACCCAAAATAGTTCAGTGTATATTTTTGGGCTAGGCTATGGATCATAAGGGTTACCTATGTTATGATCCTAAAAGTTAAAAGCTTTTTACCTCTAGGCATGTAATCTTTAATGAATCTGCCTTTCCTTTTAAAGCTTTGACTAATGTCTCCTCTAGATCTCCTACTTCTAATGTCTCTACGCCTGATAACACTGCTTTTTATTTCTTTTCTTCATATACCTACTGTTTCTTCATGTTCTCACAGTACTACACCTGTTTTATCTCATTTACCTGCATCTCATGACAATACTACTTCACATAATGAGTCTAGTCAGTTAGATAATAATGACAATTCTGCATCCGTTTCACATTCTTCTACTGATTTACCTGACATATCCAATGCTTTGACTATTGATATTCATATTGAACCTTCTCCACCTCTAACCATACCTACACCCTCTTATGCATTTATTCCTCTGTCTAATACTCTTAAAATGTAAACCAGATCCAAGTCTAGTATCTCTGAAAAGAAAGCTTTCATTGCTTCCCATTACCCTATCTTGCTGAACCTACTTCTTTCTATGTTGCTTCCAAATTCCTGAGTGGAACGCTGCTATGCAAGATGAATACATAAAGTGGGGTGTAATAACTATTTATTAGTATTTAGTTATTTGTCAAACATTTTGTGTTACTAAATTTAATAAATGAATGAAAGTTTTTCTATTAGTTAAAGTGTGTTTATAATTTACTTAAGTCCTAGAACTATTGTCAACATAAGAAGAGTAAAGACTGAGGGGTCTTCAGGACAAACTCTTCTGAAGTAGTTCAAAACGTTATTCACAGTCTTAGGATCGAGGGGCAATCGAGTGTGATTATGACTGTTAGGATGAACCAAAAGATGCCGGTCTCGGGTCATGGGAGTGGAGGCTCTAACGGTTGACCTAGACATGTTTTGGAACATGTTGAATAGGTCAGTAACAAATTAGTTTGTAGTAAAACCGTTTATCTAACTCTAAATCTAATTGTTACACCTTAAGGATATTTACATAATTACCTTAATCTTGAGGTGAATACGAAACTTGACATAGTTAGTTACGATCTTTGATACGTCAAATGAGTGAGCTCGAATTACCAAACAATACCTTGGTTGTTGGGATCGTGATTCAACTATATTGGAGTTGCGTGATACATAGATATGAAAACTCGTAGTTAGATTACAAAATGCAACAATATCATCTTATGCTTTATTGATGGGTGTGTGAATAAATTAACCTGGGCAGGTACTCGACAAAATATATCATTAAATAAGACACGGGAAATTGTACGAGGCAATTCACTATTATGTCTTTCTTATTCACAGTCAATAAAAGAGTTAAAAATATAATAACAAGAGGGGTAAAATGGTAATTTTATATCTCACTCTTGTATTGATATTCACGAAGGGTAACATGTTATAATATTCTGTGGACCTTGAAATAAAAGTGTTTATTTACACCAACAGGAAATATAGCGCGCATGAATCGAGAGTTGATTCGGCATCGAACCTATGGAGTCGTACAATGTCAGGATTAAATAGATCCGAAATTTATGGAGTTAAATCCGCTGAGTATTTGAGTCCTATAACTTTATTCATGTGGGTTTATTCAGTCTCAGAAATAGCTTATGAGGACAGAAATAGAA
Organism: Datisca glomerata; assembly: GCA_003255025.1. Classification (NCBI taxonomy): domain Eukaryota; kingdom Viridiplantae; phylum Streptophyta; class Magnoliopsida; order Cucurbitales; family Datiscaceae; genus Datisca; species Datisca glomerata. The sequence continues at coordinate 944,120 of QANY01002375.1, forward strand.
GAAACGACATCAGTTGGACCAAAATATATTTTGAGCCAAGATGTATTTCCTGAACTCATATGTGATGGGTGTTGTCACTTAGTTAGTGAATATAAATTAATTGATGCTCAAAATATTTAATTTATTATTTTTTAATTATAGAATAATTAGTAAATAAGAAAAATTAATTAATTAATTGATGGAGATCAATTTAAATTTATCAAATTTGATTTGATGAATTTGGACACACTATTAACTTTAATGGGAGATGCAATTTTAGGAAATTATAGATTATGGGGGTGAATTTCAGAAATTATACATATATGGGGTATATGTGAAAATTCAAAAATATATATATTTAGGTGATGCATTAGGGTTGTCTCTCTAAGTGTGTTGACACAACCCTAATCATACAGAACAGAAAAAAAGGTTTTCTCTCCTCCCTCCTACTGTTTTCGCCGAAATCACCGAAGGAAGAGAAAAAATTGATTTTTCTTCCTCAGTTATTTTGAGAGCCCACACTCAGTTCCTAACGACATTCTTGTGAGATATACTTCTGAATCCTACGAGTGGTTGTTGGTGTGAAGACTAATTCGAGTTTCACGAAGAACGAAGAACGCGAGACGAATAATAAGATTCCACCAAATTAGAATTTCTCCGATACAAGAAAGGTATAAAATTATTTCTACCTCTATGGAATACGTTTAACTTTGTATGCATAATCAGATGTATGGTTTTAATATTTAATATGATTAAATTGGTTAATGAGATTTTTTTTTGATATTCCATCCACGAACCTTTCGTGGTTTAATGATTTTTCCTCAAATTTTTGAAACCTGATCTAACTCATGGTTCCTTTACTTGAAAACAAAAACCTTGTAGAATGTAAGTGGTTCTATAGACTGAAGTATAACCCCAATGGTACTGTTACTAGATACAAAGCTCGCCTGGTTGCCAAGTGGTTCTATCAAGAGGCTGGTCTTGACTATACTAAAACATTTAGTCATGTTATGAAGAAACCCACTGTTAGAATAATCCTTTCTATTGCTGCTCAATTTGACTAGCCTCATAGACAATTAGACGTTAAAAATGTATTTTTACATGGTGTGTTAAATGAGGAGGTTTACATGGTTCAACCTCCTAGTTTTGTCAATCCAGCATATCCTACTCATGTTTGCAAGTTAGATAAATCTCTATATGGTCTTAAACATGCTCTGAAAGTCTGGTTTGATAAATTTACATCTCATCTATTTACTCTTGGATTTAGTGCTTCTCAGGCTGGTACTTCGTTGTTTGTCAAGGCCACATGCAAGTTTCTAACCTATCTTCTCTTATATGTTGATGATATCATATTAACTGGTAATGACAACACTTATATTCATTCTCTTATAAGTTCTCTTAAAAAATACTTTGATATGTCAGATTTAGGCTCACTTAAGTATTTTTTAGGTCTGGAAATTACGAGAAACTCTACTGGTATATTCGTTAATCAGCATAAACATGCCCAGGATATTCTGTTAAAGGATGGTATGATTGATGCGAAGATTTGTAACTCTCCTTATTCTACTAAAACACCTTTATACAGACATGTCGAATCACCTATTTATGATATTACTACTTTTAGAAGTCTGATTGGCTCGTTACAATATTTAACCTTCACGAGACCTAATATAAGTGTAGCTGCTAATAGAGTGTGTCAATTCATGCACTCTCCTACTTCTGTCGATTTTACAGCAACTAAGCATATATTAAGGTATATTGCTGGAACAATTACTCATGGTCTTTTTTTTTCAAAGCAGGATCTCTTAGTCTTCAAACCTTCAATGATGTGGATTGGGAAGGGGATCCTTTTGATAGGCGTTCAACTAGTGGCTTAATTATCTATCTTGGCTCGAATTTTATCTCTTGATGTGCAAAAAAATAACCAATTGTGGCAAGATCCTCCACTGAAGCTGAGTACAAGACATTATTCAACTCAGCTGGTCTTGGATAAGGCAGGTTCTATGTGACTTGCATCTCTACCTTAAACAACCTCCCTTGCTTTGGTGTGACAACACATCAGCTATAGCTCTTGCCTCAAACGCAATATTTTGTGCTCGAAAAAAGTATTTGGAGATCGATTATCACTTCATCAAAGAATATGTTGTCAAGAAAGATCTTGTTGTCAAGCACATCGACTCTCATGATCAGCTCACAGATTTATTTACCAAGCCCCCCTCTACTCCTAAGTTTACTTTCTTAAGGGACAAGCTCATGCCTAGTCAATCGAGAATGAGCTTGAGGGGGGATGTAAAATAATATTATTGGCTGAGGTTCTATCTTTTTATTGGTTGTTGTTTAAGTTGTTTAGTTAGGCTATCTTTCTAGTTAGTTTATTTATAGTTCACGTGTGCATGGATTAGTTTCCTAAATGAGAAAAGTACTATTTAGTTTATCTTTTTCTCTCTTCTTCTTCTTATACATTCTTTCTCTTTCTTGCTGCTTTCTTCTTCTTATCTTCTTTGCAATCTCTCTCAATTGTAGCTACTTCTTTCTCTTTCTGTAAAACTCTTCAGTTAATGAATGAGATAAAAGTTTTTGATAATTAAATCTTTTTGCATTTACGCAGTGAGATCTTAGATGTCGCATAAAAATATTTTTTTAACTTCTACATTTAGCATAATTTATGTCTTCCCCTATAGATTGAATGGTTAAGATTCAATCAATTGTGCAACTATCGAGATTATCAACCATCTTACGGACAATCCGTATCCAGATTAATGATCATTTCTGGTTTCGACCAAAGTGTTTTTCTTAAACACGTGCATATATTTAGATCATGTTGTCTTTTCAACTTTCATTTTTCTAAAAATAAGGTTTCCTTTCATACTTGCTACTTATTTAACTAAAAAAATGAAAAGAGAAATCAAAAGTAAAATAAAAAAACAAAAAAAATCTTGATAAGCATTTTATTTTCTAATTATGGATTTTATATTTTAATCTTAGCACATCATTTTAAATAGAACAGAGTAAGTGGTGTGGACCTAGTCACGATATGTGGACCATGTCAAGTCAGATGGACAAGATCATGATAGGTAGAGCAGAACAAGTCAAGTAGACCATACCAAGTGAGTTGGACCAGTAGGTTGGGTTGGGCAAACCATGATAGGTCTGGTCATGATTGAGATGCCAGAGAATATTCCATGTGGCGGGAGGTGAATAAACAACCACAAAGCATGTCCCCAATCATCAAATTCCATGTCAGCACCGCCTACATCAAGTCGGCATTATCATTATCACCCAAAGATATCACATGTGGCCTCTGGTTAATGGACCACTTCATCTTTTTGGCCCAATGGCCGCCTGCCATGTCAGAAGTATCTTCTTTATGTCCCAATCATCCCTGCCATGTCAGAACCATCTCTTTTATGTCAGTTCTAGTCAAGTCTCATTCGATGCCTTATCTCCTCAAACCACTCAGAAGACGAGGGAAATTTCTCAAGGATTCTTACACAAGCTTTGGAAAGGTTTGCCTCATCCATAAATACCCCTCTAACTCTTTGGAGAGGTAAGTCCAGCTTGTCCTTAGCTCTACTATGTTAAATTTCACACAAATACGTACTTAGGCATTGTAAGTTTTTTGGCAAAGTTCCCACCTCGCTGGTGTGAACTTGTCTTTAAGTTCTTTGTTTTCCTTTATGTGCGGGGGATCTAGTTGCTCAAGGTGAAGCACGTCAGTGCTATTTTTAGCATCAAGAGTTGGTGTCGTCTGTGGATGACAAGCAGGTCTTCCCAAATTATTTTCTACTTGGTTTGGTGGTATGTGGTTTCTAAATCTTCATCAGTAGACTTTTTGTTTTAAAAGTAAATCTAAGATTAAAGTTCCATAGATGAAACTCATAATAAAGAGGGCACATTTGGATCATCCCTTTAAAGAAGGAATTTTTGTTTGGAGAGGTTAATGTCGAACTGTGAATGTAGAGAACTCAGACAAATACTCGCAAAAAAATTTAAAAAATAACTCTAAAGTGAGAAAAGATAATCCTAGAAAGGGAAGAAGATGTGCAAACCGACATTTGAGTTCCAATGATCTTATTTTAAGTAACTCTTGAAGACCCATAAATCCTTGATCTAAGCCCCGAAACTTGATAGAAGGTCGTCATAAAAGATTTAACTTATGCCTCTAAGTTATGTTAAGCTCAAGCTCATGATCAATGTCCTAAATTCGAGCTCGAGTTAAAAAGGCTTTGCACCAGTTCGAGATCAAGCTCAAATTCTAGCTCTTAATGCAGGTTGAGTTCAAACTCATGATCCACGTCTTAAAGCTCAAGCTCGAGAATGAGTATTCGAGCTCAAGTTAAAGAGGTTTAGCTCTAATTCGAGCCCAAACTCAAATTAGCTCTTGATGTAGGTTGAGCTCATGATCAATGAATCAAAGCACAAGCATAAGAACATGTCTTCGAGGATCAAGTTAAAGTGGTGTAGTTCTAGTTCTAGATCAAGCTCAATTCTAGCTCTTGATACAGGTTGAACTCAAGCTCATGATCGAAGTCTTAAAGCTTAAGCTCATAATAGGTTGAGCTTAAGCTCATGATCGAGGTCTTAAAACATCAGCTTGAGAAAAAGTATTCAAGCTCAAGTTATAGAGGTTTAGCTCTTGTTCAAGCTCAAGCTCGAATTCTCTTTTAATACAGGTTGAGCTTAAGCTCATGATCGAGGTCTTAAAGCTCAATCTTGAGAACATGTATTCGAGTTCAAATTAAAGAGGTTTTTCTCTACTTTGAGCTCAAGCTTAAATTTCTAGCTCTTGTTACAGGTTAAGCTCAAGCTCAGGATTGAGGCCATAAAGCTCAACCTCAAGAACAAGTATTGAGCTCAAGTGGAAAAGGTTTAGCTCCAGTTCGTGCTCGATCTCAAGTCCAAGGTTAAATAAGAAAAATTGTGCCCTATGTACTTGCTAGGAACTTAAGTGAATGAAGACTTAGACCTGAGTGCTCATGCTAGGTAGGTTAAATAAAGGAAATCCTACTCTATGCACTCGGTCTAGTCAAGTAAGTGAAGCAAGATATGGGCCTAAATGCTCGTGCTAGGTTGGTCAAAGAAAGGAAAATTCTTCTCTATGCACTCATGCTAGGTACATAAGTGAAGCAAGATTTTGACCAAAATGCTCATGTTAGATAGCTTAAATAAAGGAAAATCTTGCTATAAGCACTCATGCTAGGAAGCTAAGTAAGAAAGACCCATACCTAAGAACACTGCTAGGTAGGTTAAATAAAGGAAAATCCTACTCTATGCACTCGTGTTAGGCTGGTAGGTGAAAGAATATGAAGACCTAGGCGCTCGTTATAGGTAGGTAAAATAAAGGAAAATTATAGCCTATGCAATTATGCTAGGCAGATAATTGAAGCAAAACTTAGACCTAAGCACTTGTGCAGGTAGGTTAAATAAAGGAAAATCCTGCTCTATGCACTCGTGCTAGGCAGGTAAATGAGAAATACATAGACCTAAGCACTCATGTTGGGAAGGTTAATATAGGAAAATCCTACTCTAGCACTCATGCTAGGTAGGTAAGTGAAATAAGACCTAGACTTGAGAGATCATGCTAGATAGTTTTAAAAAGTAAAGTCCTAGTCTATGCACTCGTGCTAGGCAGGTAAGTGAAGAAAGACCTAAGTGTTCATGCTAGGTAGGTTAAATAAAGAAAATCCTGACCTACGTCCTCGCATTCCTTTTAGAAAAGGTCTTGGTACAAGGGTCCTAGCTAGAGCAGAGACGTCTGGCTAGCTGCCAAAGAAAAAAAAGATGTTTGACACTGCAATCTCGCTTGTGAGACAAGAAAATAACTCTAGCCATAGCAGAAATGTCTAGATGTCAAAATAAGATGTCTGACAGAGCATTCTCACTCGCTAGATAAGAAAATGGACTATTGTTAGAGCAAAAATATATGGCACAACATTCTTTCTTGCCAAAGAGAAAAGAGACTTTAGTTAGAGTAGAAATGTTTGGCTAGATGTCGAAGGAAAAAGATTTCTGGGACAACATTGTCGCTTTCCAGACGAGAAAAAAAAACTCTAGTTAGGGCATAAATGTGTGGCTTGATGCCAAAGGAAGAAGATTTCATGCAAAGAGTTCTTGCTCGCAAGACGTGAAAAGAGACTCTAGTAAGATCGAAAGTGCTTGCCTAGATGTCAAAGGAAAAAGATGTCTGGCACAACAGTTTTGCTGGAATAAGCGGCTACGCGCGGCGGAAAGCGTGTTGGTGTTTTAAAAATAATAATTATAAAATGATAAAGCATCGCATCATCACAGATCTTAAAGATGAAAACTTTTTAATTGAAAAATAGTTTTTCGGATAAGATCCATTATATATTTATATATTAAATCAAAGACATACTAGTTATAAAATATACCTCTTGTAGTCTAATCAAGCATCTTTGCAATACAACGATCGTGATGTCCCACAAACGATAGACTTTGAGATCGATACCACGATCTTCCAAGTCAATCCTCAAACACACTAGGACGTGTGTAGATACGTAGAATATACCAATAACATTTTATAGTATCTAGATGAACTCAGCAAATGAGATCTAGAGATTTTCGAGAAGCATTAATTTGTGAGACAAACTCTAATTGAAAAATAATTAAAACTTCTTCACAAATCTTTTTTATTAACTTTTAATCTCAAAGAGTTTTACCCTTGATTTTAAAATGTATTATTGTTGGTCATCGCGGTGCGAGCGCAGCGAAAGCATGTGGCGTGAGGCCATTTTAAAAATTAAATTCTTTTAATAAAAATCAAATCTTTTAATATAATAAAATCGCGCAACGCTACGATAACCAAAATTTTTTTTATTGAAAATTATTTTCAATTAGTCAGGATCCATTCTATATTTATATATTATATTTACAACATAAAAGGTTAGAAACTGTATACCTTTTGTAGTCTAAATCAAGCGTCCTCGTGAAACCTATCGATTCTCCGTTCCCATAAAATCATTCCAACGATCTGCAGACTCCGAGATCTACACTAAGATCTTCTGAGTCAAGCCTCAACACACCAGGACTTGTGTTGGACACGTAGAATATAATGAATATACTTTTTTGTCTCTAGATGTACTCAACACATGTGATCTAGAAATTTTACTAAGAAGGATTTTGTGAGACGATTCTCTAAAATATCATGATGATTATTCTTTTAGAGATTTCAATGAACTTTTAATCATAGAAAAATCACTCATTGATAAATTGTGTTATTCTCTCAACTCTTTATTGAGGAACTGATTCTCTCATTCAATTAATTGATTGATTCTTGATTGATTCATACATCTCATGCCATCTGAATAATATATGTATATTTTTTTTATAATGGCATATCAAATATTTTAGAATAATAGAAATAATATTTAATTATAAAATATCAATAGCAGTGGGACACATTACTATTGTGCACAACTGCAGTGTCACATGGCATTGCAGTGTGCCGTGAGGCAGCACAATGCCTCACGACACTATGCCTCACGGAACCACTTTAGTGCCATGTGGCACTACAGTGTTGGACACCAAGTACTGTAGTGCCACGTGGTTGGAACACGTGACAATTACTGCGTATTAAATATTTATTTTAATCAGATTAAATATCTAGATATTTGTTCATCAAAATTAACATATCTGATTATTCTTATCAACTAAATTATCTGTTATTTCACAAATAACAGATCTAGATGATTCAAATTATTACCTAAAAATAATTAAATTGTCTAATTTCATAAATTAGATATTTTGGTTGTATCATATAGATGTTTTCTTCAAGACACCATTAAGAAAAGCTATCTTGACATTCATTTTTCATATACCATAGCCAAAACTAGCTGCTATGGATAAAATGATGCAAATGAATTTTAGCATGCCATAGGGGAGAATGTCTCTTCATAATCGATTCTCTCCCTTTGTGTATAGCCCTTGGCTACTAACCATGACTTGAAAGTCTCTACATTCCCATCTGTACCTCTTTTCTTCTTGAAGATCCATTTACATCCAATGGTCCTGACATCTTTAGGTGGATCTATAAGTTCTAAAAAATTGGAATATATACATTTTATTTCTTGGTTCATGCCTTTTTGCCACTTTCCAGGATCATCCATTTCTTGTTTATATGATAATGTATCATCCTTATCAGTGTCAAATACCAGGACATATGCTTCTAGTTCATAGTGAGCTGGCTGTCTCACAACATTCCCACTACGACGCTACACCGAGGTTTCCTTTGCAGAAATTGTGGTTTCTCTAGTTTGTCATTTATCAGTAAAAAAATGGACCTGATCTGATCTCATCTGTCGCTAATTCCTCGAGAACTACTTTGCTACGAGGTTTGTAGTTTTGCATATAGGCATGCTCAAGGAAGGTTGAATTTGTCGACACAAACACCTTTTGATCCTTGTGACTATAAAAGCACCCACCTCTAGTCTCTAGAGCATAACCTACGAATATGCATACCTCATACCTTGAGTCTACCTTTCCAATCTTCAGTCTAAGAACGTGAGCTGGACACCCCTATATATGAAAATAATGCACACTAGGTTTGAAGCCATTCCATAACTCTAAAACCATCTTACTTACAGACTTAGAGGGCACTACATTCAAAATGTAAGTTGCCGTGTGTAGTGCATATCCCTAAAATGTAAGTGATAGTGATGAGTAGCTTAACATCGAACTAACCATATCCAATAAGGTTTGATTTCTCCTCTCTGCAACACCATTTTGATGTGGTGTTCAGGTGCTGTGAGTTGGAATAGGATTCCACACTCCAACAAATAAACCTTGAATTCTAAATCTAGGTATTCACCGCCTCGATCAGATCGAACGGTTTTCAATGATTTACCTAATTGCTTTTCAGCTTCAGCCTTGAAATCTTTAAACTTTCAAAAGTTTCAAACTTTCGATGCATTAGGTAACTATAACCATGGTGCTTTGAGAGAAATAAATTAAGTACAAATGTGCAATCCAACATTTAGTTCTCTCAAAACACCATACTTTGTTAACCTGTTTAACATATCTAGAATAATATGTCACAACCTAAGATACAAAAGATATGTGTTATCATCATCGTGAGAAACTCTTTGTTTTTTGTTACTTTAAATAATTCAGAATTATTTAATACGTGTTTTATCGGTTTAAGCATATACGGTCTGTTTATAACTTTTGCATGACAAATATCAAATCCATTCTTAAAAATAATAATCTCTTTATTAATAAAAGGCTTCAAATAATTGTTCTTGCAAAAAATGAAAGAGAAATCAAATTTCTTAAAAATCCAAGAATATAATAAACATCATTCAAAATTAATTAATTATATCCAAAAAATAAACGGACTGTCCCTAATGCTTTAGCTGACACGAGCGCATCATTGCCTCTCAAAATGACCTTGCGATCAGCCAGTTCCCTTGACGAATCAAACATCTGTAAAGAAGAACATATATGGTTAGTGGCTCATGAATCAAGTATCTAGGATGACAAATCATATTCAATAATTGGGTCATGTTGAATTTCAACTTGTTCATAACATAGTTGGTCGTGAACTTTGAAAAAGCTAGTGTGAGCGACTCAAGTAGAATGCTAACTTGAGTCTGCTCATCAATGGTCGCCCCATGTACTTCTGCCTCGTGCATTATGTTGATCATGTTCAAAACATGTTCTCGCACAGAACTACCCTTTCTCATCTTAGTTGTCATATAGCTCCTAGTGGCCTCATAATGACTTTGATTAGACTGATGCCCAAATATAGCTTGTAGAGATTCCATAATCTCATAGGTAGTCTTCATGGTTTCATGCTTGGTTCTCAGAACATCATTCATGCTTACAAGCATGTAACACTTCGCCTTGTTATTTGATATGATCCAAGCATCATATGTGTCCCTAAATTTCTTGGAGGCATTAGTAGCGGGCTCCTCATGACATTCCTCAGTAAGAACGAATTTTGGTTCTCACAAATCAACATTAAGTTCATATTTGATTTTCAACGTACGAAATTATCACCATTCAATTTCTCGAGACCGAGTAAAGCAGTAACAAGGTTACCCATGGTGGACATAATAATGATAACTGATATTTCAAACATACAGGATTCAATATAATTGATAAGTATCTAGAATTCGAAAAGTAAACGTGATACATGAATGCAACATGATAAACACACAAAATTTAAATTTGCTAATCACGATAAAACAACACAATGATTAATGTGCTGCCCTAGGGTCATTCTGATTTACCTCAGATTCTTTATGAGATATTATCATCCTTATTAATTAAAACTTAAACTATCTCATATTTTCTCTTTTAACAATAATGTATCGCTTGTTTGGTCAAGTCACAACTATCCACATAAAAACTTAATTGTAACTTTGTGAGTGTAACTCATTATCTCCTATCGTCTTAAGAAGTCCAACGTTGGTATTGGTACAAATCGAAACCTTCCTTAGGGGGATGAAAACAAAGTCATCCCGAAACCCTCACTGTACCTCACGGTGTTGTACTAATAATGGAGATCGTAGGTTACATTAACGTGTCAACCTTCTCCCACTCGCTACTTTAGGATTATGTGTTTCCATTTTAAACAAATTACTTATTTGTTAAAATAATAATCCTATGAATATTTAATAATCATTTATGTCAATTTTATTGGTCAAAGTTCATTTAACCTTCTAAAGCGCCTAATTCATAATTAGGTGAACTTAGATTAACTAATTAATTATATTCATCAAATTTTAATAAAACTATTTTACTAAAGTCGGTTATCCTAAATGTTACTATAGCCCTTAGTGTGGTGTGATTACCAAGTTTTAACTAATTAAAATCTAGCAATTTATATGTAATTTATTTCATAAATCAACACATATAAACATATTAGGACAATCCTAATAAATCATGTTTCTACTAATGAGATGCATGATTAAATAAAACTGTGTGATATTTTCATGTATATCATGTAATCGACTAAATCATGGGCATGTTAACAAACATAACAATTAAACAAAATAATAATGGACCGAGTGACTATTATGTATTTTTAAATTACAATCCTTGAAATAAAGAAGTAGAATTACAAAGTGGATTTCAAGAATAAATATTTTTCAAATATTGTCTTCTCCTCTTGATATACATCTTCATAATATCCAAGCATTGAACACAATTCTATTTAATTAAGAAGAAGTATTTTTCTAAATTAAAAATAATTTCTATAATTATCCTTTTAAAATAGTTGACTTTGCCTTAACCAAATAAATACTTTATTTGATTTGGCCAAACTTGGGTCAAATCCAATCAACTTATTAATTTTTAATTTTTATAAAATTAATAATTAATAATTAATTTCTAATTTTCATTAAATAAAAAAATTAATAATTAATTTTAAAATTATATTAATTTCAAAATTTAAAATGATATTTTATAGATTTAGGGTTGTCATAAAAAATCTACAGTGATAAGGTTGGTTGGTATCAGAATTTGTGTGAAAATTTCCTAAAAGTGACAATAACTGTCACCGATGACAGGACTCTCCTATTGTCGCCCCATCACCGTCGGCCACCACTGCCGCCTCTAGTCGCACTTCCGGTAGTCGCCTGCCGCCGTCGGAACAATATTTCCCTACGCGAACAATAAATTTCTATGAACTGTAAATTTCGCCGTTCATCTCGTGCGTTCTTCGATTTCTCGCGATCAGAATAATTACAATAAATATTCAAAATAAAAATTATAAAAATTCCTACGCCATAAAATGACTTACACAAGATCTAAGGAAAAATAAAATTAACAAAGTCTAACCCAATAATCACCATACAATTAACGATCCGTTATTTTCTATATATTCAAAAAACATAACCATCCATTCATTCATACATATCTCATATTATATGAATAATGCTAGAAAATCATTTAACATATAAATATATAAATACCGGTTTGATATCACTTGTTGGCTGTCGCGGCGAGTGCACGGTAGAAGCATGTGGTGTAAGGCCATTTAAAAATTAAATTTTGTTAATAAAAATCAAATCTTTTAATAAAATGAAATCGTGCAACGCTACGATAACAAAAAAACTTTTTTTGAAAACTATTTTCAATCAGTCAGGATCTATTATATATTTATATATTAAATTTACAACATATAAGATTATGAATCATATACCTCTTGTAGTCTAAATCAAGTGTCCTCGCAAAACCAATCGATTCTCAATTCCCACGAAATCATTACAGCGATCAGCAGACTCCGAGATCCACATCAAGATCTTGTAAGTCAATCCTCAACGTAATAAGATGTGTGTGGGCATGTAGAATATAATGAAAACACGTTTCTATCTCTAGATGTACTCAACACATGAGATCTAAAAAATTTACTCAGAAGGACTTTTGTGAGACGATTCTCTAAAATAACGTGATGATTATTTTTTTAGAGATTTCGATTAACTTTTAATCGTATAAAAATCACTCATTGAGAAATTCTTCTCACAATTCTTGATTGATGAACTGATTCTCTCATTCAACTGATTGATTAAATCCTGATTTATTCATATATATGAGGTCTGAATAATATATGTATATTTTTTTGGATAATGGCTTATTAGATATTTTGAGATAATTGAAATAATATTTAATTATAAAATTACAAATAACAGTGAGACCTACTACTATTGTGCCCAACGACCGTGCCACATGACTCTACAGTGTGCCATGAGCCAGCAAAAGGCCTCATGGCACCACTGTAGTGTCATGTGACATTACAGTGTTGCACACCCACTACTGTAATGTCACGTGGTATTATAGTAGTTCATGCCAATCTCTAATACCCAATCAGTAATTGACACGTGACAATTACTGCATATTTAATATTTATTTTAACCAAATTAAATATCTAGATCTTTGTTCACTTAAAATTAACATATCTAATTGTCCTTTTTCAACTAAATTATCTATTATTTAACAAATAACAGATTTAATTGATTCAAATTATTATCTAATAAGAATTTAATTATCGAATTTCAAAAATGAGATATTTTGTCTCACTTATCGATAATTAAAAAAATTATAATTATTTATATATATATTAATTCCTAAAATTTTTTTATATATATAAATAATTCAATTAATCAATCACACATAATTATCCTATAACTATGTACTTATCCCAGAATAAAAATTTCTTTGCAAGTAAATCATTTTCTCATGTCCTGAAATATACACACCCTAGACTGTATAGTACAAATGTGACTTGAGGACCATAGACCTATAATCTTAAACTTCAATAAACCAAATTATTAATTAAACTCTTTAATTAAATAATCTTATTTATTAATTCCATTACTACTCCACTATAAATATGAAATTGCACTCTTAGAGAGTACAAAATGTATTTATAGAGTGTTCTCGTGTAGTCCATTGATTTATCATTTCATGTAGTTCTGTCCTCCAGTTATTGGTTCGTAAATTAGAACTGGTCAAAATTTCCATTTTGCCCTTATAATTACCTATTGATCCTTAAGTACCATTAATCCACTAGTGAATGGATAATATATAATCTTTTAAAAAGTCAGATGCGTGCCACGTGTTATGAATCACAGCTTATGCAGTCTCCCTCTCTCAATTCCCACCTCGAGTAAACTAGATCAAATTAGGTGGAGCATGTTAAGTTAGGTAGAGCAGGTCAAGTCAAGTAGACAAGACCAAATAGGATGGATCAGGTAAATACAGATGAACTAGAGTAAGATAGGTGGATCAGGTCAAGTCAGATGGAGTAGACCAGGATAAATGGATCAAGTCAAGAAAAGTAGACCAGACCGAGTGGGGTGGATCAGGTCAAGTCAGATAGAGTTGACTAGAATATGTGGACCAGATTTAAGTCAGATGCACAAGATCATGATAAATGTACCAAGTTAAGTCAAAATGACAAGATAAAGATATGTGGACCAGGTCAAGTCAGATGGACAAGACTAAGATAAGTGGACTAGTTTAAGAAAAGTATACCAGATCAAATGAGGTGGAGCAGGTTAACTTAGCTGGAGGAGGCCAAGCCAAGTAGACCAAAGCAAGTGGCGTGTACCACGTCAAGTTTAATAGACCTGACCAAGTGTAGAATAACTGGTAAAGTTAGGTGGAGTAGGTCAAGTCAAGTAGACCAGTCCAAGTGGGGTGGACCAGGTCGGGTTGGGCAGATCATGATGGGTCTGGTCATGATTGGGATGTTAAAGAATCTTCCACATGGCGGGAGGTGAATGAACCGCCACAAAGCATGCCGCCAATCATCACCTGCCAGGTCAGCATCACCTATTTATGGTTAGCATCATATCAAATAAAGAATATCAAATGTGGCATCTGGTTAGTGAAGCCTTCACTTCATCTTTATGTCCCAAAAGCTACATTCCATGTCAGAAGCATCCGCTCTATGTCCCAAAAGTTTTCCATCATGTCAGAACCATCTTCTTTATGTCCCAATTGACACTCAATCATGTCAGAACCCTATCATTTTTGTTAATTGAGGTGAAGTCACATTTAATGCCTCATCTCCTCAACCTAATAAGAAGAATATGAAATATTCTCAAGACTTCATACACAAGCTTTGTCAAGGTTTGTCTCCTCCATAAATAACCCCCTCCAACTCTTTGGAAAAGTAAGTCTAGCTCGGCCTTAACTCTACTATGTTAAAGTTCATACCAAAACGTACTTAGGTATTGAAGGCTATTTGGCAAGGTCTCCACCCTACTTGTGTGAACTTGTCTTTGAGTTCCTTGTCTTCCTTTATATGCAGGAGATAAGTTCCTCAAGGCGAAGTACGTGAGCACGTCTTTTTAGCATCAACACACATAAACATGACAGTCATTTTGGTAATTAAATTTTAATTTTGTATTGATTAAACTATATTTCAGAAAGGTTTTCCTTTAAAATCCGCTCTATTCTTTAGAATAATAGTTAATAAAGAGGACAAACAACGTGAATAAAATCGGTGTATCAATCAAATAAAGCAAAACAAGAAGATTTTCACCTACTAATTATTAGGAATACTTCCTCGAAAGCCCAAGCATATAGTACCTTTTCTCTTGGAAGCAATTATTGGGCATTGGGTTTTAGTTTGTTTAAGAAAGAGAAGGTTGTTAGAAACAGTTTATCAGTAATGAGAAAATGTTTTTCCCCAAAACATTGGTAATAACCCCAAAACCATGCCAAGGCAATACAGGCACGCAACCTTAATTGAGTGTGGCTCCATCCTGAAAATTATTTTATAGCATCGCAATCTTAATTGAATGTGGCTCCATCCTGAAAATTATTTTATAGTATTTTTTCATAACAATATCTCACTCGTGATGAAGAAGAGATTCTTTTTATCGTTAACTTAGATCAATCAAGTTTAACTATAATTAATAACAGAGTTACTAATAATATTATATCTAGTTATCCAAAAAAATAATAGGTCTCATGAATAAAATTACATATAATTATTAAAAAAAATTGTAAAACATGCTTGATTAAACTTGATCGTTACAAGTTAGTAGTGAGAAGAAACTCTTCCTCACTTTGTTTGTTGTTAAGTATTGTTTATTTTTTTATACGAGTAATTTAATTATATTTTATTCAATCTTTTATACGTGAAATAATTAAGAATTGTCTCATATTCTCTCAATCGTTTTATGCAATGCCCTTCACATGATCAATTGCAGTTGGTAGATCTTGTCCAGGGGCGACCTCTCCCACAAGTAAATGAGAGATAATTGCCCTCCTTTGATTTTTAATTTTACAATGTTATAGATATTAATTTATGTGTATATGTCAAATTAGCATATAATATACAATTTGTCCCTTTCGAATTGATAAAATTTTAAAATTGAATACGATTGGCCACTTAAAATTAAAAATTTATCAAATTATATACTACTTATTATTTGAGTCATTCAAAATTTTAAAATCACCAAATTGTATACTATAATCCTAGCTGCCGTTTTTTAAATAATGTTATGTTAGAACTGATAAATGTAATTTAAATTATAAAATATTTTTGTTATTATATCAAATAACGTGAATTTAAAAAAAAGTATTCCCTTTAAGAAACCTCACACCTCATCCCAGATCATGTCTATCCACCTCTAGAGTGTCAAAACCTAGTTTATATAGGGATAACGACATAAATAGAGTAAAATGGGTCATCGACTATCAACAATTTCACAAATGTCCTGAGCTCTACCCATATATATATATGCATATAAGATAGTAAGATAGCAAAGCTGGAATAATAAAGATCCTCTTATTGGAGGATATTTGCAATATTAGTATATAGCAAATTATATGAGTTGGCAACTAGCAAATTATTCGAAGATATTGGCAACTAGGAAAAATGCTGCCTACTTTTAGTTGTGTGTATAATTTTTTAGATTCAAGAATTGAATCCAGCCGAGACGGTTTGATTTATATTTTTATTATATTAATTATAATCGGTTTGATTAAATTATATAATCAAATTTTTATTCAGATTATATTTTTTAAACCGATTATAACTATGTTTTTAATATATATATATATATATATATTAATTATAAACATTAAATGTAACATAAATCAAAATAAAATAGAGAAAAATGCCAAACCAAATCCAAGTCAGTCTCTCTCTCCCTCACGCCTCTCTGCTCTCTGCTCACTCTCTCCCTCGCGACTACAGTCTACAACTCGACGAAGTCGTCATCCCTTGTCCACCATTATCAAGTTCCCCAGCTCGAAGCTTCCCTCGTCTGAGTCGTCTCCGTCGAAGGCTTCTGGTTTGAAATCACATCACCTCCCCGTCAAAGGCTTCGATTCGAACCTTATCTGCCTCTCTCGTCTCTCCTTCGTCTCAGATCTGAGACGCTGCCGCTCTCCTCTCCCTCCCTCGTGCGTCGACGCTTCTCTGCCTCTCCCGTCTCTCCCTCGTCTAAGGTCTGGTTCTTGAAGCTTCTCTACTTCTCGAGCTGGTTGTCTTTCCATAGTCCGTAGAAGTGATAAGGGCTTTGAAAATTGATTTAGGCTTTGTTGGTTTTTGTTCTTAATTGGTGGTCTGCCATTTTTTTGTTCTTGACGGTTTTTAAGATCAGTGGTAGAAGCTCTCTTGCTCTTATAGTTGTTGGTTTTTGTTCTTGATTATCTATAAAGCTTTATTATTGTTTTTGTTTTTAGTTGCTGGTTTCTGTTTCTTAACTTGCTGGTCTTCCATTTTTGCTGAGTAGAAATAGTTGAAGGGCGATGCCATTTTTGCTGAGTTGAAGTCGAAGAGTTGAAGTGTAAAGACTTAAAATATCCAAAGCCATTATCTAAAGACAATAATTTCATATTTTTGCTGCGGTTTTGTTGTATTGCACTCGAAACGGTTAGAAATAATTGAACTAAAATAATTAGTTCAGTTTCATTCAGTTCAATTTTTATGATTATTGCGGTTCAATATTTTAGATAATCAATAAATTCTATGTACTATCATTATACTTAATACCACTATGAATTGATATTGTATGTGAATTCAATCTTAAACTTGATATGTGAATATGTATAAAAACAATAAATTATATTGTGTTGATATATGAATATGTATAGAAACAATAAATTATATTGTGTTGATATATGAATATGTATAAAAACAATAAATTATATTGTGTATGGATGGTCATACATCATGTGTATTACCATATCATAAAGGTGTTTAAAGCTGATGTAAGTGATAACATGATCCTAAACGAGCAATTTATGCAACTCTAAATAAAATTGAGACATTTATTAAACCATGTTGAGAAAATAACTTGTTTGCTGGGAGATACCTACTTGTGGGCCTTCAAACGGATGGTTCTCTTAGGATTATTGTCACTTATGAGCCTTAACCCATTTCCATCCTTATTTAGAGTAGGTAAGAGTGTTCACAGTTCAAGATTACTGTGAATTACGGTTTGGTTCATCAGTTTAGCTCATATTTCTGAGCGTTGAAAATCACAAAGACATAATACGTAAATGTTTAAAACATGAATAGTTTTTTCCTAGAAAAATAGAAAGAAAAAACACGAATTCAAGTGAACAGAGTAGCAACAGTGACAAGGATCCTTTCTTTGCAGCCAAACAATTGCTTACAAGTTTTAAGATCCTTTCTTTGCAGCCAAACAATTGCTTACAAGTTTTAAGTTGACAAAAAACTTGTTTATAAACTCCAACTTTAGCTGTAGAAATACTCAACGACATCATGTTCTTCAAATTCATCAATCTCTTCCCAATCTTGACCTTCAATTTACGTACTCTAACTCTGAGAAATGAAGGCTTTCTTCTGTAATCACTAAACAGGCTCCATCACTTCTGTAATGAGCCTATATACAGAACAAAAAATCAGTCCATAATACAGATGACACACAACTAAACCGAGCAACAATCATATCCAAACATAAATCAGTCCATAATACGAACAAAAAATTCAGAACTGTATACAAAACGAAAAAATCAGTCCACGATACAGATTACACAAACCTAAACCGAGCAACAATCAGATCCAAACATAAATCAAAATCATAATACAAAACAAAAAATCAAATCCAAACATAAATCAAAGATTCAAATAGATCGACAGTCTGAACCGAGTAACAATCCACAGAGATGAGAGAGGGGTGAAAAATCACGAAGGATTACCTGGAGAGCTTCGTGATTTGTCTACTGTGTACTGTCACCTTTTTCGCGATTTGTCTACGGGCTTCGCGATTTGTCTACCGAGCTTCACGAAGAAGGGTGAACTCGAGAGAAATCACTAAATAAGAGAGAAATCAGAGATAATGAACTAGTGAGAGAGAGCTGCGATTTATGAGTAACCCTGAGAGGACTCAGACAAAACCCTAAGAAACAAAATCCTAGAGGGCTCAAATAGAATCAGAGAGAAATCGCGAAGGAAGAAGGGTGAAAATGCCCAAAACCCTAAAATTTCAGCTTAAATATGGGGTTAAAGAATCAAAACGACGTCATATAGAAGAGTATATGAGATAAACTACACTAGGAAATAAAACGACGTCGTTTTACAGACTACCAATTTTTTCACCCCTTTTGAGTCTTCTGCTGTGGGCTTTTCTTAATAAAATAGAAACTCTTGAAAAGATTTTGATACATGGCGTCATCAACAATAACCATCTTAGAAATTGCAAAATAAAAAATGATATAAGATTTTCAAGTCATAAAAAAACCTGGCTAACAGCCCTCTGCCAACCACCCAAGGAAGCTTTACGGTTGGATCTTTGCAATTTGATAGCTAGCTTCGTGGCTGGACGGCAAACATCACATTGAATGAGAAAGAGCTTTGCGCCCCGTAAGCTTGGACAGTAAAGGATGGAGAGCTCATGATCATGGGCGAAGATATCTTCACGATTATGGTAACGAGTTTCATGGCTTGGGCAACAAAGGAGGTTCTCTTGACACAGATGATCGAACAACGACAATGGACGGTGAAGGAAAGATGAAAATCTAAATAAATTATATATATGCTGAAATATAAAGTATATATATATATATGTATGTATGTATGTATCTATGTGTTTTATATACATACACACATATGTATGTATTTATGTACATACATACATATATGATATGTAGATATATAAAGTATATACATGTATATCTATGTGTGTGCATATTCAAACACACACATACATGTATATCTATGTGTGTGTATCTGGTGGACTATGTGGTGTGTTAGATGGCCTAAAATATAATGCCAGACAATACTAGCGTTAGTTCGACCTACAAAAATTGCAGTTTTTACACCAGTAGACTTATCCGAGTTAACAGAAAAGAAAGAAGACAGTAGACTTATAATGAAGGGCAGCAGATAGAGTGCTGCAACATGTGATTAATAAACTTTATTTTCACTTGATCCTTTGTCAAGGATTTGGCCCGATGCCTTATCCTAATACAAAAGGGTCAGCACGAATATTGAAAGATACAACTGTTATTTAAGCAACTACATAAAAAAGAAGGTTATTTGACATATATGGTACTCTTAAGTATATATCTAAAATAATGTTTGAGATTTAGTGGTTAATGATCCATAACCTACATGTGTAGTTGGAACATTGTGACCATTACCAATGCAAACTCTACCTTCGTCATTATAAGCCTGAGATGATTAGACATGTCAGAGGTCAATTGAGAATTGCATTTTGCGTTGGACAGCCAGATTGAACTTGCAAGGAATTAGGTTGAGTGAAACAGACCGAGGTAGCCATAGCGGCTTGAGCTGGAGGATGTTTGGCTCCATAAAAATAATCCATATGATAATAGTGAAATGAATCAATGCAGTGGAAAATAGAGAATCTTAAAAAATTTGAGAAACAACATATTTATACGAATTAGAAAAGGTATATATTTAAAGCGTTGTAGATACCGTATTTTATCTGGACATATAATTTAAATATACACACTTTGATTATTAGCCTATTTACTGGCCTAAAACCATGTGTGATTTATTAAAAAAGTAATTTCTAAAATAGATAAATAGATCAAGGACTAAAAATGAGAAAAATAGTTCAAGGACTAAAAAAATTTAAAAAAAATAAGTAAAATGACTAAAAGCAAAAAGGTAAATCATAATTTTACCTATGAATAATGAGTGAATCCTTCGCTTGAAGGATGTGTTTTTTTAGAGTGAGGAGAAGGTGATTTTGGAGAGAGAAATAAGAGACTTTTGAAATGAGAAAGAGGAGAGTCTTGTGAGAGAAGGAGTGATATTTTTAGAGAGAGTGAGAAATATGAGAGATTTTCTAAGAGAGAGAGGATGAGAGCTAATATTTATATTCATCTATTCATCTTCTCTCATTCTATATTTCCTAATATTATTTAAGTTTCTTGCATCTTTACTAACAAGATATTGTTCATTGTTCTTCATCATTTCTCCTTCATATTTATGTAGTTTATATTCTTTATTTCATTTTTCATATATAAGTGTTTGTCTTCTTCTTCTTCTTTATCTTTTATTCCTAATCTTGAGGTTATTTTTATGCATTTTTAATTTTCTTACAAATTTGATAACGAAATATTTTTGTCATCAACTCAATCAATGGGTTTGAGGATGAAGCCTTTTGAGTGGTTCAAAAATTAACTCAATGTGAATCAACCCTTTAATAAGTTGAAAGTGTACATTTGTTGTAAAAATCATCTATGATAATTTCTCATACATAAAAATACATAAAATAAAGAGAGAAACATCTATATAAAAATCTTGCAAACATTTAAGCTTTGAAAATTTTAATGTTCTCATAAGTCTTTTTATTTTTTTCAGATCTTGTTGCTATTTTAGTGACATTTGTTTGAACTAATTAACATCCATAATCATCCATTTTCTATTTGTTTAGTAATGAGGGAGAAAGGAAATATTGATAATTAGTGAAGTAAGTAGTCCAAAATAAAAAATGGTATATTTATATCCCAAACAAAAATACTATATTTTATAATTTATTAAACATTTTAGTGACACTTGTTTGAGCTAGTTATCATCCATGAACATTCTTTTGCTACTTGATTTGTAATAAAGGAAGAAAGTAAATAATGGTAACTAGTGAATTAAGTAGTCTAAATACAAAAAGAGTATATTTATATCAAAACAAATTTTATTTTTAATTTTTATTGATCATTTTTTACATTGTGTCCGGTTTAACTGATTATCGTCCGTAATTTTACATTTTATATGCGTGTGCAATTATATCATGCAATTAAACATTTATATTGATTAGTTTATTTAATAATAAAAGATTTAGTAATTATTTTTTCAATTGCATAATATTTAAAAAAATCTTAAGGGTGACATCACCCTCTGTGATAAAAACAGAGGGTGATATCATCCTCTATGATTAAAACAGAGGGTGATTCACCCTCTGTTAAGGCTGAGGGCGAATCACCCTCTGCGGACAAGGCTGATGCTTTATTTCTTTTAGTGATGAGTAGCTTAACATAAACCTGACCATATCCAATAAGGTTCAGTTTCTCCTTTCTAAAAAACCATTTTATTGTGGCGTTTCAAGTGTTGTGAGTTGGGATATGATTCCATACTCCAACAATCATTGAATTCTAAATCTAAATATTCACCACATCGATCTGATCGAAGAGTTTTTAATGATTTACCTAATTATTTTTCAGCTTCAACTTTGAAGTCCTTAATCTTTTCAAAAGTTTCTGACTTTCAATGAAGACCACAATAAAATGGTATTTATTTCTTTTATTTTTTCATGTAGTTGTTAATTTAACATTTTCTTTACATATTTATTTTTTTAGGTCTCTTATATTATTATATTTAAAATGTGATCCATGTCTCATTCATTCATATCAACATGTGTATATATGTGATTTATGTTTAATTCACTTGTAATAACATGTATATGTTTAGGTCACAAAATAACATGTTAATTTAAATCATATTATCTTTATCAATTCTTTTCTCTTACCAAAATTCCTATGATGGATTTTGATTTTTTTGCGACATCAAACTTCTCGAACTACTGAGGTGAGGGGTTATTTTTAGGATACCAATAATAACTCCAATAATGCTTTGATTTTCAAAAAAAAATTAAAAACTAAAAATACTTTTCAATGATTTTTGTATCACCCGTTAAAGGTCATTTACTTTGTTTCAGGATACCGTGTGGGGGCCCTTGTTACTCCATTTGGATAACAGCGTGGACAACCTGGAAGCATGGTAAGAAATTTAGACCCTAACCACACTTATCCCTATAACTTTAAAGTCCAACCAATGTCCAAGTGAAAACAAATACTAGGCTCGTCCAAGTGCTAGATATGACACTTTGAATTATTGTGTGTTATCTTTTAACTGTCATGTTTTTTTATGAGCTAGCATCATCATCATCATCCTCATCATCATCATCATATCATCATCATCCTCATCATCATCATCATCATTGTTATAGATATATCATTTTCATTACTTTATGCAACAAGATATTTTTCTCTTCATATATTTTTATTCTTTCATTGACATTAACATCATCCATTATGTGGTTTAAATTTATGATTTGTCTCCATCACATTCGTCATAAGTTCATTATTTCTTCATGCATTATAGGATTCATTATTCGCTTCATGCATTATTCATCCATTCTTTCCTTCATGCATTGTAAGTTCACTCTTTCAGGCATACATTAATCAAGATTGTTTCATCAATTGCTTAAAAAAAGAAAATAAAAAAGCTCACTTGTGCGTCTCCATCATCCTAAGAAAACACGATCTCAAGCTAGAGTTATGGATGAGCAAGAAAAAGAAAAATCGTGAGAGGAAATGAAACAAGAAATTAGGGAGCTAGAAAGAGCAATTGGCTAGAGTGCTAGAACTCCTCGCCACGAGAAAAGGGCTTAATCATTACAAAATCAACTGTCAAATGATACTCCACCTTACCCTCATAGGTTTACTCCAACCTATCAACGTCATCAGACTGACCACTTTCAACATGCTTCACCACCAATAAATATCCAACACTATCCATTTCCAAATGTCCAAGAAATGATACAGACAGGGAAAATTGGGAACAACCCATCCACAATGGCCTGACCATAACCAAGCTTTCACTCCACAAGGCGAACTCTCTAATGAGCCAATCATCATACCCGAAGTCGATGACCCAAAGGTGCAGGGGCCTGTTACCAAACTAAGCGAAGACCCACTGTCGAAAGATAAGCTGGACTTTCTAGATGAGAGATTACGTGCTATTGAAGGGTCAGATGTATATGAAACCATTGATGCCACCCAATTATATTTGGTCCCAGATGTAACCATCCCACACAAATTCAGACTACCTGAGTTTGAAAAATATGATGGTAGTACATGCTCGAGAAGTCACCTTATCATTTACTGTAGAAAGATGGTTGCTTGTGCAAATGATGATAAGCTGTTGATTCATTTCTTTCAAGATAGCATGATGGGGCTTGCATCTCGCTGGTATATTCAATTGGATAACCAACCTATTCCGAGGTGAAAAGATTTAGTTAATGCTTAACTAATAAAATACAAGTATAACATAGACATAGCTCCTAATCGTCTGGATCTACAAAGGATGGAGAAAAATCCTACTAAAGGCTTTAAAGAATATGCGCAAAGGTGGAGGAAATTAGCTGCTTAGGTACAACCTGCCTTATCAGAAAAGGAGATGGCTGCAATGTTTAGCAACACCTTAAGATCTCCGTTCTATGATAAGATGATTGCAAACGTTTCAAATAATTTCTATGACATTATAGTGATCGGTGAAAGGATTGAATATGGGGTAAAAGAATGGAAGAATTTTGGAAGTTGTATCAGATACATCATCCACGAAAAAAGGGCCACCATTGAAGCAAAAAGAATGAGATGTACAGATGATCACTTATGCTCGATGCTCATCATCATCCAAATACTGGGTATGTTTGCCTACAAGGATTCAAGAGCGGTACCATGGAGGTACATATATGAGGTTATTGCAAGCGGTAATGATAAAACTCAAGCGCTATATCCGTCAAGCCTCGATCTCCCCATAACTAATATTTCAGAAGTAGGTGGTATGACGAGGAGTGGCAGATGCTACATGCCAGATGTTTTCAAATGAAAAAAATGATGAGTTTCAAAGGAAAAGGAAAGCAAAAGTCAAAGAAAGCGATGGTCATGAGCTCCAAAAAGAGATGTATAGCGGCCATGTGATAGACTCAGATATAATGAGAGGTACATAGAAAGAAAGAGTAGTGTCTGAAGAAGAAGTTTGTGAATTTTTGAAGATCATCAAACAAAGCGAGTATAAGGTGATATAATAACTTAACCGCTTACCTGCGCACATATCTTTACTGTCACTTTTTCTTAATTCTGAACCACATCGCTAATCATTATTGAAGGTTTTTAATCAAGCATATGTCTATCATGACATTAAAGTGGAGAAGTTAAGTGGAATTGTGAGAAATATTACCGCATCAAATTTTATCACTTTCACAGATGATGAAATCCTTGCCGATGGTACTGGACACACCAAAACTCTGCATATATCCGTGAAATGTAGGGATTATGTTGTTGTAAAAGTATTGATTGATAACGGTTCATCTCTAAATGTAATGCCAAGATCCACAGTAGCAAAAATCCCTGTGGATGCGACACATATGCGGCCGAGCATGATGATAATAAGAGCATTCGATGGTACCCGAAGAGAAGTAGTCGGAGACATAAAGATACAAATTCGAATCGTGCCATGCCTATTCAATATTATTTTCCAGGTTATTGACATAAATCCAGGATACAGTTTTCTTTTAGGTTGACCATGGATTCACTCTACTGGGGCGGTACTGTCTTCCTTACATTAGAAGTTAAAATTTATAATGGATCATAAACTCATATGTTTATATGGGGAGGAGGATTTATTGGTATCCAAGCCAACATCCATGTGATATGTTGAGGTGGTAGAAGAAGTATTGGAGTGCTCATTTTGATCATTTGAGATTGCGAACACTACATTTGTCGCCAGTGGCAAAATCATTCCAACGCCAAGTCCATCAAAAGCATTTTAGATGGTGGCAAAATTGATAATAAAAGGGGGAAACAAGTCACGAAAAGGACTTGGGAGTGAGCATCAAGAGATAAATAAGTTAATCGATTGGGACAAGAATGAGCAAATGTATGTGCTTGGATATAGACTGACCAAGGCTGATAGAGGGATAGTGGAAGCTCAAAAGAAAGAAAAGAAGATTGTAGGCTCGAAAATAGGGAATTCAATATGGAAATGACAATCATATCCTATATTTCTGAATCCTTCAGAAATGAGGGAACGAAGAACCGGTTACAGTAGAGCAGTACGACCTTGAAGATGATATCGCCCAGCTTTCAATATCCGTAATCTTGGGAAAATCATCAAGGGCAAGTATAGAGGACTTGGTTTCTCGATAGGATTCAGATCATGAGCTTAACAATTAGGATGTCACCGAACGACCAATGCTTCTTGAGAATTTTTAAGAGTAATGTGTTAATGCTAAAATTCTAATGATTTTGCCCAATTTCTTAGGAATTTCGTTGTTATGGGCCTACATTTTCATCTGTTTCATGCCATCTCTTTGAATGAAAGTCCAAAAACTTGTTTCGTCACCTTCTGTTAATGATAAATATAATTCCAGTTCTTTTTGTTCTTCATTTTATGTCTACTTTTTTTCATTTTTGAAATGATGTTCATACTCATGCATTGTTTTTTTTTTCTCACCTTCCTTTCATCCAATAATCTGATTCTGGTTTGAGAATAGTGATTTTGAAAACAAGAGCATAAGCAATAACTTCGACAATCCCATTCTTAGCGTAGAGTCATATGAAAGTGACGAGGATAATTAACCATCTCCAGAAATGTTAAGAATGGTAGAAGAGGATGATAAAATAACTCAACCATATCAAGAGTTAACGGAGGTGATAAATTTAGGATTGGATGGAGAGATGAAAGAAGTCCAAATCGACACTTCTATGACAAGCGAAAGCTGCCGACAATTAATTGACTTAGTCAAGTAGTATATTGACGTCTTTTCATGGTCTTACCATGATATGCCAAGTCTAGACATTGATATCAAGGTTCATCATTTGTCACTTATGCCCGAAAGTAAACCAATGCGATAAAAATTAAAGAAAATGAAATCAGACAAGCTGGTATAGGATCAAAGAAGAAGTTAAAAAGCAAGTAGATGCGGGCTTTTCAGAAGTAGAAAAGTACCTTGAATGGGTTGCTAACATAGTCCCAGTGCTGAAGAAAAATGGGAAAGTAAGGATGTGCATCGATTATAGAGACTTAAATCGGGCAAGCCCCAAGTATAATTTTCCATTACCTCATATCGTTGTCTTAGTAGATAAAACTATAGGACATTCAACCTTCTCTTTCATGGATGGTTTTTCGGGGTATAACCAAATCAAAATGGCTCCTGAAGACTGTTAAAATACCACTTTTTTAACTTTATGGAGTATATTTTGTTATAAGGTTATGCCATTTGGTCTAAAGAATGCAGGAGCGACTTACCAACGCGCAATGATAACACTGTTTCATGATATGATGCATAAAGAAATCGAAGTGTATGTTGATGATATGATTTCCAAATCTCGTCAAGGGGAAGATCACACTGTCACTCTGCGGAAACTATTTGAACGGTTGAGAAAGTTCCAGTTAAAGCTTAACCCGACAAAGTGTACATTCACAGCATCTTCAGGGAAACTACTTGATTTTTTCATGAGCAAGGAAGGAATAAAAGTTGACCCTGATATGGTTCGAGCCATCATTGATATGCCACCACCTCAAACTCAAAAGGAAGTTAGAGGTTTCTTGGGGAGATTAAATTACATAGCCCGGTTCATCTCATAGCTAACTGAAACTTGTGAACCTATATTTAAACTTTTTCGCAAAAGTGATATAGAAGGATGAAATGATGATTGCCAAAATGCTTTTGAGAAGATCAAGCAATATTTGCAAAATCGCATATACTTGTTCCTCAAACCCGAGGGCGCCCACTCATTTTATCTTATAGTAACAGAAATATCCATGGGTTACGTACTTGGTCAACACGACGCCTTTGGAAGAAAAGAATAAGCAATATACTATTTAAGCAAAAAGTTTACAAATTATGAGGCTAATTATTCGGTGTTGGAGAAAACGTGTTGTGCATTAGCCTCAGTTTCTCATCTACTTAGACAGTACATATTATACCACATCACTTGCTTAATTTCAAATATGGATCCAATCAAGTATATCCTTGAAAATGCTGAATGGAAAATGTTGCTCACGGAATATGATGTTGTTTATGTCACGAGAAAGTCAATAAAATGAAGTGTACTTGCTGATTATCTGACAGATCAACTTGTGCAAGATTATGAGCCTATGAAGTTTAATTTTCATGATGAGAACGTATCAGTCATATTAAAAAATGAAGGAGAATCTATGGATCCATAATTTTGTACAATGTTATTTGATGGCGTATCTAATGATGCAGGACATGGAATTGGGGCAATCCTCACATCTCATGAGGGAAAGCTTTTCTCATTCACGGCAAAACTATGCTTTGACTGTATAAAAAATTTGGTAGAATATGAGGCATGTTCCATGGAAATTCAAGCAGCTTGTGATATGAAGATAAGGAAGCTTCGAGTGTATGTAGATTCGTTGTTGGTGATACGATAACTAAACGGGGAATGGGAAGCTAGAGATTCCAAGCTAGTACCTTACAACAAATATGTAAATAAGTTAAGCTAAACTTTTGAAGTGATCTCATTTGACCATGTACCTAAGGAGAATAATCAAATCATAGATGCACTGGCAAATCTAGCGTCCATGTTTGCCGTAGACTTTAAGGAAGAAGTATAAAAATTGAGAAGCGAGATTTTCCTGCTCACTGTATGAGCATTAAAGAAGAGCCAGACACAAGATCATGGTATTACGGCATCAAACAGTAAATAAAGAAGGGGGATTATCCATCCAAAGCTTCCGAGAATAATAAACGCACTATTAGATGATTATCCAAGGGTTTTTTCTTGAATGGTGAAATACTCTACAAAAGAAATCATGACATGGTGCTTTTAAGATGTGTTGATGCAACAGAAGCAAATTAAATCATAGAGGAAGTTCATGAAGGAATTTGTGGTGTTCATGCTAATGGACATATGATGTCCAAACAAATCCTGAGAGCAGGATATTATTGGTTAACTCTAGAATCTGACTGCATCAAGTACGCCAAGAAATGTCATAAATGTCAAATTTCTTAGCATAAAATTCACGTTTACATGTCATGGCCGCACCTTGGCTGTTCTCTATGGAGGGTATGGATGTCATTGATCACATCACACCAAAAGCCTCAAACAGGCATCGTTTCATTTTGGTCTCTATAGATTATTTTACCAAATGGGTGGAGTGAGTTCTTATTCAAGTGTAACCAGAAGGATAGTTGTTAAGTTCATTAAAAAGGAAATAATTTGCCGATATGGTCTACCTGAAAGGATCATCACATATAATTGAAAAAATTTAAATAACAAAATAATGAAAGAATAATGTGAGTAGTTTAAAATTATGCATCATAATTCATCTCCTCATCGTCTGAAGATGAACGGAGCAGTGGAAGCAGCCGATAAGAATATAAAAAAGATCATATAGAAGATGACGGAAGTTTATAAGGATTGGCATGAGATGCTTCCGTTTGCATTACATGAGTACCGCACATCAGTCCGAACATCAACTGTGACAACGTCATTCTCTTTGGTATATGGCATGGAAGGGATCCTTCCAATTGAGGTGGAAATTTCCTCCCTTAGAGTCTTAATGGAAGTGAAATTAGAAGAAACAGAGTGGGTACGAACACGAGATGAGCAATTGAATTTCATTGAGGAAAAAAGATTGAATGCATTATGTAGAGGGCAATTATATCAAAGAAAAATGATGCAAACACATGACAAAAGTTACGTCCTTGATGTTTCTGAGAAGGAGATTTGTTGTTGAAAAATATAATCCTATATCAAAAAGATTATCATGGGAAATGAACCCTAAATTATGAAGGACCTTTCGTAGTCAAGAAGACATTTTCGGGAGGAGTCTCATTCTAACAGACATGGATGAAGATGATTTACCGCACGCAGTTAATTCAGATGCATTCAAGAAGTACTTTGTTTAACCACTTTAAGTATGGGAAAAATGAAGTTGGGAAAAAAATATTTTCAAAAAGAGCCATCTCGAATACTGGAGAAATTCTCATTTTATAATTTTTCAAAATACTTGTTTGTAAAAATTGTTCATCATCAATGAAAAGCCATTTTTAGTTGACAAATACATATACTTCATCTTCTTGTTATTTTCATTATTTCTTATTCCTATTAATTCTAAGATATCATTAATTACTACTGAAATAACTTAGAAGTATAAACTTGGTTAAGTGAAAGCTAATTGAAAAAAGAAAAGAAAAGAAAAGATTAGGAACTAAGAAAGGTGGTTTGAGTGTGAGGTGAAATCTAAAAAGTCACCACGAGAAAAATAAGTATGCACATGACGAAGGCCAAAACACGATTGGAGGATTACAATTAAAGTATAGAAAAGAAAAAAAATATGGAGAAATTATTCATTTTTCATCATCATCAATGTGAAGCCAAATACTAGGTTGATGAGCCAAATACTAAGGCATAAACCAATGAATAATGATGCATCATTTTTTTCAAAGTATGCTCAATACTTCATTGCGAGTCCATGAGCCTAGGCCAAGTTATTGTTTTGAGGGGAGAAGGATATGACTACATTAGTCGATTTTCAAAAACAATCATCAAATGATTTTCGTAGTAATGTTCACAATCATGCATAGCATGCATCCACGCAAAATCGCTACTTTGCATTTATATTTAAGAATTATAATTCATAGACATCCATCACATTACTTTCTTTTGATACAATCCAAATGCATGAATCATTTAAGGATATTCTTTCGAAATCCACACATGACTTTCCAACATTTAGAGCCTGCATTAGTCTAGCTCTCGTACCATATGAAACTTGTAAAAATCAGATCAAATATCATTTACATATCTCAGTTAAATCGAACCCAAATTGAGTCGAGGTCGAAGCCTACGTCTATCCAAGTCCATTTTTCTTCAATATCTTTGGTTAAATTGAACCCGAATTGAGTCGAGAATGAAGCTTGTGTCTATCCAGATCCGTTTTCTTTCTAGTTTCTTTGGTTAAATCGAACCCGAATTGAGTCGAGGTCGAAGCATGTGTCTATCCAGGTATGTTTTTCTTTCAAATTTCTCTGGTTAAATCGAACCCGAATTGAGTCGAGGTCGAAGCTTGTTCCAGGTCCATTTCCCTATCAAATATATTTGGTTAAATCGAACCTGACTTTGTTGCGGTTGAAGCCCTGTGTCAGCACCTGGTCCATTTCAAAATATCCGGTTAAACCAAACCCGAATTGAGTCGAGGTCGAAGCCTGTTCGAGGTCCGTTTCCTTTTCAAATATATTTGGTTAAATCGAACCCAACTTTGTTGTGGTCGAGGCTCGGTGTCAGCGCCTGGTCAATTTTAAAATATCCGGTTAATTCGAACCTGAATTCAGTCCAGGTCGAAGCCAGTTCCAGGTCCGTTTCCCTTTCAAATATCTTTGGTTAAATCGAACACAATTTTTTCACTGTCAAAGTCCAGTGTCAGCGCCTGATCCATTTCAAAATATATGATTAAATCGAACCCGAATTGAGTCGGGTCGAAGTTTGTTCCAGGTTCGTTTCCCTTTCAATTATCTTTGGTTAAATCATACCCGACTTTGTCGCGATCGAAGCTCGATGTTAGCGCCCTGTCCATTTTAAAATATCTGGTAAATCAAACCCAAATTGAGTAGAGTTTGAAGCTTGTTCCAGGTCCGTTTCCCTTTCAGATATCTTTGGTTAAAATGAACTCGACTTTATCACGGTCAAAGCCTGACGTTAGCACCTGACCCATTTCAAAATATACGGTCAAATCAAACCCAAATTTAGTCATGGTCAAAGTCTGTTCAGGTCCATTTCCATTTCAATATCTGGTTAAATCGAACCCGAACTGAGTTCAAAAGCAAAAATTAAGAAAATGAGCAAAAAGACTAAAAGCAAAAAGGTAAACCCTAATTTTTCCTTACTTGAAGGATGTGGTTTTTTTAGAGAGAGGAGAAAGTGATTTTGGAGAGAGAAATAAGAGACTTTTGGAATAAGAAAGAGGAGAGTCTTATGAGAGAATGAGTGATCTTTTTAGAGAGAATGTGAGAAATATGAGAGATTTTCTAAGAGAGAGGATGAGAGCTTATATTTATATTCATCTATTCATCTTCTCTCATTCTATTTTTCCTAATATTGTTTAAGTTTCTTGCATCTTTACTAACAAAATATTTTTCATTGTTCTTTATCATTTCTCCTTCATACTTATGCTGTTTATATTCTTTAATTCATTTTCCATATATAAGTGTTTGTCTTTTTCTTCATCATCTTTTATTCCTAATCTAGAGGTTATTTTTATGAATTTTTTATT
The DNA here is from genome assembly GCA_003255025.1 of Datisca glomerata. Taxonomy (NCBI): domain Eukaryota; kingdom Viridiplantae; phylum Streptophyta; class Magnoliopsida; order Cucurbitales; family Datiscaceae; genus Datisca; species Datisca glomerata. The sequence continues at coordinate 976,101 of QANY01002375.1, forward strand.
TTTCTTACAAATTTGATAATGAGATATCTTTGTCATCAACTCAATCAATGAGTTTGAGGATGGAGCATTATGATGGTATAAAAATTAACTCAATGTGAACCAACCCTTTAATAAATTGAAAGTGTACATTTGTTGTAAAAATATTTTACGATAATTTCTCATACATAAAAATGCATAAAATAAACAATTAAACATCTATATAAAAATCTTGCAAACATTTCAGCTTTGAAAATTTTAATGTTTTCATAAGTCTTTTCTTATTTTTAGATCTTGTTGCTATTTTAGTGACACTTATTTGAACTAGTTACCATCCATAACCGTTCATTTACTATTTGATTAGTAATGAGAGAGAAATGAAATATTGGTAATTAGTGAAGTAAGTAGTCCAAAATAAAAAAGGGTAAATTTATATCCCAAACAAAAATATTATGTTTTGAAATTTGTTGAACATTTTAGTGACACTTGTTTGAGCTAGTTATCATCTATAATCATTCTTTTGCTTCTTGATTAACAATAAAGGGAAGAAAGTGAACTAAGTAGTCTAAAATACAAAAATGGTATATTTATATCCAAAAAAATTATTTTAAAATTTTATTGATATTTTTTTACATGATGCTCGGTTTAACTGATTATCGTCTGTAATTTTACATTTTATATGCATATGTGTAATTACATTATTATATTAAGATTAGTTTATTTAATAATAAATGATTTAATAATTATTTTTTTAATTATATAATTTTAAAAAAAATCTTAAGGGTGACATCACCCTCTGTTTTTATCACAGAGTGTGATGTCACCCTATGTTAAGGCAAATGGTGAATCACCCTGTGCCGATAAGGCTGGAACTTTTTTTTGGTTTACAATTTGTTTCTTCCTCCATTTTGTGTTTGTCTTTCTTATTATATGTTTGATTTGTATTTACCTATTTCTCATTTTTTTTCATTTCTTTTTTATACATGTTTTGCATGTTCATCTTTTACGTAACACGTCTATCTCACTTTATCATCCTACAACTACACGTGATTCTAATTTTACATCTATTTATTTCTTTTATTTTTTCATGTAGTTGTTAATTTTATTTTTCTTTACATATTTATTTATTTAGTTCTTTTTATATATTATGTTTAAAATGTGATCCACGTCTCATTTATTTGTATCAACATGTGTATATATGTGATTTATGTTTAATTCACTTGTAATAACATGTATATGTTTGAGTCACAAAATAACATGTAAATTTAAATCATATTATCTTTATCAATTCTTTTCTCTTACCAAATTTCTATGACGGACTTTGAGTTTTTTGGGTTACCAAACTACTCGAACTACTGATATGAGGTTTTATTTTTGTGATACCAAGAATAACTCCAATAATGCTTTGATTTTCAAAAGAAATTAAAAAACTAAAAAAATACTTTTCAATGGTCTTTATATCACCCATTAAAAAGGTCATTTACTTTGTTTCATTTTATGATACAAGACATACCTAATAGGACATTCAAAATTAAATTTCTTTAACATTGTTCTAAAATATAATTTAGATAGTATTTGATTAAATTTGATAACCATTTTTCATAATAGGTGTTGTGGGGTGCTAATACCTTCCCCGCACACAAATGACTCCCGAACTAATTTTGAATTTTCATAGACCAAAATATTTGATTTTAAAATTAGGTGATTAATCGTCCTAAAATGATTGGTGGCGACTCCAAATTTTTTTTCTCCACAAATTATTTTTCATTCACCGCTCCCCGTCGCATGCACGTTGTGACTAGAGTGATGATAAAAAATCGAAACTCTATAGTCTTCCTTACTATTCCTCAAACCATCAACCAAAATCACGAGCGGGTGAACACTCGAATAAAACCAAACAAAAAAAAACTCATATTTTTCCCTACAAACCAAAATGTTCGGCCATGGTTTTACTTAAATTCATCTTTCTAGAAAATGGCTTCAGAGCAAGTAAATGGTCATTCCTCCTTTCTTAGTTATAAAACCGTGAAGTAAAAATTGTTTTATATAAAAAATAGTTAAAAAAACTATTTAATACACATCTCTTCACATAGGTTACAACTGTTTGTATGTGTTTTTTTTAAAACAATTTATAAATTTAATTAATTAAAATTATTAATTTTAATTAATCATTGACCTTTTAGAATAAGAGTGAATTAGTTTTTAGATCACTTAGTTGATTATATGATATTCATGTTGAGTCACTTGTTCATTAAACAAGTCTCGTCACAACGTAAACTAAATTCAAGGCTAATAAGGAAACTCTAAGGATAAAAATACATTTGGCTACATAATTAATAGACTTTACTAATTAAACTCATAATCAAATTTATTAATTATGATTAACTCCACTATAAAATCATAATTGAACTTCAATTGTATTTTATATTACTCGACGTAATTATCTTTGACCTATTATTCATTATGTTATACCCCTGCATAATATGGTATCGTGCATAATTAGGTTAATTACTATCGACCTAGTATTTATACACCTCTTGATATCCTTAGGTTCCAAATATATTCTACCGGTCAACTATGATAATTTTCATACTTGACGTCTTAAGTGAAATTATCAAATTTCTAGTACTCCACCAGAGATACTAAACGTTTAGTTTATTGTGAGCACATAAATGAATTACCTAAGAGTTACTATGTCACTTAAAAGTATATATGGATTCTACTATTGAGAATCTATGAGCTCACTATATATCCAGTACGTAACTCAGTCATCTAGCCTACAGAACATATTGACTCATAGAGTCTCATTCTTAATCGATCAAAACAACTAAATTACTAAATATGAGCTCATAATTCTTTCAAGATTGGGAGCACTCATAAAATAATAGCAATGAGTCATGATTTTTATTTGATAGTATTTTATTAAAAATAAGACTCATTGGTCATTTCAATGCATTCTAAATACACTAGTATATTAACTAGGTACTCTACCTAGTGACCAATGTAAGTCACTCTACATAATAGAGTTAATGTACTATAGTCTTTTCTTAGTAAAACACTCAACTTCACTAAACTGTGAAATTAAGTATTTATAAGTCATAAATGACTCTCGGTTAAATATTTTGTTCTCATGAACTAAACTCCATATGACTCATAAACTAAATACTATCATATTTGTGGACCTTTTACAATAATGTATTGCGCATAATAAAAGAATAAACTATTTATTATTTAATCAAAACTAAATGTCTCGATAAATATAATACAATAGTACTTTTAGGACACAATCCAACAATTTCCCACTTACTCTAAAGCACGTCTACAATCAACTTAACCCTCATTTTCTCTACATGTGACCCTAATTCATTTGTATGTGATTCACATTGTATATTTAATTAGTAACAACTAGTCATAGTCTATGTGGGTTGCACGTTATTTGTAGTTTGTAGAACATTATTTATAAAATTCAATTAAAATACACAAACTTTAAACATTACATAAATTAAAATTTATTTCTAATATCATGATCTTTTATAACTATAAATTAATCATGAATATCTTCTATTTGTTAGTTTCTTGTCATTTTTTGAAACATATTATGTGATTCTTTTGGTGAGGAGCTTCTAGCTATTTTCAACTTCAACCAATTGCATCTAGCAAAATAAAACAGTCGGTAGTTTTAGAATAGTTGTCTTATACTCATCATAAAAGCGTCCATAAAATGATCATCCTCTATATCTCCAGTTGACTACTAGGCGATCCAAACCTACGTATAAAACTATTCATGATCAATATAAAATTTGACAATTTCAAAAGTATGTATAATGATTTCAATGTTGAAGGCTTTTTTAAATCTACGTTTTTTTATTATTTTACTTTAGTTGACATGTGAATTTTTATTTAATATGTAGCGTATAGAACAATTCAAATTTGTACTAATACTATTTGCTCTATACATTTGTTCCGCACAAAATTTTTATCTATATCTTCAAAACAAATTTTATATAGAGTTTTGTTATAATTGTTTTGAGTATGATTTATATAATTCTAAATGTAAAAATATAATAATAAGCTTTTGTAATTACGAAAGAATTATTTGTTATATTGCTACTAATAAGCTTTTGTAAGTATTATGAAATACGGTTTACCTAAATAATACTATTTAATTATTCGTTAAACAATTCAAATGCTTATTATTACGAAATACAGTTTACCTATATAATACTAAGCTTCTGTAAGAATTATTCGTAAATATAATAATAAGCTTTGTAAGTATTACGAAAGAACAATTCAAATGGTTACTTATTCATTTTACCTATTTAATTTAATAATTTAACTATATATATTAAAAATGATAGATTTATGACATCACAACTAAACGGGTTCGATATATGAGAAGTTATTTGCGTCTACCAATTAGAGATAGCATATCATGACTATTTTTAGAATAACTTAATTATAAATGGATAAAATTGTGCAAAAAATATTCTCAACTCATACCACTTTTAATATATTATAGATTTAGTATATTATCTACTAGAGATAGATGAAATAAACAAAGTTAGAAATGTAGAGAAATCAAATTAGAAAAAATTGTGATTTTCAAAGCGCAAACCTATACAACATGGATTTTTAAGTAGTCTTTTACATTATTTCCTTATTAGTCTATATGTAGTCTCTTTTATTTAGGTTTCTTTTCAAGATGCCAACTTTTGGACTGTATCTCAAGATTAATGAAACTCCAAGCATCGATTATTCGGATTTTGATTTTCTACGAATAATTTTTACAACCTAGACCTATTTGATAATTTTCAAATTAAACCTATATGGTCGATATTCTCAAACATGACTCGACGAAGCTTAATGACTTGAAAAAACGAACGACTAAATTGACATAATTTGAAATTTTTGAGACATGATAAAAATAAAATTTAAAGACTAAAATGATGGAATGCGTAAACTTGAAGGGGATAATAAAGCATGGCTTCTCTGGCAATGACATTTGCTCCGGCTATAGGAAGAGTTTTTGCAGCAACGGCTGCTAGAGGTGGTGGCGGATGGAAAGAAGAGCATGGTGTTCTTGATTGGATTCTGGGAGGTTTAGAGAAGGATCAGCTGCTTGAGACTGAGATCCTGTTCTGAAGAAGGTGGAGGAGAAGAATGGTGGAATTCCCAGAGGTGGCGGTGAGAATTCTGTGGCTGTCCCTCAGAAAAAGAAAGGTGCCTTTGGAGGTCTTTTTGCTAAGAACTGAGAATGAGCACTTCTTTAATTCTTTGTTATTGACTCGAACTTGATGGTATGTTGCGTTTTGACTACGTCATTTCATCTTCTCTGATAAATTATATTTATTTAACTTATATTATTAAACTATGTTTTAACAAAGTATTGCTTTTTTAAAACTAACAAAATGTTAGTTCTTTAGTCTAAATGCCAAAAAAATAAAAAGCAAACAGATAGTGTTATAAGCTAGTTTTTTTTCATGAAAGATATAATTTCTATCGAGATTGAAGAATAAGTTGACTCAAATTTATGATTTATCAATTGGCCCTATACCAATACTATAGAAGTCTCCATAGGGATCACATGTGACAAGTATAATCACTACTTTCAAAACAACTTTTGAGTTGATATGCTAGAGTTTGAATGAACTTAGAGAGCCTGGAGGAGAACATTCCTCTAATCTTTTTCTTTCCCTTTCACAAAATTACAAAATAAATGATAAAATAGCATTGTTATTCTAACGCTACCCTTAAACTCACGATGTGGCTGCTAAAAGCATCCAATGTTTGCCAACAAAAAAATGAAAACGTAAAATAAAATGTGACTTAGTAAACAAGTCGACAATCTGCATACAGTAAGAAACAAATGGCAAAGTAAATGTTGAAGATGATGACGATTGACATAGCAATCAATCTCAATATGCTTAGCCCACTCATGAAACACCAAGTTGTGAACAATCTAACTAACACTCTTATTCTCACGATACAAAGGAGTAGAACGAGAAAGAGAAACACTCATATCTGTAAGCAAACAGTGCAACCAAACTATATTAGTAGTAGTAGCTTCCATAGCACGACACTCAACTACTACATATGATCTAGAAATGACATATTGTTTCTTACTCTTCTAGAAAATAAGAGAATCATAAAAAAAATATACAAAAGCCACAAATTACCATCTCAATCAGCATCTAAGAATGCCCGAAGCTCGAATAAAGAAGTCAAGAAAGTAGAAGACTATGAAACATATTACCTCTAGGATACTGCAGAATACGAACAACAGCAGTCCAATGTTCTGCAGTAAGAGAAGCTAAAAATTGACTAACAAGATGAACATCATATGCAATATTTGGACGGGTGATAGTGAGATAGACCCAAGCTACCAACAATAGTATGATATAATGTAGGATCTGGCAAATAAGTACCGTCAGAAAGAGAATATCATACAGTAGGTTCAGTAGGAGTATCAAAAGTCTTATTATCAGTAAGTCTCGCACGCATAAAATGTCAACAACGTATTTCAATTGAGGGAGATAATAACCTCTACGTGAGGAGGCGATCTCAATACCCAAAAATTACCGTAAAGAACCTAAATCCTTCATTTCAAATTGTCGAGCTAATTCTGCTTTCAAAATAGCAATGCCTTCAATATCATCATCAATAATAATCATATCATCGAAATATGGTAAATGTGGTTAAAAATCCATAATAGAGTTTGATCACAAACACAGAATTGATTATCTTCATGTATTATAGATTTTTAAAAATAATGTTTTGAATTTATATAATATACATATATTTACTTTATACACACACGTGTATACCTTTAAATGACTAAACAAGTTTTACCAAGAAATGCTTAAATAAAAATTTGGTTTCTGAAGAAGAAGTATTTATTCCTAACAATTTAATTCTCAGTAATTGCATGAATGTGGCATTAGAAATGTATATTAGAGTTATTGAGATCAATTGATTGAAACACATTTTTAAAGAGCTTTTCTCTTACCAAAGTGATCAATGAAACAAATTCAACATATATGAGTGTTAACAAAATGATTGAGATACAGTGCATGAAAGAAACCCGGTGTGCATAAATTAGAAAAGTTTTATCCATTCTAAGCTTAAAAATGATTGAGATAATGAATCACGTTCTCCATATCACGTTCTTCAACATATATAAGTTTCTCATTATATAATTTAATGAGAAACTTATTATATATTAATTGTATGAATAATTCTTTTACGAGATTTAAAAAGAAAAAGTAAAAGAATAAATGGTTAAAAATATGTGTTTTACAGTCAAAGGGAAAATAAAGATTTTAAACTCAAATTCTTTTAAATTAAAAGGATAAATGGTTACTTATGCATTTTACCTCTTCAATTTAATAATTTAAATATATATATATATATATTAAAAATTATAGATTTATGACACAGCAACTAAACATGTTTGATGTGTGAGAAGTTATTTGCGTCAACCACTTAGAGATAGTACTATTTTTAGAATAACTTAATTATGGATGGATAAAATTGTTTAAAAAAATATTCCCAAGTTATGTCACTTTTAATATTATAAATTATAGATAAGACTATATTTGTAAGATCTCAATGTTATCCATAATATATAAAATGAAAAAATCTTAGAGAAATGTTTGTTGGACATTTTTGTCTAATTATTGTTTTTACAAATCCAATAATGCATTTACATTAATATATGATTATTTCTGTTGATTGATGTTTTATTATTTTTATTTCATTTTAATTAATTAATTATTCTATTTTAAAAATAAATAAAATAGTACTCTGTGGCTTAAGATTAGGTTCGACTGAAATACTTACAATAGTTCTTTGAGAAACCGTTTATGAAGATTTGACAAACAGTCAATTTTACGTAAGAGAAACTGCGTTTGAAAATGACTTGAAGTTCAAATTTTAAGCATATATAATATAAAATCATAGAAACAATTTGCTTGTTTTGACTTAATAATGTATATATAGAAACTTGAGTGTGAGATTTTCTTCCAGTGCCTAAATGCTTGAGGTTTTGATTGACAGTGTGAGTAATAGCAATGTATCTTTTCTCACACGTTAAAATGTTTCTCACTTTTTTAAACAAAATTATCTTATAACACTTGTGCGATAAAAAATGACAAAAATAAATTAAGGTATTGAGATGCCATAGTTTTATAATAAGAATTAATTTATGGTATGCTTATAGGTCTAATAAATATTCTTTTTCACAGGTTGTGTAAATATTACGAATAATTCTTTATGACCTTCATATGTTTACTTTGTACGGAATATGTTAAACAATCATAGAAGTTTTGCTCTCTTGCTAGATCACATGTTTACTAAAATACTGATAACATAAGTTTTATTAAATGTCAATGTGTAGTAGATCATGGAAAGCTGGATTAGGGATAATAGCTAAAAGGAGAAACATTATCACACAAAATCTCTCTGATCCGAGAAACTTCAGTAGCAATGTTAGCTAATGCCCAGCATTCAACTTCTGTAGATGACCTAGAAATAGTGGATTGATTCTTAGAACTCAATTAAATTGTATTAATATCATTATAAACAATAAACTCAATAGTAGAGTGTTTGTGTCAGTCCAGTGAGTCTCTAGCCCATTCAACATCACAGTAAGCATTCAGATGAAGAGAACTGGTAGAAAATTTAATTCCAGAATTGATTGTGCCATGTAAGTACCTTAAAATTCTTTTAACAGAAATGAAATGGGCAAATCGAGGGCTGATGCATGAACTGAGACACTTTTCTTACAATAAATTATATATCAGGTCTAGTGAATGTGGGATACTGTAAAACCCCAACTAGGCTTCTATACATCGAAGGATCAGATAATAGAGTATTAGAAGATGTTGAGAAGTCAACACTATTACTACAAGGTGATTGGAAAGGATTATAGCCAGTCCTACCTTCTTTGACAATAAGATCATTGTAATAATTTTCTTGATTCACAAAAATTCCTGATGCTGAGTGATTAACTTTTAAACCCAAAAAGCATTGAAAACTATCAGGATTAGTCATATCAAATTCTTCTTTCAATTTAAGCAGTAGAGAGTCAATAAAAAGGGGATCACTACCAGATAAAAGTATATCATCAATGTATAAAAGTAAATATGTCAAAGTAGAGCCATATGATCCATCAAACAGAGAGCTATCAACAATGGAAACATGAAACCCCAAAGTAGATAAATGAGTAGTAAATGTCAAAATTATTTGAAGAAAAACAAAGAAAGAAAAGAGAAAACAATGCTTAGGGTTTCATTGATCTAGAATGTAATAAAAAGGTTAACTTAATAAAACCTAAATAAAAAAGACAAAATATAGTCTAACAAGTAGACAAAGAAAAAGACTAATCTATCCTTAATAAATGATAAAATAATCATTATTCCAACATCTCCTCAAACTCACGATACGACTGTCAAAAGCATTAAGAGTTTGCTAGCCAAAATGTGAAAACGTGAAATAGAGTGGACTTGGTAAACAAGTCGGCATTCTGCATGGAGGAAGAAATGAAGGGCAAATTAATGGTTCCATGTTGAAGATGATGACGCGTGAGATGACAATCAATCTCACTATGTTTGGTCCTCTCATGAAACACATAGTTGTGAGCGATCTAAATAGCACTCTTATTGTCACAATACAAAGGAGTAGGACGAGGAAGTGAGACACCCATATCTGTAAGAAACCAATGCAACCAAACTATCACAATAGTAGTAGATGTCATAGCACGATACTCAACTTCGGTACAAGATCTAGAAATAATAGATTGTTTCTTACTCTTCCATGAAATAAGAGAATCATAAAAAAATCTACAAAAACTAGTAATGGACTTGCGAGCAGTAGGATCACCAGCCCAATCAGCATCTGAGAATGCCCGAAGCTCCAAAGAAGAAGTCGAGGATAACAAAAGACTCTGAAACATAGTACCTCGAAGATACCCCCAAATACGAACAACGACAACCCAATGTTCTGTAATAGAAAAAGCTACAAACTGACTAACAACATGGACAACATATGCAATATTTGGACGAGTGATAGTGAGATAGGCCAAGCTACCAACAATAGTATGATATAATGTAGGATCTGGCAAAGAAGTACCGTCAGAAGGAGAATATCATACATTAGGCTCAATCAGAGTATCAACAGTCTTATTATCAGTAAGTCTCACACGCTCAATAATCTCAAAAATGTGTTTCGACTGAGAGAGAAGATAGCCTTTTGGTGAGGAAGCAACCTCGATACCCAAAACATACCGTGAAGGACCCAAATCTTTCATTTCAAATTGTCGAGCTAATTCTGCTTTTAAAAAAAGTAATACCTTCAACATCATCACCAGTGACAATCGTGTCATCAACATATAAAGAAATAAGAATACGACCTGCAGCAGGACACTTCACAATGAGAGCTGAATCATGATTACTAGAATAAAATCCAAGCGAAGTGATTACAATAGAGAACTTTTCAAACCATACTCTAGAGGCTTGTTTGAGACCATATAAGGCTTTCTTGAGTCTGCAAACATATCCAGGATTGTGAGAAACACTAGGAGTGGTGACATATAAACTTCTTCTTGAAGTCACCATTCAAGAAGGCATTTTTAACATCCATCTGACAGATATGCCATCGTCGAACTGAAGCAACTGCGATAAACATACGAATAGTAGTCATTTTTGTAACAGGAGCAAAAGTCTCCACATAATTCGTACCATACTGTTGGCAATACCATTTTGCAACAAGTCTAACTTTGTAATTCTCAACAAACCCATCCGACTTAGTTTTGATCTTATAAACCAACGACAACCAATGACATTCTTAACCTGAGGTAGCAGGACCATATCCTAAGTATTTGTCTTTTTCAAAGAAGAAAGTTCCTCAGCCATAACTTGCTGCCACAAAGGATCTAGAACTACTTCTTGACAGGAGGAAGGCTTAGAGAGACAATGAATAGAAGCTAAAAAAGAAGTAAAAGAAGGAGAATAACAAGAATAAACATAATGTGGTAATTGAGTGGACCTACGATTACGCCTAAATCACAAAAAGGATCCACATTCCGAGAAGATGCTTGAGTGACCATAGGAGAGGTGGGGGCTTCAAGTGCATCAGGGAGTAAAGTACCAGTATTTGAACTGTTAGGGACTTGAGAAGGCAAACTATCAGAATCTTCAGTAAATAGATCAATATGGATGAGACTGGATTCAGTTAACTCATCAGTAGGAGAAGGAATAGAAAAGAAAGGTATATGCTCAAGAAACACAACATGATGAGATACATAAAGTTTCTCAGTAACATGATCAAACCAACGATACCCCTTTTGACCTTCACCATAACCAAGAAAGACAGAAATAGTATATCGAGAGGATAACTTATTACACTCTACATGAGGATGAAGAATGAAACATGTACAACTAAAACCTCTTAAAAAAGAATAATTAGGAGCATACCCATATAACTTTTCAAAAGGTGACAGCCCTGAATTGTGAGAAGATGGAATCATATTAATTAGCTTGACTGTAGCAAGAATTGCTTCTCCCCAAAACTCACTAGGAACATAGTTAGATAAGAAGAAAGAGCGAGCAGTTTCAACGATGTGCCTATGTTTCCTTTCAACAACAACATTTTGCTCAGGAGTATCAGTACAAAAAGTTTGGTGAATAGTTCCATCTACGACAAGTAACTCACAGCATTTGTTAGAGGTATATTCCCCATCCAAATGGCACCTAAATCACTTGATAATAGCATAATGTTGAGTTTTAACAAGAGCTCTCAATGCATTATATATCATAAAGAAGTCAGAACAACGTTTCATAAGATAAACCCAACAATGACAAGTATAATCGTTGATAAAAGAAAGATAATATCAAGACCCCCCTTTAGTGGCAACATGAGAAGATCCCCACACATCAGAATGAACTAAATCAAAAGGAGAAGAAGAAAAAGAAGCACTTTTATTAAAAGGTAAGGCAGAGAATTTTGCCAGTTTGCATCCACTACAATAAAAAATATCATGTGCTTGTAATTTCCTAAAGCTCCAGTAGAAGTCAAAAATCTTAAACGAGAGAGAGAAACATGACCAAGACGAGAATGTCGTAAATAAAACCTAGAAGGTGAAGAACTCAAACGAAAAGAAGATAAGTCAGCACTAGTCGCTGCAATAAATGATATTTTTAACTCATCCATTACATAAAGCCCCTCTGCTTACAGCCTATCCCAATCAACTTATGTGATTATGGATCCTGCACATAATAATAAGAGGAAGAAAAATAGACTATGTAACCTAAATCACATAACTGACTCACAGAATCAAGATTCAATGTTAGTTTCAGAATATGATAAACATTAGAGAAAGACATATGCGGGGTGATAATAGAAACAACACCTGCTAATGACATAGGAGTTCCATCAGAAGTATTGACAGAAACAGATGAAGTAGAACGAATAAAGGCAAAAGATGAGGAATATAGAGGCATATGATTGGAAGCTCCAGAATCCAAGACCCATTTATAAGAGTATATACTTGAAGAACTATCAGTTAGCTGACCCATAGGAGAAGAAGCAAACATAGCTTGCGACTGTGTGGAAAGGAACTTCTGAAATTGCTCAACTAAGGCAAATACAATGGGATCACTAAAAGAACCTGCTGAAGGAACAAATGCCGCAGTACTAGACGGTAGTGACCTATATGCTTGTGGTGGCCTATAAGCTTGTGGCGGCCGATAAGTTTGAGGAGGCCTATTAATCTGTGGATGAAACTGATTACCAAACTTCCATGTAGAGGGTTGATATTGTTGTGACTGACTTTGTTGCTGTAACTTAGGACATTGAGCCTTCTGACCTTTCTACTTACAGTAACTACATTCATCAATATTGACCCTTATATAAGATTTGTTCTGATCATTGAAAGATGGTCTAGACTGAACTGCTAAAATGGAAGAATTAAGTGCTGAAAGAATTACTTTTCCTACATGAAACTTAAGACGTATCTCTTCATCCAACACCTCACTAACAACTGAATCAACAGAAGGAAGTGGGTTACGATGCAAAATTGATCCTTGTAGTCCCTCAAAGTCATCGTGAAGTGCCATAAAAATATGAAACAACCGTTGCTCCTCTCAATGAGCAATATATGCGGTACATGCTTTCAGTTCTGCCGATTCTGTATGAGCTAACTGGTCCCAAAGATCATTCATTGCAGAATAAAACTCCTGAATTCTTCTATTCTTCTGATCAAGTACATGTAATTCATGCTCCAACTGATATTTTTTTGCAAAGTTAGACTGTGTGTATAATCTTGATAAATGATCCCAAACCTCTTTTGCAGTTTCATACTTTGCCAACTGTGCACCTATAGAGTGCTCAATAGAATTGTTGATCCAATAACTATTTTTGAATTGTTTGCATCCCAAACATCTAACAGAGTATCATAATCATCATTTGCAATATTTGGTTCCAAAGAACTTCCATTAACATAACCCCACATCTTTTTACCCTTAAGAAAATCTTTCATCACTTAACTCTAGTATGAATAATTATTGCCGTTTAATCTAACACTAATAGATTGAAGGGAAACATCTCTTTCACCAGCCATCATAAATGAAATGAAAAAAAATCAAAGATTAAGCAAATAAAATAGGGAGAGCAAACAAAATACCAGATTTCCAAAACAGTACTATAAATAAATCCAATGATTATCTATGCCCCTTCAATAATCAACTCCAACAACCAAGCCAACGCTATCAACCCAGTGCATAATCAAAGAAAAATTGGAATTATGTGTCCAAATTCCAATATTTCATAGAAGATGTAAGAATCAATTATGCGTCCAACATGCCGACAATCAACATTCAGTGGGTTAGAGTTCTGAACGAAGACAACAACCCAAACTAGTTTTCTGCAAGCTCTTTGTTGTGAGTGGGTTTTCCTTGAAGAAACCTTTTTTATGGGTATTTTGGTTTAGGACGAAGACAGCGGCAGCAACAAGTCTAGGTTTTATATGGGTTTCTCTATTTTGTTGGGGGGTTTTTTCAGTGGCTATAAAGGGTTTGTGGGTTTTTCCGTAATACCCAAAATATTATTCTTCTCTAGCAATGAAGGCCGACAGAAGTAGCGGAAATAACTTAATTTGATTGCTCTGATACCATGTCAAAATTATTTGAAGAAAAACAAACAAAGAAAAGAGAAAACAATGCTTGGGGTTTCATTGATCTAGAATGTAATAAAAAGGTCAACTTAATAAAACCTAATAAAAAAGACTATATAGTCTAACAGGTAGACAAAGAAAGACTAATCTATCTTTAATAAATGATAAAATAATCATTATTCTAACAGTAAAATGCTCTAGCCATGCCTAGAAGCTAACTTTGAATCATAGAGTGATTTTTGAAGTTTGCAAACATAGGAGGGAAATTGTGAATCTAGAAAACCAGAAGGTTGCTGCATATATACTTGTTCATTCAATAGACCATGCAAAAATGCATTTTTGCCAAAAATTATAGAAGTGACCAATGAAACTGAACTACCAAAGAAAATATGATACAAAGAATAGTCTTCTTGTTGAATAAACATTAAATGTTATTTTTTAGTGGGTTTTTTCAATTAGAAGTTACAATTTAGAAGTTAGTGGAAACATAAAAGGTCAAGAGTTTTTGTAGATAAAAGGTTTATAGATGAAAGGCCAAGGGATGATAGATTTAATTATTTTTCAGTTTTTTTTTACAAGGGTAGAGTCTATATAAAGGCCTTGTTGATTTCATTTAAAAACATAACTTAGAGGAATACAAAAGTTAAATATTTCAAGTGAGTTTTTAGTTTACAAATTGGTATCAAAGCCAATGGCGAATGTGACGGGTCAAATGCCGCTACCACGACTAACTAAGGCGAACTACGAGAACTGAAGCATTCAAATGAAAGCTCTTCTTGGCTCTCAAGATGCATGAGAGGTGGTCGAAGAAGGTTTCGAGGAACCAACAAATACCACGGGATATACGGTGGCTCAAAACAAGGCGTTGAAAGAGGCACGAATGAAGGATAAGACGGCGTTATACATGTTGTTCCGAGCCATTGATGAGTCGGGCTTTGAGAAGATTGCCGGTGCAACTACTTCAAAAGAAGCGTGGGATATTTTAGCAAAAATGTTCAAAGGAGCCGACCGAGTCAAGGAAGTGCATCTCAAAACTCTTCGTGGCGAGTTGGAGAGCATGAAGATGAAGGAGTCGGAAAGTGTATCTGACTACATCACGTGTGTACAAGCCGTGGTGAACCAACTCATTCGTAATGGCGAAGCGTTAACCAATGCGCGAGTTGTTAAAAAGATTTTGAGATCATTAACCGACAATTTTGAGAATGTTGTGTGCGCAATAGAAGAATCAAAGGACCTTGCGATGCTCACAGTCGACGAGCTTGCCAGTTCTCTCGAGGCACACGAACAACGTAAGAAGAAAAAAAAGGAGGAGACACTCGAGCAAGCACTTCAAACCAAGGCGTCAATCAAAGACGAAAAGGTATTCTATTCTCAAAATTTCCGAGGTAGAGGGCGTGGCCGTGGAAGTCGTGAAAATGGTCGCGGTGGTCAAGGCAGCAGTCATGAGAGGTACTATAAGGAGAAGGGACAGTCGAGCCAACCAAATTGGCGTGGAAGAGGACGCGGTCGAGGAAGAGGCGGCCGGTCGAACTATTCCAACATCGAGTGCTACAAGTGTTACAAGTATGGTCACTATGCGAAGGATTGCAACTCCGACAAATGTTATAATTGTGGTAACGTGGGGCATTTTGCAAAAGATTGTCGAGCCGATAAAAAGGTGGAAGAAACAACCAACCTAGTCTTGGAAGACGAAAATGAAGGCCTTCTCTTGATGGCTCAAAATGAAGTCAACATCAACAATGACACTCTGTGGTACCTCGACTCGGGGGCAAGCAACCATATGTGCGGTCACGAGTACCTATTCAAAGAGATGCAAAAGATTGAAGATGGTCATGTGTCATTTGGAGATGCATCAAAGGTGGAGGTCAAAGGCCGAGGTACGGTTTGTTACTTACAAAAGGATGGCTTAATAGGGTCAATCCAAGATGTTTATTACGTACCAGACCTCAAGACCAACATTTTGAGTATGGGGCAACTCACGGAGAAAGGTTACTCGATACTTTTAAAAGACCGAGTACTACACTTGAAGGACAAGCAAGGGCGTCTGGTTGCTCTAGTCGAGATGGGAAGAAATCGGATGTACAAACTGAATTTGAGAAGCGTGCGAGAAAAATGTTTGCGAGTCAACGTAGAAGACAAGGCGTCGCTGTGGCATCTCCGCTTTGGTCACCTACATCAAGGTGGTCTAAAAGAGTTAGCAAAGAAGAACATGGTGCACGGGCTGCCGGACATGGACTATGAGGGAAAATTTTGTGAAGAATGTGTGCTTGGCAAGCAAGCGAGAACCTCGTTTCAAAAGAAGGCAGAATATCGAGCTAAACATACTCTCGAGTTGATTCATACCGACATATGTGGCCCAATCGCCCCTGAATCTTTCAGTGGTAAAAGGTACTTCATTACCTTTATCGATGATTTCTCACGGAAAACTTGGGTTTATTTTCTGAAAGAAAAATCCGAGGCATTCGAGGTGTTCAAAAAGTTCAAAGTGATGGTGGAGAAGGCAGCTGGTAGACACATCAAAGCCGTACGATCCGATAGAGGTGGCGAGTATACTTCGACGGCTTTCATGGAGTATTGCGAGGAGCAAGGCATAAGGAGATTTCTAACCGCACCGTACTCACCTCAACAAAACGGTGTGGCCGAGAGGAAGAACCGGACTATTCTCGACATGGTTCGATCAATGCTCAAGAGCAAGAAGATGCCGAAGGAATTCTGGGCAGAAGCCGTGCAATGTTCCATCTATGTACAAAATCGATGTCCACATGTGAAGTTAGATGATCAAACACCACAAGAGGCATGGAGCGGACAAAAGCCGACAGTTTCTCATCTCAAAGTATTCGGTAGTGTGGCTTATGCACACGTACCGGATCAACGAAGAATGAAGCTCGAAGACAAAAGCAAAAGGTATATTTTTATTGGGTATGATGAGAAGACAAAAGGGTACAAGCTACTCGACCCGATAAGCAAGAAGGTGATGGTGAGTCGTGATGTGCGAGTAAATGAAGCAAGCGAGTGGGACTGGAACAATTCGACGGAGGTTATCATCGAAGTTGGAGAATCATCAGTCGTTGCACCAACAAGTATACCAACAAACTCTGAAACTACCGATGATGAAGATGAATAACAACAACAAAAAATGTGAAGTTTGCAAGATTTGTATGATGCGACAAATGAGGTACACCTTGTATGTCTTTTGGCAGATGCTGAAAATATCAGCTTTGAAGAGGCGGTGGGAGACAAGAAGTGGCAAACTGCCATGAACGAGGAGATTAAGGCGATTGACCGCAACAACATATGGGAGCTAGCAGAATTGCCGAAAGGCAGTCAGCCTATTGGTGTGAAATGGGTGTTCAAGAAAAAGATGAATGCTCAAGGTGAGATAGAACGGTACAAGGCGAGACTTGTTGCAAAGGGATACAAGCAAAAGATAGGAATCGACTATGATGAGGTGTTTTCTCCTGTTGCAAGAATGGAGACAATCCGATTACTCATTTCACAAGCTGCTCAATTCAAATGGAAAACATTTCAAATGGATGTCAAGTCGGCATTCTTGAATGGTGTGCTCGAAGAAGCTGTCTACATCGAACAACCACCCGGGTTTATGAAAATCGGAGAAGAGAAGAAGGTGCTAAAATTGAAGAAGGCGCTTTACGAGTTGAAGCAAGTACCGCGGGCATGGAATACACGTATCGATACATATTTCAAGGAGAACGGCTTCAAGCAATGTCCCTACGAGCATGCCCTTTAACGCAAAGAAGAATGGAGGTGACGTGTTATTTGTTGCACTTTATGTCGATGACCTCATTTTTATGGGAAACAATGATGAGATGATAGAAGAGTTTAAGGGTACAATGACACGGGAATTTGAGCTGACAGATTTGGGCTTGATGAAGTTTTTCCTTGGTTTGGAGGTTAGACAAGTAGAGATGGGTATTTTTGTATCACAGGAGACATATGCAAAAGAGATTTTGAAGAAGTACAAGATGGAAAATTGCAACCCGGTATCAACACCAATGGAACCAGGTGCAAAACTCTCGAAGTTCGATGGAGGAGAACATGTCGATGCGAGTAGATACCGGAGTTTGGTAGGAAGCCTTCGCTATCTCACATGCACAAGGCTGGATCTTTCATTAAGTGTCGGTATTATAAGTCGGTTCATGGAGGAGCCGGTTTATTCACATTGGAAGGCGGTGAAGCGAATCCTACGATACATCCAAGGAATGGTGTCACTCGGGTTGTTCTACTCGAAAGCAGAAGATTACAAGTTGGTTGGCTACTCCGACAACGATTGGTGCGGAGACATAGACGATCGGAAAAGTACATCGGGATATGTGTTCCTTATGGGAGATACTGCATTTACTTGACTTTCAAAGAAGCAACCGATCGTGATGCTCTCGACGCGTGAAGCTGAATATGTGGCAGCATCTTGGTGTGTATGTCATGCGATATGGCTTAAAATTTTTTTGAGCAAGATGGAGCTAAAGCAAATAGCTGCAACCGTGATTCAAGTTGACAACAAATCAACAATTGAGTTGGCAAAGAATCCAGTGAACCATGAAAGAAGCAAACACATTGACGTTCGTTTTCACTTTATCCGAGATCATGTGAAGGAAGGAAGTGTGGAATTGGTGCATGTGGCAAGTCAGGAT
The DNA here is from genome assembly GCA_003255025.1 of Datisca glomerata. Taxonomy (NCBI): domain Eukaryota; kingdom Viridiplantae; phylum Streptophyta; class Magnoliopsida; order Cucurbitales; family Datiscaceae; genus Datisca; species Datisca glomerata. Next base: position 994,893 of record QANY01002375.1, read on the forward strand.
CAAGTTGTGGATATCTTCACAAAACCGCTACCGAAAGTACTTCTCGACAAATGTAAGAAAATGATTGGCATGACGGATGGTAGAAGCATTTAAGTTTATGGGGGAGTTTTGTTGAATAAACATTAAATCTTATTTTTTAGTGGGTTTTTTCAATTAGAAGTTACAATTTAGAAGTTAGTGGAAACATAAAAGGTCAAGAGTCTTTGTAGATGAAATGTTTATAGATGAAAGGCCAATGGATGATAGATTTAATTATTTTTCAGTTTTTTTTACAAGAGTAGATTCTATATAAAGGCCTTGTTGATTTCATTTGAAAACATAACTTGGAGGTTACAAAAGTTAAGTATTTCAAGTGAGTTTTTAGTTTACACTTCTTAACCACATGACTAAAACATTGATAAAAATATATATCAGGTTGTTGATGAAAACATTTGCCACTAACCTGACTTTATACCTTGAGATAGAGCAATCGAGGTTGTGTCTATTTGTGAGCAAGAAGAGGCGTGAGAATCCAAATTCCTTGTTGCTGTAAAGCATTAAGTTCCTATGCCATTGCAGCCCTCCACTATGGAAACTTAGAGCCTGTAGTAAGTGAAATGAGTTCTTTAAGAGAAGGAGAAACTAAGGCAGTGAATACTTTCTTTTTAAGTATATGATATTTAGATCGTACGATCATGTGATGCACATCTATGTCAATAGATGTAATATTAGTAGTAGTCACAGGTAAAGTAGTAGCAGGACGATCATTAAAAGAAGAATGAGATGCAGCTAAGTCTATAGCGGAGGCGCAAGAGTAGAAGAAGATAGTGAGTTAGAAGTAGATGTGGGAAAAATGAAGACTGATACAAATGAAAAGGAGGAACATATATGGTGTTGACTGAGATGATAATGGGGTACATGAAATAGTAGATAACTTCTTGAAAGGAAAGACATGTTCTCAAAACGAACATGTTTTGTAACGAGAAACTTCAAGAGCATACTTATGAAAAACATGCTGAGATGTTTTTTGTAATAGTTTATTTGTGTTATATGATTTAAACAGAGGATGACATGCACAACTAAAAACTCTAGATAATCAAAAAGCTTTTCAAAAGGTAATAAATTACCTAAAGAATCAAATGGTAATTTGTTAATAAAAAAACAGCAGCAACAACGGTATGAAACCATAATTGATAAAGAACAAAAGCTTTAACTTATGAGCAAGGGCAGTTCTATTATATGATAGTGTTTCCTTTTAGCCACAACATTTTGCTCCTGAGATTATGGACAACCACACCTTTTTGTTCACGAGTATATGGACAAGACTGCCAATGAAATAAACATGAGAATAATTTTTTTTTTTTTGAAAATTTAGCCAGTATGTTCTTCTCCTCCATCCAATAGTTTTAATCCGAGAGGAAATGAATTTTCAGTGTACGGTTTAAGTTTTTGAAAAGTGGGAGAGACATCATATTTATGATTAAATCTATTTTGACACATCATCTATAAAGGAGACACAATACCTATATCTAGAAAATTAAGGAGTGGTAGATGAAACCATACATCACTATGTAACAATTCAAGAGAAAGAAAGAAACAATCTTGGATGAAGAAAGATAAATGCCGTCTTTTGAAGAAATAAGGAAAATTGTTTTGTCATTTTTTCTTGCAAACTGCTAATACATAAATACATAGATTGTCTTCTTTTGAAGAAATTTGAAACGCTTTACTTATTTAATATCTGGAAGACTATATGGTGTGTTGGATGGCCTAGTATATAATGCCCGACAGTACTAGTGTCAGTTCGACCTACAAAAAAGCAGTTTTTACACCAGTAGACTAATCGGAGTTAACAGAAAAGAAAGAAGACAGTAGACTTATAATGAAGAGCAACATATAGAATCTAACATGTGATTAATAAAATTTATTTTCACTTGGTCCTTTGTCAAGGATTTGGTGTTAGGATTGTGCTCTAAAAATATTAAAAATTTATTATATTTATTGAAACATTTAATTCTTATCAATAATAAATAGTTTATTCTTATATTATGTGTAATACATTCTTGTAAAAAATTCACAAACATAATAATACTTGGTCTATGAGTCCTATGGAGTTTAGCTCATAGGAACAAAATATTTAACCAAGAATTCTTTATAACTTATAAATACTTGTTTCATAGTCTGGTGAAGTTGCACGCTTTACTACGAAAATACTGTAGTACATTAACTCTATTATGTAGAGTGAGACTTACCTTTGTCACTAGGTGGAGTACCTTGTTAATGTACTAGTGCATTTGGAATGCATTAAAATGACTAATGAGTGTGTTTTTTTAGTAAAATACTATCAAATATAAATCATGAATTATTACTATTATTTTATGAGTGTTTTCAATCTTGAGAGAATTATGAGCTCATATTTAATAATTTAGTTATTTTGATCTATTAAAAATGAGACTCTATGAGTCAATGTATTTTGTAGGTTGGATAACTGAGTTACTAGATAGTGAGCTCATAGATTCTCAATAATAAAATCCATATGCACTTTTAATTAAGTGACATAATACCTCTTAGGTAATTTATTTATGTGGTCACAGTAAACTAAGCGTTTAGTATCTCTGGTGGAGTATTAGAGATTTGACAATTTTACTTTAGACGTCAAGTATAGAAATTATCATAGTTGATCGGTAGAATGAATTTGGAAACTATGGATACCAAGATGTGTATAAAAACCTAATTTTAAACGATATTATTGTAAAGGAAAAAAATGCACAATCTTTGATAATGGATCATGAATTTCTTACATCATAATATAAAAATCAAGAGAATAATTTAGAGAGAGAATAATGACACCATGATTTACGTGGAAAACCCTTAAAGGGATGGGAAGACTTTGATAGTATTTCATTATGGAGGAATAATTTACATGGCTAATGCAAGCTACACAGTCAGTTTATTTCTTATGGGTGTTGAAGGTTGTTGTCTTTTCTGTTTGGAGTTACATTTTAGCTCTATTTATAGGCCTTCAATCGGTTACATAGAATCTGATACAACTTATCTAATTCTATCTAAAAGTATGATCAACAGAATATTCCTCTAAGATCCAGAGTATTAACATTGACAACTTTAGTAATATTGACCGTTTGATCAATCTAATGGTCCCGATAACTTCTTTTTGGATTGTCACGTTGGCAATCCATGTACTTTCGTTTGATTGGTCTGTTTTTCATAACCGCCAAGTTGATCCTACAATTCTTGCTCTATTTTCTCTTCGATGGATTTTTCGGTCTAGATCTTGTCACGTGTCATGTGAAATTTTACCTATACAATTATATTATGAAGGGGCATTACATAATGAATAATAGGTCAAAGATAATTACATCGAGCAATATAAAATACACTTGGAGTTCAATTATGATTTTATAGTGGAGTTAATCGTAATTAATAATTAATAAATTTGATTATGAGTTTAATCGATAAAGTTTATTAATTATGTAGCCAAACATCTTCATATTCTTATGGTCCAGTTACTAGTCTCGGATTTAGGTTACTTTGTGACGAGATTTGTTTAATAAATAAGTGGCTCAACATAAATACCCTATAATCAACCAAGTGGTCTAAAAACTAGCTTAATGTTATTTCTATAAAGCTAAAGATAAATTATAATTAATCAATTTAATTTAATTAAATAGATTTAAAAATAAAAACAAAAAATAAGCATACGGTTGGGAATTTCCCAATCGTTGCTTTGTTTCATATGAGTTACAATTGTAACCCATGTGAAGTGATGGCATTTTTTAAAACATTAGCCAGGATCTCCCAAAGGCACCGAGTAGATATAAGAAGCAATAAAAAAATTGATGTGAAAGAATGAAGTACACTTATGTCTAGGGTGTGCTGCTAAAGTTGTTCGGAAGCCCCGTCCCTGACTTCTCTAGAAGGCAACCCCCCTCTTGATATCCGCACGCTTGGACCGTCAGTCCAACAATCTGCCCACCTCATTCTGAGCCAAAGTGTTTGGCTCGAGATGACTCACCTCCCCAGTCAAGGTCATTGGCGCCTTATGTTTCTGACCAGCGTGGGACCCTTACTGGTTAGAGCTTGACATGACGAACCCACCGAATTAAGGTGGAGGCTTCTCGACCTCTAGGTTGGCTGCCTCATCCCGGGCCTGAGGCAGAATAGTAGGCTAGGGTGACAGGGTTTACCCATCAGGTTGAGTTTGCTGTCCAAAAAAATGGGGACAGTGCAGCTTAAGAACTGCTGTAACAGACGGATCGTAGCACGCGCGTGTCCACTTCCGTAGGGCATAAATTTTGACACGGGTGGAACCACGGGCCCTGTACGATATCAAATTGAAGATTATTCCGAGACCTACAGGTGTGACAGGGTTAACCCGTCAGAGCTGAGTTTTGTGTCCAAAAAAATATGGACAGTACAGTTTTAGAACTGCTGTAATCGACGGATCGTAGCACGCTCGTGTCCGCTTCCGTAGGGCATATCTTTTGACACGGGTGGAACCACGGGCCCTGTAAGATATCAAATCGAAGCTTATTCAGAGACCTACAGGTGCGACAGGGTTTACCCATCAGGCTGAGTTTGCTGTCCAAAAAAACAGGGACAGTGCTGCTTTAGAACTGTTGTAACAGACGGATCGTAGAACGCGCGTGTCCACTTCCGTAGGGCATAAATTTTGACACAGGTGGAACCACGGGCCCTGTAAGATATCAAATCGAAGCTTATTCAGAGACCTACAAGTGCGACAGGGTTTACCCGTCGGAGCCGAGTTTTGTGTCCAAAAAAGACCGACTGTGCAGCTTTAGAATTGCTGTAGCGGACTGATCGTAGCACGCGCATGTCCAGTTCAGTAGGGCATAACTTTTGACACGGGTGGAACCACGGGCCCTGTAAGATATCAAATCGAAGCTTATTCAGAGACCTACAGGTGCGACAGGGTTTACCCGTCGAAACCTAGTTTTGTGTCCAAAAAAGACCGACTGTGCAGCTTTAGAATTGCTGTAGCGGACGGATCGTAGCACGCGCATGTCCAGTTCAGTAGGGCATAACTTTTGAGGAAGAGGAGAAGTATATTTCTTGGGTAAGGGCTTGGTAGATAGAAGCATTTTGGCCATTGGTGGAGTTCTACGCAAAAGGAATATCAAAAGCAGTAACTTAAGTTGGAGGTGGAGATGGTGATAGCGTCCCCACCCTCTAGGTTGAGATGAAGAAGGAGGAAATGCTGCATTTTAGCAGCATCAAGCTCCGGCCTGGGCTTCTTCGAGGAAGGAGAATCTTTGACCATTTCAACATAGTTAGAGCAAAGTTAGCAAGGCCACAAATGAAAGGAGCACGATGAAAAGAAGATGGACTTCGGATTGTAAGAATTGCTACTATATGCACTGAAATTCATCAAGTAGAGGTCAGCCAAAGGCATGCAGCTCTTCAGGAAGTTTCATCGGCCTCTTCTTCCTTGGTGAAAAAAGGAAAAAGAAAGAGTTCTGCCAATAATCTCAAAGGTCTGAGCGACTGGGTGCACGACCTTCGAGTCACCAAGAAGGTCTTTCAGAACCTCGAGATCATGAACCAACTATCTTTCACCTCTTTATACCAGGTCAGGATTCTACTCATGATCTCATTCACCCCTCCACCCTATGAATGATATGGTACCTTCCAAGTCCTGAGAAAGAACCCCTTCACTCGGCTTCTTAGAGGGAGACTTTAGCTGGAATAGAATTTCAAACTCGTTCAAGGTGAAGTCCTCACCACAGTACAACGTCTAAAGCACCCAACACCAGACTAGAGCTCTCTTTGAGTTAGGCTGGGGGTGGTCCAAAACTATCCCCATCGAGGAAAACCATTCCCTGAGAAAGGGATGCATAGGAAACCTTAACCCACACTCCAACGTTGCCAGAAATAGTCTAGTCCCAGCGCGCCGCGAGGCACTAATCTTCTCACCTCCTCCTTCAGTAGCAGCTGAACGTAGTCCGGAAGACCATAGGTCTTCCAGATGATTCCCAAGTCTTCCTTGGTCAAAGAATAAGGGTATTCAACAGCCCCTAATGACCAAGAGCCCTAACCGAACTTGCACAACCCCCAGAGTCAACCCGGAGATTTGTAGCCTCAATTGGCACATTTATGTCTTTTATTCGACCAACGACACCCTCTGAACTCCCATACATAATAGAAAATATGGGAAGACAAGGTATAAACAAAACTAGCATAAACAACGAAGAACAAAAGGGAAGAAAAAACCTACTGCAAATGAGCAATTGTGACACGACCACATGACAGAACGATTCCCAAAAGCAATGAAAAGAGAGAATGAATGTCTTAACAGAAAAATGGTGGAAAAATTGCCTGAAACACGGTAGAAGTATGGAAGAGGCAAGGAGAAATAAAAGAAGGCAAATGGTTTGAAAAAGGAATATCTATCTGCCCGAAGAGAAGATTAAGCATGAAAGGGGGTTCAGAGAAGTAGAAGAAGGAGAAATGCGGGTTGCTTATTTATATACCCTGCCTCGAAAGAAGATCAAGTCTATTTAAACCAATGGGGTTAGTTCGATAACCCAAACGTAGCCTCACGCACCTGACGATGTGACAGGAGACGCTTCGATGACTTGACCAACGTGAGCCTTACCTCTCCAACACACGCCCCACATGCCATAATTACCTCAACTCCCCAGAGACGGTGAAATTCAAATTTTGAAGAAGTGCAAGGCACGCACGCACATCTATACCATCCTGAGGACACGAACAAGCACCCTGCTCGATCATTACATGGCTAATCAAGAAACCAAGTGTAAGTTGCTCGGGACAACATGTGAACCTAGCCAGCAGAAGGTCAGGAAAAAAGTCTTCAGACCTAGACAGAGCAGGCCCCCGCAAGGTCTTTGGCTGGTGGAAACTATTATGAGCATTTCTAGACGTCTAGTAAGATGATGCCACATGTCAGTGCACTATAGAATTACTTTAAACAAAGGTAAAAAAGAGCACTGCCACCCAAATGAAGAGGAATGACCTACATCTTTTACCAAACAAGTTGATCGGGTTACGCTGATCAGAGCAAGTAAGGGTAGCAAGGATGAGAAGGTTAGTCGAAGAAGCTTGAGATACCTACCCTAGCATCACCATCATTACCCGTAGAAAATGAGTTTCCACATGGTATCCTTTCAAAGTACCCATAAGGTCCAATCATCATCATGGCATGTAAAATCAACCCATGTTCAGTCACCTTCACCCCGTTCGAGTCTGCTAGGGGCATATCTGCATTAAATAGCCTCACATTTATGTTAGGTTAGGGGACGAGGGCATTAAATGCTACCCCCAACCCATCCATAGGATTCATACGTCCTATCATCAAAGCTTCTCCAACACGCCTTCATCCTGCAAACCTTGGGTATACATACCCCATCGTACTCGAGGAGAAGGAAAGTTCTTTTCTACCTAAAGAACCTCTGTCAAAATACTATCAGACTTCTAACTTAAACTTTGGAGGCCCTTAAGCGAGGGAACCACCCCCGATTACCCCCATTCTTCAATTTTTTTACATGTGGTGTGCAGGTTTCCAGTTAATATCGCCGGACACATGTACTATTGCATAAATTAGCTTCAACATAGAATGAGGAAATTCATTATCCCCTCTGTATGTGTGTGTGTGTGTGTGTGTCAAGGCATTCATGAAGATTTTCCAGTTCTTCTCCATCCTCTGCTCCGTATTCTTCTTCATTTATTCTTTGCAAGCTCCTCTATTTCTTTTTGTAAACAATTGTAATCTGATTTTTATGCGTCTTGACTCCAAATTTTTTATATTTTAAAAGTTTCAAATTTAGCCATTTTATGGGTCCATTCTCTCTATGGAATTTCATGTCTTGAAAAAGTTTCTTCAAAATGGAAAAGGAGAACTTTTGAATCAGGTAAATCATGATTTTCAACATTCGATAACACAAGATCAGATGTTGATGGTACTCATCAACGCTACACTCTATGGGCTAGCGTTATCCTGTGCAACTTAAGTATGATCTTTAAAACCATTTCAAAGAAGAGAAATGAAACTATCGATACATATGTTCAATGTGTTAAAGGGCTCAAAGACAAATTATATGTGGCTTCAATTATCATTGAAGATGAAGATGTTTTCATCTACACTCATAATGATCTTCCATCAAAGTATAATGCTTTCAACAATTCCATTCGTACTCGTTCTGAAGTTTTATTTTTGGAGGAATTACATGCAATGCTTAAGGCAGAAGAAAAGGCCATCGGAGATCCACACAAACAAATTGAAGTACTACTTTAATCAACTACTATGTTGACTGCCAATCACGATGATCAAGCCAGTTTCAAGGCAGATGGGGAAGGAATTTTAATCGTGGTGGAAGAAGATTCAACAGAGGTTTTGGGAGAAATGGTAGATATATTTGAAGGAAGTATTACAATGGAAATTATCCTGATCTTAATTTTATCTACAATAACAATATAATGTAAGATGAAAGACTTGGAGAAATTTTTTTGGACGATTCTATCCACTTACTTTTTTACTTATCCAAAAATACCCTAAAGTGAAACATTTTGATGTTTTTATTAGGTATGATTCTAAAAACATGCTTCTTCATCACTACCAATTTTTCATCTTCTATGAGAAGTTCTCTCATAAAATTCTATCTCACAAACTTTTCAATCCAAATATTTCTTCTCAATGGTTATATTTCGGTAAATGCATAATGATTATGAGTTAATTTTAAATCTTTTACTTACATCAATTTATTTTAGTACAAAACAACTTAGTTCCAAATACTCATTGCTTTCTTTGTTTGTATTTTGTTACAATTATTAGTACACAAGATTCTTTGTTCTTCACCGCATGAACCANGAGGTTTTGGGAGAAGTGGTAGATATATTTGAAGAAAATATTACAATGGAAATTATCCCCATCTTAATTTTATCTACAATAACAATATAATGTAAGATGAAAGACTTGGAGAAATTTTTTTGGACGATTCTCTCCACTTACTTTTTTACTTATCCAAAAATACCCTAAAGTGAAACATTTTGATGTTTTTATTAGGTATGATTCTAAAAACATGCTTCTTCATCACTACCAATTTTTCATCTTCTATGAGAAGTTCTCTCATAAAATTCTATCTCACAAACTTTTCAATCCAAATATTTCTTCTCAATGGTTATATTTCGGTAAATGCATAATGATTATGAGTTAATTTTAAATCTTTTACTTACATCAATTTATTTTAGTACAAAACAACTTAGTTCCAAATACTCATTGCTTTCTTTGTTTGTATTTTGTTACAATTATTAGTACACAAGATTCTTTGTTCTTCACCGCATGAACCAAAAAATATTTCTCGCTTATATTTTTATGTGGAAAGTATGAGTGCTTAAACTTCTGGTACTTTCTTTTTTATATGACATATATAATAATGTCTAAGAAAATATAATTAGTTAATATACGTGCATCGCACGTAAGAGTTGCTTAGCTTGTTAAATAGCCTAGTCTATGCCATATAAGTATCCAGAGATTACACCTTAGACGCGTGAACCAAAAAAATTCTTCAATTCACGATAAGATTTGAACCTCAAACTTCGTGTCAATTATCACCTCAATTCACGTGCAAACATCGAGAACCCCGAGCCACATGCTGCCATGAAATACCATCACCACCGTCCTCTCTTTGACCATGTAATATCGAGACCTTTTGATCTTCCTCATTATTTCTTGCATCGTCAACTAAGGGTGAGTATGTGGGCACTCAAAGGATTAGAAAAGATTTCTCTTTTGTCCCTCTCAATTTCGGCTAGAGAAGGGGTTTCGCTAGGCTAGTCTCATCTCTCAATTATTTTCTTCCGGACTACATTCAGATGCTATTGAAGGAGGACGTGAGAAGATCAGTGCCTCACAGCGTGCTGGGACTAGACTATTTCTGGCAACGTTGGAGTGTGGGTTAAGGTTTCCCCTGCATCCCTTTCTCAGGGAATGGTTTTCCTCGACGGTGATAGTTTTGGGCCACCTCCATCCTAACTCAAAGAGAGCTCTAGTATGGTGTTGGGTGCTTTAGAGGCTTTACTGTGGTAAGGACTTCACCTTGAACGAGTTTGACATTCTATTCCAGCTAAAGTCTCCCTCTAAGAAGCTGAGTGAAAGGGTTCTTTCTCGGGACTTGGATGGTACCATATCAGTCATAAGGTGGAGAGGTGAATGTGATCATGAGCAGAATCCTGACTTGGTATAAAGAGGTGAAAGATAGTTGGTTCATGATCTCGGGGTTCTAGAAAGACCTTCTTGGTGACTCGGAGGTCGTGCACCCAGTCGCTCAGACCTTTGAGATTATTGGTAGACCTCTTTCTTTTTCCTATTTGCACTAGGGAAGAAGAGGCCAATGAAACTTCCTGAAGAGTTGCTTGCCTTTAGCCGACCTCTACTTGATGGATTTGAGTGCATATAGTAGTAATTCTTACAATCTGAAGTCCATCTTCTTTTCATCGTGCTCCTTTCATTTGTGGCCTTGCTAACGTTGCTCTAACTATGTTGAAATGGTCGAAGATTCTCCTTCCTCAAAAAAGCCCAGGCCGGAGCTTGATGCTGCTAGAGTGCAGAAAATGGAGGCCCTTCAGTCAAAGAAAGTAGAGATGTCTATGGGAGGGAAAGTCATGTCGACATCTCCTCCTTCTTCATCTCTACCTAGGGGGTAGGGACGCTACTATGATCTCCACCTCCAATTTATGTTACTACTTTTGACATTCCTTTTTCGTAGAACTCCACCAACGACCAAAATGCTTCCATCTACCTAGCCCTTGCCCAAGAAATATACTTCTCCTCTTCCTCAGAGTGGGATCGCCTGCAGACTAATCGAACTTCGGGGGGTTTCTCCAGATCACCCTAGCCTACTATTCTGCCTCAGGCCCGGGATGAGGCAGCCAACCTAGATCTCAGCTTATTTTGAAGATCGAGTTTAGTCTTTAAATTAAGATAGGGTAAGGTTATGCAAGGCTAGAGTATATTTTAGATATTTATCTTTTACACCCTATTGTTTTGTTTATTATATTTTATACTCAACATGATTAAATATTTTATTTAATGCACATCACATTTAGATATCATATGGTTTTAGGTTTCTAAAAGGATAAGCGTATGTGATTGCATAATAAAGATAAAATTATCCATAATCGATTAGGGTATAAAATGGATAACCCTAGAAGTATGTTATTAGTTTTATTTACTCACTAGATATTTAATTTATCATTAATTAAATTGTGAGATTATTAGAATTTTGATAAAATTATATTAACTTAAATATAATACTAATTGAGCATGCTTATTTAATCAGAGTAGTTTCTAAAGATTAGGTTGGTTAATTATCTAATGTCCCTTAGTAACCCACAGTAATAAAAACTCACGTAATTTAAAAAATCAAGTGAGAGCGAGATTCTTAATCGAAACTCATGGTCTCTATTTATTAGCTCATAGTAAGGTGCTAGAGTAACTCGTCTTCAATCTTAGAAGCTCCCTAAAGGAGGATATCCGAAGTATCAGATATTACAAGTATGGTCTTCATAATGATCTACTTAATAAGTAAATAAGTGGAAACAATCTGCCTAAGCAGGAGTTTTCCACTTGTGACAAGTCTGAGGGTGAAATAATGGTATACACTTGACTCTTTTTTGTAGTATCCCACCTAAGCGGTTCTTATTACTTATTTCGAGAGTCCAAAGCTGAAAGTTAGTTAATTGCTAAATATTAATACTAGATTAGTAGGATTACTATATATTAATATCATATTGGTAATTAATTGGATTAGACTATATCCTATGTAATTTTTTAAATGTGCGCTCTGCCTAAGTGTGCGTATGTATGAGAGTTATGAGACTTAGGATATCGTTGCGTACATTGCATGTTATATTTTTGAGTTTTTATTTGTTATGATGTATGTTTTAATCAGAATGTGTTTGTAATGATTGAGAATTTTATTATTTTTCAGTAATTGAAATGTCGTCCATGAGCCCATTAGCATCAATATTGAAAATATTGTCGACATTAATGGATATTAAATAGTACTTTAATCTAACTGTAAAAAGAAGCAAGTACACTCCTAATTAACGCTACTCTAGACTTTCTTAGAGTTCCACTCAGGAGAATAAACTTAATATTGGCTATGTAGATAGTTTGAATTTTAGCTCCATGCAACATGGTGTCATTATATGACAAACATGTTGGAACTATACTAAAATTATTCTCCATGGAAGCTGATATAGTTATTAATATTTAGTCAGATGTCTGAAGGGTAATGTTAAATACTTAGTTGGAAGTGGAAACTCTGGTTGATGACCATATCCTTATGGTTATTTTTATTTAACTAGAAAGAGATTCTTAAAGATAAAATCGATGGGAAAACCTAGATCGATATAGCCTTGGATACCTGAGTGGATGCCTTACATCAGTTCATGATTAAACTATAGCACATGCAGAAATATTTAATCATGCCGAACTGAACTATGAACTCCGGATAACTAAGAGAATCTAGAAGATAATTTGTGTTAAACGTGACCCAATCCACTTCTTCTTTTGGCTTAAGCTTAGCCCAAATAAGATGAAGAAGATAAAGATCTCTAAATTAGAGTTGACTTGGAGTAAGAAAGAGAACAACCTCTAATGAGAAGTGCTTCTATACAAGAAAACCAGCTAAAATGTTTTCTTAACTATAACGAGCTGAAACATGCATCTCATTAAGAAGTGATCAATGATTGATTCTACTACGTCCTGGCGTGTAGACTCTGAAATCACTAATCACATTCATAATTTTATGTGAAGGTTCTAGGAAACTAGAAAACTATATGAGAAGGATTACATGTTGCTCCGAAGGTTCTAGGAAACTAGAAAACTATATGAGAAGGATTACATGTTGCTCTTTGGATAGAAGCATATGAACTATTTTGGATAGTACATTTATTTTGATATTTTTTTGTATGATATAGAGTAACATAATGGTATACATGGTACATTATAGAAGAGAAAAGTTTCTCAAGGTAGTTATACATCTATAATATATGTCTAGGTCATATAACCTAAGTATGATTCGAGGACTATAAGAGACGAGCTTCATGGCTTTAAATTTTTGAACTCTTACAGGTAAATGAATTCATTATTGATAAGAATATGACCAAGAGTCATTTTGAGACAGAAGGATATAAAGGCATGTGACATTAGTGTTGGAGTATATCACTCAGGTGGACAAGTGAAAGTCTAGGGATAAGTGAAAGTCTAGGTGAGGGGTAGCTATGGGTGATGTCAATTTTATTGATAGACACTCTAGATATGAATATGCTTGTCTTATGCTTCTTGATTATGAAACTTTTGAGAAATCAAAAAGTTTAGAATGAAAGTCGAGAAGGCATTGGAGAGACAAACTAAGTCTCTTCAATTTGATCGAAGATGTAAATACCTCTTAAAGACATTCTCAGACTACATGGTAAATATCGAGATCGTAGCCCAGTTGGTTACATCTGGGTCACCAGAAGAATGGTGTAACAGTATGGAGAAAATATTTTTTCTTTTAAATGATGAGATCTATGTTTAGTTATTTAACTGGCATATTTTCTTTTTAAGGATTATCCTTATAAACGATGTATTTTGAATCTAACATCATATATAACAGTATCTAAAACACCATAAGAGTTATGGAATATTCGTAAACCTAGTTTATGTCACCTTCATATATGTGGATGTCGAGCACACGTGCTAAAGGAGAATGCTACCAAACCATGGTAGATTAAAATATATCTAATTATAGGCTATGCAAAAAGAAACGTGGGTTATTTATTTTTTATAGTACCAAGAATGCGAAGTGTTTGTAAGCATAAACATTTTTTTCTTGGAAGAATTTTCTCATAATGCATGTGTGACGCAATCTAGTTGGTAAAAAGAAATCCAGCTAGTACAAAGAATAAGAATAAAGTACTTACTAGTAGTACAGAACCTTATTGTAGTGGGAGCCTTTCTCATTCATATGTGAAGTATATGTTTTGAGGAGAGTTTGATATGGTAATCTTAGTGGAACATAAACTATATCCCAACCACTACGTGGTAGTGGGAGAGGCTCACAACTAAGTGCAAGATTCATGTTCAAGTGAGAGACATCTCGAGTCCATCCCAAAAGAACATGATTCATATCTGAGAAACCGCATAGAGGTTGTAAATGATGTAAAGTAAATCATTGGCTTCAAGCAATAAAATCTGAAAATGATTCCATTAACTCTAATAGAGTATGAAACCTTATAGAAGCCCTAAAGTATTGGGTGTCGAAGATCTATAAGAAGAAGCGAGACATAGACGCAAGGTCAAGATCTTCAAGGCTAGACTTAGTGAGAAATGGCATACTTAGAGAGAAATAGCAGATCATTTTCACTGATAGTCATACTCACGTTTATAAAGATATTGTATCCTTTGCAGCTAATCTCGTTTACGAGTTTTTACAAATGGATGTTAAGAACGCTATCTTGTTTGGTAATCTTGAAATGAATATCTTTATATTTCAATTTTTAGATTTGTTGCTAAATGTTAGAAATTATGATATACATGGTGCATTAGTCCAATCGTGGACTTAAGCATGCATTAATGACTAAAAACATTATGTTGATCATTTAATCAAAGTTTTGATTTCGATTAAGGTGATACTGAGCCATGTCAGCACAAGAGAAAGGAATGAAACATAATGATTTTCTTGGTGTTTTATGTAGATGACATTTTATCATCAAGAACTATGTAGAATTAAATGTCACCAATAAAACCATGTTGTCTAAATTTATGATATCAAAGACTTTGGAAAAGTGATATTCATTCTAAGAATTAAGTTCTTTCAAGACTTAAATATAGAATAATGTGCTTATCCAGAATTGCATAGATAATAATATGTTGTATTGGTATCCAATGTAGAATTCTAAGAAAAGGGCTTGTTACCATTTTACATTTCGAACCTATATATTATGTCACTGTCTTATGACATAGGATGAAATAAATAACATGAAGACAGTTCCCTTGCTTTTGGTAGTGGGAAGTCTTAAGCATGTTATATTGTACATCGAATGTATATATCGCAGTAGGCTTAGTTAGTAAATATCAGTTAAATCCTGGAGGATTTCACTTGATAGCTGTGAGCATATACTTAAATATCTTAGGAGAATGAGAAATTATGTGCTTGTCTACCATGTTGAGAATCTCATACAAGTTGGGTATATGGATTCAAATTTTTAATTAGATTACTTCAGCGGTTGAACCTATCAGACCTGTTTACAAAGATATTAGGCACAAATGTTTTTAGGTCACATGTAGAAAACATGAGGGTTAAGCTAGTTGTAAACATGATTTAGGGTAAGTGTGAGATTGTTAGGATTGTGCACTAAAAGCACTAAAATTCTATTATATTTATTGAGACATCTAATTCTGATTAATAATAAATAGTTTATTTTTATATTATATGCAATACATTCTTATAAAAGGTCCAAAAGCATAATAGAATTTGGTTTATTAGTCCTATGGAGTTTAGCTCATGGGAACAATGTATTTAATTAAGAGTTATTTATGACTTATATATATTTATTTCACCGTCTGGTGAAGTTGGGCGCTTTACTATGAAATGACTGTAGTATATTAACTCTATTATGTAGAATGACTTACCTTAGTCACTAGATAGAGTACATTGTTAATGTACTAGTGCATTTGGAATGCATTGAAAGGACTAATAAGTTTGTTTTTTAGTAAAATACTATCAAATGAAAATCATGACTCATTGCAATTATTTTATGAGTCATCTCAATCTTGAGAGAATTATGAGCTCATATTCAATAACATAGTTGTTTTGATCTATTAAGAATGAGACTATATGAGTCAATATATTCCGTAGGCTGGAGACTGAGTTACTGGATAGTGAGCTCATAGATTCTCAATAGTATAATTCATATGTACTTTTAATTAAGTAGCATAGTACCTCTTAGTTAATTCATTTGTGTGGTCACAATAAACTAACCGCTTAGTATCTTTGGTAGAATACTAGAGATTTGATAATTTTACTTGAGACATCAAGTATGAACATTGTTGACAAGTAGAATGAATTTGGAACCTAAGGATACCAAGATGTGTATAAATATTAGGTCGATAGTAATTAACCAAATTATGCAAGGTACTATATTATGGAGGGGCATTATGTAATGAATAATACGTCAAGGATAATTACGTCGAGTAATATAAAATAAACTTGGAGTTCAGTTATGATTATATAGTGGAGTTAATCATAATTAATAATTAATAAATTCAATTATGAGTTGAATCGATAGAGTTTATTAATTATGTAACCAAATATATTTTTATCTTTATGGTCCCCTTACTAGCTTTAGATTTGGGTTACGCTGTGACAATACTTTTTTAATAAACAAGTGGCTCAACGTGGATACCCTTTGGTCAACCAACTGGTCTAAAAACTAGCTTAGTGTTATTTCTATAAAGCTAAAGATTAATTAAATTAAATTTATTTAATTTTAACTAATTAGATTTAAAAAACAAAAAACAAGTATAACGTTTGGGAATTTTCTCAACCGTTGTTTTATTTCACATGGGTTACAATTGTAAACCATGTGAAGTGATGGCTGTTTTAAGCCATTTTTCCAATAACTGTTTTGTTGGTTGTTTACTTCATATCTTAAGAAATGAACAAAATTGCTATGTCAGTATTTTTCATTATGAAGAGAAAAATATGAGTTTAGTTTTTGGTTTGTTTTTATTCGAGTGGCCACCCGCTCACGAATATGAGATTTTAAACTATGAGATTATGAGATTTTAAATTTTGATTTCATGCTTTAAAAGGCATTTTTCCTGATCCATAGGAAATATGTTGTTTCTCTAATTTTTCAAGATCCAGAATTTTTCGCTGTAACGGTTCTTTCATTTTGCCCTATTCCTTGTCCTAAATTACAAAAGGGTCGGCACGAATATTGAAAGATACAACTGTTGTTAAGCAACTACATAAAAAGAAGGTTATTTGACATATGAGGTACGCTAAGTATATTTCTAAAATATTATATGAGATTTAGTGGGTAATGATCCATAACCTACATGTGTAGTTGAAAGATTGTGACAATCACCAATGCAAACTCTACCTTTGTCATTATAAGCTTGAGATGGTTAGACATGTTAGATGTCAATTGAGCATTGTATTTTGCGTCGGACAACTAGATTGAACTTGTCAAGGAATTAGGTCTAGTAAAATAGATTGAGGTAGCCGTGGCGGTTTGAGCTAGAGGATGTTTGGCTCGATAAGCATAATCCATACGATGATAGTAATTAGTGCATTATGGCCTTGTTTCACCAAGTAAAGCATTATGATGAAGTACTATAGCCAGAAGAACCCGATGGCGAGAAAAATGAAGGTGTAGTAAGAATATCGTTAGGATTGTAGGATCTAAAAGCAAGAGAATTCTATGATTATCTTGACGTAATTTTTGAACTATAGTAAATAAATATTATTATATTACATGTAATAAATTCTCTTAAAAGGTTCATAAATATATTATTTAGTTTATGGGTCCTATCGAGTTTAGCTCATAGGAATAAAGTAATTAACTAAGAGTCTTTTATGACTTGGAAATAATTATTGTTCATAATCTAGTGAAGCTGGACGCTTTACTAAGAAAGTCTATTGTGCATTAACTCTATATCAAATGACTTACCTTGGTCACTGGGTGGAGCACTTGGTTAATATACTAGTGCATTTAGAATGCATTCAAATGAATAATGAGTTTGATTTTTGTAAAATACTATCTGAAGAAAATCATAACTCGTTATTTTATCATGAGTGCTTTTAATCTTGAGATAGTTGTCAAATCATATTTAATGAATTAATAATTTTGACCTACTATGATTGAGGTTCTGTGAGTTAATACATCTACAGTATAGATGATTGAGTTGTTAGATAGTAAAAATGCACAGATTCTCACTAGTGGAGTCCATAGACACTATTAAGTAAGTGAATGGTACTTTTTAACATAATTTGTTTATGTGATCCTAGTAAACTAACCGCTTAGTATCTCTAATGAATTATTAGTGATTTGATAATTTTACAACATCAAGTATCGAAATTCGTCTGGTTGATTAGTTGAACAATATTTGAAACTTAAGAAAATAAGAAGTGTATACATTGGTTTAATAGTATTTCATTTAATTATACAAGTGCTATATTATGGAAGGGCATGCATAATGAACAAATAACTACATCAAGTAACATAAAATACAAATGGAGTTTAGTAACAATTTTATAGTGAATTAATAATTAATAAATTGATTTGTAGAGTTTATTTTTTATTTAGCCAAGAGTATTTTTCTCCTCATGGTCCCTGAACTAGCCTATAGATTATATTATAGGTAATATTGTGATCGGTAATTAAGATGCATGGCGTGGATACCTAGTAGTAAGCTATTCAGTCCTAGCTATTTTTTGTAATGCAAAATTTTAATTAAAATTAATTCAAAAATTTTAATCAGAGATATAATTTTTAGCCGGGATTGATCCCTCAAGGCCAGCCATTCGATGATACTTTAATAAGAGGTTTCTCTCAATTTTGGATTATGTCTATTGACACCATTAGTTGAGAGATGAGACTAGCCTAGGGAAACCACTTCTCTAGCCGAAATTGAGAGAGACAAAAGAGAAATCTTTTCTAATCCTTTGAGTGCCCACATATTCACCCTTAGTTGACGATGCAAGAAATAATGAAGATCAAAAGGTCTCGATATCACATGACATGATATTACATGGTCAAAGAGAGGACGATGGTGATGGTATTTCATGGCAGCATGTGGCTCGGGGTTCTCGATGTTTGCACGTGAATTGAGGTGATAATTGACACGAAGTTTGAGGTTCAAATCTTATCGTGAATTGAAGAATTTTTTTGGTTCACGCGTCTAAGGTGTAATCTCTGGATACTTATATGGCATAGACTAGGCTATTTAACAAGCTAAGCAACTCTTACGTGCGATGCACGTATATTAACTAATTATATTTTCTTAGACATTATTATATATGTCATATAAAAAAGAAAGTACCAGAAGTTTAAGCACTCATACTTTCCACATAAAAATATAAGCGAGAAATATTTTTTGGTTCATGCGGTGAAGAACAAAGAATCTTGTGTACTAATAATTGTAACAAAATACAAACAAAGAAAGCAATGAGTATTTGGAACTAAGTTGTTTTGTACTAAAATAAATTGATGTAAGTAAAAGATTTAAAATTAACTCATAATCATTATGCATTTACCGAAATATAACCATTGAGAAGAAATATTTGGATTGAAAAGTTTGTGAGATAGAATTTTATGAGAGAACTTCTCATAGAAGATGAAAAATTGGTAGTGATGAAGAAGCATGTTTTTAGAATCATACCTAATAAAAACATCAAAATGTTTCACTTTAGGGTATTTTTGGATAAGTAAAAAAGTAAGTGGAGAGAATCGTCCAAAAAAATTTCTCCAAGTCTTTCATCTTACATTATATTGTTATTGTAGATAAAATTAAGATGGGGATAATTTCCATTGTAATATTTTCTTCAAATATATCTACCACTTCTCCCAAAACCTCTCTGTTGAATCTTCTTCCACCACGACTAAAATTCCTTCTCCCTCTGCCTTGAAACTAGCTTGATCATCGTGATTGGCAGTCAACATAGCAGTTGGTTAAAGTGGTACTTCAATTTGTTTGTGTGGATCTCCGATGGCCTTTTCTTCTGCCTTAAGCATTGCATGTAATTCCTCCAAAAATAAAACTTCAGAACGAGTACGAATGGAATTGTTGAAAGCATTATACTTTGATGGAAGATCATTATGAGTGTAGATGAAAACATCTTCATCTTCAATGATAATTGAAGCCACATATAATTTGTCTTTGAGCCCTTTAACACATTGAACATATGTATCGATAGTTTCATTGCTCTTCTTTGAAATGGTTTTAAAGATCATACTTAAGTTGCACAGGATAACGCTAGCCCATAGAGTGTAGCGTTGATGAGTACCATCAACACCTGATCTTGTGTTATCGAATGTTGAAAATCATGATTCACCTGATTCAAAATTTCTCCTTTTCGATTTTGAAGAAACTTTTTCAAGACATGAAATTCCATAGAGAGAATGGACCCATAAAATGGCTAAATATGGATCTCTGGGCTAACTCTGAGGGTTGTGCAAGTTCGATTGGGGCTCTTGGTCATTAGGGCCTGCTAAATACCCTTATTCTTTGACCAAGGAAGACTTGGGAATAATCTAGAGGACCTATTGTCTTCCGGACTACATTTTGATGCTACTCACGGCGTGCCTGGACTAGACTATTTTTGGCAACGTTGGAGTGTGGGTTAAGGTTTCCCCTACATCCCTTTCTCAGGGAATGGTTTTCCTCCACGGGGATAGTTCTGGACCATCTCCAGCCTAACTCAAAGAGAGCTCTAGTCTAGTATTGGGTGCTTTAGAGGTTGTATTGTGGTGAGGACTTCACCTAAAAGGAGTTTGAAATTCTATTCCAGCTAAAGTCTCATTCTAAGAAGCCGAGTGAATGGGTTCTTTCTCGGGACTTGGATGGTACTATATCAGTCGTAGGGTGGATGGGCGAATGAGATCATGAGCAGAATCCTGACCTGGTATAAAGAGGTGAAAGATAGTTGGTTTATAATCTCAGGGTTGTGGAAAGACCTTCTTGGTGACTCGGAGGTCGTCCACCCAGTCGCTCATACCTTTTAGATTATTGGCAGACCTCTTTCTTTTTCCTTTTTGCACTAGGGAAGAAGAGGCCGACGAAACTTCCTCAAGAGCTGCATCTACTCCTCCTTTAGCCGACCTTTACTCATCTTTATTCATCTCTACCTCGGGGGTTGGGACTACCACCATCTCCACCTCCAACTTAAGTTACTGCTTTTGATAATCCTTTTGCGTACAACTCCACCAGCGGCAAAAATGCTTCTATTTACCAAGCCCATGCCCAAGAAATATACTTCTCCTCTTCCTCAGAGTAGGATTGCTTGCAGGCTAATCGAACTTCGGGGGGTTTTTCCAGATCACCCTAGCCTACTATTCTGCCTCAGGCCCGGGATGAGGCGACCAACCTAGAGGTCGAGAAGCGTCCACCTTAATTAGGTGGGTCCGTCATGTAAAGCTCTAACCAGCAAGGGTCACACGCTGGTCAGAAACATAAGGCACGAATGCCCTTAATTGGGGAGATGAGTCATCCCGCGCCAAACACTTAGGCTCGGAATGAGGTGGGCAGATTGTTGGACTGATGGTTCAAGCATGCGGATCTCAAGAGGGGGAATTGCCTTCTAGAGAAGTCAGGGAGGGGGTTTCGAACGACTTTAGGAGCACACCCTGGACATAAGTGTACTTTGTTCTTTCACTTCTATTTTTTTATTGTTCCTTATATCTACTCGGCGCCTTTGGTAGATTGGCGAATAACACGATGATGCTAGTTCACCTTGGTCATTGCGAAGATCAAGTGCTCGAGGCTACCCAGGCTGCTTCTCAGGCTGAGGCTGTGCTTGCGGAGGGGATCAAGAAGTTCTCATCTCTTCTACGAACATTCAATAAGGTTTCGACGAGGGCCCAGGATTTGAGAGCCATGGATGGGAGGTCTACTAGCCTTGAGGAGGAGATGATTTAGGCTAAGGGAGATGACACCCGAGCACAAATCTATGCTCGGGACTTGGAGTCTGGCTTGTTTGATCATGACAAGGTTATCTCGTACCTTTAGTGATAGGAGAGGGTCATGAAGGAGAAGTATCGGTTGGAGGAGGAGAAGCTCTCTTAGGAGATGCACTCGCAGACTCAGGGAAAAGGTCGTGAGAAGGAGGCTCTATAGAAGCTCATCTTGGTGGAGTCTTCTCTTCAGGGAAAATTTGACCAGTGGACTGAGGGCCATGGAAAGGGCATAGAGGACTTCAAGGGGTCTTCAGGATTAAAATATGCCATTTTTCTTGAGTTCATCATGGGCTATGAGAGTGACCAGGATGAAATCATCGAAGCCTATCCTAATTGTGATCTGGGCTTCCTCAGTTGTCATCCAGATCCCCCATCGTTTGGACATCGCGTATGCCAAGGTGATGGTGCCTGACTACCGTGATGTTCTCAAGGCTGTTACGCTCGCTAAATCTGCTACTGCTCGGCCAAATGTTCCTTAGAAGCAGGATTCAAAAGTTTCTTCTCCTTCAACTTCAAGACAACTTGAGGAGGAGATTCCTCATCCCCTGACTGAAGTAGATGAGACCGCTGGACCCCCATGCTCCATGATTTTTCCCTTTCTTTGTATTTTGTTGTAGTTTTTTTGTTCTTTCTCCTTTTTAACATTGTAAATAGGCTCCATTACTAATACAAACACTTTTTCTCTCATCTATTATGTTTCTTTTACTTTTGTGCTTTATCCGTATTGGTTATTAACTTGTATCTCTATGATCATCTTTAAGTGGAAAGAACTTGGTTCTCTTATTGTGCTTTGCCTCCTCTAACGGTGTTTTCTTAATATTAATTTGAGACTGGAGCTCGATTATCATCGTGCTCTATCTTCCCTAACGTTGATGTTTAATCCTCTACATTAACTTTAAAGTGAGCTCTATCTCCTTTAATATTAACATTTTCCTTTCATTAACTTTAAAGTAATTGGAGCTCGATTTCTGTTGAGCAAAACTGAGCTATATCTCCTTTAATATTAACGTTTATTCCTTTACATTAACCTTAAAGTGATTGGAGCTCAGTTTCTACCATGCTAAACTGAGCTATATCTCCTTTATTATTAACGCTTATTTCTTTTAAGCTTCTTGTTCGACTACTTGCTTTAGTTTATAGATTACCTTATTTGGGGTGCCCTGACTAACCTGCACCATCGTTAGCCTTTTGTTACTTCTTGGTTAGTTTCCCTCATTTGTAGGAGGCATGGCCTTGGAAAACATGATTCAAAATTTGTCTCTGGGTTCTCATTTTTCCGTGTCATCCTCTGGAGATGAGGTATTGTCTTAATTTCTTTCAAGTGTTGCTCCCTTTGGAGGAGGTCTTCCCTTGGCGGATGTGCTTCAAAATAGGTCCTTGAGTTCTTGTTTGTGTCATCTTCTAGAGAGGAGATCTTGTCTTGATTTCTTTAGAGTGCTGCCTTCTTTGGAGAAGGTCTCGGATTACGAACCTCCTGCAAACGCGTTACTTGTTTCAATCTCCTCTCTCTGCTTTTTTTTTTGCGTCTAGCCAGGCACTACTATTCTGGCAGGGGAAAATTTGTTAGAATCGTGATCCTAAATAGGTTAGTGGAGAGGTCTCGTGAATCGTAAGATCATACTATATACTAGTAATGTTATGAAAAACACAATTTACCTAACTATATATTAAAATTCTTGAATATAATTAATTAATCAACAATAAATTTCACTCTTTTACTAAGTGCAATTTAAATTAATAAATAACAACTTTAAAATTGAATAAATTAAATTTTATATTGTTTTCTTATATATACCTTACAAAATTATGGTATTGGGATCCTAAGATCGTAAGATCCTACCTATTCAAGACAAAAATAATATTAGGATCGTACGATCCTCCCAATTTAGGATTCTACTTATGAATCAGATCGTGGGGGTTAGATAGAATCGTAAAATCATATGCTCCTACAATCCGGGTCGGGAGTTTAACAACCATGGACAAGAGTCTTCTTGTTTTTCTGTCTGGCTTGCTAGAGTGCAAGCTAGACATCACTTTTTTCCTTGACACCTAGTTAGGCATTTCTACTCTCGCAAGAGTATCTTTTTTTCTCATTTGGAGAGCTAGAGTGCAAGCCATGCATCACTTTTTTCCTTTGACATCTAGCCAAGCATTTATGCTCTGGCTAGAGTTTTTTTCTCGTCTGGCGTGCTAAAGTGCAAGCTAGACATCATTTTTTTCCTTTGACATCTAGCCAGACAATTCTGCTCTCACTAGAGTCTCTCTTTTCTTGTCTGGCAAGCTGTCAGACATCACATTTTTCCTTTCACATCTAGTCAGGAATTTTTTCTCTGGCTAGAGTCTCTCTATTCTCATCTAGCAAGTTAGAGTGTAAGTCAGACATCACTTTTTTCTTTTGACGTCTAGCTTGGCATTTTCACCCTGGCTAGAGTCTCTCTCTTTTCTCATCTGACGAGCTAGAGTGCAAGTCAGACATCATTTTTTCCTTTTATACACCTTTTTATGGGTAGTAAGCATGTTTATTTGATGACTTCTACATGGTTACACGGCCTTTTTAAAAGTAGTTTTACAAGTGCTCCGTGACTAGGTAGCTGGTCGTGGCCACCAGATCCTTTCCTTTGAGGGCATTTGCATAGAATTCTCTCAACTTTTGCTGATCCCTTTTTACTAGACCTACACTCGCAGGGGTGGGAAACTTCATGACCACATGGTGAGTGCATGGTATGACCTTGAACTTGTAGTTGGTCAGTCAAATGATAATGGTGTTGTGTACCTTACTACACCTCGCTATGAATATGACTAGTTTGGTGGCCAGTCGTGGGGCTTCTCTGAAGGTCATGGGAAGCTCCATCATGCCTTTTGGGATGACCTCGTGTCCTCTGAACCCCATCAGAGGTGTAGGGCATGGACGAAGCTATTTAGGATCTAGTCTCATTTATAGGAAGGTGAAGTGGCTCATGACATCAATTGAGCTTCAGTCGTCTACTAAGGTCCTCCAGTCCTTGATATTGGCAATAAGGTGAGAGATGACCAGCGCATCGATTTGGGGCTAGTGAACTTGGTGTGCCTCTTCCACGGTGAATTCGATCACCTCTTCTTCCTTCATACTTGGTGGTCGGGGGAGGACCCTGAAAACCATGGGGTACCCTGCCTCATGAGTGACAACCTTCCTCTTATAGTTGGAGTTGGATGGGCTGGATCCTACACGGGCAGGTCACCTTCTGCTTAGGCTGTCTCTCAATCTTCATCTACTGTCTGGGAGGAATGTTTTCCCCATGGTTTCTTCGGCTGGCCATGAAATCCTTAAGGTATCCTTTCTATATAAGAGCGTCGATCTATTCTTGGAGGTCAAAACATATGTCCATGGTGTGCTCAGAGTCCTGATGATACTTGTAAAATTTTGAGGTATCCTTCTTCTCATCGGGCATCAGTATCACTCGAGGTTGCCTCACATGCTCTCGTCCTTGATGACATTATAAGTCTCCTCCTTTTTTGTCATAAGGAAGGTGTAGGTGGGGAATTCGTTGGTTAGGTAAGGGCTTTTCCCTTCTCATTGATTGGGAAGGGCTGGGAGGAGCTTGGCTGTGGGAGGCGCCCGTTCTTTTCTTCCCATGCTTCTTTTTCATTTTGGGGGTTCTAGCCACCTGACCTTTCCAACTCTCTCTCAACTCGTATCACCTGCTTCGTGCTGATGTACTTCTACACTCTGGCTTGTAGCTTGGTGAAGGAGACAGAGTCGTATTTGGCCATGGACCACCTCATCCGTTAGTGGGTGATCCCACTTCTCAATACGCCCACTAAGGTGTCCTTACTGGTATTCTCAACCTGTAGGAACTCTAGTTGAATCGGTTCATGTAATCTTACAACAATTCCCCAGGCCTCTATCTCACCGTCATTAGGTGGGAGGTTGGTCTTCTCCGTTCTTCTCCTCTTAGGAACCCCACGAACAACTTCAAGAGCTTG
The DNA here is from genome assembly GCA_003255025.1 of Datisca glomerata. Taxonomy (NCBI): domain Eukaryota; kingdom Viridiplantae; phylum Streptophyta; class Magnoliopsida; order Cucurbitales; family Datiscaceae; genus Datisca; species Datisca glomerata. The sequence goes on from QANY01002375.1 coordinate 1,020,564, forward strand.
GCGAAGGAGTGGCTACAATTTGGTTTCAATTTCCCTATCCAATTCTGGGCCCGTTCATTGAGTGTTAGGCAGAATAACTTTCACATCATGGCTCCAGGATTTGGTGTAAATCCATCCACACCTTGAAGATCTCTAAATGCTCGAACAGATCTTTCGTGCCATTGTACGGGGTGATGGAGGGCATCTTGAACTAGATATCCACGAAAAAGGAGGATTCAGTTTGGCCTAGGAAAGCGTCAACCAAGGTCCCGGGGTATGCCTCAAATCTTTCCTCAACTCCTCTATCTGTTCTTGGAACTTTTGTATCTCGATCCATGGCTCCGAGCTCTCTGCGGCATTGCTCGTGACTTCCAGCGTCCTCGTGGTTCTGGTTGAGGGGTCCTCTTTGGCTTTGGTTCATTCCTCTATATCAGAGGCCATCTTTTCTTTTCGCCGACCTTCCTCCTTGGGTTCCCGTGTGTGGGATGATTCCTTCGATGAGGATTTTTACAATGGCGGAGTCACATCCGTGAGTGGCAGGGAGGGTCTTTGCGCATAATATGCGACAACAATTTAAGTGAGGGCAATCATGTATTTTTTCATTCTTCTGACCACCTTGGAGAGCAAGGTGATGGGGTCCATCTTCCTCCTCGTGATGGCCATTGCAGGTGGCAGATTTATTCTTGGTGAGGATGAGGGTGTGTCCTCTCCCTCGTTGTGAATCTCGTCAGATTGGGACGAGGACGGTGAACCCATTTCCCATTGGTGAGGGGGTACATTTGATAATATGGAGAAGGGAAATGGTTTTAATGTCGTTCCCATATATGGCGCCAACTGTTGAAGCTAATTTATACAATAGTACACGTGTCCGACGATATTAACTAGAAAGTCACACACCGCAAGCTAACAAACCTAAAGAATGAGGTTAACCGGGGGTGTTGTCCTCGGTTAAGTGCCTCTGAAGCTTAAGTCAGAATTCTTGAAGTATTTTGGCAGAGGTTCTTTAGGTAGAAAATCACTTACCTTCTCCTCTGGTAGGAGGCAGTGTTTATACATGAGGTTTGCAGGGTGAATGTGCGTTGGAGAAGCTTTGATGACAGGACGTCTGACTCCTATGGACATGTAAGGGTGGTATTTAATGCCCCTATCACCCGAGCTGACATAAAGGTGAGGGGCATGTAATGTTGATGTGCCCTGAGCAGACTCGAGCGTGGGAGAGGTGACTGAACGGTGGCTGATCTAACGTGCCATGATGATGATTGGACTGGATGGGTACTTGGACCAATGGGGGGATAGCACGTGGAAACTCACTTTCGGCAGGTGATGATGGTGATAACGGCGCGGGTCTCCCGAGCTTCTTCGACTAACCTCTCCATCCCTACTACCCTTACCTTCTCTGGTCAGCGTAACCTGACCAACTTGTAGAGCAACGGAGATAGGTCGATGCTCTTTTGTCTGGGTGATAGGGCTCTTCTACCTTTTTCTAAAGTAAGTTCATAGCGCGCTGACATATGACGACATCTTACTACACTTCTTGAAATTCCCATAATAGTCTTATTCATCTCACCACAACCTTTAGAAGAGATATTTAAATACATTGGTTAGAAACTAACTATAATAGAAACATTAAACAAACAAACAGTTTCCTTAACTAATCTGAACTCACTTAAATACAACTCAAACTAGCAAACCATAGGTTGGCTATAAATGTTTCCTAGGCGAGAAAGTGAGGAATTTCAGAGAGATATAGAGTGAGATGCTTTTTATATAGAGATGGTTTCAGTTTTGGGAAAATTGAAGCTTCCTTTCGCAAAGAAGCATGAAGAAGACGAAGTTACCTCCTACACATGGCTGTACGAAGAAGAGGAAGAAGGGGAAGGGGTAAAATTGAAATGGGAAATGGGAAGTGCATTGAATGAAATAATAAAAAATAATGTCGTGTTGATGCCTAATTCATAAATCAAAATGATGCCATTTTGGCTTATTAACGACAACCATTAAGATTTTGGGAAGAAAGTTACTTTTTGATTAAAAACATAATGTCAATGTTAAAATGACATAAATAAAAATTGCAGTAAATGTAAAAACTTGAAGGCTGTATATTGTAGTTTTCCAAAAGAAACACTTACACACTAAGTTCAAAGAATTATAAATAACAGAGAACTACGTATCCAGGTAATGGTTGAAAGGAAATAGGTAAAGGCTGTTAATCAATCTATTGTAAGATCTGGTGCATACGAAACAACAAAATGTAGATATTTTCAAATCAGCTAAACCATAGATTTTTTTCGAATCAAATCACTATAGATCTTAATTTATTCTAGAAACTACCAGAATCTAGATAAAAAAAATGAAAATCATTACAATTCTAGGTCTAGATGGAAGTAAGTCGTTATGTGTTTACTTTATATTATTAGGAAAACTTTAAATATTTAATTTGCAGATCCCTCTCTACTGTTGGAAAAAAAATGTCCGGCATTGATGCTGGGATTGATCCTGGTTGTTGGGTCTAGCCAGAATAATCCCAACCGTTAATTTACTTTTCCCTCATCTTTCCTTTATAACCGGCTCAACCGATAACCAAAACCATCACTCTCCTTCAAATGCCTATCTCTTCTTTGTTCTGAAAAAAGCAAGAACACCCCACGATCTCTCTTTTCTTCTAAAAAAAATTTCAATCCTTTTTTGTAATTTCAAGTAGATTTTTCATCTCTGAATCTTCTCTCAAACATAAGACATCTCTGTTTCTCTCATTTATTCGAATCAAATATATATTTTTGGGTTTTCATGTTTAAGTTAGTGGGTACATTTTGGATGCCTTAATCTAATATTATTATGTGTTTGATTTTTTTTTTACTTTCAATAATGTGTATTAATGTGTACATTTCACAAGAATTTTCAATAATGTGCATTTGAGAAGAATTTTTTGGGTTTAAGGGGAAGCAAGAAGACTGGGTTTTTTTGGGTTATTTACGCGTACGCGAGGAGGAGATGTTGGTGACGAACCACCATACAAAGGCGCAATTTGCCTTGTGGTGATTGTGATCGCCGCTTGACTAGTGGCGATCGCCACTAGCCAACTGACGATCACGACACGTCATGGCATTTGGAGCCTACAAGTGGCGTTTGGTGTCTAATCACCACTTGGCTGACGGGATTGGCACTAGTCGCCTACCATCATCCTTGTCGGTGAATTGATTTGCACTAGTATTTTTTCGCAGGAACCTATTTGTTTTCATTTTCTTGAGATTGAAAGCTCTTTTTTCTGTTTTCATTTTAGTTTAGAGCTGGAGTTGCTTTAATTCTGTAATTTGGATTGATGAATTGTTTATTCTTCTCTATTAATATGTTGCTTGTATGTCTAGTTCTGTAATTGCGATAAGTTAGTGAGTCTTAAATACATATATCTGATGCTTTTCTTCTAAAAATTGTCATTAGAATAGTACTCATCATGCATTATGAGATAGCATTATATAGTAATACATTCAATCTCAATAGAAACAATGTTATTAAGTTCAAAATCTCCTTTAACCTAGTCCCCATATGTTGCCTTTATGCATTGGAACACAAATCTTTTGCCTACCATCATCTTTGCATGTCAGACCTTGCCACATCCTTCATCATGTTGAAAATCATCCAACCAATACAGTGACACACTAAATTTGTTGATACTAACATATATTTCAGATGGCTAACACAAATGTGAATGTGAAGAAAACACGAGGTGGTTTCATTGACTTCTTTTAAGTAATTAATTAAGGTCATCCATTTAATGGGACATATTTTCATATAAATGATTGCAATGTTAATGTTATTTACCAAAACAGTAAGAAAGAACATGTTGCACTTAAGGCTTCAAGGGTAAGGCTTTGGGGTGATGTTAGTATGTTTAATTTAGCAATTCATATGATATGGAATTGATAAAGCTTGATTGTAATTTAGGTGAGTTTGCAATATGCCAGAACTAAAACTTTTGGTGGTAGTATGGAACAACATGACGAAGGATGAGAAAACCTTTTATTTCAAGGATAGTGAAATCAGAGTGCTTGAAGGCAGAGCGGAACAACTCGGTCCTAGTTGTCCGAAAAAGCATGTCATTAATCGGAACTTGTTGTCAAGCTGCACTCTTGAGAAATTTGTGGATCTTGTTCCAAATTTTGATAAGGGGAAGAGGAAAGTGATAACAGAGATGAGGTTTGGAGGGTTATTAAAGTTGCAATGCTAAGCTTCTTGAAGCAACTATTAGGTTGCTTTGATCCAGCCACTTGCATACTAAATGTCCATGGGTCGACATATAATGTGATGGTAGATGATATGAGTTCTACACTCAATGTTGTTGACGGTGGTGAAGAGATAAAATTTGATGGTGGTTTGAATGATGGCAATGATCTAAGGATGAAGTGCGTGAACGTTTAAGGAGATATTCTGGTGAACACCTTATCAAAGTTCTTGATTGAGGAGTCAGACGGTGACTACTGGAGGCAAGCATTTGTGTTATGCACTGTCATGGTTCTATTATCTCGTCGATCAAAACCAGTTGTCAGCCATTCACGATTGCATACTGTGAAGACACCTACGACCATCCATGAGAAAAAGTGGACTTATGCTTGTTTTAGAGATTTTGCGGATGGTGTTGCGATGTATCAAAAGAATCAGCATGATAACATTATTGGATGTGTGTTATTTATACATGTAATAGCTTTTGTGTACATTGGTCTTCTTTTGACATGACAACTAACGTAATTGTACTAATTGTTCATTTTGTTGCAGCTTTTTTATTTGGAGAAGTTGGCATATGCTGCTGACTTTGTTGACTTGAACCAGTCTTCACTGCTGATGTAGAATGACCGGATCATTTGAAAAGTCTTAAAGTATGTAACTTCAAGGGGAGGAGGGCCAAAAAGCTTGGCAATAAGCATTTTAGAATATTGCAAAGTTGATTAGATTATTCTTGATTATTTATTACTAATTTATATGTATTTATATTATGTTGATCAACCCAATCGCTCAAGCCATTCGGGAGGACTGTGAGGTTGTGAAGGACGGCGAGCCTACGCATGTTTACGAGAACATTTGTTCAGATTAATCTGAAGAGCAAGGCATCAGGCATGACATACGTGCTTTAAGTGCACAAGTGCTTGCTCTTCATGCAGATGCAAACTCTATTAGGGTGGACATGACCCAAATAGTTGAGGAGCAAAGAAAGATGAAGGTTTTCCAAGAAAAAATCATGACAACTTTGGTGGGTCATTTGGATCAGGACTGTGGAAAGCCTAGAGCTGAGGACAATGAGCCACGTGTCACCATGACACGAAAAGAAGAACGATGAGGTTTGATTATGAAATGAGTCCCTCTGGTGAAGGTCATTCTGAATTTTCATCACCTTTAGATAAAGGTGTTAGGGATGATTCCTACGTTCGTATGGATGCATCTTAAAAATCAGTGGCAGACCTGCGATTGGTTAGGGAACCATCTATCGATATGACTGGACCGTCTAAAGGACGTTAGAAGGTATTATTCTGTTTATTTGTATTACATCTTTTCTACTAATGTAACATATATAATCTAACTAAAAATCTAACACTTTGCTTGGGGTTGTTTGTTTGTAGGGCAAACAAGTCATGACTAATGCAAGACATGAACTAACTTCTACTAAAAGTCAATGTCTGATGAGGTTACACAGTATGCGGGAGAGGAAAGCTAGTCCTCTAATTAATTCACCCTATTTGAAAGGTAAATGACCACCAAACAAAACATAAAGGTATTTAAAGTGGGTCCATGTACGTTGTGGGACTCACAAGAATTCAAAGATCATCGTTTAGAGGAGTGTAGTTTTGAGAAAAGCTTAGTGGATAGGTAGTAGGCACACTAATCTAACAAATTTTGACACACAATCACTTTCAAATTTTTATTGAGTTTGTCTATTATTTATCTTTTGTAGTGAGGTTCTCATGAAATCTTTTATCCACGATGCTAATCGCGAAGCCCTCATGACTCTCGGTCTAGAGATTTGGCTGGGCATGGAGGTGATAAACTTTTTTGTCCCATTTTTACCTTGGAGACTCGTGCCGAGTTGATGGGCGGTCATTCTAGTTTCTACCCATGATGATTGCTATGAGTATCTACTACTGAGTGCCATCCTTATTTTAGGTTTGTCTGTAATTTTTTTATTGTGTTTTTGTTGTGCCACTGTAGGCTCAATGTGTTTCAAAATTAGAAGAATTTCCTAATTTTGATCGCAAACACAAAATCGTGGAGAGATACATGGGTTTGCTCGAGCTATATACCATGGTAAGTAAATTTAATGTAGTTACGTTATTAAAGTTTATCATAATATGGTTGTGTAAATAAGTTGTGTAATGTAGATCTGCATTCTGATACACGATGGTAAAGATCATTGGTTTATGGCCAAAATTTCTATTGTGGAAGAGGAAGTCACCATATGAGGCACCTTGCAAGATGACCGAAGTAATTTGGCACAGGACGAAATTGTCAAAAAGACTGTGTGTTCTAACCGCTTATGGTGTCTTCCATTACCTTATAATATGTGTGATGTTGACATTGCTCCTCCTTTTCTATATTGTGAATGAAAATACAACTAGAAGGTATGGACATTCTATTTGAAGATAAGCTCCATGCTTGGTTACCCCCGGCAAGAACATTTAGCTCGTTCACAATTTCAAGGCCACACCACATGCCCACTCAATCAAATGGATAAGTTCACTGATCACGAATTGGTGCTATCATCACATTAATGATGCACTTATTATCACATTGTAGGAGCGGTTGTCGCGTGTGAGTGATGATATTCATGGATGACGTGAGGGCATAAACACATCGCGTCTACCCAGACATCTCCAAAACAGTTATAGTTAACTTAGCTCGTTGAGTCTGTCCAGAAAAAATTTGCTTGATGATTATCGGTGTCTATGTTATATTTGCAATTAATATCTGGATCCATCTCCAGTTTTACAGTAAAAAAAGCCAGAGCTTCCTCTGAATCAGTTTCGATTATCTGTGATTTGCGGTGCATGTCCATTTATTGTACAAATTCATCCTTTAGAACCCCACATTTTCGTAACTGCCTACTTGGTCGACCATGTAGTAAAAAACTTGGCTTAGTCTCACACCAACATTGTGCAATCCTATTGCCTTAGCCATCTCTGCTTCACTCACTATTCTATTGGATCGAAGAAAGGGCACGTCCCGTAATGATGCAGTGGGATGGTTGTGCTTAACTTCAAAATCTTTAATGACCCATTTTTTCGTCTTCTTAATGAAGTTTACTCTAAAATAAGCATGGCAATCAACCCTTGTCAAACCTCTTGATTCTCACTTGATGTCCTCTCTACCCATATATTTTTTTCGGAATCCCTCTTTTGAGCAAACCCATTTTCGTAATATAGTTTACCCCTCTCTGTTCGTGCATTGATCATCATTCCGTACACTGAATCAACATCGCCTGCGTATGTATGGTAGAAATCTTCGGTCACTTATAATGTATCCTATATTTGACCAATGACATCCTTCTTTCATGAGTTTGCTAATGTGGATGAACCCAGACACAAACTCATCTCACTCGAGTTTGTAGATACATCATCATGACTCATCTCTGTAGATTCTTAGTTAAATGAAAAAATAATATTAGTTGTACTTGATAATTACTCATAAAACATCTAACTTACTCATAATCTTTGAAAATTTCAAGAAAACTGAACAACCATTACCCATTCGGTGTAGACGGTCACAAACTTGGAGTTGAAACTTGATGACCTAAACAAAAAATATTTGAAGAAGCAAAGGTATTTGAGCTTTAGAGAACTTGAAAATGACTTAAAATGTGCTTAAATGAGTTACAATGTGTTTTTAAGGATGGTAGACAAAAATTAACTAGCTTGAGAACGACAAGCCACCAGGCTTTTTAATAGTGAAAGTCAATTGAGAAGATGGCGATTCGGCCCCAATCGTCACCTACGAAGCCGAACCGCCATCCGATGATCGTGACTTGTCATCCTAAGTTGGCGATTGGTCCTCTCAGTGGCGATTGGTTTCCAATAGCTTGAGAACATAGCGATTGGTCCATGTCCTTGTGACGAGCCAATTTGGCAGGGGCAGCCCAAGCCTAAGGCAACTTAGACTTGGGCCTAAAGCCCCTAATTTAAAGAAGCACATTTTTAAAAAAAACAATGTTTTATATATATTAAAAACCTAAAGTAAACAAAATTTTTATTTAAAAAGTAAAGAAGATATCTCTCTCTCTAAACGTTCCCAATTCCCAAATTCTCACTTCCCCACTACCCATTATTGCACATATTTCAATTTTTTTATATTTTTCTTACTTACACACTCAACCATCACATCTCTTTCTCCTCCGGTCGCACTTTCACTATCTCTCTTTTTCATTATTTTATCTTTTTTTGACTTACACACTCAACTCATCACCTTCCCCCCACCCCCACCAACGGTTCCAATTTGAGTAGAAATTTATTTCTATTTCTTTTATTCTACACACTCAACCCATCACATCTCTCTCTCCCCAATATTCCTACTGGTATTTACACTTTCACCCTCTTAAACTTTTCATATATTTTTTATGAATCTTCTAGTCTCTCCATCTTTAATATTTTTCAATCTAATATTCATTGTCTTGGCTAAGAGATCACTACTCAAAATTTTCTATTGCAAGGATCTGAAATTGAACAGAATCGGATCGAAAATTCGTGGCGCTCTTGAGATAGTCGATTTTTCTCCTTAGCCTTGTAAGATAAGGTGTTGTTCTTTTAACTCTTGTTCTCCAATAATTGATAGGTACGTTTTTAACATTCTATTGGTATTTGTTTTATTATATATCTTTTGATGTCTACTAAAAAATATGAATCCAGATTTGAAAATTGTTAAAAAAAAATAGAAGGATAAATGAATTAATTCAATCATAAAAAGGGAGCTTTTGATAAATTTATTATTAATAATAAACATGTAGCAAATTCAACCAAAATTTTAGTAGAACAATTAATTTCAAAAAATAATGAGACAGTTATGGCTAATAATGAAAATATAGAAAATAACAGAACAAGTAATGAAGATGATAACATTGATGAAATATTAGATTTTAATGTTATAGACATTTACAATCAAGGACATTGGAAATAAATTGTCACAAAACTACAAGATTTGTTAGTGGAAAAATGCCCAATTAGAGACAATAATCTAAATTTTCTCAAAGATGAAAATAATAGACATTTTTCTACAATTCATTACATTCAAAAATTACCAAATGGAGAAAAACATGATAGAAAATGGTTAGATAGACATTATTTTTGTTGTTAGTTATTTAACTCAATTTCAAACAAAAGTCAATTGGTTAGTGAAGGAACTAAAGATTAGAAAAACAAACGTTGTAAACTTAAAAGCCATGAAATGAGTAATGAACATATTTACTAATATGAACGCACAGGTGGTTTTAGAACTAAGATTGCTAACAAATAAGACAATTGATAAAAATACCCAAAAATAATTTAACAAAGAAAGAGATCAGCGGAACAAGGTATGATTAAGATTTATATCAATTGTAAAAAATCTTGCTAAAAACAACTTAGTATTTCGAGGAAAGAAATAAAAAGTCAATCAAGAAAATAATGGAAAATTTATAAGCTTAATTAAAATGGTTGCAGAATTTGATCCAATAATGCAAGAGCATATTCGTCGTATGCAACATAGTGAGATTCATAATCATTATCTTAGACATAGTATACAAAATGAATTAATCAATATGCTAGGATCTGAAATAAAAAGTACACTCATTACCACTATTAAGAATGCAAAGTATTTTTCTATCATACTTGATTGTACTCTTGATACAAGCCATTAAGAGCAAATGACTTTTATATTACGATGTGTGAACATTTCAACAACTCCAATAAAAATTGAAGAATATTTCTTAGCATTTTTAGAGGTATATGATACAACTAGAAAATATCTTTTTGATGCACTTATAAATGTAAGAAAAGCAAATCTTAGACTTGATGTGAATGATATAAGAGGAAAAGGATATGATCATGAATCTAACATGAAAGGAAAACATCAAGGCATCTAAAAAAGTTATTAAATATAAATCCTAGAGCATTCTTCACACCATGTGGTTGTCATAATCTTAATCTAGTACTTTGTGATATGGCTAACTCTTGTCCTCAAGCAATTTCTTTTTTTGGAGTTTTACAATGAATATATTCTTTATTTTCTTCTTTGACAAAACGTTGGAATATTTTACAAGATCACATATCTACTTTAACAGTTAAACCACTATCTTAAACTTGTTGGGAAAGTTAAATTGAAAGTGTTAAGGCAATAAGATTTCAAACTCCACAAATAAAAGATGCTTTTACTTCAATTATCAAAAGTTAATGAAGATCCCAAAAGACGTAGTGAAGCTAATTGCTTAGCAACGTATGAGATTGACAACTTTGAACTCTTCTTGGGCATGGTTATTTGTAATATCTTATTTGCTATTAATTCAATTATTAAGAACTTACAATCTAAGCACATGCATATTGATGCTGCTATTGATCAATTAAAAGGACTTATTTCTTGTTTTGAAAAATTATAGAGAAGATGGATTTACATCTGCTTTAGTAACTTCTAACGAAATAGCATATAAATTAGAAATAGAACTAGTATTTCGTGAAAATGTATAATTCAAAGAAAAAAATAATTCAATGAAATTAATAACGATGAAACAATAATATCTCCTAAAAAATCTTTTAGAATAAATTATTTCATATATATTACCGATCAAGCTATTTCTTCTATTGAGAATAGATTTGAACAATTTAAATTATATGAAAACATATTTGATTTTTTATTTAACTTTCAAATTAAGATCATTAGATGATAATAATTTATAGAAAAATGTTTAGAACTTGACAATTTTTTAAAACATGATTTATCTTATGATATTGACGGCTGAGATCTATTTTCATAATTAAAAGTGTTAAGAGAAGTTTTACAAGCTAAAAATAATACACCAATTGAAGTATTAAACTATATAAAAGACTCGATTCTTTTCCAAATATATGTATTGCATATAGAATATTATTGACAATCCCTATAACGATTGCATCCGTAGAACGGTATTTTTCTAAATTAAAATTGATCAAGTCAAACTTACGATCAACTATGTCACAAGAAATGTTGAATGGTTTAGTGATGTTATCTATTAAAAAAATATTTTAAACAGACTTGAATACAAAAATTTAATTAGTAATTTTGCATCTCAAAAAGAGAGAATAATAATTTTCAAATAATATTATATCTTATAGAATAACATTTAGATTAAAGCTCGAATAATTTATGTAAAGGACCTAGAATACCATTGACACGCCATTATCGCCTAGGGTCCCAAATATGATTGAGCCACCCCTGGAGCCAATTTTTGGCTCAACACAAGGCGATTGAGGTGCAACAATGACGACGAATGTATTACTTTTTGGCATTTATACACAAACTTTAGGACATGGTATGTCACGACAAAGATTGGACAAAACCGCCCCATAAACATTATAAAATCCACAATCAAAACACTATTATATATCTAGAATGTGTCAAACAATATCCAGCCAGAATTTAACAAATTCAAACATAATTTAACAACTCAACAAACTCATAATCTAGTTTAAAATTTGAAAATGTTGATATAAATTTTAAAAAAAACATAAACAAAGTATCATGGTGCATGTTTTCTCTTTTTTGACAAAGCATCATGTGAATGCTTTGTCCGTCCTTCAAGTTCCACATCAAAGTCAGTATCTTCATCAGCGTCATCATCATCTTCGCCTTCATCGTCATTAACTGAATCTTCACCATTGTCATCATCACCTTCATCTTCATCATCACCACCTTCATCTTCATCTTCATCATCATCATCATCATCATCATCTTCTTCTTCTTCTTCTTCTTCTTCTTCTTCTTCTTCTTCTTCTTCTTCATCGTTATCCCTATGCCTTCTTGATTGAGTTTTATACTCTTACATGCATCTTTTCAATGTCACCTACAAGTGTACATACTTAAAATGTAAGCTAACAATTTTCTTATCCTTCTTTTTAATTGATGCTTTTCCCATCATCATTGCTTTCACCATTGGCTCTCATGCGCTCAACATTTTCATGAAGACCACCTTGTTGAGACCACCAATCATGTGCAAGATGCTTTCCGCGCATGTTCGAGCACCTGCATTATTCGAAATGTGCATTAATATGATCATTAATAGCTAAAATATTAAATATTAACAAGATAACTCACATAATAGACATCAGCTGTTGGAAGACCCCGGACTGTGGCATCGTGTGTAATGTCAACCAACTCACTATCACCATCTGGGAGTGGAAACACATCTATCACGGTAGTAGCTAGTGTGATGTCAACCACACTTATATCATTGCTCTGAATGTTGGTGCTGGTCCTGGTGCCTATATCAAGTAGATTACAAATTTACATTACATAACGATATAAGTAATCTCTTACCTTGAAAAACCAACTTACGATGTTTTAGTACATTCAAAGATGAAGATTGCCTATCATGGTTATATGATAACCATCGTGTTCTGAAAATATCATAATTATCTTCGCATAGAGGGTTGGGCTCAATGAAGTGTTATGCTCAAAACCCTTCAAGACCATATGTCAGTTCCTCTTTAGTGAATGGTTGATCACATAACATTGAAGTTGGGGGTCTGTCGGGCATCAACGACACATCAGTTCTCATACTCTGTCATGATACGCGCTCACCTAAGTACCATGCTCTTCTAGCAGGTCGTTGTAGCAAGATTCTCATACTGGTAGGAGGTATATTGTCAACAGTAGTCATGCAAGTTTTAACATGGTCCCTAAGAGTTTCAATTGATCTACAAGTCCAAGAAACCAAACATTTTATTAGTAAAACAATATTCATACTCAGGGGGTTGGAAAATATAAGAATTGATAGAATAAATGCAAATGCATACCTCATTGAGCTTCACAAATTGACACAAAATTCTATAAGGTCGTGAGCAACATCACGTGTTCTCACATCAATGTCTAGCCAACATGTTGCTCTCAAGAACGTGTTTGGCTCACTAGTTGGTTTATTTAGTGCCAAACACAACAAGTACTCGCAAGCCCATACCTCACATTCTCTCCAAAAACCCTCACTCCCTACACTTTTTCCATGAAATAATATGTTCATATTGCAATATAATATGGACAACGGGAAACCACCCCTGTTGTCCTCCCATATCTCATTTAGTTTCCCTAGGCTTAGGAGGAAGTACAAATACACTTTATTTGTCTTGTCCCAAGAAATGGTATTTCCCAAGAGCACCAAAAGAAAAACACTTGTCAAATTACCTCCTTTTTAGGAGTATCACATTAATAATCAACAATAGTTTCAAAAATCCATTGATAACTGACTTTCTTTTCCTTAAGGTCCAACAATGGTTTATCGACTAGCTTGCACAATAACTTCTTGTTATTGTAAATTTCTAAAGTCGTAATCTAGCTGACGACCTTTGAATCTCAATCTAGTTATAGCACCAAAGTCCAACGGGGTCATTATCAACTCACCCACTTCATCAAGATTAAATATGTGTGTTGTGTCCCATTATTTCTGGGCTAGGCTTCTTAAAAGGACGTGATCCATTTGCCAATTTTCATTGTACTTATCAAGTAACCGAATCTGGAAGCATCAACATTCCTTCTTACATTTTCAGGAAGTATGTTGTACATTCGAGGTACAAGAGGAGTGTTATCAAAACCATGGACACCAACAGTCTCATTCTCAGCTATCTAGGAAACCAAAAATAAATTCATAACTCAATGAAAAATGTATGTGAAGAAACATGTATTACATCGAAAAAACTATAAAAGAAAGCAATGGCAATAAACTACAGTCCCTACTATTGCATTTCATCGAACAATTACGAGCACTCATATAAATACGCTATAGAGCCCACTGTGACATTTTATCAAACACCTTACGGACAATGATATAAATACACCATATAATCCACTGTGGAATTTCATCGAACATATTACGAGCACTCATATAAAATACATTATAGACCACAATGTGGCATTTTATTAAATATCTTACGAACAATGATATGAATATTTACCATATAACCCACTATGGCATTTCGTAAGGCACTCATGCAAATACTATATTTATTCCTCCAAAACATATATCGCTACTAATAATCATACGTTTCTACAATCATCACATAAAAATACCCAATTTTCAAAACAAATCAATTATCTATTAGGTGTTTTAACACTATAACACATAAAAACCAATTTTTTAGAGAAATTTACATTTTGTTTGCTTGGATGAGATATATGCTCCATTGGTGAAATGTAAAGAATAGGGCTAGTAAGATTTCGATTCTTTGGATGAAATATTTCTACCCCATAACTGGATGCATCATAAGCCCCTTTCAAATTATTTGAACTTGGTTGCATAGTTGAACTAGTCGTACCCTTTCTAACGGTTTTCTTTCCTCTAGCCATTAGACTAAACAAGATAATATTTTAAGGATATAAACCTTGGGGTCATAGGTTGGGTGGATTGGACATGGGTTGGGCGCAGGTTTGACGTGGGATGAAGAATAGGACTAAGCGACCATCATAACATCACGACCTATAATTCTACACGGTAAAAGCCCGTTTCACTTGATACTTGTCACAAAATCTCAAAAACATGATCAATGACATGTTTTATCAAGTGTTCAATTAAGATCGTGAATGCTTGCATGAGAGATCAAGATTTTTTAAAATTTTATTGATGATTCTTTGGATCAATTTTAAGGTTTATTAGGGAGACATGCCGATCGCCATAGGGTTGAGTGGCGATTAGGGCTATTTTTTATGATCGCCACTTCACCTTCGACGATCACATAGGTACATAGTGATTGGAGCACTTTTCATGGTGATCAAGACTAAATATACGATTAGAACCTTCAGGATGATGATAAGCACCCGTTGAGTGGCGATTGCAATTTTTGGAGTTTAATGCATTTGTAGTGGGGTTCAACAAATTCTTGAGGTGTTAAATAAAATTTAAAAATTTATATTTCTTGCTGGTCTTCAATAAAAATGTGGTGGGGTTCAATAAAAATGTATAGGAGTTCAACCCATATGTTGTAGGGTTCAACCAAATGAAGAAAATTAATATTTTTTTGTGTGGTTCAACTGAAATGTAGTGGGGTTCAACTAAAATGTATAGTGATTCAAAGAATATGTTGTAAGGTTCAACCAAATGTATAAAATTAATATTTCTTGTTAGTTTTCAATTAAAATATAGTGATGTTCAACTAAAATGTACATGTGTTCAACCAATATGTTGTCGGTTAAAAATGTATAAAATTAATATTTCTTGATGTTGTTCAATTAAAATGTAGTGGGGTTCATAAAAAATGTTGTGGGGTTCATAAACAATGTTGTGGGGTTCATAAACTACATTTGGTTGAACCTCATAACCTATGGATTGAACCTTTGTACAATTGTGTTGAACCCCACCAAAAAATATTAATTTTGTAAATTTAATTGAGCCTCACAACATATGGGTTGAACCCATATACGTATTTGTTGAACACCGCTACATTGTAGTTGAACCCTAAAAAAAATTAAAACCTATTACCTATTGTGCCTTGAATGGCCAGGATTGCTCCATAAGCAATCTAAGGGCCATAAAGGCCCAGCATCAATGTCGAGGATAATACCTCGACATTGTAGAATTTTCCTTAGGCCCGTTTGGTTCAAGTTTTATAAAATTACCAGTAGGAATGTATTAGTGAGAATATATTAGAGGGAATACATGATTACTATGTTTGGTATTGAATTAGAATATTTTTAAAATTAATGGGAATGCAAGATTAAAGTGTTTGGTTTGTAAAAAAGTATAATGATAAAATGTATAGGAGATTATATTTTTGTTTTTATCCTTCATATATACAATAGCAAAAAATATTTAGTTAAAATTTTTGGAAAGCTTATTACTTACCAAAAAATATATTAAAAATTTTATTTATAAAAAATAGAGAGAAAAAATAAGATTTAATAAAAAAAAAACTAAAACACAAAAATTGGGTTAATTAAATTCGGGTTGAAAAAACCCTCAAGCCCATCAATTTTGGGCTTGTAGAAAAATAGAAGGAAAAAAATTTCACCCTTTTATTAACAATTCCACATCGAAAAATGCACGTTGCAAACATTTTTATATAATAGTAGATTGTGTGGAGGATAAAAAATACATAGTCTATTGCCACTTTAGATGAGGATCTAGGACAAAGCCCAACACTTATTTTATAATGGAAGGCACATAAGCCCCCAGCCTTAGGGCTCTATGGATCCACAAATATCCGCTTGTCCAAGGAGATCACAAGCGTGTCATTATGAGGGTAATTAACTCTTACCATATCCGCATCAGTAACTCAATCTTCTAGTTAAGCTCATCATTTTTTACTAATGAGAATACCGACAGATGGGCAGCTCTCAGCTGCCTCTTCCTCGCCGAGGTACTTATTCCTCCGCTTGACTTTCCTCCATGGATCACGTGTACGACTCATCTTTTAGTATTTTCTTCCCGAGTTTTATCCTCACCCTCGCCCCTCAGCCTCTTGCTAGCTTACTCCAAGAGATATTCTTTCAAAAACTCTTGCTCGATTAGAGATTAGATCTCCTTTTTAAGCTTCCAACAAGCATATGTCGTATGCCCGTAGTCCCTGTGCAAATCATAGTATGGATTCTAGTTATTCCTTCTTCCCATCCTTGTACTCAACATCGGTGGTTGAGAGAGAGGAAGTCCTTGCCTTGGACTTAGTGAACTAGCTCCTTCAGATACACAAAATCTACCATCAGATCAAATTGTCACACGTCACCCAATGAACTTAATAATCTGCAAGAAGCTCAACTGATGTAGTATTCCTCTCAGCCCTCAAGCAGATGGGAATAGATGAATCACAGATGATCAGATGCAACCTGGAGCTCGTCGGCTTCAACGGGTCAGTTACCAGAGAAATTAAGAGCGTTCATCTGCTGGTAAAAGTCAAACTCGTCAATCTGATGACAGAGTTCCTTGTAGTAGATGAAGAATCAGCCTACAACATAACTATAGGAAGACCGCGGCTGAACGCAATGAAGGCAATACCTCAACCCTTCCATCTGAAGATAAAATTCCCGACCCGAGAGGGCATGATAGAAATATGTGGAGACCAAGTAGTGGCTAGGAGCTGTTGTATTATTAGCTTTAAACAAAATTCAGAGCAATAGCAACTAAAGGGACGGGGTCAGACCTCGGATGCGCCACTCATTGAAGAAACGGTGGTCTTGATTCATCCATCAAACCCCAAGAGGGTCGTGATCATGTGTGCGGACCTTAGAGATCCGATAACAAGCTTGTCAATTTTCTTTTTGACAGACTTTTGCTTGGAATTTATCAGGCATGCCCGAAACTGATCCATCTGTGATTTCGTATAAATTGGGCGTAGATCCGAGTCACAAGCCAATCAGTCAGAAGAGAAGAAAGTTCTCCTGAGACAGTAACAAAGTCATCAACGAGGAGGTGCAAAGGCTATTGGATGCGTATTTTATCAGGGAGGTACAATACCCTTATTGACAAGCCAATGTGGTGGTAGTCAAGCAAAAAAATGGAGAGTGGAGGGTCTGTATAGACTTCACTGACCTAATTAAAGCATGCCCAAAGGACAACTTCCCTCTTCCGAAAATTGATTAGCTGGTAGATGCAACAGCGGGATACGAGATGCTCAGCCTTATGGATTCCTTTTCCGGGTACAACCAGATACTCATGCATCCCTCGGATCAAGAAAATATACCATTTATGACTGAAAGTGGAACTTACTGTTATAAAAATATGTCATTCAGATTAAAAAATGCAAGAGCCACCTATCAACGCTTAGTAAATAAGATGTTTCGAAAATACTTAGGGAAGATGATGGAAGTATACATTGATGATATGATGGTAAAGTATGTGTTCACGCAGGTTCATGTGTCAAACCTGAGGTACTTAACAAATACTTCTCAAAACTTAACCCATCAAGATGTTCTTTCGATGTGTCATCAAGGATGTTTTTGGGGCATCTTACCACAAACCGTGGGATTGAGGTGAATCCTGATCAGATCAGTGCAGTGTTGGAGATGATTACGCCCGAGATGATCAAGGAGGTGTAAAAGCTGAACGTGAGGTTGGTAGCCCCTAGTAGATTTATATCCAGATCCTTAGACAAGTGTCTTCCTTTCCTCAACATCTTGAAGAATAACAAGCACCTTGGATGGGATGAGAGGTGTCAAATGGCGTTCAATGATCTTAAAAGGTATCTAATGTCAGCACCCCTTTTCTATCAAAACCTTAAGAAGGGGAAATACTCTATTTGTACCTCGCTGTATTAGAGAATGCAGTGAGCTCTGTCTTATTCAGAGAGGAAGGAAAGGATCAATGGCCAGTCTATTACGTTAGCAAGATTCTATTGGACGCCAAGAAGAGATATTCGCGAATGGAAAAGTTAGCCCTAGGCCTAATCACCTCTGCTAGAAAGATTAGTCACTACTTTTAAAGTCATACCATCATAGTGAGGACCTCACATCTGCTCAGATCTATTTTGCATAAATTGGAGATGTCTAGGAGACTGATGAAATGGGTTATAGAGATAGGAGAGTTCGACATCAGATACAAACCTTGGACCGCCATTAAGGCTCAAGCGCTTACTGAATTTTTTGTAGAAATGATGCCATCCCAAGAAGATGATGAGTCAGACTGTATAGAAGAAGTCACCAAAGATGACGCGACACCTGAAGAGATGAGAGAGCAACCCTCGGACATGGAATGTGCACTTTATGTTGATGGCTCAGCAAACGCACGCGGATGCGGAGCCGGGTTAATACTTAAAATTCCAGATCATGCCATATTTGAAAGAGCTCTACGCTTTGGGTTCAAGGCCTCAAACAATGAAGCCGAATATGATGCTTTACTCGTAGGAATAAAACTAGCTAAGGACTTGGGGGCAGAGCGGCTAAGGGTATTCAATGACTCTCAGCTGATAGTCAATCAAGTCAACGGTGATTTTCAGACTAAAGATATGAGGATATGGGCATATTAGAGCAAAGTAATGGAATTGAAGACCAATTTTGAAGAGTGCTCTCTAGAGTAGCTACCTAGAATGGAAAATGGCAACGCAGACGCCTTGGCTACCTTAGCCTTGACCGTTGATACTGATATAAGGAGAACTATCTCAGCTGGGTTCCTTTTAGAACCGACCGTAGATCGAGTAGTGGCAATCATCAACAGCGTGGACCCTCATCCAAGGCTACCCCAGGCGACCGAGCCGAGTTGGATGGACTTCCTCATTAGTTACATATCAGAGGACACGCTTCCATAAGACCATGGTGAAGCAAGAAAGGTGAGAATCCAAGCTGCAAGGTATTCAGCCTTGAATGGAGCCTTGTATTGAAGATCGTACACTGGATCGTATTTAAGAGGGCTCCACCTGGTAGAAGCTCAGTATGTGATGGTTGAACTACACGAAGGCAATGTGGCAACCACTTAGGGGGAGATCATTAAGCAGGAGAGCTCGCAGGATGGGAGACTTTTGGCCTAGTATAGATGCTGAAGCGACAGAGTATGCAGCAAAATGTGAGAAGTGTGAGAGGTATGCACCGATACCCAAGCAACCACCTGAAGAACTAACTCTCACAATCATTCCATGGCCGTTCATGCAATGGGGGATAGACATAGTGGGCCTAATGCCACTTGCCCCTGGTCAGAAAAGATTTCTACTCATGGTCACTGACTATTTTTCAAAGTGGGTAGAAGCAGATTCTTTTGCAAACATCAAAGAAAAGGAGGTCAAGGGGTTCATCTGGAAGAACATTGTGTGTAGATTCAGGATACCTAAGGCTATAATTGCAGACAACGGGCCTCATTTTGCAGGGAGAATCGTGAAGGAGATTTACGAGGAGTTGGGCATTCAGCTTTGATTTTCAGCACCTAGACACCCGTAAGCGAATGGGCAAGCCGAGGCCTCTAACAAAACAATCTTGAGCACTCTTAAGAAGAGGCTCGGTCAAGCTAAGGGAAGATGAGTCGAGGAGCTCCCAACAGTATTATGGGTGTATAAGACCATAAATAGGGCTCCCACTGGAGAGACGCCTTTCTCTATGGTATATGGAGTGGAGGCCATGATTCCGGTTAAGGTTGGAATGCATTGGGCGCAACTCACAGACACTGATAATAATGAAGAAGCCATGACCGAGGCACTGGATGCCTTGGAGGAAAAAAAGGGAGTTGGCTCTGATCAGGCTAGAGGCATATGCGTGGAAAGCATCCCAATACTTTAACAAAGGTAACATCTAGAGATTTACAGTAGGGGACTATGTGCTTCAAAAAGTGTATCAGAATACCCAAGAGCCTGGAGTGGGTAAACTTGGCCCAAATTGATCCTTACATCGTAACATGAATTATCAGACCAGTGATATACGTTCTCCAGAACCAAGAAGGAAGAACAGTCAGCAAGAGTTGGAACGCTACTAGCTTGAGGATTTACAACCATTAGGTGCTTCATTTTAATTTTCTTTACCAATTTATTTCAATAAGTTGTATTCGTAACAAATATGAGTTTTGATAAGCATTATATAGCTTATCAAATGATGAGTCTTGTTCTAAGGCAAACGTAAAGTACCTCAAGATCTTGGGACCCTCGGACTGAAATCCTCATCAAGGCCACAGGAAGATGAGGTCTCCCTATCACTTAAAATTACTACGGGAAGACCCTACATTGGGTAAAATGACCGCGCAAATATCTCGTGGCACCCGAGGTCATGGAACCCTTGGATGAAAGACCTCATCCAAGACCATGGATAGATGAGGTCTCCATATCACTTAAGTTGATTTTGATAAAGACCCCGTATAGGGCGCCCGAGGTCATGGAAGCCCTCACCGTGACTGAGTGAGGCCTCATTTTCACCAAAGATGATTAGGAGAAAGACCCTGCATAGGGAAAAAGGATTGTGCAAATATCCCGCGACACTTGAGATCATGGAACCCTCAGATGAAAGAAATCTATCAAGACCATGGTTGATGACGCGTCTTTATCATTCAAAGTTATAAAGGACCGCGCAAATATTTTGCGGCATCCGAGGTCGTAAAGTCCTCGGATGAAAAGACCTTAGCTAGACGAGGCAACTTATCAGACCAAGTGAACTACATAGTGGAAAAGACTAAAACAACAAAGTCACATGATAAAAGACCTCAACCAAAGCCATGAAATTTTTTATCATACGGATACAGATAGACCCAATACTCATAATGATTTATGAGAAACTTCAAAATTAAACTTTAGAGATAAAGTTTGAAGACTCAGAATCATTCACGCTAAGTGACCAACGTCAAATAGATAGAAGGTGCGTTCCAAATTTAACTTTCATTATAAATACATGTTTACTTTTACATTCCCAATACAAAAGTATAAAAGGCCACACACGGTCAAAAAGAGCTTTACGATCTCAAGGAGCCGACACCACACACGGCCAAATAGGGTCAAGCTAGGTCACAGTTTAGAGCTTGAGTCCTTCAAAAAAGTTGGCTTCTGGAAGAGCATGGGTTTAAGCCAAGTCATGAGCATCGACCCCTGAGCGAGTAGATGGATCAACTAGTATCTCAATCACAAGATGAGGGTCCGGGAGATTTCTGAAAATGAGACCACTTTCAACTAGAGTCGTCCCCCTATTTTCGGCCACCACGATCTCATGATCATCTCCTTCATTTGACGAGGAGCACAAAGGGCTTCAATCGGTCTTGCCCTTCATGATATCTTTATTCATGTCCCTCTTACAATCCATGTAGCCAACATTATACTCCATCAACACCTCCCATTGAGCTGAGGCAAGCTCCTTTTTCATTGCCTTAAGTTCATCTTTTGCACCCTTCAGCGCCTCCTGATGAGCAATCTTCGATGCTTCAGATTGAGTTTTTAGCTCGTATCATTCATGAGTAATTTGCTTCATTTCCCTCTCTAATGCAAGGAAATTATCCTCAAACACGATTGCCCTATCCTTCAAACTTTCCACAAATATTCGAAGGGATGTGTTCTCTTTCCTTGCATTCTCCAATTCTTCAGATTGACGATTGTAATTTTTCAGCAAGCAACCCACTTTCTTCGCTGCCATCGTCAAAGTTTAGAAAACAAAGGAACATCGATAAGAAAATTACTAACCAAACCAATTTTAAGTGAGAAGAAGAGAAAGACTTACGTGAATGGTCTTAACAACAGAGTCACAAACAATGTCCTCATTTTTAGAGATCATCAATGACCGATCACACGTTGTGAGTATCCACTCGGCTACATCAAGGGCACTTGCATCATCCTCCTGCAAGCATGCATCAGGTAGAAGTGACATGGATCGATGAGCAGACTCAGAGATCTCCTCAATCTCCTCTATCACGTCAAAGGGTCTCTTCTCTTGATGATGAAGCCGTGCTTGGGGTATAGTTGAGTCAATCTGTGGAGAATCAGATGATGGCCCATCAGAAGGTTATGTGAGAATGTCATCAGCTACGTGTGAAGATGTGGGCACAAATCCGTGATCACATGCTGGAACATTCTAGGGAGTCCTTTTATATTTCCCTTTTTCTTGACTCCTTCTCCAACCTCTTCACTTCTTCGTAAGAAATCTTGGCCCTTCCCGACGTCATCAAATCAATATTTTGCTCTAACATGGTTAGTGGGTTGGAAATAATAAGCTCAGGTTAAGTCCCATATAAGCAATAAATTGAAGACCTAAGAAAAGGGATGGGAGGCAATGTGTCAGTGTGACATAGGGGATACCTCGGGGAAGTTCAACTGCGTGCTCCCACAAACCCGCAGCCTTAAGATTCTTCTCTGTCAAAACCTCATCAATGTGCCTATTAGGAAAGCCTCACAAATTCTCAAATGCTCTACTTGTCGCCTTATTGAAATCAATGAGACCACAAGACCCAGAACTGCACAAAAAGGATAGCATGCATCAGTATACAATGAACATGCAATATCTTAAATAAAAAATATTTTATTCTACCTAAAATTCTCCAACTAGTTTGCACGTTAGTAATCTTAGAAGAAACCTCATTTGAAGGACAATTCCACTCCTCTTAGATAAAGCAATATTTGTCCTTCCAATACTTATTGCTAGTTGGCTTATCAGTAAGTAATGAAGTTCCTAATCTAGCGTTCAAGTAATAGTGATCAGTACTACCATGCTCGACCAAATAATATAAACTCCTCAGGAGTTTAAGGTTCATATTGACTTCGGTCTTATGTCCTAGTTTTAAAAGGAAAAGAAGAGTCCTCCAAGCATTGGGTAATAACTGAGTGGGAGCAAGGTTGTAAAAGTTCAGCGCCACACTTATAAATCTTGGCAGAGGGAATCTAAGGCCAAATCTGAAAGGAAATTCGTAAAAGCATACCCAGGCATCCGGCAGGGAAGAGTTAGGTCGTTCAGACTTGCTTGGGAGCTTTATCTCAATGGACGTGGAGAAACCATATTCTACTCAATACATCTCCAGGGGTACGTTAACGGTCTAGGCCCCGGGTATTGAGATGACCCACCTGATCGCATTCAGCATCACCCTCGATACCCTCGGCCTCTTCCTCAGTCATACCCTCGGCTCCACCCTCAGTCATACCCTCGGCTCCACCCTCAGTCATACCCTTGGCTCCATCCTCGGTCTCCCTCTCCACACCTTTCATTACCTTATCCTCATCAATTGCCCCAATAACAACCAATTCATCGACTCTTACACTTATCCCCAATGGTACAACATCATCATCAAATACCCTCTCAACATCAAACGCTCGGCTATGTTAAAATTAGAGATGTTTGATAGGTATGAAACGTAAGCTCTATGAAACTGATGTACAAACTGAATCAAAGATAGTGTTATTCATTGGAAGTTCATCGAAAAAATGAAATTTTGAGATAAATGGAGAGCTAAGGCAATAAGGGAAAGAAGAAATTGATGAACACTAACCTCCATGAATAAAGGAGAAACTTGTAGGCCAAGGGAAATCCTTCATAACGTTGGTAAGCAAGCTCCACCACCATGAGATATGAAAAGAGACAAGATATGAGAGGAAGGATGAGAGATTGAGAAATGATAAAGGAGATGAATGATTTTGGATGAAGGATTGAATGGTATTTATTGACAAGGGGGATGGAATTTTAGAAAAAAGAGCGGGAAAATTGGAGGGAAATCTAAAAAAATTGGTATTTCAAATGGGGGGGAATTGAAATTTTCTCAAAAAATCCCATTTAAAAATATAATGGATATGCACAAGGCCGAGCACTCCGCAAGACCAAGCGCTCAGCATTCAGCCAAGGCCCACAAGACCGAGCGCTCAGCGCTCAGTGAAATCCCGCAAGTTCAAATGCTCAATGTTCAGCCAAGGCTAGCAAGGCCAATCCCACTGAGCTCTCGGCCGAGCCTTTAAGCCAAGCCTTTAAGGTAAGGCACTTGAGCGCTCGACCAAGCCTAGTAAGGCCGAGCCCGATAGGCGCCCAGGCAACCCCCAAGGCTGAGCCCAATAAGTGCTCATCCAGTCCGCAAAGCAGAGTGCGCTCGGCCAAATCTAACATATCAATGACAGAGCTTAGTGCATCGGACGCTTGAATACAAAGGGGTGTGCACTTACTGACCTAACATATGCTACGAATAAAAAACTCACAACCAGTGACACCAGTTAGCTTGGAAGCTGAGATAAAGCTCATCACTCCCACCAAGACTTACTTCCTAACTCTAGCGCTACGCTCTAGACTTGAGAAGTGGGGGTAAACTGTGGATGATAAAAAACACATGGTCTACGACCCACTTTCAGATGAGGATCTAGGACAAGGCCTAATACTTATCTTATGATGGAAGGCCCATAAGCCCCTAGCCCAAAGGCTTTAGGGGACAGATCAACTTTATAAGGCCAAGGTCACCAAGATGACCAAGGACTCATCTTATCCAAGGTCACCTAGATTACCTAGGGCTCATCTTGCTGAGGTCACCAAGATGACCGAGTGCTCATATTGTCCAAAGTCACTAAGATTATCTTGTCTAAGGTCACCAAGATGATCGAGGGCTCATCATATCTGAGGTTACCAGAATGACCGAGGGCTCATCATGTCTGAGGTCACCAGGATGACCGAGGGCTCATCATGTCTGAGGTCACCAGGATGGTCGAGGGATCATCATGTCCGAGGGATTACCCCCTCCGACGTAACAGATACACGATCTCAACAACCTGAAATAATCTCAAAGTTATTTGAAGTGATAAGATAATAACTAAAAAGTAACTGATCCAAGGAGAATATTCTTCAAATGCTCTCCTCATCCAGTATAAATAGATGGCGACCTCTCATAAAAACTGTATGCATTCTCTCAACTCTCGATAATACAATTTCAAATACACCTTACTCACTTGAGCGTCAGAGTGTATTAGGCTGAACACCACACTGGTGTCGAGATAATTCTTCATCGTTTCATTGTCTTGCAGATTATTGAGATTCATCAAGTGACGTATGATAATTCGATCTGACGGTAGATTTGAAGTATCTACATACTGCATCCTCGAGAACAAGAAAAATAATTCAATGAGAGAGAAATTTTGAGAGAATGTTGAGAGGCGATGACTTAGATGACAAATGTCATACCTCCTCCTTTGAGCAGGAATCATATTCCACCTATGAAGGTCTATCTTATTCCTCATGAAATAGAATGTCCTTCAAATCCTTCTAAATAAACTGATCTATCTAAAAGATCATCACTAATCTAACATCTCTACCCTCATTACCTATAGGAAAGTGCCCTTAATTTGTTCAGACCGACCCTCTCTCAGACCGTCAGACGTGTGCCCTGTACGTGGCAAAACAAGCCCAAGAAAACACAAATATCTCCCTCAATTTCCTTTGAAGTTTCTATTTTCTACTTGCTTGGAATCTTCATCTTTCTGGGTGTCGCTGAAAAGTTGGGATACTGAAGATGTCGACTGACAAATCTCAAGTTTATCACGAGAGACAAAGATTACAGTTTTGCCTCTTGCACTCCCTCAACAATCTCTTTCAGGTACCTTTCCCCATCTCTATTTTTCTTACTGCTTGTGGAAGCTTTCTCAAAGCTCTGTTTGATTGGCAAGAAATTGAAAGAACTCTCTAATTTAGGCTTAAATCTTAATCCTCCGTTAATTTGTGAAGAAACAACCATCTCCGATTTGATATTCATATTGGTGATACTTTCATTAATTTCCTGTGTTATCGACGGATTAGTTCTTAATTTTTTAAAATAATTTGTAAAACAGCAGAAGGATGCTTTTACTCGGTCGAAAATGAATTCAATAGCCGAAAAACTGGTTTCTCAGGAACCAAACAAGGAAACATGGACTCCATTATCTGTAGTCTTCAAGCCTCATCACAATACCATTACTGGAAACTATGACATAAACGTACTAATTGCAGCCCTAGAAGAGAAAGGGAAGAATGTGATTTGGCATGATCGTCGCAATCGAGCTTCTTCCATTGATTTAGATGGGACTGAAAATTCTCTCATGGGTATTGTTCTTAATGTCTCAGTTAAAAGGTTAGGTGGCGTTTGGAAGAGTAGGCATTGGATTTCTCTGAGAAAAATTGATGGCATATGGTACAATTTGGATAGTGATCTTGCTGCTCCTATGGCATTTAACGATACTGAAGAGGTAAGAGAGTTTTTGAATTACATAATTGATCATGATGGAGAGATTTTGCTTGTTATGGATGATAAACAGTGAAGGTTGTTTCTCTGGAAATTTAGTATGTGTAAATGCTTAGACTGTATCAAGGAGTAGATAACATGTAGGCTAATTGTTGAAGAATCGGTTTAGATTTTTGTTCTTGTCAACTTCTGTATATATCCTCTTTTCCAATGGTTGGACTTGAATTGATTGACACAGTTGGATTCTAACGTGTGAAAATGTTTTCGCATCAAATATATGGATGAGGACTCCATGCCATTGGGAGGATAGTTCGGTTCAAATGGACCGTCCGTTTTGACATGGACGGCCCACACGGACGGCCCAGATCGAGCCGTACCGTCAAGTGTAGGAAAAGACTTTTTTCTTTTTTGTTAGTTAGCCGATGTAGGCCGTCCAAATCTGATTAGACAGTTCAGATTGGCAACTACTCGATAATTCCAACTGTCAAGAATCTGGATGCAAATATTTCATACTTGGATGTATAGAGAGTAGGATATGACAATTGAAAAAATTGCAAATTTCTGCATTAGACAAGAAGATGGTGATGAAGTATCAATTCTTTCTATTAACGTGGACAATATGGAGAGGCACAGATTGTTAAGTCCTCACACCTACACGACCACCTTGTTGGTTAGAGAGGCACCGTACCTCAACTCCCGTATTACTTTGAACTTTGTAAGAAGATGTATATGCGATAGTGCTATGAATGTACTGAAATGGTTAAATCAATGCAATTATGCTAGTTGTAAAGGCAAAGGGCTTCCTGATCAGTATTCGAATATGGAATGGGGTTTTCAAGTGGTTGGCTTGTGTTAACTAGGAAGAATCTGAAGACTAGAGTTGTTCTGCTATAGGTTAGAATAAGATGGACAGGGAAGCTGCCAAGCTGGGGTGAAGCAATCAGTTGTGGCCTTGTGGGTGAATTCAAAGACTGCTCATTGAAGATGTTTGTAAGGTAAAATAGAAGAAATTGTGGTTAATCATTGGCTGCTGGAGCAATCTTTAGTAAGACAGAGTATTTGATGAAGTCCCAAGATGAAAACTTTGGTGTAAAGCTTTTGCTGGTAAAAAGTTTTTACAACCGACCTAAATAAGCAAATTGTAATCAGAGCTACATCATGCAGTCGTACTTCATACACAATATAATTATGATTGGATGTCTACCATCCATTTCAATTTCAATTTTGACAACAAAACACTCTCACCATCCATTTCAATTTTGACAGATTTGTTTTATTGATTTTGTTTTTAATGGTCTTAGTCTGCTCAATGCATTTTTCAAAATTTAATAGAAAAGGATAAAAGATGGGAGAAACTCAATCAATTTTATTTGCTCAAGGAATAAGAGGTGTTTTGTTAGTAATAAGAGGTGTTAACTCAATCAATTCTTATAAAATATAGTGTTATCCTTATACTAGTTAAAAATATTTTCTGTATGCTATTGTTTAATTTTCCTGAATGTTCGGAGGCTTTTAAAAATTGAAAAAAGGAAAGGGTAATTTGTAAAAATTTACCCCGGGACATAAAGACTTCTGAAAATCTATACCCAGATTTTTTATAAAATTAATCTATATTTCTGGCCCATTATTTTTGACAGATTGACTATTGAAAAATTTTATCCCTCACTTGAAGGTTCAAGTAATCATAAAAATACTTGAACCGTTGAAATTACAAAATCTGATGGAGTTGACTACTGAAAAATATTAATAGTTACTTGAGGGTGTCAAAAGTTGAAAAATTATTTGAATCATTTAAATTATTTTCTCAGACTTAGATTTCGTTATTTAAAATGTGTAAACAATTATTTGAAAGGTCTGCGCAATCAGATTTGATATATACTTTGAGTATGAAGTAGACGTGATAACAAGGTAATTTTGTGTTTAGGTTATTTAGGTTATTGGGAAATTGTGAGAAAGGATGTAGAATTCTTATCTTAGTTTAAAAAATATAGTGTATTACCGAAAACACTTTTACGAATGGTATACTCCCTAAATTACCCATAAAGTTGTATGTTAAATACATTTATGATGTTCAATTATCTGAATTTTTTTAAAACTAGATTAACAGACAGTATTTAAATAAAGATCATACTTACTTTCTGTATCCATTTACATAGATCTAAACTACAATCCTCAAATAAACATTGAAAAAAATATATATTCTAACTACTTTAGGGAAGAGCATAATTGGCCATTAAAAATAAAATCATTGATTACCTCTAATGTTCTAGAACTAGGCAGGATTATAATTATAAACAATAAGAACTTATTGGATTCGGTGAAAAGAGGGTAAGAATGTCCACTAAACATCTTTTTAGCTATCCTTTATATTGGACGGTGTTTGCCTTTAGAAATTCCTCTCCTTTCTCACGTCTTAAAAGATAACCTCTTTGATTATCTTCTTTCCCTCCTTTTCTTCGAATAATTTGCTTTTTCTTTTAGATTTCTCTTATTTTTGGTATCTCTTTACCCTTTTCTTCTCTTCGTTTACATTGACACCTCCTTTTGGATGTTCTATTCCCAATACCAAACATCTAATAGCTGCTTAAGCATTTTTATCAGTGTTTTCAATTTACTAAAATCAAACACATGAGCTACTTGATTGCTAGATATCGTAAGATTAGTATTGCAAAGGGTTTTTCCTCCACGTTAGTGACAATTAAATTGATAATGATGAGAGAAGAGTAAATGCTCTGTATAAAACTTTTCTTGGATTCAATTGTATTGACTAGAATTAACCTCATTTATTACATGAGTCAGTATTTATTAGTCATTTTCAATATATTAACAAATTAATAGAAAAATGGGGGAATGACCACACTTCCCCTATATTTTTGGTAGTGTCACCATGTTTCTAGGATTATCTTCATGTTTGAGGGATCTTTCCCAAACGTGGCCCTCATACCTTGCTTGTTTCTCTCAACTACTAAGTTGACTATATTGCCTTATAATTGCTAAGTTAATTATGATCGTTCGATCTCTTCATACAGTTCTGATCTCTCCCTTCACTTTTTCCCACGATGGAGATCTTCTCACTTCTTCTTGATTTGTTCTCTTCCATCCACGTGGCACGGTGGCGATCTTATACCTATCCATTTACCCCATTACACTCAGCAAAATTTCATTCATTGTGGTGTAATGATTATGCTTCATGCGTGTCTCAATAGAAGGTTAATTGTTTGAACCTTTTTCCTTTTCGTCGTTTATTGAAACCTGCAAGCATTAGTAACATACGAAAAATATGATTATCAAATAGAGAAAACATGTACCATGTCTCTTCATTTCCACTATTACAGACACACTCCTAGCAAATGACACTTCATCATCTACTTTAGCCGTTACACATTCCCGTTCTCAGTTATTGAAGCAATGCGTGTTCGTCAAATCCCCTATTTGGCGTGACGTGCCAAATATTTCTTTCTCATGTACCAGTTGTCAATTCCCTACTTGCCCGTTTCAAACAGCGACTAATGCCATCATTCTATTTACTATCATTGTATGCCCGCGACACACTTTTCCACTCATGACTTTTCAGAGTAAGTCACATTTTACTCTCTTTTCAATTCCATCAATTCTATTGCATTTCTTTTTCATGTTCGTAGCCTGCAAGAGGCCTTCGTCTTCCTCGTTCTTCCTTTACTTTCACCTTGCCCTCTTCAAATTTTCTTTTCCTCCTCCATTCTTATTCTTTTTTTGTCTTATGTAATTTTTGTTTCTTCTAGTGGGTTTTTCGTTAGCCATAAGTAACGAGGGGGAGTTCAAGGTTACCATACGCTTAGTTAGGAACCAGGATGAATTTAACTACTTTATGGACCGTTATCGAGATGCATTCCACTCGGATGTCATCTACACCTTCGGGGATGGGATACCCAAATCTTTCAATTGCCGTCCTCCATGCCAGATTACCCTTTCCCTTATAGCCCTAGGTTTAAAACTTCAATTTTCTTTTCTTTTCTAGGAATTCTTGAGTACCTTTAATCTCGCTCCATCTCAGTGTACTCCCAGTACATATAGGGTTATTCTAGGAATAGAGGTTCTGAATAGGAGGCATAACCACAACATTGGAGTTGACGAAATCCGTGACGCATACATCATCAAGAAGCACGACATTTCTTTTTACTTGGCTCCTCAATCTAGCGAAAGTCAAGGAGGTTTGATTACGGATCTCCCGAGAGGGGACAAAGGATGGGAGAATAGAACGGGACCCTCCTGGTTGGTGGAAACTTGGGCAGTGATGGCTACTGGATCATCCAAAAAATCTGGGGATATTTCAGTAAGTTGCCGAAGCTCCAGTTCCGTGCTTCGTTTGTTTATTTTTTTTCTTTGTAAATACTGACCTTCTCTTTTTTGCTTACATAGGCAAGAACCTGAACAAAAGGTCTTTCATTCCTTAGGACGTTACTGTGTGGCTGTTTGCTGCTTATAACTGTCGAGAACAAGATTAGTTCAACCTCATCTATCCGAGCAAAGAGATTAACGTCGCATATGCCCATGCTCTTGTTCTCATACCGGAGGTTATTGGTCCCTCATCTTTGACGTCTCAGATCCCCCATGCCATTCTTGTTCCTGCTTCCCATCTCGTTGTCGTATCCAACCTCTCGGAGTCTGTCGAGTCTGAGTAGGAAGAAGAGGAAGAGGAAGAGTGGTGAGAGGAAGAGGAAGAGCGGCGAGAGGAAGAAGAACAAGACGTGTTAAATAGAAACCTTGCCGAGGAGTTGGATATGTTGAAGCGCTTACGGAGTAACCTTTAGGGGAGCGTTGACGGCGGGAGAAATGTTCGTCAAAGAACCGAGGCTGCTGGTACTTCTCATCACAATCTTGCCTCTGTGACGCATCCATCTCCTGTTCCTACTGCTAGCAATCCTCCCCCAGTCGTTCCAGCTGATCCTCATGCTCCTGTAGTCAATGATGTTCCAGTACGGGCATGAACTTCTCCACCTCTTCCCCTGCCTACTCAGAGGTTTGTTCCCTTGTCCTCCGCTAGTTCCCAAGGGAGGTCTGAAGAGCCTCATTTGTGGAGGTGGTGTCGATACACTATGGTGCCTCCTATTCCAGCTGCTGTCAGTTTCCTAAACGATCCTCGTTCTTCCCACATTGTCTTGAAGGGGATCCAGTCCAACGTAGACACGGCTGCTCTCCGCCATATGTTTGTCAACGATCAAGTCATTGGCCTTAGTCATGGCTTGATGTAGGTAAATTTTCTTCCTTAGAATATTTCTTTATTTTGCTTGTCATTCCTGAAGTAGCCGTCAGTGCCATACTCATCAGGGAGGAAGAAAGGAAGCATAAACTCATATACTTTATAAGCAAGAGTCTGGTGATGGCCGAGACGAGATACAAACGGTTGGAGAAATTAGTATTGGTAATTTTAACTGCTGCACGAAAGCTGAGATCGTATTTCCATGCACATAGAATCAAAGTGTTAACATACACACCTAATAAGAGTCTCATGCACTCTCCAGAGGTAAAAGTGAGGATGGCGAAGTGGTCAATTGAGTTAAGCTAGTACAAAACTCACTATGAACCTAAAACTTTCATCAAGGGGCAAGTACTAGCAAATTTTGTTACAGATTTCACTAGAGAGGGAGCTGACCAGAAGCCTCAGGAAAAAGTTGAAAATGGATCTGGGAAATTGTATGTCGATGGTGCTTCAAACAGAAAAGGAGTAGGAGCAGGGGTAGTAGTACAAACCCCTTTTGGAGAAATGCTAGAGCATTCTATCTCCTTCAGATTCAACGCGTCAAACAACAAAGCAGAATATGAAGTGCTAATTGCAGGTATCTTTGCTATGAGAATGTGAGGTAACAGATGTAAAAATATTATGTGATTCCATGTTGATTGTGAAACAAATCACAGAAGAATATGTAGCGAAAGATGAAAGGATGGTGAGCTATCTACAACGGGCAAAGGAGCTGCTAGGAACATTCAAAAGCTACGAAATCTAGCAGATCCCAAGAACTGAGAACGGACAGGCTGACACACTAGCAAATTTGGGGTCGTCATCATAATTCCTGTCCGAGAGAAAAGTACCCATAGAATTTCTAGAAAAACCAATTGTCTGGCTCTCCTAGAACAATGTAGCAGTTGTCGAGGTTAAAAGGGAGCCCACCTGATAAGATGATACAGTTTGTTATCTTGAAAAGGCAATACTTCCAGAGTATAAGCTCCTTGCCAAAAAAGTACAACAACAAAGTGTCAGGTGCACATTAATAAATAGCTTATAGAATATCCTTTACAGGCCTGTACTTAAAATGCTTAAAAGAAAAGGAGGCCTGGTATGTTTTTGTTGAATACACGAAAGGATATGCGCCAATCAGACTGGAGGAAGGTCATTAGCTCACAAAGTCCTAAACGAGGGATATTAGTGGCCCAACATGCGTCAAGATGCCAAACAATGTGTGAAGGGATGTGATAGATGCAAGTGTTTGGCCCCAGTCACTAAGATGGCTCCCGGTGAACTGAAAATGGTAATAAGTTTATGACCTTTCATGCAATGGGCACTTGACATCATCGGTCCGCTTCTCAGAAATGTTTCTTACTAGTAGCAACAGACTATTTCATCAAATGGATTGAGGCTGAAACCTTTACAAGAATACGGGAAGAAGAAGCAAAGGGACTTCTATTGAAGAATATCATATGTAGATTCGGCACACCAAAGATACTTGTTTCGGAGAACATGCTTCAATTCATAGGAAAAATGGTGAAAAATTTCTACGAAGGGCTGAAGATTACTAATTGATTCTCCACTCCCTACTATCCAATAGGGAAACGAGCAAGAAAAAAGGTTGAACCGAATCATACTTGAGAGTTTAAAGAAACGATTGGAGTCGGCGAAAGGAAGATGGGTGGAAGAACTGCGGGCAGTGTTATGGCCGTACAGAACTACTCCAAGAGAAAAAATGGGGGATAGATGCCATTCGCTTTAGCTTTTGGAGCAGAAGCAGTAATTCATGTTGAGATTGGAAGCCCCACTATGAAATCCACGCTGGATGAACAACAGGATGGGGATCTCCTTAGAAAAATTTTTGACAAATTAGAAGGACGACGAGAAACAACCCTGATTTAAATAGCCCATTACAATCAGAAAAGAAATTCTTACTTCCCGGAAGGAGTACGAAAATGGGAATTTCAGAAGGGAGATCTGGTCTTAAGAAAGATCTTCTAGATAGAAGGCGAGCTCAAGCCGACATGGGAAAGGCCGTACATCATCAGTGGAGTAGGTGGAATAAGATATTATCATTTGAAAATGGAAGAGAGAATGGATCTGCCAAAGCCACGGAATGCAGCCCATTTAAAGAAATGCTTTATTTAAAGTTGTAAAATGCATTATAGTGAATATTTTCCCATGATTTATTTCCTGCAAGGGTTTTCACATAAAAATTATTGGTGACAGCTCTCTCCTCGTCTCAAAAAACAACAACAAAAATAAGGGCATAAGTTCTTGGGGGGCATATAAGTCCTACTCTCAGAAGGAACTAAGGGCGTAAGTCCTTGAGAGAGACAATTCATAAGTCCTACTCTCATATGAAACTAAGAACGTAAGTCCTTGGGAGGGGAAGTTCATAAGTCTCACTTCTAGAAGGAACTAAGGACATAAGTCCTTAGGAGGGCAGTTCATATGTCCTACTACTAAGAGGAACTAAGGGCGTGAGTCTTTGGGATGAACAACTCATAAGTCTTCCTCTCAGAAGGAAGTCATTGGGATGGGTATTTCATAAGTTTTACTCTCAAAATGAAACTAAAGATGAGGAACATCTTCTATAACCGATGAAGGAATGAGAAACACCTCAAAATGGATCAATAAACGAAATATGAAAAATGGGGACTTTATGAAAGAGGACGAATAAAAGAGTTAGAAGACAAAAGCTGATACGGTCCTAACTTAAATTGCTGTAAGTTCTCCAAAATAGACTCTATTCTTATCTGGTACTCAAACTTGGAAACTGAATAGATACGAGTAAACGTTAGCTACATAAGTAAAACATATGCAATTTTTTTTATAAATGTTTGGGAAAAGAACAAGAAAGAAGAAGGAAAAACTAAAGGACATCAAAAGTTCATTTAAGTATTAAAAATCACAAAGTAAGGAAAGGAAAATTGCTTACTTGATAAAAGGGGAAAAAGAAGTGGTAAGATGGAAAAGATCCTCTCATTAATGTATATGAAAATTACAAGATAATCATTTATGGGAAAAGTAAAAAGTACAAAGAAATTAAAAACAAAATACAAAAAAGGCTAAGACTCCTCCAGAGTGGCTTTGGGAGATGGGTAAAAAGTATTGGCTATAGTAGCAAGAACAGTGACATTCAGTTCAGGATGAACCCTTACAGGATCCTTAGAAAGATCAACGAGAGGCAAACGGGGAGATTTGTTGGCCTGAGTATCCTTGTAGCCGGCACTGTAGGCCATTACCTCAGCCTTATCAAGTAAGGCCTGGTAATCGTCCTCAATCTGATTTTCTTGCTCCCCAGCCTTGGCTAAAGCCTACTCAATAGCCAACAACTTTCCTTCAGCAACGATCAGCTTTCCCTCGACGAAAGTTAAGTTCTCGTCGAAAATTTTAAAAGCTCTCTCTGACTCCTTCAGGGAGTCCTCAAACCTCGACCGTTCTACTGCAGAGGCGTCCGCTTCCTTAGTCATCCGCTCGATGACTCATTGAAGCTCGACCTCAGCCTTCTTCAAGTCACCCCGCTCAGCAAGGAGAGTGTCGGGGACCTTATTATACTACTCCATTTTCCTTTCTAGCCCGCTATCTCCTTCTCGAAAGAGTAGAAATTCTCTCAGCACCCCGTTTTCAGTCCTAAGGAAAATCTCCATGAAATTTAATCTAGAAAAATGCACATTCAGAGTAGCTGCCGGGAAAGTTCCTCGGGTATCTAATGACACAGCAGGGGATAGAAGTAAATTCAGACCAAGTAAAGGCAATCATGGAGATGAAATCTCCAAAGAACCATAAAGAGAATAGCCGCCTTAAATAGATTCATCTCAAGGTCTATAGAAAAGTGCTAACCATTCTTCGAAAAATTGAGAAAACACTCTATGGATGGATGGAACGAGGAATATGAGGAAGCTCTCAGCAAAATCAAAGCATATCTGAAAACTCCCCCTCTACTCTTTAAACAAGTACCAAGTGAATAACTCCTACTGTCTTCAAGATCCCAGACATGGTCTCCTTGTTTCTTGCTTTTGACCAACATGTCATCTACATAGACTTCCATGTTTCTTCCGATTTTTTCATGAAAAACTTTGTTCACAAGGCTCTTATAAGTTGCACCTGCATTTTTTCAAGCCAAAAAGTCATAACCTTATATCAATAGATACCATATTCAGTAATGAAAGAAGTTTTTTCTTGATCAAGTTGGAACATTTTCACCTGATTGTATCTGGAGTATACATCTATAAAGCTGAGAAGTTCATGTCCTAAAGTGGCATCGACCATCTGATCTATCCTTGGAAATGGATAATCATCCATGAGGTAAGCTTTATTTATTTTGGTGAAGTTCATACATATCCTCCATTTCCCATTTTTCTTTCGTACCATCACCATGTTAGCCAACCACTCCGAGTAGTTGACTTCTCGGATCAGCCGCCAGGTACTTTTAAAATTCTTCCTTGATTACCTTATTCCATTTCGGGGTAAATCTTCTCTTCCTCTACTTCACTAGTTTTACGACTGGATCCGTATTCAACTTGTAACAAATAATTTCTTCAGGAATACTCGGCATCTCTTATGTCGTAGTCGTAAACAAATCCTTTTTTACAGAAATTCCACCAAACTTCCTTTTTCATCTTTTTTAAGGCAGGCACTGACGTTCATCATCTTTTGTGTTCCTTCTTCTAAACAGACAAGTTCCATTTCTTCTCTCGCCTTGTACCTCAGGCCATCTTGCCCATCTTCCTATGATTGCTATAAATCTGTGGGCCGCTTACCTTTTGCTTTTTCTGCAGCCAGTTCCTTGACAAATTTCAAAGCGATAATAGAACATATGTGATCAGCAGCTTGATCTCATCTTATTGTTTTAACTCCCTTAGGTGATGAATACTTCAGTACTTGGTAGAAATTCAAGGGGATGACTCCGAGACAGGTCCTTATAAGGATAGCATTGTACGAGGATGGCGTGTTCTGAATCATGAACTCGATCTCATGTAGAATGAGTGTTCCTTCTGAGTAACTAATGGCTCCGTTGAAGCGTTCTCATGTAGAATGAGTGTTCCTTCTGAGTAACTAATGGCTCCGTTGAAGCCTATCAGTTGTTGTGAAGTTCCTTACAGCTTCTGTTCTCCCATTGACATTTTCTCCAAAGTCGCCCGATATAGAATGTTCACAGCATTCCCATCCTCTATCAATACTCTCCTTAATAAGCAGTTGCCGACTTGTATTGAAACGACAATAGCATTGTTGTGAAACCCATCTTGCTCTAAATCTCGGACATCAAATATCAGTAGGGGATTTTCGCTGAAACGCGAGGGCCCTTTCAGGAATTTCTCTAGTATCGGCTTCTTACAGTACAATTTTCTTTCCTTCCTAGTTGTCCCTTCATGTTCTGTAAGCGCAATAATCGTGTCAACGATATGGATAGGTTATTTCCCGTTGTCGCGCTTGTCCTCCCCATGATTATCCTTTTTTGTTCTTCTTTTTTCACAAACTAACGGAGATACCTATCTTTAATCAGCTGCTCAATGTAGTCTTTAAGTTAGAAACAGTCATTTGTGTAATGCCCACTGCTCTTGTGAAAGGAGCAATACTTGTCTTTATCTTTGAAATGCGGTTCTTTTGTGAATGAGGCTGGTATCTTCAGCCAAGGCTTGTCTTTGATCATTTCCAGGATTTGGTTTATCAGAATGGTCAACGGCGTGTAAAGCTTGTCCTATGTTCTTTCCTGCTTGCTATTTCTTATGTCATCTCTATTCGTTTCGTCAGACTTTTTCCTTTCAGATCTCGAACTCTTTTCCCCCTTCCTTGATTCCTCAGTCTTCCGTTCAGCCACTTTCAGTAGGCTTCTTTTCTCCTCTTCTAGAGTAATGTAG
Organism: Datisca glomerata; assembly: GCA_003255025.1. NCBI lineage: Eukaryota > Viridiplantae > Streptophyta > Magnoliopsida > Cucurbitales > Datiscaceae > Datisca > Datisca glomerata. Next base: position 1,058,350 of record QANY01002375.1, read on the forward strand.
GCTTACACTCGTTGAAATATTTCTGTCATGGACAGCGGTTTCGTCTTGGATAGAACTTTGAACAAGGGTGAATTCAAGTCTAACCCCCGCCTGAAGGCCAGTCTGGTAAATTGATCATCATAATTCTTGACGTTTTCCATTTCATCCTTCAATATATGGGGATATTCCCGTAGTGACTCCCCTCTCTTAGCAGAAATTGTCAAGAGATACTATGTGTATTTCGTGACCGTCTGATAGGTAGAATACTGTTCTAGGAAGACATAGGACATAGCAGCAAAATTACTAATCGAATGCATAACGAGGGAATGATACCATTTCAGAGTTGTCCCATCCAGGCTAGTGGGGAACATCTTGCACATCAGTTTATCATCATGTTCATATAGTGTCATTACTTTTCTGAACCATCGGAGGTGGTCTACGGAATCTATTTTTCCTTCGTAACATTTAAATTTGGGGGCCTTGAACTTTTTGGGTACGCGTGCCGTCAGGATTTTTAGGCTTAATGGAGTACGGGTGAGGGATTCGAGGTCAGTCTTTCCCGTACTTTCTAGGTTTCTCATATCCATCATTTTCCGCTCCAATAATTCCTTCACTGCCTCTTTCATTATGACCTGGGATTGACAAGCTTCTCCCGTAGCCTCTTTCGCGTGGTTTTGGGATTGGACTTTTACTTCCTCTCATTGTACATTTCTGTTGTTCTCGTGATTCTCCTATCTTACATCTTGCCTGTTACCCCCGAGTGGATTTTTAGTTCCTCATTATTCACCCTTTGACTGACTTAAACACATGTCCTTGCCAACTCTTGCTGAAGCGTGTTGATCTGGTCCTGCACAGTCTGTCATGCGCAATGCCTCCATGTTCCTTCTTTCTATTTCTTGCATCCCATTTAGAATTGTTTACAGCATTTATGCTGGTGGGGTTGGTTGATCCATATGATCATCTCCATTTTTGGTCTCGTTGCCCTCATTTCGGGCCTCGTTTGATCTGGTTCTTAGTGTTTCTGGGCTAGGTTTCTCGAGCCTTTTCTCTCAACTCTCAATGAAAGTACCAAAAGATAAAGAATTTTTCATTCGCGTTAGTGAAAGTTATGATGATAATGATGAGAGCATAGAGAAGAGTAAATGCTCTATATAAAACTTTTTTTGGATTCAATTGTATTGACTAGATTTGACCGTCATTTATTACATGAGCCTATATTTATAAATCATTTTCAAGATATTAACAAATTAATAAAAAAAATGGGTGAATGGCCACACTTCCCCTATATTTTTGGTGTTGTCATCATGTTCCTAGGATTATCCTCATACTTTGTGGAATCTGTCCCAAACGTGACCCTCATACATTGCTTGTTTCTCTTAACTACTAAGTTGACAATATTATCTTATAATTGTTGAATTAATTATGACCACTTGATCTCTTTCCGCGGTTATGATCTCTCCCTTCTCATTTTTCCATGATGGAGATCTTCTCACTTCTTATTGATTGGTTCTCTTCGATTCACGTGGCACGGTGAAAATCTTATACCTGTTGAAGTATCATATAAATAAGCTCGGAAAAACCCTTGTAGGGTTTCTTCGGTTTCTCAGTAAAAACAATTAAGATCAACAGATTCCGACAAAGAAGATAGTTATTATACCTTATTATAAATTACACTGGTTTAATCTTAGCCGTTAATTAATTTTCACTTAGATATTAGTTCAACTTCATGATGGTCTAAACTTTAATTAGAAACAAACATAATGTTTTTTTGTTGTGAGTAAGAAATAAAGTAATTTGTTACGCCACTCATCTTTTTGTCCTCTATTAAATAGTCAACTATGATGATGGCCTAATCATGTTTAGACAAATCTTTCTCTAAGAAAGGTTTTCAATATTAACCACGATCACGAATTTGAAAATATAATGTTTTATTTATATTTTTACAAAAAAAATGAATAGTATTGAATTTTCAATATTACTAGTCGGAATACAGAAGATATTCTTTTCTACTTCACCTTTTCCTTTGTTGGAATAAAGATTTTATGCAAATATTCACTTGGTAGGTTTGCTTAACAAAGTGAGGAGGGAAAGCAGAATATTTCTGGTGGTGCATTTTGCTCATTTTTCTTAACCTCTCAACATACCTTTTGACACATCCTTAAACTTTTTTCTCTGTACTTAACTATCTGTCTTTTATTCACTCAATACTTCAGATCTCTCTCTCTCTCTCTCTCTCTCTCTCTCCCTCTCCCTCTCCCTCTCCCTCTCCCTCTCCCTCTCCCTCTCTCCCTCTCTCCCTCTCTCCCTCTCTCCCTCTCTCCCTCTCTCCCTCTCTCCCTCTCTCCCTCTCTCCCTCTCTCTCCAAATGAATTACAGCCCATATTTGAAGGAAAAGATTGAGAAACAGAAATCATATAGCGAAGGAATTGGCAGAAACAGAGCATACTCTGGAAAATGCAGAGTCAAATTACCCAAAGAATCACAATCACCAATCAGATTTATAAAGCATTTAGCAGACAGAGTAACAAGAGCTTTGCATTTTGTCTTAATAAGAAGAAGAAGAACCTCAGATGAAGATTCTATTTCTGTCGGGTCAAAGCCATTAGTGTGCCCTCTTGATTCCTACAGAACTGAAGCGGTTGAAGATTGCATCAAGTACATCAACTCTTCTTCTTTTCCCAGATCGAAATCTGCCACTTCCTTTTCTTTTTAAATTTTCTTGAGAAAATATCAGGGAACTTTATGTTTATACCCATTACAACTAATATAGGAAATCATCTTTGTCGGGTTAGAAAATAGGAAAACAGAGATAATAAAAATTGAAATAGTTTGTCTTAGTTGGTTTTATTCTGTTTGAACCAGAAAGGACGAGCTGTTTTCATATACCACGGAAGGCAAGAAACTTGTATCTTGCTTTTTAATATCAAATATCATGAACTGATAATATTTTATGGTGACTTTTTTAGACTAATGTAGAGGATTCTATTTCCAAAGTTTGAGAAATGTTTAGGTCACGTTTCCCATAGGTTAAATTAGAGGTGTGCATAAATTAGCCGAACCAAACCGAGTTAAATCAGTTGAGTCTATTCTTTTATACTATTAGCTCAGTTCAGTTTAGTTGGATTAATTTAAAGAATTGTATATTCGGTTCGATTATTTTTTCTCTGAAATAATAATCGATTCGAACCAATTATAATCATGAAAAAATATATATTTTAAAACTTTAATATTTATAATATCAAAACCCTGATTAATATATATATATATATATATATATATATATATATATATATATATAAATATATATATAAACACTGTAGGTTCAACGAGATCAGATACCAAAATAACTTACACTGAGCACGTCTGTCAACGTTTTACAGGGGTCAACGGTCTTAACGCAATCTCTGCTCAACAGACCTTACCCAAACGCGACTTGGGTGACGTCCCACTCAGTGTTCATTGATTGGTTCCTGATCTTACTGTAGTACAGTGAGTACTTCATCAATCATAACAGATACATATTGAGTGCCATGGGCTAGCAACAAGATTATGATTAGTAGAGTTTATAGTCATGGTTATATACGGCTTATATTAATACATACATGGTCTCATGAACAGATAAAATGAGGAAGAAGAAGGAACTTACGGTAAGGGAGCACTGGCGCTCCTGGTGACAACGTGATATGTGCAGGTGTGAGCAGATCAGAAATAAGAGAGAGGAGAGAGAGAGGGTAAGGCAAACCTAAGAGCTCAACACATGAGCATTCTATTGCACAAGAAAGAAAACTTCTATTTCACATGCAAGAGAAGTTCTATTTCACATGCCAGAGAAGTTCTGCTCTCAACAAGGGTGAGAGGCCCTTTTATAATACAGAAGTCAGTTAACTAGAGTACACTTCGTAGATAAGAAGTAACTTAACTTAAGCTAAAAGTAACTATACCACAGTATTCTATGCTTTAATAATTACATAACATAGAGTGGCGTGCTAAGCATCGTCCATCGAGAGCTAACTCATGAAGTTTTCTTTTGAATTTAGAACGGCATTTGTTGGCAAAGTGTCCAATTAAGCCACACTTATAACAAATGGCTTTGATTTTGCTGTTATGAAACTTCTGATGTGGTGGAGGTTTATATTTGGATTCTTTATGTCTAAATTTCTTTTTGGAAAAGTATTTTTTATGCAATTTATGATGCTTCGAGGAAATCCTAGGAGGCTTAGATGAAGAAGAATTGGTTGGATATTGGATTTTAGTATCATAGGCAAATTGATCACAGAATTCACCTAATTCTTTTCTGTTGTCAAGATTCTGGTTCTTCATCATATGTTGAAGTTTCATATCATTGCATAATCCTAGTCCTTCTTCTATTACTAGGGCAATGAGATGTCCATAAGTGTATTGATCATAAGGAATGTCCATTTGATCATGCTTATCTCGGAGTTTTCTTCTTACTCTTTCAGCAAAAAGACTTGGGAGGCCATCAATGAACTTTGCCTTCCAATGTTCATTTTTTGCATCACTTCTCTGCATGACTTTCATAAGAAAGACATCTTTATACCATCTGAAGTGAGTCAGAGAAGGGCATCGCAGGTTTTGGAGTAGTTCTCGGATGTAATTTAAACTTCCTAAAAAGCGTTGTAATTGGGTTTTGTCTTTTATTTCATCTGGAAACTTAGATGCAAAATCTATACTACGGTTAATAGGAATAATTGTGCCATTAGATATGTTATGGTCTAAGAATCTAACAGTTGTTTGAAATAATTTCATTTTAGGAGCAGATAATACTAGACCGTTTCGAATAATTACATGCTTAAGAATATTCAGATGTTTAAAATGTTTGTCTATGGATGATGAGAAAATTAAGACATCATCAATATAACAGATAATGAATTCAGTGTAAGCATTAAAAATATCATTCATGATATGCTGGAATTCAGATAGACAATTTTTAACACCAAATGGTAAAACATTCCATTCAAAATGGCCAAAAGGTACAGTAAAGGCAGTTTTATACCTGTCAGCTTCAGCTATTTGGATTTGCCAGAATCCAAATTTGAGATCAAATTTTGAAAAGATCACAGCATCATAAAGTCTATCTAGTAGATCTTTTTTATTCGGGATTGGATATTTAATCCATTGTAATGCATCATTTAAAGGTTTATAATTGATCACTAGTCTAGGTGATCCTCTTTCTATCTCAGCATTCTTATTAACATAGAAACCAGTACAGCTCCAAGGAGATTTACTGGGTCTAATTAATTTTTTTGTTAACAAAGAATCAATATCAGTTTTGCAGAGTTCTAAATATTCCCTTTTCATTTGACTAGGTCTGGATTTGGTAGGAATATTCTTCTCATTGAAATCAGGCTGATATGGCAAAGAGATGATGTGTTTCTTTCTATCCCAAAAAGCATTTGGGATATCACTACAAGTTTCAGATTGGAATTCATGAAGAATAGTTTGAATTCTCTTTTTAGTGCTAGTTGTTGAATGCGTTGGTCAACAGTTAAGAAGTGTATTTCTTTTTGTAATAAATTGATCTGATTGGTTTTATTATCAATCAGATGTCTGATGATATCTACTTCCTTTGTATATGGTTTGGTAATGAATTCAAAGGAAATGTCAATTGTATCTATAACTGTATGGATACCAGAGGTATCAATTCTGGTAATAGGCATAATTGAATTGAGAAAAGGATTGCCTAAGATAATGTTTTGTGTCATATTCTTTATGAGCACAAATGAGGCAGGTATGCAAACTCCCTGTTTGTAGATAAGCGCTTCTGGTATTTTGTATTGAATTCTCATAGAATTCCCACTGGCGCTTGTGAGAGATTGAGTAGTTGTATGAAAATATTTTAAAGGAATTAATCCTTCATGGATACAATTCATATCTGCACCACTATCTACACACGCACCCATACAGTGAGGAGGCAAAACACTGTAGGTTCAGCGAGATCAGATACCAAAATAACTTACACTGAGCACGTCTATCAACGTTTAACAGGGGTCAACGGTCTTAACGCAATCTCTGTTCAACAGACCTTACCCAGACGCGACTTGGGTGACGTCCCACTCAGTGTTCATTGATTGGTTCCTAATCTTATTGTAGTACAGTGAGTACTTCCTCAACCATAACAGATACATATTGAGTGCCATGGGCTAGCAAGTGGATCATGATTAGTAGAGTTTATAGCCATGGTTATATACGGCTTATATTAATACATACATGGTCTCATGAACAGATAAAATGAGGAAGAAGAAGGAACTTACTGTAAGGGAGCACTGGCGCTCCTGGTGACAACGTGATATGTGCAGGTGTGAGCAGATCAGAAATAAGAGAGAGGAGAGAGAGAGAGGGTAAGGCAAACCTAAGAGCTCAACACATGAGCATTCTATTGCACAAGAAAGAAAACTTCTATTTCACATGCAAGAGAAGTTCTATTTCACATGCCAGAGAAGTTCTGCTCTCAACAAGGGTGAGAGGCCCTTTTATAATACAGAAGTCAGTTAACTAGAGTACACTTCGTAGATAAGAAGTAACTTAACTTAAGCTAAAAGTAACTATACCACAGTATTCTATGCTTTAATAATTACATAACATAGAGTGGCGTGCTAAGCATCGTCCATCGAGAGCTAACTCATGAAGTTTTCTTTTGAATTTAGAACGGCATTTGTTGGCAAAGTGTCCAATTAAGCCACACTTATAACAAATGGCTTTGATTTTGCTGTTATGAAACTTCTGATGTGGTGGAGGTTTATATTTGGATTCTTTATGTCTAAATTTCTTTTTGGAAAAGTATTTTTTATGCAATTTATGATGCTTCGAGGAAATCCTAGGAGGCTTAGATGAAGAAGAATTGGTTGGATATTGGNGCGTGCTAAGCATCGTCCACGTGTTCGGATGTGAGAGCATGACTGTAGAATTCTTTGTCTGCTACTGTTTGTGTCGGACAGCTAAGGGAGTTACTGTAGAACCCTTTGTCTGCTACTGTTTGTATGTAGGACAGCTCATCAGATAGGCTTAGTGGAGTTTGCCTTTCCCTTTCTGGTCTTTGTCTTTGTCGAGCTGGTCAGAGATGATTGCGGCTAAGGAATCCCAGAAGTCAGCAATTGTAGGCTCTGGTGGGTCTTCTGTAGTTGTCAAGTCTGGTATGTCATCCTTGGGGTCTTGGCTCTCGCCAGCAAGGATGCTGAAAGTATTATGTTGACTGATGTCCAGACTGAGATCAGTGATGGCAGGAGGAGGTGATATGGATAATGGTCTTGATGGACTTGGATTGGTACTGGTCGTGGCCATTGATGTTGTGTCAGAACCAAAAACATGAAGGAATTGGTTTTTAACAAAGGCCATGGTTTTAACAGCTAATTCTTGTTCACTAATGTGAGGAAATTGCGGTTTAAGCAGGTTTTGAGCATTTAGGAAAGGGTTGCTCGTTGGTTCTGGTACAGGTTTAGGAATGGATTCATAACATGCTTGGGCATGGGTTTTGATGAGTTTAATTAATTCGGGTATGTGGGGGTTCATACCTTTGTCCCACCATTTAGTCCAAAAGATACGTTTTAACACAGGTATACCATTCTGGTATTCACATTTCAGATCCCATTTCCATATCCATGGGATGTTAAATTGGATGATAAAATATATCCAGGCTTTGGAGACAGTTCTATTTTTCTGGAAAATGGCATATTGGGAATGCCACTCTTTAAATTTAGCTTTTAAAATTTCTGGTATAGTCTCAAAGGTAATACCAAATTTATCCCACCAAAGGAGGAACCAGTTTGGTAATCCTGTGTCTAATACTTCAGGACAAATACGGATAAACCATGTATGGTTTCTTATCGGGTTTTGATAATAAAATGTATTGGTAAAAGATTCAATATAATCCCAATAACTGTATTTAATTGTTTTCTGGTATATTTTCATTATTTTGGTAGTATGAGGATGTAAACCCCATTGATTAATGAAAATAAAATTGCGGATGACAGCCTTACTAAAAGTAATTGGGCTGGTATTTCGGTTTGAATCATGGAAAGTATGTCTAATTTCCATGCTTTCAGATTGAACTACTATAGCCTCATATATATATATATATATATATCTATAGTGTTCAAACCTGGTTGGATACTGTTGTAAACAGAATGATAATACGGATCATCAGATCTGCAGATTCCTGGTCAATGGTTTCACAGGAATACTGAAAGGCTGGTGGGACAATTGTCTCACTGAAAGTCAACGCCAAGAAATCTTAGACTCTTTCAAAATTCATATTGACCCAATTACTGGTACTCATACCAGAACTGAATATGCCTGTTATACCCTGGCCCAATCCATTATTCACCATTTCCTTGGCCCAGGAATTGTCAATACTGATAGACACCGGGAACTACTCCAAAACCTGCGATGCCCTTCTCTGACTCACTTCAGATGGTATAAAGATGTCTTTCTTATGAAAGTCATGCAGAGAAGTGATGCAAAAAATGAACATTGGAAGGCAAAGTTCATTGATGGCCTCCCAAGTCTTTTTGCTGAAAGAGTAAGAAGAAAACTCCGAGATAAGCATGATCAAATGGACATTCCTTATGATCAATACACTTATGGACATCTCATTGCCCTAGTAATAGAAGAAGGACTAGGATTATGCAATGATATGAAACTTCAACATATGATGAAGAACCAGAATCTTGACAACAGAAAAGAATTAGGTGAATTCTGTGATCAATTTGCCTATGATACTAAAATCCAATATCCAACCAATTCTTCTTCATCTAAGCCTCCTAGGATTTCCTCGAAGCATCATAAATCGCATAAAAAATACTTTTCCAAAAAGAAATTTAGACATAAAGAATCCAAATATAAACCTCCACCACATCAGAAGTTTCATAACAGCAAAATCAAAGCCATTTGTTATAAGTGTGGCTTAACTGGACACTTTGCCAACAAATGCCGTTCTAAATTCAAAAGAAAACTTCATGAGTTAGCTCTCGATGAAGAAACTCAACAAAAGATTCTGAACTGCCTCTCTGAAGACAATTCTATTACCAATTCAGATGATGATGTTGCATATATTTCTCCATCTGAATCTGATTCTTCTGTCATATCTGAACAACCTGATCAACCTTGCTGCAGCTCTAAGAACTGTAATGCCATAACTGAAACCAATTATTGGAAGGTAATAGTTGAGATGAACGGTTTAGATCTGAAAGGACCAGGTCTAAATGTTTTAACTGACACTCAACGATCTCTTCTTGCCACAGCTGACCAAATTACTGATCCAGAAATGAAACTCAAGTTTTTAGAAACTTGTTACAAAGAATATTCCACTCTTGAGATCAAACCTGTAGAAAATTACAGTATGAAAGAATTATTAAACCGAATACAACATGAGTATATACCTCATAAATCTGTAACCATTTCTGATCTGAAAATGGAGATTAATATTATAAAATATGACATCCAGCAGTTAAAAACTGCACATCAAATCTTTTCTCACGAGTTAAATCTCTTCAAACAGTCTACAGCCAAAGGGAAAGCCCCTGTAATCTTCCCAGATCTGCCTTCAACAGATCTGCCTTCACTAGATCAGCCAGGTCAAAGTCAAAGTCAACCTTTGACTTCACCAGATCAGCCACCTCAAAGTCAAAGTCAAACTTTGACTTTCTCATATCAGACTTGTCAGATCTCACCAGATCAGAAAAAAGAAAATAATCCGTATCTCTTCCTTCTTAACCAGGTAACTTTTCAGAAATGGTATATTAAGATTACCTTAGTAATCAAACCTGATTTCCTCATGACTGACGCCGTTGTCTTAGTAGATAGTGGTGCAGATATGAATTGTGGTCTGGGTGACGTCTATTGAGCAGAGATTGCATTAAGACCGTTGACCCCTGTAAAACGTTGACAGACGTGCTCAGTGTAAGTTATTTTGGTATCTGATCTCGCTGAACCTACAATGTTTTACCTCCTCACTGTATAGGTGCGTGTTGCCTAGCCCGTGTTGGTATCAAAGCCATAATTAGTCTTGGTTATAGTACTGTTTATATCCTTTTATATTAAGCATACATGGTCACACACACACATGTCTGAACTAAGCTCTGCATCTATACAATCCGTAGCTAATACTGTAGCCTCCACCTCTGAGGTAACTGAATTAATTGCATATCAAGATGTAAAAGAAGCCTTAGATAAATGGACAATCCCTAAGGTTAAACCTGACACAATTTATAAAATTGGAACCTTTGATTTCACTAGCCATAAAATCATTAAAACATTTGAATATGCCATTCCATTACAGCATAATGATGATGTTTTATATCTGTTACATTTGCATGATTTATATCCCTTCATGCAAAAATATAAATATGTGCATATAGGATTAGTGCAAATTGCATTAAAACCTTTAACTCTGTTAGGATAGAACACCAGCATACAATGCACCCTTAGAGATGGTAGGTGTCTGAACTGGAAAGCTTCCCTTATGGGAGCCATAGAGACTAGTTTATCACCTATTTATTTTAATATTTATCCAAATTTAAGTATTGCTTTATCTGACAGCAATCTAGCTAAAGTACTTGAACTTAGAGTTCAATCGCATGGCTATAATTATCTACCAGGATCATCTCCCTTTGCTATCCTCTTTAGGATTCATCTTAAAGTTTTGACAACCTTGAATCCTTATACCAGAAAGCAAAGTGAACAAGGACATACTGTCCTTATAGATACTAATCTATTCAACAGCCAAGTGGTTGTTCCTCGCATGATTCCCTGGTCTGACATCACCTTTCCTGACACCTGGCAAATTCCCCAGGCTGTCCCTACCAAACCTGTCATCAGACAATCTCTTGATGATGTCATCCAAACTCAATGTGGCAATGTATACCTTCGTTTTCAACGACCACCTCTGCCTCTGACCAGAAGTTCTTCTAGTCTTAGTCGCCAAACTGTACCCTATTATCAAGTGGATCTCCCCGAATCTTCTCGGGCCTCTTTCACTGAACCCTATATATATATATATATCAAAACCCTAAATAATCGAACCGATTACAACTAATCAAACCAAAATCATTATTGTTCCACTTACCCGTTTGGTTCGATTTAATTACTTAGATAACTGATGAATTCAGTTTGATTATAAAAATAACCTACTAACCGATTGAACCGAACCGTGCACACCTCTAGGTTAAATAAAAATACTGAAAACGTTAAGTTCATGTTAAGTTTAAACTTTGAAACATTGTTAATTTACTACACAAACTTTTAGATGAGTGTAATTACTTTATCAACTTTCAAAACAGGTAAAATTGATCATCTAAAACTTAGGGAGAAATCCATAAATGGCCATTTTGGGTCATCTATGCAACAAAATAGCCGGTAATTTTTTTAAATGGTCGGTGGCCCCCACATTGATAGTGGCGCAATGGCCATTTTCTAAAATTTTCCAACGAAAAATCACGGGCAATTCTTTTTTTTTTTTCGCGTTGGTAGTGTGCATCAGTACTACATGCGATACTACGCATCTCTATTATAATATGGCGTTGTGCGATTTGTTATACACATATTTAAAATTACTTAATTGCAACCCCTAAATAATTTATTGACATCTAGTAAAAAATAAATAGATGAAATTTTATTTATAACACCAAATAAATAATTTATTGATATTTCATTGTTGAAATAATTTATTTATAACTTCGCATGAGGTAAATAGTTTAATACACCTCGATGTTAAAAATAAATGGATTTCTTGTTTTATAATTAATATATTGATAAGTAATTTATTAAGTTGATTAGTATTGGTATTTTTGCTAAAAAAAGCTATGCGGCCATCTTTTTACAATGGGGTTCTAAAAATTGTGAATCATGTAACTTCCACTAAAACTTATTTCTTTTTTCCTAAGTTCCGGCTACTCTCTCTTCTTCTTCACTTTTCATATTGGTTTTCTCTTCACTTCTCGCTGTCCTTCATCTATTCCTTCCTCTCCTTCTTCTTCTCTCTGGTCTTTGGTCGGAAGCTTACTATTGAAATTCTGAAATTTTTCTCATCACCCAAACTTTCTCCTGAGCCAAACAGAAGCATAACCCACAACCATGATCCCAAAAACACAAGGGAGAGAGAGAATAGAAGAGGAAGAGGAGACAGAAATTTTCATCTTCCGAAATTATTGTAGGATTAACTAAATGCAAGAAAATCTCACCATAAAATACAGGATGCATAAGTAGGTGTGTGTGTATAGAAACAAAAACCAAAAGAAGCAGAGAAAAAATAGAAATAATAATGGGAGAAACAACTGAACAAGAAAAATGAGGCATAAAGATAACAAATAGGAAGAGAGGAGAAAGAGAGAGTAATGAACATTAGAAAGATTGACGGAAATAAGTCATGGAGTATCAAGTTTGCCTATTCTTAAAGTTAATAAAATAACTAGTGATAAGTCAGTGCTACGCCCGGAATTTAGGTAGAATTAACTTTATAAAATTACTTATAACAATTTTTTTAATGAAAAAGTCGTTTAAAAATTGAGTGAAATAGTAAGTAATTTAATAAAAACAAATTTACTATTTAAAAGGAGTTAAAGTGAGAAAAATTATATATATAAAAAAGATGATATGAAAAAGTGTAATCATGTAAAACATTCCTTTGATGATAAATGATTTAGTTAATATCATTCAATAAATATAAAATCTAAAACATCTCTTTAATAAATTGATTCATTTGATACTTTATTTTAAAATAAAATAACTGAACTGAAATTTTAATAACTAAAACTTCAAAAAACAATAAATTTACGTAAGAATAAAAAAAGTGATTTAGTAATTTATTTTACTTATCTAATTAATCGTTTTACATCAAAACTAAAATAATAAAATTTGAAAAATGAAAATCTGTAACCAATCTAACTCATTATAAAATCAAGTAAATATAATCAATATTAACTCCTTATAAAGTAGGCAATAAACAAATTGATCCATAGAGTCAAGAAAATGATGTACCATTATGCTAATAAATTCATTATTAATTTTAGAAAACGAAAAGTCGTTAATGTAATGAATATAACCACAAACACACCATAAATGATGAGAAATAGACTTGTTAATTAAATTGGTTGCTCATAAAAACTATAAAATGGAAAGTTGTTGATTTATGTAACATTAGCTATAAAAGGTACATAATCAAGTGATGAAATAATGACCTATAACATTAATTATCTTGCCATATGAATATCGTAATATGAATTAAAATTTATTTTTAAATTAACTATTAATGACACAAATTGTTTTGATCAAAATCTGATATATCAATGATTTAATTTAAAAATCAACATGCAGCCAATCATAAAACTCCATATGAAAATTTATTTTACTTAATATATACGCATACACATGTGAATTATCTAGAAAAACAATAATGGGGTAGATATTTTTTCAAACTATTATAGAACAATTATTATGCATGTTTAAAGGAAAAATACACAAAAAAAATGGTAACTGAAAATCATCTAAAATTCACCTTTTCTACTACATAAACCAAACAAACAAACTATCTATCTCATACTAAAAACACGTTTATCCATGCTAGGGAAGATTTTTGTTTAAGAAAATTGATTTTAGGGAAGATTTTTGTTTTTAAAAAAATGATTGTTGGCCAAATTATACATTATATCTAATAAACCATGAAGCAATCCAAAAAACAAAAAACAATTGATCTATCCATACCTGAATATCAATATTAGGAATTTTTTGTTTAATTCCAAAAAACAAAAAAACAATTGATCTATCCCTACTGGAAAATCAATATTAGGAAATATTTGCTCAAAAAATTTATTTTAAAAGTAGTAAAAGTAATATGTAGAAGAAGAACTAAATTATCCAATGCTAGAATCTCATGATGATCATCATGAGATTCAGAAATAGAATGAATGAAATATAGTTAGATGCAAGTGAAATTTCTACGGGATGTGATTCGGCTATATAATGTTTGAAAGGGTGAATCTCTTGGTGAAATTAATGGTAATGAATGAGGGTATAAGAAGTGTTGGCTTCATGGGTGGAGTTAATGTTGGAATGGTATACTAATGGACATTTAATTGATATGGAAATATATATTTAGGAAATGGAGGAAATCAAAGGGTTTAGAGAATTAAAAAAATGTATATGATACTAGAGATACCTTACTCAATAAAAATTATTAATAGAAAAAATAATATAATTTTTACAAATCAATCTACTTTAAGTTTCATATTTAAAAACGTAAAAAGAACTTGTCTTTATTTTGATATTTATGAACATGAATAAGTATTTAATTTTAGAATTAAAGAGGGAATATTTGTTAAAGAATTTATATGTAACGTTTGAATTCTTAACCTATAGCAATAACACATTAATTAATTGTCAATTAATAATCTATATATATACATAAAGTTGGGTATGGACACCTCTCATTGTGACATGTGTCCATACCCAACTATGCCATGTGTTATAATAAAATTAAATTTATTATAATAATTTAATATTTCAAATAATTAATTTGGACTTCACCTTAATCCATAATAAAATTGATAATTAATATTTACAACTATCTTTGATAATTAAATATTTTACCTAGAGAAGCTAAGGACTCAAACTTGCGTATGTTAGTTTGTAAAATATGAAAAGTTTTGGCTTGTAAGATATGAAAGGTTTTATACAAATAAAAAAAATTTATAAGAAAAGTAAACAATACAATTTGTATTATCCTTAAGTTAAAAAATCTAAACTCTACTTTATGTTAGTTTTGAATTTATATAATCTAATTTGATTTTGTTATATTATTTCCAGTCTTATTTTTATTTCAACATTTTTATAGATTAAATTATCTGTTTAAGTTTGAAAATATTGTAAATACTAAAAGTCATAAAATTTAATTGTGCCCCAGAAGCCTCTACAAATCCCTACACCAATGTAGCTGTTCATCCATTTTCACAAGCGTATGTTTAGTTTCTTTACTTCCCTTTTCAATTTGCTTGGATTAATGTTGTAAAAAAAATCACTACATGCAAGTTGTTCTTTTGAAAAAATAATTAATATATATATTTATAGTTGAGTATAGATACTTAAAATTGTGCTTAGGCATCATATCTAAGTATGCACCAACTGCCACAATATGCCATACTCAACCTTAATTATATTAATTATTATATATACTTATTATATATTTCTTAAACAAACAAATTATAGTGGTAAAAGTGAAAAATAACTAATTTATTGAATGAGTTAGTAAATAATGATTACTAAAAAATTAATATTTTTAAATAATGTTATAACCGCAACTAATAAATGTATTTTCATTCAAAAATGAAATAACTACAATAACAATTTTTCTACGTTTAATTGAATATAATTGTAGACTATTAACTTTTTGCTATTCTTCCTTCCATTATGTTTAATAAGGAACTTGATGGGTTAAGCACTGTGGCTTAAGAGGAAAATGAAGAAGGCCAAAAACAAATTTCAATCAACATAAACAGTCAATTCGATTATGAAAAATTCTTGTTATCAATGCATAGTACACAACTTGAATTATTTCATATTCTCTAAAATTCTCAACAAATAGAAAATAATTATTGTGCCTCTTTAGAATATGGAGAAAAGTAGAATGAGAGAGAATGGTAACTCGAGACAAATTATATTTTTATTTAATTTTGTGTGTCCTTCGAGGTGATGTTCCCCTCTATTTATACATGAGAATTGTTATTTAATTTCCGAAACACTCTCTACCCGATACACTTTATTCAGAGGATTTGAGAAGGTAACGTCGCTGGGAATATTCTGGAACATTGATTTGTTGTAACTGCTTTATCTTGTTCATTCATCTTTGCCTATTGACGGCGATTAACTTGACCTGTCTCTTTCCTACTGATTGGTTAAAAGTCTGACATGTAGCTGCCACATAACATAGGTACTGTACATTGGCCCCCGTTACACTTAATGAAGTGTTGTTGTTGATGTGTAATGTAATAATTGCCTATCGACGGCTATTAACTTGATCTGCCTCTTTCCTATTGATTGGTTAAAAGTCTGCCAAGTAGCTGTCACATAACATATGTATTGTACATTGGCCCCCGTTACACTTAATGAAGCGTGGTCGTTGATGTGTAATGTAATAATTATCTTGTAATAATTTTCATCACTTCATTTCCCTAGAACATTAAAGTGTTCACAGCTCAGGTTAACGTGCACTCCGACTTCAATGCTCATGTCAATGTAAGTGGCATCGGCTGGGTAATGATTATACATGTCACGTCCGTTCAAATATCGCTCGTTCAGTTCTCATTCAGCTTCACAATGCCATTTCTATCAAGTATTTTCGCCTCGTCACTTCTCTCACATCATCACATCCTTTATTATGTCTTTCAACCGAACTCTTATTTACGTCTATTCCCTATTTAAACTCCTTGTTCTTATTCTCCATTCACTTTCCATCATTTTTGTAAGTGCTCTTCTCTCTTTATATTTTTTTTTCCCTCTGCATCTTCTTCTTCTTTGCTTTTTTGATTAAATGGTCAAGGAAATAATCTTCTCCCCTTCAATCCCTAGAGTTAGGAATGAAGCCGAGTTTGAAGTGTTTATCATGATTTATAGGGATGTTTTTCTCGATGATGTCAACTATTCTCTTAGTAAGAACAGGGCTATAAAACTCCCTTGCAGTCTTAATTGTCAAATAACCTTCCATCCCATGTAGTATATAGCTTTAGGCTTCAAAGTCTCCATGTCTCCTCTTTTCTAGGAGGTCTTTTCTTACTATGGTTTAGCTCCTTCCTAATTTATCCTAACACATATAAGATCATTTTGTTTTGAAGCCCCAAACAGACTGTATAATTTTAGATCAGGGCTGGTTAAACTTTGATTGACTTACCTAGTAAAATTGTGAGGTGAGGATTTCCATATGGCCCTTAGAACGGACAATAGGGGGCCCTTATTAAAGATCTCCTAAATGGAGACGAAGGATGAGAGGGATGTCTTAAATGTATTGGGAAACTGGAGGGGTGAAGGCCACTGGATTATTCCCCATACTTGGGGTATTTTCAGTAAGTTTCCTATGCCTGAGCTCTATTTCTTCATTTTCTCAGCCTTTCCATTTAACAATTTGATCTTTTCCGTTTAGTGATCTTGTTATGAGTTTTTTTTTCTGACCACCAATGATGCAACAACACATGTTAGACTATACTGAGGAGCTCATGATAGATGAATGTTTTAGAGGAGAAGAACTGACCTCACTTGGTCAGTCTTAAGGGAGAACCCGAGCACATGTAAGAGAAGGAATAAGGTGCGGAAAGAGAGATCAGATAACCATGAGTGAAGGGTCATCATTGCGCACCAAAAGTAGTGTCCAACAAGTCTCATAGCCATTGCAACATGTTAGATCAGCCTCCAATATGTCACCTCAAAGGCACATAGACAATTAATACCCGTCACTTTATGTCAAAGGTCACCCCATTCGGTCCAATCAAGGACAGTCAAGACACGCATCATGTCCCGGGACATTTCCCCAACACATCCCTAAGAGGCCTCTTCGACACGCTTCCTCCCACCCGAGGACTCAGGTATAAATACACCCATCAACTAACATAAAATATATGCCATACCTCCTTAAGAAATTATGCTGAAATAATGCTAGAATATTGACTTAGGTATTAGAGGCCCTTAGGCTAGACAACCCCCTATAGGGGTTCCTAGCTCTTTGGGTTCTTTGTTGGTGTTTTACAGACATTGAGGTCGTGAGGAGCTTCAGCAAAAAGGGAAGAACACATACAACATCACCATTGAAGATTCCCCCAGTTAGGAGGACGTGTGGGAGACAAGCATCTGTGTTGTTGAAGATGTTGACTAAAACAGTTGGCGTCGTTTGTAGGAACGATGACAAAATCATTCTTATTTGAGGTACTTGAAACCATTTCTCTCTTGCAAAGAGAGGATGAGTTCGGCATCCTACACCGGTGACAAAATGAGTGGGAGGACTCATTCCTTCTCTCGGTGGAGGAAGGACATTTTGCCGTCATAAAGATTATATGGCGAAGGAGGAAAGAAACGGTGGTCATAACCTTTGAGGCAACCAAGAAATGGAGGAAAGGCATGTTAGATACAATTCAAATCATGATGGTCAATTGCACGAAAATAGTCCCCCCGTGAACTAAAGGCTCACTGGAAGAGTCGTCTTGTACTCACAGAACCATGGGGTAAAGCAATCCATGAGAAGATAAGGTGACTCCCTAACTTGGAGGAACTGTCACCCTCGAAGAAACCTAGACCAAAGCAGAACTAGGATTCAAAAATCTAAGTGCTCTCCTTTGTAAGGTTCTGATTGGGGTCATCCCAGGATGATGAGGGAGGAGAGCAAGGCCGCTGAAGAACAAATGGAAGAAGAGACCCCTAGAGGACCCTCTAGGGGTAGTATGTGTAGCTACGGAAGATGGAGGAAAATATTGGTGGGACACCCTCCACCCTACTCCCTGGTTCCCTTTTTTGGCCACCAACAATTTTGCAAAGCTCCAACATAAGAGAGGAAAAGCCACGCTACACGGTTAGCTGGCCCTAGGATAATTCCCAGCTGAAATACATAGCCTTGCATCATCCCTACGCCATAGATTAAAATTGCATCTGGTTTAGACAACTCCCAATTCCCACAACCCACCTTGGGTCAAACGAAAGGATGAAAGTCATGCCAAAATTGGTATGCAAGCTCGCGAGTCGAGTGAGGACATGAAGCCCTAGTGAGATGATAAGGGCGATCACAAGACCCCCTATTTTGGTTCTCAGCAAGATCAAGTTTTTCATGGTGAAATGCACGAGCGTCTTCCTCTCAATCCCTGGCATTAAGCGGATGAACCCACAAGAAATGAACTAGTAATCGGAGCATTGCCTAAGGAACGCACTCAGAAATGAGTTTGAAGGATTGGAGTAATCGGTCATTCTCCGGCTAAAGCAGCCAGAGAAGATAGTTCAAGACAAACCTATATATAGCCACAAGCAGAATGTGGAGCTCGTGGGGTCCTTCCATTGACACGAAGCTGAAACTCAGAAATGATTACGCTCCAACTAGAGATGAAGAGCAACAACTAGGGAAATAAGAAGTATGGCCGCCTACAAATCTTCGCTTATGTTTCCCCTACTAAGAGCAGATGAATCAGTCTTCTTTTTAAAATAGTCAATGCTAAAGTATAACTGATGATGAAGATCGTATGCTCAATGGCGTCTATTAAGTAAAAGGAAACAATCGACTCTTCTACAATGTACAACAAATGATTAAAAAGTGATGACTGGTGTGGCGCTCTAGCTCGCCACTCAAGATTAAAAAGTCATGACTGGCATGGTGCTCTAGCTCGGCAATCGAGATTAAAAAGTAACGATTGGCGTGGTGCTCTAGCCCGTCAAATGGGATTAGAAAATGATGATTGGCGTGATGCTCTAGCCTACCAGTCGGGACTAGAAAGTGATGATTAGTGTGGCGTTCTAGCCTATCAGTCAGGATTAAAATGTGATGACTAGCGTGGTGCTCTAGTCCTCTAGTCAGGATTAAAAAGTAATGACTGGCGTGGTACTCTGACGTGCCAGCCGAGATTAAAAAGTGATGACTGGTGTGACAATCCAGCCCACCAGTTGGGATTAAAAAGTGATCAATGGTGTAGAAATCTAGCCCACCAGTCGGGATGGAGGATCTAGCCAGAGCAGACACATATAAGGCTAAAAATTGATGACTTCCAAGCGCTTCATATCGCCAGAAGGGATTCATGATCTAGCCAGAGTAGGAATGTTTGGTAAACTTCAAGACATTAAAGGTAAAGTCATGTATGTCGAGCACTCCAGCTCACCAGATGAGATTAATGATCTAGGCAAAGTAGGAAAGCCTGGCTAAATATTAAGAAAACAAGTGATGCTTGTAGAGCAATCCAACTCATCAGACGGGATTAAGGATCTAACTAGAGCAGGAATGTCTAGCTAGACTTTGAGGCAAAAGAGGTGTCTACCTAGCACTTCAGCTTGCCAGACGGGATTAAGGATCTATATCAAGGTAAAGAGAGAGATATGTCGAGCATCCTAACTCACCAGACAAGATTCAAGGTCTAACTAGTGCAGGAACGTCTGGCTAGACATCAAAGGTAAATAGATGTCTAACGAGCACTCCAATTCACCTGATGGGATTAAGGTTTCAGCCAAAACATGAATGTCTGGCTAGACACAGAACACTCTAACTCACTAGGAAATGAAAATCCTTTGATCAACCAAAGGAAAGGAATTTCGACTTGCATTCTAAAACTCGCCAGACCAAGAATACTCACTAAGAGTATGGATGTTTAACTATGAATAACTCCCAATATGAAGATGGTCTATCCGACCAGACCTCCTTAAGGGGAACATAGAACTCTCTCAAAGGGAGTAACCCGTTGAAAGGGTCCAAAACCATTTTAAGGCCAAGTCAAGCTCGGGATCATAGTAATCCAATAACTCAGATCAACAAAAGAAAGAGTGAAGCACTTGACGATCGAGGAATAAAAGATAAAAGTCTCGCTCAGACTAACAACCAGGCATAGACAATTAGCAACAAAGGAAATAGGTAAAGGTAGAGCTAAATAAAGGACCCAGAGATAAAGGAAATTCATTCTCATTAATAAACGGAGGATTACAAGTAAAAGTACATAAAATATCCTCCTCAGTTAAGGGGGAAAACCCCTCCTAGACTAACTTGAAAAGAAAAGTCCCCCACATATGGGCTGGTGGTCGTAAAATCTCCACAGCTTCCTTAAACTCTTTTGAGGTCTTAAGGGCTTCAGCTGCTTGCCGGCCAAGGATCATGATGAATTGGTCTGAGACCCATACCAAGTCGGGCTAAAAGTAGATTCAAACCATCAGCAGCAAATAATTTATGAGCTGAGGACAAATAAAGCCTCAACTGCTCCCACAAGGTGAGTAAGGCAGAAAGCCACCACCTCATGGTTCGAGATGATCTCGAAGGATATGATTGCAAGGGCAACCTGAACCCACTCCTGAAGCATGTTGCAATAAATAGTTGGAGGTCCAAAAGGATAGAGATGGTAAAAGATCGGATTGGGTCGCAACGGGTGAAGTTGCTTCATTACGGATCAAAGGTTGAGGCTACCAACTGGATTATGAGCCTTTTTCAAAGATGATGTTTCTACAACCATGGGTCGGTAACCAACATAGACAAAGGATTCACCACGCAGGTTCTACGAATGGAATGTCACTGACTTTGAGGAACAATATTTAAAAGGAGACAGAAAGGGAAAAGATGACCATGGAAAGCAAGGCTATGAGGATCTTAAGAGAAATCCCTCCAAAACATAAGAGGCCCTAGAAGGGGAATGATCATTGTTCTTTCGGGAAAAATGACTGGGGGCAAGAATAAGGGATAACGATGGTTTGAACTCTATAAAGGAGGCGAGTATGAAGGAAATGAGAAGGAAGCCGTCTATTTATAGGCCAAGAAGAGGGAAATTGCTCATTTGTTCAAGAATGTGACTTTTGCCTCTAACTAATCAAATGACAGTCTTTCTTTTACCTTCAAATGACTTCATTTCTTTTCATTAGGACTTGGCATTTTTCAATCTTTCTTGATCCACTTTCAGGGACTTGGTCCATTATAGAGCTTCTTCTAGTTCACCTAGTGCTAAAATAATATGTTTTATGGCTCATAATTATTGTTGAAGTTTTTCATTACGAGGATATTCATCTGTTTACGGGAACGTATAGGTTCATTGTAGAAGTGTTGCCTCAATTTTCCTTTCAGATAAGGTTTCCCATTCTCAAGGACTTATAGGTTCATTGTAGAACCGTGGCCCCATTTTTCTTTTAGAGAACTGTTTCCAATTCTCAAGGACTTATAGGTTCATTATGGAATCGTGACCCCATTTTTTCTTTTAGAGAATAGTTTCCCCTTTTTAAGGACTTATATGTTCATTGTAGAACTGTGGTCCCATTTTTCCTTTTAGTGAATGATTTCCCGTTCTCAATGACTTATAGGTTCATTGTGAACCGTGGCCCCATTTTTTCCTTTAGTGAACACTTTCTCGTTCTAAAGGACTTATAGGTTCATTGTAGAATTAAGGTCATATTTTTGAAGAGTTTGCCAGTCTTAAAAATTTGAACAAGTAGATAACAATTTTACGTGGGAAATCCTTGATGGGAAAAAATCACGGGGAGTTATATTTTTACTAATAATTCAAATGAAATTTCATAAGTCATACATAGTATTTTCCCAAATGAGTGGCATTCTATGGTTTTCGCCAAGTCTTTCCCATCTTTCATTGTGAGAAAGTAATATATTTTTCCCCTAATCTTAATGATTATATAAGGTCCTTCCCAGTTGGGTTCCAGCTTCCCTTCTTCAGTCTAAACTAATTTTTTCTCCAAACATTTCTGCTTGGCCTATTCCCTGTGGATAATAGGGCAACGATAACTAATTTTTTATTTGAAGTTCTTCATAAAAGCCCCTGACTATTCTTCTTGTGAATTCTAAACCGTTGTCTGAAACTAATATTCAAGGTATCTCATACCTACAAACAACTTTTTTACACAAACTCTTTGACCTCTTCTTCACTCATTCTACTAGATGCTTCTACTTTGATCTATTTTATGAAATAATCTATTTATAGGAGTAGAAAGCGCTTTGTGCTGGTGTCATAGGGCATGTCCTACTATGTCCAATGCCCATTGCATGAACGACCATGGACTTGCTATGATTTTGAGTTCTCCGGGTGCCATCCTCTCTATGGGCACTAAGCGTTAACATTTGTCACAATTTCTTGCATATTCCTTTCCATTCTAGTGCATATGGTGCAAGTATTACCCTTCATCCAGTATCTTATGAGCAAGTGACCTTCCACCTATGTGATTTTAACATATACCTTCGTGGATTTATGCTAGTAAGTAGTAGGCTTCCCTTAGCTTTAAACATTTCAAATAGGACCTCCAAAATGACCTGCGAAGAGCTTTCCATAAATTAAAAAATACCTTGCACTTTGTTGCTTCACTTTCCTTCCCTGAATTTTATCTTTGGTAGCTCTACATTCTCCAAGTCACTCGGTAGCTCTCTGTTCTGCCAGATGAGTTCTACACGACTTCGACATTTGCAATAACTGGTAATGGGCATTTTATACTTGGTTCTTCCAGAAACTCCATGAGGAAGTTTCTTTTAAATGGTAGTTGCGATGATGATCTCGACATTGCTAGAGCATCTGCATGATCGTTCTTAGCTTGGGGCATCTGTTGGATCTTGTATTCTTTTGTTGTGTATTCTCTCGTGACCTACTTAACAATTAACATATAATATTTTTTATTTTCGCTACTCTTAATTCATATAGCATGTTGACCCCCGCTACGAGGGCTTCGTATTCTACTTTGTTGTTCAAGGCTTCAAAATCAAAAGAGAGTGATTGCTCTAAAATTTCTCCGGATGTGGTTTGTATGTAACTCCTGCTCCCGCTCCATGGTTGTTTAATGGGTCGTCTACAAACAAAATTCATTGGTTGTTTTCTGCTTCTTCCGTTACTTTCTCATTTTGATGTTCTTTGTCATGTGTGAAGTTTGTTACAAAGTATGCGAGCATTTCCCCCTTTAATGATGTTCTAGGTTCATTGGAAAATTTCATTTTTGCCTAATTTGATGGCTCATTTTTTCAATCGTCTACTTATTTCTTAAGAGTGTAGCATGCTTCTGATGGATGAATATGCTAATACTATGGATGTATAAGATTAAAAATAAGGATTCAGCTTTCTTGTTGCTATTTCAACTACTAATATCAGCTTCTCCATTCTCTTATATCGTTCCTTTACCGTTAGAAGACCTTTGCTTACAAAGAAGGCCAGCTTTTGTCATTTATCTTCTTCTCACATCAGGACAACGCTCTCTACCATTAGTGAAATGACCACGCATACAAGAAATTCTTCTCCTAGGATAGGTTTGGATAAACGTGGCAGTGTTGCAAGATATTCATTAATCTTGTTGAAGTCCTTTTCATATTCTTCATCCCAGTTGCTCTCAGAATCTTTTTTGAGCTTTACAAAAAATGGTCTACACTTGTCCGTTGACATGGAGAGAAACATGTCTAAAGCTGTTAATTTTCCTATTAGACTTTGTATATCCTTATGAGTTGTTGGGGGATTCATTTCTAATATGGCGTTCAAATAATCTAGACTGACCTTGATCCCCCATTGTGTAACAAAATGGCCAAGGAATTACCCTACGAAAACCCCAAATGTGTATTTCTTAGGTTCAGCCCCATACGACTTTTCCTCAGAACTGAAAATACCTCGTCTAAATCTTTTATGTGATCCTTCCATTTTTTACTCTTAACCATCATATCATTCATGTATACTTCCATCATTGTTCCAATCTAGTAGAAAAAGATTTTGTTTACTAGTCTTTGGTACGTTGCACCTGTATTATTCAAACCTAACAACATTCCTTTGTAACAGAAAATGCCTTGTTCAATTATGAAAGAATTCTTTTGCTAATCAGGTTAGAGCATTTTCACCTGATTATACCTTGAGTATGTATCTGTAAAGCTGAGGAGTTTATATCCAGACGTGGCATCCACCATCTTATATATCCTTGGCAATGGGTAATCATCCTTTAGACAGATCCTCCATTTTTTGTTCTTCTTTATCATAATCACTACATTGGCGAGCCATTCTGAGAAATTAAAATCTCTTATAAAACTGCGTTAGAATGTTTTTCCATGACGAATGATTACTTCAGCTATACCTGATATTTATTAGGTCGTACTCATGAACACATCTTTGTTTTTTCTTAGGAAACTTATCAGCTCGTCTTTCTTCATTTCACTAAGTTGGGTGCCTATTCGAGTCATCTTTTGAGTTCCATCTTCCAAGTAAACACGATCTGTAACCTTTACTGCATGGTTAGATGGCTTGGTTTGTTCGTCCCCATTCAACTGCTATTAGTTTACTTTTTCATTTTCATTTGGTTCTTTCGTGGAAGTTGCACGCTTGATAACCCTAAGGCTAAGAAAGCATAGCACCGAGTGACAGCTTGGTCTCCTTTGACTGTTTTGATTCTGCTTGGAGATGGATATTTTAGCACTTGATAATATGTTGATGAGACAGCTTTCATCCTTTCTAACCATATCCTCCCTAATATAACGTTGCATAGGGACGTCGTATCCACTACCACAAATTTCATCAAGTGGTTGAATGACTCGACATTACAAGGAGTACTATTATTCATTCGAAGTACGTCGTTGCTCTGTTGTATCTTACCAATGGTTGCGACGGGCCCTGTAGCTTTGGTCTCCCCATTGACATTTTCTCTATTGTATACCGATGGAGGATATTAATAGTACTTCTGTTATCAATTAAAACTCTCCTTATGAGACAATTCTGAACTTGGATGGTGATCATCAGAGCATAATTGTGCTATCCGTTGTGACCTACTAAAGGTAAGTCATCAAAAATTAGTGGCCAACTACCGCAATCTTTTGTTGTACTTCCCCGCTCCCATTATTCACTCTTCTGGGCTTTTTACAATACATCCTTTTCTTTCTGGTTGTTCTTTCTTGTTCTATCAAAGCAATGATTGTGTCTATAATCCGAATAAGCTTTTTACCATGAGTCTCTTTCTCCACTGCCATCTTCTATTCTTTCTTTAATACATATTGTTGAATATATCTTCCTTCACTAGTTATTCGACGTAATCCTTGAGCTAGTAGCAGTCTCTAGTGTAATGTTCATAGCTTATGCGATACAAGCAATTATTATCTTTGCCCTTGCTACTTGGTTCTTTGATCAGAAGTGTTGGCCTTTTTAACTATGGCTTGGCTTTTATTACTTCAAGAATTTGATTGACAAGTATTATGAGTGGAGTGTAAACTTTATTTCTAGGGTGGACCTTTCTGTTCTCCGCCCTCGTTTTTTAGAGTTTTCCCCTTTGTACTCATTTCGACTGTCGTTCCTTTCTAGTCTCCCCATCCTCTTCTTACTTGAGCTAGAGCTTTGGTCATTCTTCCGGCTCTTCAGTGCTCCATACTAACAACTTCATCATGATTTTATTTTCCTCCTCCGGTGTGATATAATTTTGTGCCCGATGGAATGTTTACGCCATTAACAATGGCTTTACTTTTGACAAATCATCAATCATGGGGGAGTTTGAGTCAAGTCCCTATATGAAAGCCTGCCTTTCCACTCGATCATCACAGTTCTCCACCTTGGCCATATCTTCTTTGAAACAATGAAGGTATTCCCATAATGACTCTCAATTCTTTATAGATATGGTCTGAAGATATTCTGAATCTTCCATGACCGGACGATATGTAGAATATTGTTCTAAAAATACTGAATAATGGTGAAACTATTAATAGAGCAAGACATAAGGGAATGCTACCACTTTAATGCACTACCGTCGAGACTAGTTGGGATCATTTGACACTTGAGTTTATCCTTGTGCTGGTACAAGCCATCACTTGCCTGAACCGCCTGTGATGATCTACTCGATAAGTCTTGCCTTCGTAACACTTGAAATTTGGGGCCTTGAAGTTCATGACACAAAGGTGAGCGCCTGAGCGATTCTAGGTCGGCTTTTCCCCTACTCCCCAGCTTTTGCATATCTATCATTTTTCATTTCAGCATTTTCTCAAAAGCCTTTTTCAGCATAGGCTCTAATAGATGATATTCTCCATCAGCTTCTTTCCTATTGTTTGTAGACTAGATCTCAATATCATCTTGCTGCATGTTGTTGCTTGTGTTTTGTTGGTCCGCCTAGTATTCTAAGTCTCCAGCTCAACACGTTGTTCACATTGTTTTACTGTTCCTCAAAGTTAGTCCCTTGACTTACCTCTGCTCATGTTTATGCCAGTTTCCATTGCAGTATTGCAATCTAGTCTTGGCCAGTTTGTCGAGCATTACGAAGGGCTTCATTGTTCTAATTTTCCATATTTTTCATCCCAGTTAATATGGCCTGAATCATTCCTTGAATATCCATCTGCTGAGTGACCTGTCTCATTTTCATCGGTATGTATTGTATTGTTGGATGTGGTTCTTAACATCTTGCTTTGGATTGTCGAGCTTTTAAGACAGCTCTCAACAAGTGTACCAAATTGTTAAGGAAAATACAATCTAAAGTATTTATAAAAGTAGAATAAGAGAATGATAAATTGAGACAATTTGTATTTTATATTCAATCTTGTGTGTCCTTTCATAGTCATGTTCCCCTCGATTTATACTTGTGAATTGTTATTTAATTTCTGAAACACTCTCTATCGGTTACACTTTATTCATGAAATTTTAGGAGGTTACATCACCAGGAATATTTTGGAACATTGATTCTTTGTAACAGCTTTATATTGTCCATTCATCTTGCCAATCACTGCCTATCAACTTGATCTTCTTGTTTCCGACTGATTGGTTAAGAGTCTGTCATGTAGCTGCCATGTAACACATGTATTGTACACTTTTCTTGTACCCGCCAATGATAATATTTATCATATATCTATGATAACTCATGCGATATATATGTGACTAAAAATACAATGACAATGGATGAAATAATTGGAAAAACAAAAGAGGTTTGCTAAAAATCACATGATTCACTTACCGTATTTGTTAGCTCCTCCAAGCTATCAAATTCATTTGACGTCAATAGATCCAAGCTTCGTGCCTCCAAACCATCGAAGCAAAATTGGTTTGTGCCTAAAAGATCTCTTGTAAGAGCCAAGGCCAACCATTTGCATCTTCAACACTCAACGAGTATTTCGAACAAATTTCAATAACCTATAAAGAAATTTCGCCTATAAATTTGGGGTTTGTTATGGGTGTTTTCCCAATAACCAATAACGTAACGACATGTGTCACACCACATCGAGAAGCTTACGATAAAATAAAGTTTCTAGGGAGTAGGACCGACCTCCATTGATCAGCCTCAAGGAAGCTCGAGTTGCACAGACCCAAGCATGTATAAGAGATCGAAGTTCATGGGGAGAGCTCAATTAACCCCGAGCATAAGGACATCATTGCCTGCCAAAAGTAGTGCCCAATATGTCCAATCACCATGACAAGATGTCAGATCAGCCTCTGAAATATCACCGTAAAAGCACATCAACCATTAATGCTTTTCATTTTACGTCAAAGTTCGCCACTCTTTGTGTTCAATCAAGAACAGTCAAGACATGCATCATGTCTCATAAAGATTCTCCAGCATGCCTCCGAGAGGCTTCCTCGACACGCTCCCTCCCACCCAAGAACTCAGGTATAAATACATATATATCAATCAACAGAAAAGGTATGCCCATTCCCCTATAAGGAAATTATGCCAAAATAATGATTGACTACTGACTTAGGCATCAGAGGCTCTTTGATAGAAATGGTATACCCATTCCCCCATAAGGAAATCACCCCCAATTGTATTCCTCTTTAGAGTTCCTTATTTTTATTGTTTAAATTTCAGGCCGAGAGGGTCCCTATATGGAGGAGAGATTGCATGTCACCTCATAGTCAAGATTTTTGATAAAAAACATTGGTATTTTGCAGACATTGAAGCCATGAGGGGCTTCATTTAAAGAGAAGAACACATAATACATCACCATTGCAGATTCCCCCTGTCAAGAGGACGTGTGCACTTAGCATGGGAGACAAGCATTTGTCCTATTGAAGTTTTCAATTAAAACAATCGGCGTTGCCTATGGGAAACGACTATAAAGTGTCCCTGTCAAAGCATATGGAACCCTTTCTTCTCCCGCAAGGAGAAAATGGGTCTGAAATTCTACGCCGACAAAGTCCAGATGAAAGGGAAGATTCACCATTCCCCTCGTTGAGAAAGGAACTTTCTATCGTCTCATGACTACCTGATAAAAGGAAAAAGGATACGGTAGTTGTAACCTCCAAGATAACCTGGAAAGAGAGGAAAGGCATGCCACACACCGCTTAGGTCATAACAGTCTCTTGTACGGAGTTGATCACGCCCTAGAAAAGTCAGGCCCCAAGTGAAACCTAACATCAGAAGGCCGAGTTCCCCTTTTGTAAGGTTCTGGTTGGGGTCATCCTAGGAAGACAAAGGAGGAGAACAAAAGGTGGAGACCCCTAGAGAACGTTTGGGGGCAATATATAAGCGACCGCAGATGTATCAATACATCATCCTCCATCTAATTTTTTGGTATCCCTTTGGCCACCAGGGTAAGGCTACGTGATACGGTTAAACAAGTCAGGGGTTATCCCCAGCTAAAATATAGAGGCTTGCATCAGTTGTCCATCACAGCTGAAATGCAAGCTCGGATTACATGGCCCTCGGCCCCCACATCCCACCTCGGGGGAAACGGAAGGATGGAAGTGCAACCAAAGTTGGTATGCTTGCATGGACCAGTTGTGATTCAAAGTCTTGGTTAGAAGATAAGGATGCTCAAGACTTTTTACACCAACCTTCAGTGGAATCATGCTTTCGGCGGGGGGGACACGCCAACACAATCCCTTCAAGCTCTCACTCGAAGCAGGTAAACCCAAAAAGAAGGCCCTATAAATGATGAACTACTTGGAGAACGGCCCAATTAACAACTTGAAGGATCAAGACAAGTCAGCACTCACCCCCAAGCATAGTGCAAAGCTCAAGATGTCTCACCGTTAAGGCAAATATGAAGCTCAGAAAGATAGACGCTCCAACAAAAAATGAAGGGCAAAAGCTTAGGAAAGAAAAGCTTGGTTGTCTTTGACCCTCCACCTTAGTGTAACGGACGATAAAGATTGTGTACTCCTCAACACTGATAAGATAAAATATCTCCTTTTTCTACTCAAATAATCTTCTTATTTAGGATTAACCTCTAATAATGTCCTTTGTTAATGATGTTGTAGAAGTACTTGCTAATGATTTTCTTACTATCCTATGAGTCTTCAAGGATCAACTCTTCTACGACGTGCGGTGAAGGTAAAAAATTGATAATTGGTGTGGTGCTCTAGCTCGGCGGTCGGGACTAAAAAGTGATGATTGGCGTCGTGCTCTAGCCCATCAATCAGGATTAAATGTGATGACTGGCGTGGTGCAGCCCACTAGTCAAGATTAAAAAGTGATGACTGGCATGTTGCTTTAACCTTCTAGCCGGGATTAAAAAGTGATTACTGGCATGGTGCTCTAGTCTGCCAGTCGAGATTAAAAAGTGATGATCTCTAGCTTGCTAATTAGGATTAAAAAGTGATGACTGTCGTGGTGCTCTAGCAAACATGTTGGGATAAAAAACTGATGACTGGCGTGGTACTCTATCCCGCTAGCCAGGATTAAAAAGTGATGAGTGGCGTGGTGCTCAAACCAGCCAGTCAGGTTAAAAAGTGATGTTTGTCTAGCTCTCATACACGTCATACAAGATCAAGGGTCTATCTAGAGCAAGCACGCTTGACTAGATATCAAGGGAAAAAGTCATGTCTGCCAAGCTCTCATGCTCACCAGACAGGATCAATGGTCTAGCTAGAACAGGCACACCTGACTAGACATCAGTGAAAGTGATGTCTGACAAGCACTCATGCTCAGAGATGGGATCAAGTGTCTAGACAAAGTAGGCAAACCTGGCTAGACATCAAGGAAAATGATGTCTGCCAAGCACTCATGCTCGTAGATT
This sequence comes from Datisca glomerata, assembly GCA_003255025.1. NCBI lineage: Eukaryota > Viridiplantae > Streptophyta > Magnoliopsida > Cucurbitales > Datiscaceae > Datisca > Datisca glomerata. The sequence goes on from QANY01002375.1 coordinate 1,088,927, forward strand.
AGATCGCGGGTCTAACCAGAGTAGGCATGTCTGGCAAGATAAAAGGAAAAGTGATGTCTGTCGAGCAATTGTGCTTGTCTGACAGGGTTAAAGGAAAGCCTTAACCAAGGAAATCTCGACACTAGAGGCAAGGGATATCTACAGAGCGCTATAGCTACTAAGATAAGGATAAGGCCATCTGATGAGTGCTTTAGCTCAAGAATTTGTCCAGAGCAAGAACGCCTAGATAGGTGATAAAGGAAAGGTCCTATGGCAAAAAACCTAAGGTATTCAACTTGCTTTCTAGTTCGCTAGACCAGAAAAAAACTCAATTAGGAGAAGGCATGCTCGACTAAATGTCAAAAGGTAAACCCTCAATTGAGGAAGGTTCACTCAACCAAACCTCCCAAATGAGGAGCTCGGATAAAAACTCTTCAGACTTGGGTAAGTAAGATCAACCTAAGTCCTTGACTGGGGACAACCATTATGGGTGTTTTCCCAATCACTAATAACATAATGACACGTAGCACACCACATCGAGAAGCTTATAATGAAATAAATTTTTAGGAGAAGGATTGATCTCGACTGGTTAGCCTCAAGGAAGCTCGGGTTGCACAGACGCAAGCATGTATAAGAGATCAAAGTTTAATGAACCCCAAGCGCAAGACCATAATTACCCACTAAAAATCACGCGTAATAGGTCTAATCACCATGTCAGGATGTCAGATCAAGCTCCAAAATTTTACCGCAAAACCACATCAACCATTAATGCCCGTCACTTTATGTCAAAGGTCTCCCCTCATTTTTTCCAATCAAGACAGACATCGTGTCTTGCAAAGATTTCCCAGCACGCCTCATAGAGGCTTCCTCGATACGATCCATCCCACCCAAAGACTCAAGTATAAATACATACATACATATATAAATCAATCAACAGAAAAGGTATGCCCATTCCCTATAAGGAAATTATGCCAAACTAATGACCGACTACTAACTTAGGCAGCAGAGGCTCTTCAACGAGGAAACCACCCCTGGTTCTCTTTGTCTTTAGAGTTCATTGTCTGTGTTGTGCAGATTTTAGGCTGAGAGGATCTCTACGTGGAGAAGAGATTTCATGCCACCTCACAGTTAAGATTTTCAGTAAAACCATTGGTATTTTTTTGCCAACATTGAAGGCATGAGGAGCTCTAGCCAAAGGGAAGAACACATACAACATTACCATTGCAGATTCCCCCAATTAGGAGGACGCCCGCACTTAGCACGGGAGACAAGCATCCCTATTGTTGAAGTTTTCAACTAAAACATGGTTTTCTTGTTTAGCTTTTACATCCAAAGTTTAGGAGTTGTACGTTTATGAGATTAACAAGAGTTATCATGGAAGCCCTCCTTACCTCAGACTGAGCCAGAAAACAATGAAGATGAAGAGATGAAGTAACCTCCTACCCTTGGTTGCACAAAGAGTATGAATAATGTGTGGGTGTAAAATTGAAATGGAAAATGAGAAAATGATTTAGGATAAAAATTGTAAGTCAAAACGACGTCATTTTTGGCTTATGTATGCCGGCCGTTAAAGTTTTGACCGGAAGGTTATTTTTTGTTAAAAAACATAACATGAAGGTTAGAAATGACAGAACTAAAGTTTAAGGCTATAAACGATAATAAGTGTAAGCTTGAAGCGTGTATTTTGTAGTTTGTTATTTTAATTTATTGTTTTCTTTGTCTTAAAGGATTTATTCATTTATTGAGGATATTTTACAGCATTGTACTATTGGAGTGGGTGTGTATGTGTTGAGGATATTTTACAACATTGCACTATTAGGGTGTGTGTATGTGCGTGTATATGTGTATGTGTGTGTATACGTGCACGCAAGCATGCATGTGTTTGCATGTGTGTGTTTGCTTTTTCTGTATGGGTCTATGTGCGCACGTGTGTGTATGTGCACTTCAACAAAAATAATCTTTTATTGCATTTTGTTTGGCGTTTTATCTCAAAACGCAATAGAATATAAAAATAGCACTAAATGAGTTAGGGATGGGAAATTATGAAATTTTGACCGAAATTTGGGGAGGTGAAAACTTACCCGCTCACACACTCTTATTCCAAATATTTCGCTATCTCACACAAGCACTCTCTTCTCTCTCTATCTCTCTCTCTCTCTCTCTCTCTCTCTCTCTCTCTCTCTTTCTATCTCTCTCTCTCTTTGTATCAAGAATCTCACGACCAAAATCTCTCACGAACGCCCTACCAGCCTTGATTCAAATCCCAGCAAATGATAACATCACTCAGACGAGGGCAATGATGTCCCAATTCTAAAAGGCAACGAATTGAGAAGACCTAGCTCACTGGATTTGAGCCTCCCATAAGTTAGAGATCCCCGACACTGAAGGTTGGCGAGAAATCTAAGAAGACGTGCAGAATAGGAACCCTATAAGTTTATGCACACTATCACTTGTTGTGCCTTAAACAAGAGTGAGAGACACCCAAATAGAGAGAGTAAGAGAGAGAAAGGCATAGAGAGGATGAGAGATCTTGCAAGTTTGGTTCAATCTTGAGTCTCCCTACTCTCTCCTACTTTGATTTTGCAGCGTAAAACAAGTGGTAAGAATTTATTTTCTTGCGAGGTGGGTTTCAATCTCAAATCCATGTCTAATTTTATGATTTTTGTCTTGTTGTGATTTTTGAGTTTTTCTTATGAGTTAATTAGGGTTTGTGTTCATGAATCCTGGGCATGTAGTTGTATGGGTTCTTACTAACTTTGGGCTTTGACTACGATTCTCTTTTGGGGCAGTTTTTTTTATTTGGTTTGTTTTGTTGTTAGTGGAGATGTATATAGCTTCCATGGGCAAATCGTTTAAGAAGTCTTTAGAAACTATTGAAAGCTGCTATTCAACATGGTGAATACTCTGAAAGTGAGGACTAATTCTTTATCAGTCTCATTTTCTTTTGATTCCCATCCTTGTTTTATCTCAATTCATGTTTTCACTCTACATTTGGGTCAATTTTTCTGATTTCAAATTGCTAATTTCTCTTGTTTGAGGAATGATGTGTGAAACGTAAAACTCTTTTGGTTTGTTTTCTTGATACTTCTCATTTCTAGGTTTTCTAATTGTAGATCTGCGATGGGGTTTAAGTAGGGCCAACGTGTTGGGTCTATGAAGGAAAGCCATTATTCTAATGCTAAAGTCTTATAATTATGATGGTACTTCTTTGGGTTTTACATCTGTGGAGAAGGTAGAGTGAGTGAATGAAAAATATGAAGAAGCTAAAATGGTGGGTGAGATTGAGAATCAAACTCTAAGTGTTCAAACATTTACAGAGGAGAGAAAAGATAAATTTTAGTTTTCATTTCACTGTGACGATTTATTTTTGCTTAAATGAAATTTGTTGGATACTTGTTCTTTAGAAGCTCATTATCATTCTAGTCATTTTGAGGTGAATGGCACCTTTTTTGTTCAAAAAGAAAATATATAAATGACATTTTTTACTTTGAGACAATTAGGTGTTATATAATTGACTAAGAAACTAGCTTCATTCCTAATAAGTTTTCCCCATTTATCGTTACATACTAGTTAAGCCAAGAAATATTGTTTTGGGAAACTAAAAGTATCATAAATGGTGAACTGACATGGAAAGTTTTTACCATCTGAGAGACTTTCCATAACATTGTTTTGGGAAATATTGTTTTGGCTTACTTTGTCTTGCCATAACATTTTGTTTAGTAGGTGGACTCTATACCTTGGGATCCTTGCATTCACCTGCAAATGAATAGAACATCATAGCTACTCTTTTCCTCCAATAATTCATGCCCATTGGATGTATATTTTGATGAATAATCAAGAAAATTATTGGTTTCATCTTCTTCTTTTTTTCCTATTTAAGTTTCTTTTATATAATTTGGGGACATAAATTAAGTGACTATACGAAATGAGATGAGGTTGAGTGCTTTTTGTTTTGTTTTCTCCTCTCCTCTGTGTTTTTATAAAGAGTGAAGTCTGATTTTTGATGTTGGGTTATGTTCAAGTCAGCGTTTTCTTTGCTTTTTCTTCTCTACCTTCTCCAAAATTTTCTTCCTTACATTGTTATGATGCTTTCTTATATTGTTGTACTTTTTGTGCTTTTAATGAAAGTCATGGATATTATTGCATGTATACACTATTCAGTGTAGTTTTCTTCTTGTGGGTTCTTCTTATATCTAGGTTATTGTCGTTGATTTATAGGATTCTGGTGTTTTGAAAAATAAAAAATGAAGAATCTTTTGAAATTTTCATTCTTAAGCCGACCTATTCTTATTTTATGTTGAAAAGTATTTTCGGTTGGGAATTCTGGGATGGCTTTATTCTTCTTGTGCTTTTGATTTTTGGAATTTAAGGTTCCTCAGAATTCAATATGGATAGAATTGATTTTATTATGAAAATTTTTACGTTGCTTTGTTCTTAACTTTGATCACTTTTGGATTTCTTTGCCGTGTTTGTTCTGTCTAGTTATGGTTCAGGGATAATAAATTAGTGAACGTGGGGTGGATTTTTGGTCAATGAAGTTGGATTTTATTCTTTCAAAGCTTTCCCTTTCCTTTAATGTGCTATTACTTGGTTGATGATTATAAGGAAGGATCCAACCAAACACGCTAAGTTCTATCTTCCTACACTTGGTTGGATTTTATTCTTTATTCTACTGATAAATTCTTTGGCCTGTTTAATTCCAGGATGAATGAGTTTGGAGGATTTGGCTTTTCTTCCAAGGACGACTGAGTTCTCTCTTCCCACACTAACTCTGCTTTCCTTTTATCCCAAATTTATTTTCTTGATTTTCCAGCTGCTTACAAAGTATAGTTCATCTATTTGCCTGAGATTTTAACACTTTTACTTTCTGTCCCCAAAATTCTACATAATACCTACTCTTATGCATATTGTAGAATTCCAAATTGCACTTGCAAAGCTTGCTCTACATTCAGGGAATCTTTCAACTTCACAGGTTTGACAAAACCTGATTAATAGATGAGTAGTACGACATATACATGTTTATTATTTTACAGTAGTGAAATATGTATTTTGTTCAGTAGAAAGTATTTATTTAATTTTTCTGTTGCTATTTCAGGTACTTGGAGCTATCCGTCAGGCTATCCAACGTGCTCGTCTTTGGTTTGTATGGTTTTATCTCCATCTATTTGTTCACCTATTTGCGCATCTATTTGGTTGTTATGATTAAGAAAATGATGACACACACACGCGCGCGCGCACAAATTGCCAGGTTATTTTATGTTTCCCTTCATCCTTCCAATAATTATTTCAGGTGCAACCTGCATGGAACTTGCCATGTAGTTTCGCAGTTCACATTTCTTGTCTCATGCTTCGAAGAGTCTCAACAAAGCTCAAGAAACTTCTCTCATTCCCATACCAATTATTTGTTTGTTGTTTGCTCAAGGAGAAGGTAGGCTTGGTTTGAAAGAAAATTAGGAGACAAACCTCTTTCATGAATGGTTTTCTTGACCACCGGGTTTGAATGTCTTATATGTAGTTATGCGTGTGTTCGTCGTTCATTTTACAAAGAATGAACATCAGATGAAACACTACGCTATTGAAATGTTATGCATATTTCAATCATATTATTGCCCCTATTTTTTTATATAAAAAAGGTGTTTTAGGGTTATTATTGATTTTGGAAAATAGGTGAGACAAGGACCGAATTGGGGACATTGAAACTTTGGTGATCAAATTGACAAGGACCATAAATTTATGGGTGTAAAATGTATTTTTATCCCACGACCACTATTAATTTAACTAGTTACCAGATTTGATGTTCTGTTGTCTTCACATAAAAGTGGTTGTATCTAGTTGGAAAGTCAGCCACTTATCAAAATGGTAGTATTTCCAAACAACTCGATATTCTTTTATGATTGGGGTTGGATTTGATTTATGATCCATCTATTTCATTCAACTTTAAGCAAAGAGATGTCTTGTATCATTATGTTATAGTTACTTTTTTCAAATAGTCAATGCAAGTCTTGCTTTCGTGTTACATTTGATGTACATTGTTTCTTGTGTATCAAATTGGATATATCATTTCTGATGTGCTATGGACAAATTTGACAAAAATGAGGCATGTAGAACTCTTCTTCCAAATGCATTTGGCTGCTAGACAGTCAAAAGTTGGGTATAACCCATCCACCGTTGCGTTTTGTCAAAGTCCAGAGAAATGGATACTTCGAGCAGTCCATACAAATCCTTCTTGTATGAAGATACTGAAATTTTTTACAAAAGCTTGTGGAACTAGATGCATTTTTTGTCAGCTAAACAATATGGAAGCAGTTATCTACGCCGCCACCTCCTCACCAAGAAAAATCACCAAGTGGACGTCTTAGGGTATCTCAACCTTCAGTACCTAGATGTGAATTTAGACTATATTTTAATTTTTTTGGATAAATTACGTTTTCTTTCTTTATGTAAAAATCAATATGTAATTGTCATTTTGTGATGTGATTTCTAGTAGACTTATTTTGCAAAATTACACTCCTCCATTAATTTGTGCACTCTCTAACCCCTGACCCACCCCCCTTCATTTTTTTTTCAATTTCCCCCCCAATATCATTCTTACACAATGTCCAATCAAATGTCAAAATCAATTCTCACTCAACACTCTACCTCCTACCCATCTCTATCCCCCTCATTTCTTCTCCTTCATTTTTCATTCCTCTTCCTCCTTCGTCATTTCTTCTTCTTCTTCCTTCTACAAAATCAGTTTGCTTTCGTCGTCTTCTTCGTCTTCAAGGGAAGCTACTTCATCTTCAAGGAAATCTACTTCAACTTCAAGGAAGGCTTGCATGTATGAGTTTTGTATAATTTTTTTCTAGAAAGCTTGAAGTTTCATGGGTTTTTTTTATTCATGAGTTTCGTGGCATTTTTGTTCTAACAACAACATTCAAGATGTTGTTTGAAGTTTATGTAGTGTACATGATGACTACAAGATGATCATGTAGTATACTAAAGTACTACACGTGTACTACACGGTCCTTATGTATCCATCTTGTACACTTCATGCAATGTACACTTCCCGTGTAGATCTCGTGTACACTACACAATCATCTTGTAGTGCACTGAAACTTCTCTTGTAGTCCATGATGCACTATAAGAGCATCATGTAGCATCTTGTACACTATAAGAGAACTACATGATCATCGTGTAGTGTACAGGATGACCACAGGATGATCATGCAGTCCTCGTATGCACTACACGATGGGACTACAAGATGTCCATGTAGTCATCGTGTACACTACACGATAACACTACATGATTATCGTGTAGTCCATTTGTAGTTCACTGCAAGAGCATCAGAGCACTACAAGATGATCGTGTAGTGCCATCGTGTAGTGTACATGAGACGATCAACCTGTGGTCGTTATGTACACGATGGTCGTGTAGTCCTCAAGTACACTACATAATTTATACACAATGATCATGTAGTCATCGTGTACACTACACGATGATCATGTAGGCCTCGCGTACCTATATGATGATTACACGATCATCTAGTAATATTCCATTTCATTTTGTAGTCTCCTTCTACTGACTTCCTTCATTGATGTATATACAGATATGTCTGAAGTTTGAATTTTTGTAATCCATGATGGAGATTGGATGAAAAATGGTTCAACATGGTCTTTTAATGGAGAAAATATCAAATTATTGGAGATATCAACTAACTGCGCTTACCACGAGCTATCGGGCATATTGCATGAAGAACTCCAAATAGACCCCTCAAAGTATGATATGTCCATCAAATTTTTTTAAAGAACCCATGTCTTCTGCCTTCCTGCTGAAATTTTAAATGATAGAGATCTACATTTCTTTGATAAAGAGAACATATCAGAATCACTTAGAAGTCCATTATTCATAAGTACCAAGCCAAAAAAATTTCCATCTTAAAGTTGTGTTCCTCAAACCACAATGTCACAACAACCTCGGGTTCCTAAAACTACTGAATTTTATCAAAGCTGGGTTACTGAAACAACAACATCACATCAACCTCTACGTGAAAGCATTCATCGTTTTGAGAATGATCATCATTTTTAAAGGAACTATCATTATGATTATGTTTTTTGTCATGACCTTAGTGATGACAATGATGATTTTGAGGATGAGGATGTTGATGTTGATGATGATGAGTTTGATCAGGAGGTGTATGATCACACCAACAGTGTAGATGACCATGATGAAGCCATTCGTGGAGACGATCATATAACAATTTTAGACTTAAATACTGGTCCTGAACCCGAGACCACTTGTCCTTTGCCATCACGAGCCGATTTAAATGACAACATCCCAAGTCCAGTGAGCCATGGGATGATTTGAATCATCTTGTATCAGACACAATAAAGATGGATGAGTTGTATAGTGATAAAGCTGAGGTGGTTATGATTTGTAGTATGATGGCCATCTGGAGAAATTTTGAGTTTCAGATCTTCAAGTCATCACCTTCATTGTTGGTGCTTATATGTGTTGAGAAAATATGCACATAGAGGTTACGGGCCATGAAACTGAAAAATTGTCCATTCTTCAAAGTTACAAAGTTCATCAATATATATACATGCACATTTGAAGTATTACGATATGAACACTATCATGCTACATCCACATTCATTGGTCACACTATAAGGTCCAAATACACGGGTGTTAGACGTGTATATAGGCCAAAAGACATAGTTGAAGGCTTGATCTTGGTATGAACATAGGTTACCATAAGGCATGTAGAGCTAGGGAGTATGCTTTGGAATTAGCTCGAGGGTCGTTTAAAGACAACTATATGATGCTCGGAACATATTGTCACATGTTAGAATTGAAAAATCCAGGTTTTTTTTGCTATCATAAGGTCCACACGATGGGTACATAATATCTCATAATATGTGTCAGTGGGGGGAGTTAAGAGATAGGCTCGTTCGTGTTTTGATGGAAGGCGGTACAACATAATGACTACAAACATTGCAGAATGTTTGAATGGGATTTTGAAAGATGCTAGAAAGCTTCCTATTACAGGCCTTATAGAACATATATGTGACATATTACAACGGTGGTTCTATGAACGATGAACGGCCGCTTGTCAAGTCACCTCACATATGAGAGATTGGGTTGAGATGAAGATTAATAAGAAGCATATTACATCACGTACACTATCATTTTTTCCTTCTGACATCCATGAGTTTCGGGTCACCGGTGGGGGTAGGGAAGCATTGGTAAACTTGAATCTTAAAACTTGTACGTGCCGAGAATTTGATATTGATCAAATTCCATGCAAGCATGCATTGGCTGCATATCGGTAACACAATATTTTTGCATACAGTATGTGTTCGACGCACTATAAAAATGAGGCTTTAATTGCTGAGTATGAGGAAACACTACATCATATCAGAGATAGAACATATTGGATCATTAGCCAGGAGGTTCAAGAAAAAGTTGTACTGCCACCTATAATGAGACGGCAAAGTGGAAGACTTAGGACAGTTAGAATTCCATCTAGAGGTGAGGAAGTATTAAGAACAAAGTGTGCACGTTGTGGGTGAATTGGCCACAACCGACAAATGTGTAGAAATCCAGTTCCTTTTTCTCCACGGAATGACCAAGCCACTTAACATATAAATGTTGACCCTTGTAATTTTATAAATATTAATATGAAAGAAGAATTGTGGTTGTTATTTAATACTGTGATGTTGACTACACGTTATGTACTTACTTCATTGCGTCTTCTTGTACACTACACGATGGGTACACTAATCTCGTGTACCCATCGTGTAGTCTAACCATTATGTACTTACAAGGTCAGTGTACCATCATGTAGACTACAAATTATGTAACTTCATTGAGTTTTCCTGTACACTACATGATGTGTACACGAGGACCGTGTACCCATTTTGTAGCCTACAAGATGGGTATGATCTCGTGTACTCATCATGTAGTCTACCAATTCTATACTTACTTCATTGAGTCTTCCTGTACACTACACGATGGATACACGGGGTCAATGTACCTATCGTGTAGACTACACATTCTGTAACTTCATTAAGTTTTCTTGTACACTATTATGTATATACGAGGACCATGTACCCGCTATGTATCCTACACGATGCGTATGAAGTCTTCATGTACACTACACGATGGGTACACGATGATCGTGTAGACATCGTGTAGCCTTTAAGAAGCCTACACGATGAGTGTGAAGTCATCTTGTAGCCTTCAAGAACCAAAATCAAGCATTCAACGATAAAACCAAGAATTCAACAACATATAGAAAATCGGGCATTAAAAATTATATATGAAAAAAATCATAAAATCAGTATAAATAATATATATCCAATTTATACATAAAAAAATTATAACGGTTTGACTTTTCCCAATGCAAATAACTCAGTTGCAATACATTTACAGTATTCCGACATTCTCTTTTGAGTTATTTCCTAGATATTCATCCCATAAGTTAGGGCTTCAACAAACTTTAGAGAGAATACCTGACAATCAAAGCTACAAAACACATGAAATGCAAAAAACACACTTAAATAATATGTATGAAATTCTAAGTACATCGAGGACTTTAAACAATATGTATATTTCACTTACTCATTCTCTTGTTGTGGACACGTCATTGGCTTATATTCCCACTCATCTTTCGGTTGAACCCACGTTCTTTTTTCATAAGTAGTCATGAAGCAAACGAGGGACAATCTTTGTAAAATGCTTCATAAGTTCAGGATACTTAGACTTTTGATATGGTTTGTTCAAGGAATTATAAATATTCATACTGGTCATTCAAATCTAGCTCTACAGTAAACCAATGACTATTTCCCTCATTCATGGGGAATATAACCTATACAAATTTAATATAAGAGTAAATATTGGCTTTTATAAGTAAAAAAAAAATGTTTACTACCTTATAAGTAAAAAAAGACATATCATATCAGACTCTTCCCAGCCTCTTCCAATGTTTGACTGTAAGCCAAGAATTTGGTACCAGAGAGTATCATCAACGTCAATATCCCAGGCCGCGGGATCATTCACAAACTCTTCCATACAGCCCGTCAGGTTTCCCTGTAATGTCACAGTAAACATTGTATATCAATAAAAAAGACTACATGAAGTCTACACGCTGCCCATCAAGGCCTCGTGTAGACTACATGAAGTCTACACGATGCCCATGAAGGCCTCGTGTAGCTACATAAACCATTTTACTTACTTCCAGATGAAAATCACTAATACTAACTCTGATATGCAGTTCGCAGCCCTGCAAATCCCTCCTCATTATCTTTAAGTATGTATCGATATGCTACAATGTAAAAAAGATTACATAAGATATTTTTATTTATTTTAAATACCACATTCAAAAAATTATAAATATAACTACTTACATGGGACTCAAGCCACTAATAAGGTGGGGATACTAGTGTTTTAAACCAGGAAAAGTTACCAATGCAATACCCAACGTTTACTTTCTCATTCTTGTACAACGTAATTACAGATAAAAATATGAGTTTTGATTGGTACACCATCGTGTAACCCTCAGAAACACGATGTCCATGTAAGCATCATGTAGACTACACGATGTTCGTGTAACCATCGTATAGATTACACGATGTTCGTGTAATCATCGTGTAGACTACACGACGACTACACGATGTCCATGTAATCATCATATTTACTACACGATGTCAGTGTAACCATCGTGTATGAGAAGAATAATTGTACAACAAAATTTCAGAACTTATTTTCCCTTGATGAGGAGAACCAGGCATTAAAATGGAATTAATCCTCTGAAGATACATCAAGCATAGGTGTTAAAAGTTTGAATTCCATTGTCTCCACCACTTTCTCCTCCACCTTTTTTCTACACTTCCTTTTCTTTTCATTTTGTGGCGTTTCCCAAGTAGGGGACTTAAGGAACCGAGTTCTCTTGATCTTCCTCTTACCAAGATCACCAAGGCAGACCAACTCGTCATTTTCTCCATGGTTGGGCTGCTCCATTGACTTTATCGAACCTATCCAATCCAATATTATCAATGCAACTTTAGCTTCTTCTTTTCTCATTTCTTCTTTTTGTTTTATTTCCTCCTTCACTTTTTATTTGTTCTTTGATTTCCTCCTCCACTTTTTTGTTCTTATTTTCCTCCCATTCTTCCCTCCTTTCTTCTTCTTCTTCTTCTTCTTCTTCTTCTTCTTCTTCTTCTTCTTCTTCTTTTTTACCTCTATGTTTTCTTATATTATTTCTTCTTTTATTCCTACTGCTTCTTCTTTCTCATCCTCTTCTTTTTCTTCCTTTTTTTCTTCCTTTTTTTCTTCATCTCCCTCATCCTTCTTTGATTCTTATTTCTCTTCTTTCGGTTGTGATGTCACTAGATGATCCATCAAAATCTTGATTTGGGAAATGGAAAAGAAAATGTCTAATTGCATAAACATAATATTCTTGTCCATTGAATTGATCTTTTGCTCTATTCCAATCAAACATTTCCTCACTCAATCCTCCCCATTGGGCCTCTTCTCCTATCTCTTCACAATGCCCTCCTCCTCGAGCCTCTTCCTCTTCTTCGTCTTCTCCTCATCAACTTCTTCATCCACCCATGGTAACGCTAAGTAAGGTGTGGACTGAAAAACATGTAACATAAATGAGATGAGTACACGATATCAATGTAACCGTCAAGTTGTGACTAGAAGGATAGATGATGAGTACACGATGTCCGTGCTCATTGTGATGTCTACACGATGGGCACTCGGGCCTCGTGTAGCGATCGTGTAGGCTACAAGATACTTACACAAGGTCGGTGTAAGAATCGTGTAGCCTGCACTATGACTACATAAGGTCAGTATACAAAAAGAAAAAGGGTATGGAATGATTTTGAACATACCTTCCTTACGGCTACCGATCTCCAATAGCTTGTTTGTTCTTCCACCTCTGTAGGGACCAATGGAAGAACTTCCAAGTAAGAATTCAAATAATACAAATTAATATAAATTACATGCAAGTAATATAAATTATATTAACATAAATCACAACGTACATTTTCCTTTGAAAAGATTTATTTTTACAGATTCTCAACAGGAAAAATTGTGGTTGGAGCCCACTTGAGAATTCTTGGAACCTTGGCCAAAGACTGATTACCATACAAACTACCCGTCAAGGGGATAGTTTCAAATACCCATGCTTATTTAAACAAAAGAGAGTAATTCAATATTCAACACATAAATAACTCAAAACATCACTATTTAATACTGTCATGAAGTCATCCTGTAGCTTACAAGAAGCATTCACGATGACTATGAAGTCATCGTGTAGCCTATAAGAAGCCTACACGATGACCGTGAAGTCATCGTGTAGCCTACAAGAAGCATACACGATGACTATGAAGTCATCATGTAGCCTACAAGAAGCCTACATGATGGCTGAGAAGTCATTGTGTAGCCTACAACACTATATAGTATAAAAAATTACCTGGAAGGCAAAATGACATTCATTAAGTGAATATCTATGAACAACAGTGGGGGATTTCTGTACTTTTTTTCCTTGATTAAGATCACCAAAGAGAGGCTTTGTATTCTTCACAACTAATAATGATTTGATTCTTTTGGAGAAATAGAGCTCTCCCCACTGATATTAGTTGAAAGCTTCTAGGTATTTAACCAATACTTCTTGATTTGGGTTCAACTCTCCTTCCCAAAAAAGAAATGCTCCAGTAAATAAACAAGAGCCACCTTGACAGCATCAGTATCTGCCTTAAAGTTACTACTCTTGAACTTCTCCTCCAACTCAGTCGTGGTTGTACCCTTAGCTTTGGGAAAGTACAGATCACCGAGTCTGTTTGGGCCAAGAGTCTTCTTCTCATCTCGGGATTCATCGAACTTCAGTCTCTTTATCAGCGAAAACTCCTTTGAAAAGCATTGTGGTTCCTCATTAACAAGAAATAAGGTTTCCTCCTCAGATGGAGTGTCATCCACATATTTGATCTCCCTGGCTAGCACTTGGTAGCAGCCAATGGCTGAAAACTTCAAGAATGGGAGATCTAAGAGATGGCCAAAGCATGTCTCCCTAAATAGGGAGAGTTGAAGAGCTGTCATCTTGGTCTTGATAACATCTATCACGTGCGTATTTCACTTTGCATTGGCCATTGCCTTGGACATTCTTGTAACATCATGGACGTATCACAGTTTCATTGATGAAGCCATAACAATTGATTATGAAGCCATAACCTGTAGAAAATTCAAGAAAGACATAAGATCAGAGAATTAAAATGTACACGATGCTCGTGTAGCTATGTGTAGACCACACAATGCTTGTGTAACTGTCATGTAGACTACACGATGAGTACACAAGCATCTTGTAATGTACAAGAGGGGTACATAACGACCGTGTAGTCCTCATGTACACTACACGATGACTACACGTTAGCCGTGTACCCTTCATGTAGACTACACGATAACTACACGGTTCTCGTGTACCCAACTGTGTTAGAGAAGAAAACAGAGAAACCCATATAAACTCTAGTGATACTACTAAGAAACTCAGAAACCAATAAAAAATCAGAAACTCGGAAACCTAGAAAAAAACTCAGAAACCCAGAAAAAACATATATTGTTGTGGGAGATGAACACTAAAAGATTTTCAGAGAGAGAGATGCTTCGACATCGAGAGAGATAGTAAATGTAAGAGAGAGAAATGAAAGAAATGCAAGAGGAGAGTTTGAAATGGTGAAGAGGTACACCAATGGGTGGGTTTCGTGTAGGGTGGGTTTCGAAAAGATGTAATAATTACTTTTTTTAGCCGGCATTTGGAATTTGTGCAGGGGTTGTTTGGTACCTTCATCAGCTACTTTTAGAGAGGAGGTGTGCCAGAGGTTAGAGAGTGCACATATTAGTATAGGAGTATAATTTTACAAAATATTTTTTCTTGGGGTATAGTTTTGCAAAAAATCCTATATAAATGAGCAAAAAATGTCTTTAAAGATGATAGTTTAACAACATTGTTGAAAAACTCTTCATATGACTTTGTTTATTTAATTTTGAGTCTAAAATTAATGTAGAAAATTTCAAATATGATTGAGAGTAATATCGTCCAAAAATATTTCTCCAAGTTCTACATTTTTATATAATGTGTAGATAAAAAACTCTTCATATAATTAGCATTTTTAATTTTGAGCTTAAGAATAATGTAGTAAATATTAAATATGTCCAAGAGTAATATTGTTAAAAAATATTTCTTAAAATTTTACACTTTATAATATTGTATAGATTAAGAATAATGTAAGAAAAATATTATCTAAAAATGTTTATCCAAATTCTATATCATTTTTACTCATATAATTTATTTTAAAGGTTATTCATGACCTCCTTTTTTCCCCTCACGGTAGACTCACCGCAGTTTCAAATTATCCATTCTACCGAGCCAAACGTTCGCGGTTTTACTCTTCCTTCGGTACAGTGCGTTCAGCCAATGGAATTGGAAAAACATTTCAATTCGGTTCTCATAACTTCTTACGTATTTCCCGCCCGAACCGTCCTGTGCTGTAAGTCCGAGCGCCATCACTCGCGGACACTCTCTCTCTACGTCGAGCGCGGGTGTTTCATCAGTTTCTTGGATTTTTTTTTTCTGGAAAGATAATCTTCGACACCTTAAAATCTTCCCTGTAAGCTCTCTCTTACTGTTCCTCTTTATCTCTTTTGTTCATACTTCTTCTTTTGTTGATTTTGCTATGGCAGATGTTGAGCTGCATTTCAATGCTTTTTGTTCCCGCTAGTTTTATGCATATTTTCGTTATGTCTCAAGAAAATTATGTTATTATTTGTCGCAGCTTAATATGTACTCTTGTTGTTCCTTACCTCCCATCTTGGGTTCTGATTCAGGCTAATTTGCTATTATGCTCACTCTCCTCTTGATACTGAATACCTAAAGAATATTTGACTACATTTTATCATCTGGGTTTCTTGCTTAGTACTTAATCAATAATTTTCATCTTGGTTTCTCCATTTTGTCTTGCTTTGGTATGTTTTTTTTTCTTCAATCCATGTAAAGAATATCGATTTCGATTTATCTATTTTTCCTATCCTCTTTGAGCTATGACTAATCCCGTAAATTCAGCGTACTCGTTTAGTCGTTTATTTCCATTCGCAAGAAATTCATGGAAAATTTTCTTGTTAATTCTACCATATAAAAGTTTTTAATTCGAACTCCTTGTTCATCTCTACGAATTTCAGGGGAACTCCCTGTTGATTCCAGGGCCTGAGTTCATTGAGTAATCACGGAACTCATCTGCCTTGTTAACAGCTATTGGCCTCCCATCAGGGAAAGAAAGAGATTATCTTGAATTTGAGTTCTGCATTTAGTGTATCTTCTGTGAGCTTTGGATACTATGGAAGGAACAATTCATGCAAAATAATAACACTATCATCACGAGTCTCTCTTTTTGACAAGCTTATGTTGTTTTTCAGACGATTGAAACTTAAGTTTATTGAGGTCTTTAACGCAATTCATTTAAGTAATCATCTTAAAACAATCTTTTTCATTAAAGAAACTTCTGCACAGTGAAAATTTTGGTAACTGACCTTTACCTGTTTGTCTATTGTCCTCAGGCAATGGACTCTCTCCCTGATGCCATTGTCGAGTATATATTGTCACATAAGAGAAACGCTCGGGATGTGGCAGTTTGTAAATGTGTATCCAAGAGATGGAAGAACTCAATGCCTTACATAAAAAGCCTCTACTTCCCTCGCAACTCGTTTCAAAATTATTCTGGTGGGAACAATCCTGACAACATTATACGTACAATGATCTCAAATGTTATTAAACTAGAAGAGCTTATAGTTTATTGTCCATTTTCTAGTTCCGGCCTTGCTTCGTGGCTTTCCATTGTAGGTCCTTCTCTTCGAAACCTTGAATTACGAATGGATAATCATCCTGAGCCACAAGCTTCTCATGAAAGCCCTTCTAAATTAGACTGCATTAGCTTTTCAAAGAACTTGGAGTCCCTAAAACTTTGGAATGTCCAAATGACCCGCTCTTCCATGTGGGTTGGATTCCAAAAGCTAAGGAATCTCGAGATTGTTAGCACAAGAGTGGAGGATCCCACATTGTTTGCTGCGCTTCAGGGATGCCATAATTTGACCAATTTGTCACTTTTAAGTTGTGAAGGTGTTAGATCGGTTTCCATTGAGTTGCCCAATTTGCAGAGATGTAAAATGGACTTTTATGGCATAACTGGCATTCGTGACCGCTCACTTTCTATCAGTTCTCCGAGACTTGAAGTACTTGAGGTGCAAGGCTGTAGTTGGATTAGGGTACCCGAGACAAAATGCTTGAGTAGTCTTTCAATCGCAAACTATGCAGGTAAAATATGCGTGATGAAATTTCAATTCTCTTGTTGATTCTCATCTTTTAATTAAAGATATTCCTGCTGATTTAGTGGAAACTCTGATTATTCTTTGATGAACGATAATATTTTGCGCAAGTCATTCAAACTATAGAACACGTTTGTATTTATATAAGTTGAAAAGTTTAGACATTTGTTGATTGTTGATTTGATTGTTTTTTGAATACAAAAACAAGTTCCACTACCAAACACATACTTTTAGTTCAATTTTTAGAAAACTATTACTAAACATTTTTCACAAAGAAAAACCTCATACACTGCTAATAAATGAATTTTAGAACATTAAAAATTTTCAGTAAACAAACAGCAGACTAGCCCTTATGTTTTTACGTCCAAGATCCGTCACTAATCCTGCTCTATGCAAAAATGGTCAAGGTGTACCGTAGAATTCAGGTAGAAATATACGTGATAAAGCTAGAAAGTCTAGGATATCAACTCATTTTGGCTGAGTTATTTGCAAGAAAGTTGAAAATTGTGACATTTCCTTTCTTTGTTTGGAAATTCTTTTTAGAGAGAGTAGTCAAGGTGGATTTCGGAAAGCTTGTTGCCCTTGAGTTTCTGTCCATGAAGGGAATCTGCTGGACCAGGTATGCGGTTAGTAAAATGCTTGGATGGGCGAGTGAGGTGAAGCATCTCTATATAAGAGTAGAGTTCACTGGTGATTTTGAGGAGCTTGAACCATTCCCAGGGATTGACTTTGTCAACTTTTTCAATAACCATCCTAAGCTACAAAAGTTTGATGTTCATGGAGCCATGTTTGCTGCTCTTTGCCACAGCAACAGCCTGAAAAATGTGAGCTGATAAGTTTTGTTGAAACCTAATTACCTGCTTCTAAGGATTCTATATTATATTAGAGAAAAATGCAAACTTTATAACGGATTTTGACATTTTTTAGGACGGAAAAATACTAAGTTTCCAATTTTATTTGAATATGCATCATGGTCAAGCGAAAATATTTTGGTAGAGGTGCTAATCTCATTGTCAGAAAATTTTTGCTAGATCATGTTCTAGTAAGTTCTCGGTGGTCTATCCACTACAATTTCTCTTATATAAATTAATAAATCATATTGTCCCTGATTTCACAGGTGGATAACAAGTTTGACATTCCGTGTTTGGAGGAGGTAGTGATCACAGTTAGATCGCCATCGAATGTTGAACAAAAGATGAGAACTCTCGAGTCGTTTATAAGGTATGGAAAGAATCTAAAACTAATGGTCATAAAAATTCTGCAGATGATGACCAGTAGTAGAAGTGCAGATGACGTTTTTAAAGAAATTTGTAAGTTTAGCCTTAGGAACAGGAAAATAGTTCGCATAGAATAAGTGGAACTATCTTTTTTATTTGTCATTAAAATTAGTTCTCTTGTTAACTCTAATAAAAGATTTTCCTGCTGATTTAGTTGAACTCTGATGATTCTTTGATGAATGCATGCATAATGCCTTTTTTAGTCTCCCTATGTTAGTTGTTGGGTAATATTTTGCACAAGTAGTTCAAACTTTAGCATATATTTAACTCCATGGAATGCTAGTTGTCATATGTGAGCACTATGCAATAGTTGAGAAGTTGTACCGTAGAATTTTGTGACATTTTGAACTTTTCTCCTGATGCTGTAATCGAGATCCACTCGTGTTGGTGAGATCATGAGGAGATCCTGTTCTATTTAGGTTGTCGATTTTTCCTCACTGTTTGTAGAGGTGTCGAATGGATCGGCACGGCACGACATAGAATATCTAAGCACGTGTGAGGTCTGTCGAGCTGGCATGACACGCATAACATTTTTACGGCACAATTTAGCACGAGTACCTTAAGTGTGTCGTGCCTTAATTGTGTCATGCCTTTAAGCATGCTGTGAAATAATAAAAACATAAATTATAATTAAGGTGAGAGATAAAAGTGATTTAATTTAAATTAATGGAATATAAATATAGGGTAAGAACACAAATTATTTAAAAGGGTGATAAAATTTAATTATAAAAATTACTCATTGTTAAAATTTTTATCACAAACTTACAAATATTTTACATCACTATAAATTAAGTATATCCTAATTAGGTTGATATCTACTTAATTTATCAATCATTTACAAAGCTATTAAAAAAATTATTATAGCGCATGCTGAGAAATTAAAATACGAGACTAATTTATGCTTTCTTCATCTACGTCTAGTTCTAAAACATCTTCAATTATGTCATATGTTCTTGCTTGAGCTTTTGAAGATGCATCTTGCCAATCTTTCAAGCAAATAAGTGCATCAATTATATCTCCCCCTAACCTACTCCTCCTTTTGTCCAATACACGATTACCTGCACTTAAAGCAAATTCTAATGCTACCTCTCTCATATTCTTGTAATTGCATACATCACACCCCCTACGCCCGAAAATTTTACTCTAGGGTCTAACATAACAACATAAACAAGTATTTTAGGAATATCACGCCAATACTTCTTATATTTTTTCTCCATTTTTCCAACTTTTTCAAACATAGAATTGCTTCTAAATTTTGCAAGTACAAGAGAAATTCTTAGCAAATGACTAATACGCGATTACCTGCACTGAAAGCAAATTCTGATGCTACCGTAGAGACATGTGGTGTTAGAATATCATACTCCTCTCCCATATTCTTGTAATTGCATACATCACATCCTCTATGCCCGAACATTTTACTCTAGGGTCTAATGTAACAACATAAACAAATATTTTAGGAATATCACGCCAATACTTCTTATATTTTTTCTCCATTTTCCCAACTTTTTTCAAACATAGAATTGCTTCTAAATTTTGCAAGTACAAGAGAAATTCTTAGCAAATGACTAAGAAGAGATAGCTAGAGAGGTAGGAATTTATTGAACGAACCCCACTCCTTCGTATACGTCAAGAGTCCATTGATGAAAAGGGGCTGGGGAAAGCTTGAATCCAATTCCTACAGTGATGAATATAAGCGCAATTGAAATTCCTAGGGAGTTATACATTTGTGTATTGAGAAGACCATTTACTATTTCTTGAAGCTTGATCTCTCTCCCAAATGAACCATATAGCCAACAATATTTGAAGTACAATAATATACACCAAATAATTTATTAGTTGCATTATAAAATGGTTCTAAGAAATCAATAAATGTATTGGCAATCAATCAAGTTTCATGAATCAATTCAAATTCTTGTTTAGAACCTAGATATGAATGAATTACATCCCAATATGGTTGTGCATTATGCAACATGAGGTAAGTTGAGTTCCATCTAGTATCTACATCATGTGTAACTTTTCTAGGTTTAAGTCGAAATATTTTACATGTTCTTAAGTATTATTATTGTCTAGTGTTTGATGAAGTAATGAACATAACTGCATCTTTAATAGATTTTAAATGCATTTGTATCTCTTGTATGCCTTCTTTAACGATTAAATTTAAAATATGACATACACATCTCATATGAAATAAAATACCACCATGAGTAGGAAGCAAACTATCCTTAAATAACTTAACCTTTTGCATGGGCTTCATTCTCGATTAACTTCTCTAAGGTAAAATAGTTTTATAGTCTAGATGTTTCACGTTTTCTCTTCTTTGATTTTGTGGCGGTGGCCGTACTACCTATGGTATTGGTGGTGTTTTGGCATTTTGGATCTTCTCCTCTAAGCTCAACAATATCATCTTCACCATATCCTAGGTTCTCAAGTTCAAGATCTCTAGGGTCCATTTTAAGGGGGTTTAAATGAGCTAAATATGCAAATTCAATGACAAAAAAATATAAGATATCGTAAAAAATCAAGGAAGGCTTGTAGCACATGCGTCTTGATAAAATTGCCACACTCACACGTACACAAACACCTAGCAAAAATTAATAATAATATTAATAATTTATAGGATCAATAGGCTATATAAAAAAATAAATAAATCACAATATAGAAGTAATAAATTTAATTAAAAGAAATATCGTAAACTGTAAAAATATGGAGACTCATAGTGCTTACAGAGTTGTAGGAAAAGAGAAAAAAATTAATTGAGACTTTAGAAACTTACAAGAAGAAATTGAGAGCCTAAAAATTAGTAGATGATAGAGATTGATGACTGGAAATAAATGATTGGGAATCAACATGAGAACTATTTGAATAAGTAGAGCATAGAGGTATATATAATTATAGGAGTGCAAATAAAAAATTAAAATAAATAAAATGCAAGGCAACGGTCATGATTTGGCCCAAAATGGGCTTAACAAACATGCAACGGCTAATTTTATGACCGTTGCATATTTGCCGTTATGCCATAGCCCACTTAGTCTTAATTGGGCCAACGAACCGTGTCAGGCACGGCGCAGTCCATTCGTGTGCTGAGTCAGGCACGACACAACAACTTAACTGTGACGTGTCGTGCCGAGTCTGGCTTAAAATCCTCGACTCGTTATGGACACATGATTGTGTATCGTGCTTGGCTCGACATGCGAACTACCGTGCCGTGTCACTTGGCCAGTCGGTGGTCTGACACTTATTGACACCTCTAACTGTTTGTACCAAATTGATATAGACGTTGAGATTTGATTCAAAAGTCTAAGTTGTGAGAATATAATCCTTTCTGCTAGACCCAGCAGAAAGGGAACTATTTTCCGGAGACTTCGTATTTCACTAGAAATGTGATTATTAACTGAAAAAAGAATATGTTCTCACAAATGTATTTTAATATTTACATATTTAATATATTAAAAGTGGGATGAGAATGAGAATCATGTTTAGACAATTTTACCCACTCATTATTTTACAATTCTCAAATCATCATTTGAGTGCATTAATTGTGCATCATTATTATTCAATTTTTTTCTATATAATTGTGGTGTATATCTTTATGAGGCTTTTTATTTATTTTCTTCTTCTAATTATAAATTTTGTAGACCGGATAATATTTTAAATTACTTCGTTTGTTAATAAATATATTAAGAAAATTCAGTCATTTAAAAAAAACAAAACATGTTCTTAGTTTATTTCTCACAAAAGATTAAAAAAATAATATACTAAAAATTGTATCTTAGATTGTACGCGTATGTTCTTCTAACATAAATAACTTATTTTGAGAAATTTTGGTGAGTAAGATTTATAAAAAGCAAAATATTATTTTCTAATTTGTTTTACAAATAAATATATTTTATTAATTTTCTATTTAAATAGATAAATAATATATCAGAAACAATCAAAATATAAAAAAAAATGTACATATCACGCGTATCGCAAGTATTGTAAAACAAAAGAAAATGATTTCAACCTAAAAAAGGATAGACAAGCACATGAAAAGACTAGTGTAATTAACATGTCTGGCATTGATAATTTATGCTAATCTGAATGTTGTAGATTTGATTGGATACATATCGTCTCCTATTTTGAAACCAGGAGACGGATCTATTCCATCTGGACCATCCATTTTGAAAACTGACGGACCAGATGAGACAACAGGAAAGAAAAGGAAAAGGAAACAGAAAAAGGAAAAAGGAAAAAAATTGTCAGAAAAAGTACAGAGTAAAAAGAAGTTGATCTGGACCATCTACTGTAGAAATAGACGGTGCAGATTAAGGGAGCACCTCCTGCTTTGATCACTAAACAAGAGGTGATCCGTATATGATTTGGTTGTATTCTAATAACAAACTTATATTTATTTTCTAATTGGAGCACTGATAATAGATTATTAGCTGTTTTATGCATATTATAGTATTTTTTATGAAGTTTTAGTTGATGATGCCTGAAAGACCATGGTTGTCAGCTTGTGAGCATTTGACTACTTGGCATCAGATTTTTATTTGTTTTGAATGTATTTAACAAGGAACATGTATCCAATTAATTGAGCATGTCATTTGAACCCATAGGTTTGGTTCAAAAAATATAAATATAAGCTCGTGGAATATTTATTCATATCTTGACGTAAGAAGTCCAATAGGAGTGATACTTGTTGATGATAGTAGGTGTTGATACCGATTTGCGCAACAATACATATGTTTGTTGTTTATGACTGGAGATCCACAAAACACAAACACGGAACCCATAGGTCTGCTCGAAGTGCTTCTTTTGCGAGCCTTATTCTTGCTACCCTTCACCAGACTAGGTCGACTTTCTCCTTCTAGGTGTTCGGGCCCTAACGCCTTTGTCTGATGCAACTTCTTGGTGTAACTTGACACATGGCATCGTGTTACTGGTTTTTTGAGAATGCTCATAACAGTTGTCCATAGTCAAAGGCTTAGTGTGGGTCTTGCCCACCCAGGTCTAAAATCTCCTGTATTCAGATTCTTTGCCCGAGTTGACTACATATGACGGAATGCCAAGAGCTTCGTTTATCTTGAACAAGCCACACTTGTGTTCAAATCTCGTTCTGCTGGAACGTCCATGGTTGGTCAAATTAATTGTGGTCATCCTTTGAAGTGACTTGTCCACGCACGTGTGCACTTTCACCTTTATTGGGATTCAAACTTAGTCGCTCCTTGGGAGTAGAGATGATGATGACGTGCGGGGTATGTGAAAAGGAGGGCGAGAGTCGCAATGCCTGACTCATCAAAGCGTCACCCATCATTTTTGCATGTGCGTGAGCGATGTTCGAGTTCTTGAGCTCACCTCATTAGTCCACAAACAGGCCCGTTGGATAAATTCAACGGTCACGATCGTTGTTTGAGCCAAGGCCTATAAATGGAAGGTTCCTTCCCTTTCTTCAACCATTTTTGCCCCCTAAGCAAGAGACTAACATCCTTGCCAAAGTTTCCTTCACCCTCTAGAACCAGAAACCATCTTCTTGCATAGAGTCGATTTACCTTTCGTTTACTGTGTTTCTCCCATCCTTCAGAATTTTCTCGAAGCTTTGCCATAACTTTTTCAGTTGGGGCCTTTATTCCCCATTTACGTTGCCTTAGAATACATTTTGGAGGTTGCTTGTTCCTATTCTGTTATTCGGTTCTCGCTACTACCGATTTACTGTGGTAGGTCTCTTCTTCTTCATTTTTATTACATCTTTGTTTTTCCTTCTCTCTTGCTTTTCTGTTTTCCTTCGAGTTTTCATCGTGTTTGGGGGTTTCAGGGGATTCATTGACCTGATGGATCGCTCCAATATGGCGATCGATAGCAGACTCTAAGGCACATTTTGGTTCGAGCAAGGCTACCGATCGATGGAGGGCTAACGAATATTCTTCCTCCCAGACCAGGGAAGACTTGGGTGCGATTGAGAGAGCTTATCACCTCCCCGACTACATTCAACTACGGCTATCGGAGGTGGGTGAGAAGATAAGCACCCCACGGTACGGGGGAGCTGGGTTGTATTTGGCCTCATTAAAGAGTGGGATGAGGCTTCCTTTACATCCTTTCCTAAGGGAGTGATTTTATATTATGGGTATTGCTCTAGCCCAGCTTCAACCCAACTCGTGGAGGGCCCTGGTCGATTTCTAGGTGCTCTAGAACTTTACTGTGGTGAGGACTTCACGCTACATGAGTTTGACTTTATGTTTCAGTTGAAGTCCCCTCCTAAGAGCAAGGTCGAAAGGGAACCTCCTCGAGACTAGGGGTAATATAATATATGCAGTCATACTGGAGGGGTGAAAGGGACTGTAAGCAGAATCCTATCCTAGTACAAGGATTGGAAGGACAACTGGTTCGTGATCTCCGTGTTTTAGGAAGGTCACTTGAGGACTTGGAGCTTGTGCACTTGGTCCCTCGAGCTTTAAGGGATGCAGGTGAGCCCGCACTTCCAGGGGAGAAGGATACCTGCTCACCTTTATTTTGGGTGCTAACTTATATTATTCTCTTGCAGTGATTAAGAGGAGGCCGAGGAGATTTCCAGCAGTCCCGGATTTTTAGCCTGGTCGAGCTTCTCGTGGTGAGCGTGCTTTCAATATCCTTATTAAGTCGACTCCCTGTTTCAGACTATTTTGTACAATGGACCCTCCTGAGGACATCACAATCGATCTTCTTGTTGAGGTCTGCTCGAAGGATTCTAGCTCGGAGAGTCTTAATTCCAAAGGGCCTAAGAGTTTTTCAAATCATATGAGCTGACTCTTACCTTCCTCATGTTATTTTGTCACTTTTTGTAACATAGTTCTGCCTGCGTAGGGATAGTGAGAGATGCTCCCTCCCCTAAGAAGCATAAAAAAGAGCTTGAGGCCTCCAAGGCCCAAAAGATGAAGAAACTACAAGCTAAAAACCTAGAACAATCGAAAGAGAAGAAAGTTTCGTCTGCATCTCCTCCTTCTAACCTACAGCCAAAGGTGAAAGGGATGCTACCTCCAGCTCCACCTTCTCCTCATCCTTTGTTCCTGCTTCTTTGCTAAAGCCCACTCACATTTCTTCGCCAAAGCACATGCCTTCTTCTTTGCTAAAGCCCAATCTGAAGAAGTTTGTCCCTCATTCCTTAGGGCAAGGGTTGTCAGAGACCAGCGGTTGCCTCACGGCTTCCAATAGTGTGCTTTGATCACCTTAACCTCCTGCTCCACCTCGAGCTACGATCAACTTGAGTTGAGAAACCCTCTTCTCAGGTTTGTGGGTCTGCCCTATCGAGCTCTGGCTAACATGGTTCTCATGTTAGCCAAAAGCATAAGGCCCCGATGTCTCCCGAGGGGGCCAACCAGCCTGACGCTCAGGCCCGAGCTCAGAATGAGGTGGCAAGGATGTTAGACTGGTTTTCCAAACATGTAGATCCCGAGAAGGGTATCAATGTTCTCGAAAGGTCACTGGCGGGATTTCTAATGGCTTTATAGAGCACACCCTTGACCTTAGTACTAATTCTTACTTCATGCTTCTTTTATTCCTTGTGTTCCTCCGAATAGAAATAATTGATTTGGTGCTTTTCGTAGATCCTTACCTGTAACACAGCAATGCTGACGCATCTTGGCCGTTGCGAGGACCAAGTGCTTGAGGCTACATGGGCTTCTTCTCAAGGAGAGGTTATGCTTGCTGAGGGGGTCATGAAGTTTGAGCCTATGGCAAGGTCAAGATGGAGGTCGGCTTAAGACCTTCAAGGGGAAGGTCATCTATCTTGAGGAGGAATTTGATAGGGCCAAGGTGGGGGCCAATCGAGCTGTCATACTCGTCAGGACCTAGAGGGTCGACTATCCAATCAGGAGAGGGTCGTCTCCAACCTTCAACAGCAAAAAAATATCTTGAAGGAGAAGGCCATGTTCTAAGAGGAGAAGCTTTCTCAAGAGATTTACTCCCAGACTCACGCAGAGAATCAGGAGAGGGAAGCTCAGCAGAATCTCAGAGGAAGGTCATCTTGGCGAAGGCCATGCCAAAGGGATAGAGGACTTTAAGGAATCTTCTAAGTTTAAGGTGGCCCTACTCATGGAGTTCTCCATGGGCTACGAAAGCTATTGGGATGAGGTTGTAGAGGCTCATCCCGAGTGGGACTTAAGCTTCCTTAGTTGTCCTTCGGACCCTCTACATCGTCCTCCAGTCATAACCTATGAGAGGGTGATGGTGCCTGGTGCCCGTGAAGCGCAGAAGGCTACTGGGCTGCATCATTCTCCTATTGCATGGCTGGATAGGTCTCTGCCTATTTCCCCTGGGCTCCCCAGTCTCTTAGACCTAGATGCTTCCAAAGAGCAAGGCATGAAGGTCTCTACTCTTTTACCCTCAAGTCAACCTGAGGAGGAGATTCCTTCCCCACCCCCAGAGTTGACCGAGGTCGTTGCTGATACTGTTGAGACTCTCTAAGCCTCTACTGCCTAGTTTATTATTTTTCTGTTACTTGTAATTTTCCCTTTCCTTGCATGTAACCTTTTTCTTTCCTTTTTACTTAATGAAAATGTGTTTGCTTCAATAACTCTATCATTTTTTCCTGCCTTTGTTCTGTTTTGTTCATTACTTGTTTGTTATAAACTTCATATTAGCATATGCTTGATCATCGGTCTCAAACTTGAAGGTACCTTAAGTAATTAATGACTCTAAAGTAACTGAGCTTTAAGTAAATGAAGCCCCGCTTTCGTCGAGCTCTGACTTATCCATTTGTCATGACTAGTTGGGGGTCTGTCTTTAATATTTAATCCACTTGAAACTCTTAATCTTTTCTTCGTTCTTGCTACTCCAAAAGCCCGAGGTAGAGTGTCGGTCGTCAGGGCAGCCTGCCTTTCTTTTATAGGAGTAGATTTTATAAGAGTAGGGGCGGTCTTGGTGCTTTGGGCGTGGCACTAGTTTGCTTTCAGTCATGAATGTTTTAAGTAATAGTGCCTGTTGACCTGAAGCACGAGGTTACTCTTAGTTATTCCTTCCTGGTGGATTGCCCCCTTTGAAAGATGTCAGGTCATACAGTCCTATTGTAATCTTGAATTTTTTTTGGATGTTGCCTCATGCAGGAGGTCTGTTTGGAAGAATCTGCTTCAAATACGAAGTTTCACTTTTCATCTGACGAACTAGAGTTCAGCCAAACTTCACCTTTTCCTTTCACATCTAACCACACATTTCTACTCTGTCTAGAGTCCTTTTTAGTGAATTCGATGACCACTTTTTCCTTAATCATGAGTGGCCGAGGGAGGGCGCTGAAGACCACCAAGTACCCTGCTTCTTGAGCCGCCGCCTTCCTTTTTTTATTGGATTATATCATATTGGGTCCTCCAAAGATCATCTTGATTTGTTGTACGAGGCTTTATGGTCAATTTTTTTCTGCTCGAGCAGCCTCTCGATCTTCCTTTCCTGCCTAGGAGGCTGCCATCCTCATGGTTCCTTCGGCTGGCCATAAACTCCTTAAGGTATCCTTTCTGGATTAAGGCATCAGTCTACTCTCAGATCTCGAAGCACCCCTCTCTGTTGTGCTTGGAATCTCGATGGTACCTATAGTACTTCGCTGTATCCTTCTTATTGCCATGTGTTTGTATCATTCGTGACTGCTTCAATAGGCTTATGTCCTTAATTACATTGTAGATCTCTTTCCTTTTAGTTGTGAGGGGGGTGTAGGTGGCGAACTGACTGGTTAGGTAAGGGTTTTCCCTTTGTGTCATCTCGAGGGGGCTGGTTAGAGCTTAGTTGTGGGAGGTGCTTAATCTGATGGTTGGGGAGGGTTGCCTCTCTTATCTTTCATGACTTCTTTCCCTTTGGGTCTTCTGACTACCTGGTCTCTCCAATTCTCACTCAACTCATATTACTTCCTCTATGCTAATGTACTTCTGTATCCTAACCTGAAGCTTGAAGAGGGAGATGGGGTCGTATTTAGCCATTGACAACCTCATCCGCGAGTGAGTGATCCCACTTTTCAATGTAGCTACCAAGGTGTCTTTAGTGGAATTGTGATCATGTAGGGACTACATGTTGAAATAGTTCATGTAGTCTTGCAGCTACTCTCACGGCCGCTACTTTACCGTCATTAAGTGGGCGGATGGTCTCCTTCATTCTCTTCCTCTCAGGAACTGTCCAACGAATAGCCTCAAGAGCTCGGCGAAGGAGTGAATGGAGTTTGGCTTTAGTTGTCCTATCCATTTTTCTGGGAAGGCCCGTTGAGCGTCAGGCAGAACAACTTGCACATCAAGAGCTCTGGGACATTGTTTAGGTCTATCCAGACCTTAAAAGTTTTCAAGTGCCTGAATGAGTTTTTGGTCCTGTCATAAAGGGTGGTCGATGGCATCTTAAACTTCGACGAGAGTTCAGCCCATTGGATCTTTATAGAAAAAGGGGGACTTGGTTTACTCTAGAACCATCTTAAATGAAGATCCCAACGGTTTGTCTATACTCTTTCCTCAATTCCTCTAACTGCAGTTGAAATTTTTATATCTCAGCCCATTGGCCAGTGCTTTTTGCAGTGTTATTATCGACTCCCTTGTTCTGATGGTCTTGGCGGAGAGGTCAGTCCTGCCCCTGGTTCATTCCTCCACGTCGGGGGCCATCTTTTCTTTTCCTGAATGGTCTTCCTCATTTGCTCCCCAGGTGCGAGATGACTCTGTCGGTGAGTCTTTTCGCTATAGGGGGTTACGTTTGTGGGCGGCAGGGAGGGCCTTTATTTGTAAGAGGTCCCCACAATTTGAGTGAAGGCCAGCATATCCTACCTCATTCTCCTGACCATTTTGGAGAATGAGGCCATTATATCTTTCTTTTTTCACTGAGTGATCACCACAGCAGAGGGGAGTTCTTCCCTCGACAAAGAGGAGGGTGGATCCCCTCTCTCGTCATGAACCTAATCGGATTAGGTTGAGGATGACGAACTAATTTTTACTTTATGGAGGAGATAAAAGTCTTACATACTCTAGAGGGAAGGAACGATTTTGATGTCATTTCACACAGCGGCGCCAACTACCCGTTAATTTCAGAAATATATTTCAAAAGAATTTTACGTAAGAAATTGAGTGTGGGTTTTCAAAATGATTGAAGAATAAAAAACAGTAGTGAGAGAAGAAAATTTTTTCTCTTCCTTTTTTTTTGTATATTGATAACAACTGTAACTTATCATCATTATCTCTTTGCAATCAAATTACTATTATATATTTGTCAAATGGTGATTTTTGGTATTTACAAATATACTCATATATTATAAAATTTCCAAAAATTCCAAAAATTCCCCTAATTATCAATTATTGCCGAAAATTACATGATCTCCTAGAATTTTAGTTGTATCAAAATTCATCAATATAATTGATAAATATAATTTATCATTATCAATTAATTAATTATTAATTTTATTTAACTAATTATCTAATAATTAGAAAATAATAAATAATTAATTCAATACAACAATTACATTTAACTAACTTAAGTGACATTACCTATCACATATAGGTGTGAGAAATATGCTTTGGCACCAAAAAATATTTTAGTCCAACTTAGTTCATTTTTCTATTCATATTATTCGAGCTATTTCTGAGACCGAATGAGCCCAAATGAACAAAGCTTAGGATTCAAATACCCGATAAATTTATCTCTATAAATTTCCTACTTATTTAATCATGACTTATGAAGTGCATTCAGGCCTACTTTACACTAGAAAAATGGGAACCCGTGTTCGAAATATGAAAAAAGTTTACAAGTTGAGAGTCAGCGAAGGGATCAATAGTCTTCCTTCAGTAAAGGTCCATCCAGGTGTCTTTGCCCACCTTCACATATTCGATGGACAATAACGATTGCGTAATATAAATTTATTAGCCACGTCATCGAAAGCGACTTCCAATTGCTCAGAAATTCTAAGCTATATGGAGGGCTTGGATGGTGAGAAAAAATAATTGATCTAAACTTTAGTCAAATTTCGAATGAAAGAAGGTAAAAGAACGAGAATTCGTGTTATTGCTTATTTAACTTTTCGTATGACTTCACAAAAGATTCGATGCTGAATCAACTCTCGATTCATGCGCGCTACATTTTCTGTTGATGTAAATAAACTCTATTTATTTTCACGGTCCACAGAATATTTTAACATAGTACCTGTCGTGAATATCAGTATGAGATCAAAATATAAAATTATCATTTTACCCCTCTTGTTATTATTTTCTTAACTCCTTTATTGACTGTGAATAAGAAAGACATTATAGTCAATTGTCTCGTACAATTCACAAGTCTTATTCAATGACTCATTTCATTGAATACTTGGCCAAGTTGATTTATTCACACATCCATCAATAAAGCATAAGGTTGTATTGTTGCTTTCACAATCCAACCACAAATTTCCATATCTGTAAATCATGCAACTCCTACTTAATTAAATTACAATCCCAACAGTCGAGGTATTACCCGTCAATTCAAACTCACTCATTTGACATATCAAATATTGCAACTAACCAAATCAGGTTACGTATTCACCTCAGGATTACAATAATTATGAAAATACCCTTAAGGTGTAACAATCAGATTTAGAGCTAGGTAAACGGTTTTAAGCTCTAAACTAATTTGTCACTGGTCTATTCAACATGTTTATAACATGTATGAGTTAACCATTTGAGTCTCTACTCTTATTCCCCAAGACTGACATCCAATGGTTCAACCTAACAGTCATAATCAGATTCAATTGCCCAGTCGATCCTAAGACTGTGAATACCGTTCTGAACTATTTTCGAAGAGTTCGTCTAGAGACGTTTTTATCTTCGCTCTTCTTTCGTTGACAATAGTTCAATGACTTGAGTAATTTATAAGAACACTTTAATTTAAAATAAAACTTTCAATTTATTCATAAAAAAATTCAGTAATACAAATGTCTGAGAAATAACTTAATACAAATAAATAGTTATTATACGATGGACATATTCCAACAATCTCCCACTTGGACTAAAGTAAGCATGTACAATCTCTTATCCCCAAGCCCTCCAGATGACCATAAAAATATTCCTTCTTAAAGTCTTCATGAATGGATCTGCCAAGTTGTTGACCGTCGAAATATAGGTAACCACAACGTCTACACACTAAACAATCGCTCAAATTAGGTGATACTTACATTCTATATGTTTGGATCTCTTATTGCTTCTAGGTTCCTTAGAATTCACTACAACCTCACTGTTATGACAATAAAGTGTCATGGGCTTGTCAGCTTCTGGAACAACTTTCAGAGTCTTCAAGAACTTCCTAAGCCATACAGCCTTATTTGTAACTTCACAAGCTTCCACATATTCAGCTTCCATGGTAGAATCAACAATACAAGATTGCTCAAAACTTTTCCATACAAGTGTTCCACCATTCAGGATGAGCACTGATCTTGAAGTGGACCTCCTAAAGTCCTTATCAGCTTGAAAATTGAAATCTGTATACCCCATCGTATTTAAGTCACTACCTGAATACACAAGCTTTCGATTCCTTGTTTTCCTAAGATACTTAAGGATATGCTTGACGACATTCCAATGCTCGATTCTAGGATTAGATTGGAAATAACTTACTACGCCCATGACATAGCAAAAATCAGGTCTAGTGAAAAGCATCACATACATGAGGCTTCCTACGGCTGAGGCATATGGTATCATTCTCATGTCTTCCTCTTCTGAAGGATTCTTAGGAGACTGCTCTTTGGAGAGGCTAACTCCATGTCTAAAGGGAAAAAATCATTTCTTAGAGTTTTGTATACTGGAGCGATCTGATACCTTATCAATATAAGATGTTTGAGAAAATGTCAATTGTCTGTTCTTCCGATCTCGAAGTATCTGAATACCTAAGACAAATGCAGTTTCTCTAATATCCTTCATGTCAAATTGCTTTCTATGCCAAAACATGACATCAGAAAATTTTCGTACATCATTCCCAATGAGTAGAATATCATCTACGTACAAGACTAGAAAAACCACCTCCCCTTCGTTTATACACACAAGGTTCATCCACCAACTATTCAAAACCATAGTTCTTAATAGTTTCGTCGAATCTAATATTCCACGACCGTGATGCTTGCTTAAGTCCATAAATGGACTTCTGTAGTTCACAAACTTTGCCCTTTTGGCCTTTCTCCATGAACCCGTCTGGTTGAGCCATATAAATGTGCTCTTCAAGATTGTCATTCAGAAATGTAGTATTCACGTCCATTTATCATATTTCATAATCAAGGGCAGCAACAATGGAAAAAAGGATTCAGATAGATTTAAGCATGGCTATCGGTGAGAAGGTATCCTCGTAGTCTATACCTTCCTTTTGGGTGTAGCCCTTGGCTACTAGCCTAACTTTGAATGTTTCTACATTTTTATCTAGACCTCTTTCATTCTTATAGATCCATTTACATCCTACTAGTTTTATTCCTTCAAGAGGATCTACAATTTTCCTGACTTCGTTCGACTACATCAAATGTATCTCAACGTTCATGGCTTCCTACCATAAACTTTCTTCAAGACCAGCCATGGCCTTCGAGTAAGAGATTGGTTCATCTAGGTCATTGTCTGAGATAGGTATCAAAGCTTCTCCATAGGACATGTACCTTTCAGGTTGTCTCACAACTCTCCCACTACGTCGAGGCTTTATAGTCTCTGGCTTCTGTCGTGGTTCTTCCATTATCGAATCATAAATAATTTTTGATTGGGCATTCGGTGTTCTCCCACTCAACAATTCCTCTAGCACAACTGTGTTTCTTGGCTGTACACGTTTAATATAATCTTCTTCAAGAAAACGAGCATTCGTGCTAACAAATATTTTCTTGTCAATCGTACTATAGAAGATATACCGTTTCGTTCCCATAGGATAGATAACCTAAAAACATGCATAATTTTGAATGGCTAGCCAATTTGCCTGTCTTCGGTCTTAGAACATGTGCTCAGCAACCCCATAATCTAAAATGGTGAACGGACGACTTTCGCCCATACTAATTTTCATATGGTGTACAAGGCACCGTCATTGACGGAACTTGGTTCGGAATATATGTCACTGTTAGTAAAGGCATATCCCCAAAATGAATATGGGAGGGATGAGTAGCTCATCATGGATCTAACCAAATCCATCAGAGTTCGAGTCCTTCTCTCTAACACATCATTTTACTGTGGGGTATCAGATGTTGTAAGCTGAGAATGAATACCTTCTTCCTTAAGAAAGTCTTTGAACTCTCCTATCAAGTACTCTCCATCACGGTCAGATCGTAATGTTTTGATTTATTTTTCTAATTGCTTTCCAACCAAGGCCTTATATTCTTTGAATTTTTCAAAGGTTTCAGACTTTTGATGCATTAGATAAACATGACCAAAATGTGAGTAGCCTTCAGTGAAGGTTACGAAGTATTTATAACCTCCTCTTGTTTGATTCAATGGCCCACATATATCACTATGTATGAGTTCAAAGTATTGAGTGATTCTTTCACCTTTTGATGAAAAATGTCTCTTGGTCATTTTACCTTCTATACAGGATTCACATGTGGGTAGTGAACCCACACTTAAAGATTGTAAAGGGCCATCCTTCACAAGTTTTTTAATCTTGTCTAGGCTAATATGTCCAAGACGTAAGTGCCATAAATAGGTTAGATCGGTTGAGTCATAGTTCAACCTTTTACTATCCCTATATGAATCGATATTCACTTCAGTGTTACAAATATGAGTACTATAGGTTTTACATGTGCAATTTATTAATCATTCGGGCAATAGTAATTAAGCATTCTTTTCTAAAACTACCAATATCTTTATTAATGAATATTAGATCAAATCCTTGCTTAATTAATGAACCAATAGAAATCAAATTCTTCCCAAAACCCGAGACATAATAAACATCACAAAAAATAATAAACTATTTCTCAAAACATAATTTAAAAGTTCTCACTGATGCGGCCGATACCAGTGCTTAATTCCCCCAACAGAAGCTGAACTTGCCCTTATCAAGCCTTATGATTTTCCTGAACCACTGCATAGAACAACAAATGTGGTTAGTAGCTGCATAGTCTACAATCTAAGAAAAAGTAGAGTCAACTACATAACAGGCCTCAGTAACCATTATAAACCTTTAGATCTCAACCCTTTAAGATACTCTGGGTAGTTGCATTTCCAATGAGCAACAACTCCACATTGATGACACTTATCTTTCGACTTGTCTACTCTCACGGTGCTCTTGCCTTTGGCAACTCTCAGCTTCGACTTCATCGCTTTCCTTGGACCCCTTCTCTATTTCTTCTTAGAGCTAAAAGTGGAAGGCATACTTTTAGTAAAGTTAGAAACTCCATATTTCCTCTTCCCTTCAGAAATAGGGTCTCAGTAGCTTGCAGCTCTTTCATGAGCTCAGGAAGTGAGTAGTTCAGCTTATTCATCGAGTAATTAAGCTTGAAGTTCTCAAAGGTACTAGGCAAAGTCTCTAGGATCATATCCACTTGAGTCTCGGCATCGACCTGAGCACCCATGATCCCCATCTCGTTCAGATAACTTATTATCAACATTATATGTTCTCAAACATGAGTTTCAGGTTCCATCGTGCAGTTCATGAAGTTACACACAGCTATCTGTCTGGCTTGACAACCCTGATCCCCGAACATTTTGGTGCTGTTTAACATCATATCAGCGACGGTTTCAAAGTTCTGATGCTATTATTGCAACACATTGCTCATAGATGCCAAGATCTAACATATGATGATCTCATCAAAACGCAGCCAATAAGCATAAACATCTTTTTCCTGTTGAGTCGATTCAACAATAGGCTCGAGAGGACAATGGGTAGTGAGCACAAATTTTTACTTTTCTACCACCAACACGATATCAAGATTTCATTTCCAATCCACATAATTTTCACCGTTGAATTTGTTCGCGTTAAGAAAAGTTGTGAGAGGGGATAACGACATGATTACTGAAAAGAATAAATAAAGTGGTGTAAATAAATGCTCAATTGTTTAGGAAAGTATGATGCATGATGCAACTAATAATTATTTTAAAATCCATTAAAAAATATTTCCTCCTTGATGTTACGATAAAAAATGATAGTTTGTCTCATCGAGAGATGAAGTCCAAACTATCTCCTATCGCATTGAGACTCCTCTCATTTGGTTAACGCTCAAATGTCTCCACATCTAGCTTAACTAATCACTAATGATTTTGGCCACCTTGGCCCCATTAACTAGCCCCTATAGGGGGATTCAAATGTGTTTCAGTCTAAGTGTTTAACTAACACATCGACTCTTAAAGGTTGCTATGAACTAATAGTCCGTCTATAGGACGACCCTGCCCACCACTCCCTTTAGAAGTCTTAGCTTCTGAAGCAACTCGATGACTCAAAACGACATGATTCTAAAGTTTCTCATATTCAAGTGAGGACCACTATGGGCGGTTCCAACCCTTCCTCGTGGCACGATCAAGTTTGAATTGGAGATCTTAGGAACGTTTTAATATAAACGACCCTCCCACTTAGTTTTTGAATTTTTGGTTATTTTTCAAAAATCATAACTTTTATTAATTAAAAAAAAGGTGATGAAATTCATAAATCATTTATTAATTTTCAATCTCAATTTAAAATCATAACCATTATAAATTTCACATTATAATTAAATAATAACCATTATAATTTAATCTACAATGATGCATGTACATGTTACATGACAAATTGATATTGACATATCTCTAATTTATATGGCATGTTATATGATGATGCGTGATTAAAATTAAATCATACATTTAAATTTAACTTTCATATTGACTCATTTCTAATTACAACCCATAAAAGAATAATAAATAAATTACAAATTAATTTATGAACTAATATTCATGGCGTCTGCAAATTGCTCATTCGTCTTCATATTGTTCCACCATTTTGTAACCCTTTACAAAATATTAATCTCATTTTTAAATATAATTTTAAATTTTAAATTTTCTAACATATTTTTACTTTGATAAACAAATTACCAAGTAATTAGTAAATTGATTTATTTTTTAAATAATTTAAAAAATTACAATTATACAAGTATCAAAAAATTTATCAAATTAAATAATATACTAAAATTGACTTTGAAATCATATTTCAAAAACCCTAAATTTCCTAAAACCGTGGGTTTCCAAAACTTGTAGGGTTTTTAATTCGATTAGGACTATATCGTACAAGAGACAACACATGGCAGCAGCGGCGAGCAGTGACCAGTGATAAAAAGTACCGAGATGAAATAGTACTATCGATGAACAATACCGACATGAAATAGTACCACTGGTGAACAGTGACCTGTCTAATATAATTAGACTAATTCAATATTCATGATAGTTTTAGATTTCACGCACAAACCCTTACCCGTGCGAATAAGGAAGCAAAGAAACAGTTTAAAAAAAAGCAAAAGAAACGAATTTTCAGCGGCTATAGATAAATATACTGACTGACAGCTAAAAATGTTAGCGCCTTGTGGATAACGTTACCTTCTCAGCTCAGTCTTCAGTGACACTCGGAGAGTCCCACGAAGCTAACCTTTAGCCTCCATGGCTACCTCTTCAACTCCATCTTCACTCTCTTTTTTCACCTCCTCTATCTTCCTCTCTTCCTCTAATCAAACCCCCAAACTTTTTTCATCATTCCAGACCAACGCCCTCAAACCCCAAATTAAGCCTTTATCAATTGCCTCACAGCTTGCGACCCTCCCAATCCTCTCCTTCACCGGCGAAAAAGTCGGCGAGACCTACCTCGATCTCAAATCTGCTCCGCCTGAAACCGCTCGCGCGGTCGTTCACCGAGGCATCATTACTGACCAACAGAACAAGCGCCGGGGCACTGCCTCTACTCTCACCAGAGCCGAGGTTAGAGGCGGTGGGAAAAAACCCTACCAGCAAAAGAAAACTGGGCGGGCCCGACAGGGGTCGAGGCGTACCCCTCTACGTCCCGGCGGGGGTGTGGTATTTGGGCCTAGGCCCAGAGATTGGTCTATTAAGATCAATAGGAAGGAGAAGAGGCTGGCTATATCGACGGCGATTTCAAGTGCGACGGTGAATACGATAGTAGTGGAGGATTTCGGGGACAAGTTTGAGAAGCCAAAGACGAAGGAGTTCATTGCAGCGATGCAGAGATGGGGGATTGATCCGAAGGAGAAATCGATGTTTCTGATGACGGAACTTTCCGATAATGTCGTACTTTCAAGCCGGAATATCGGAACATTGAGGATGTTGACGCCGAGGACGCTGAATTTGTTCGATATTTTGAATTCAGATAAATTAGTTCTCACGCCTGAAGCTGTTCATTATTTGAATGGGAGGTATGGGGTTGATTTTGAGGTAGACAGCGATGGTGAAGAAGAAGAAGAAGAAGAAGGTGATGAATATGAAGAGGAGGAAGAAGGTAGTGAAGGTTAGGCTTTTCCCCTCTTTCTTTCCAATGTTCATTTTCTTTTGCTAATTTATCATCTGAAATTGCATTGGTAAGTATCATCTGCGCTGTATTTAGCATTGAAATGATTATCTTGTTAAGCCTATGAAGCCATATCTTTTCTGTTAAAACTTTATACTGAATTTATGTATTTGCAAATGCACATTGACAAGGAAATGAGCACGCTCTTATGAAGATTACCATAAATCCATGTTACATGAGCATATAATGAATTGAATTATTCTATAGATGTGAAGCCCCTTCAAATATTTCATGAGCAAAATGACACCTGCTGAAAAGTTGTCTCACATCGCTCGGATAGTGGTCTTTTTAGTATCAAAGTTTGGTTGGGCTTTATTTGTGCCACTTTGTTCGGATTGTTTGCTATACTGCTTCGTTTGGTTGTCGGGCTGTGTTTTATGAGAAAGTGTTGGAATGTTGTCATACATCATCGGGATATCCCTAATGTGCTAGTTATAATGTTCTAGTATCTCTCTCTTTTAACGCCTAAATTTTAAGAAGTGATTAGACCGAACTTTGCAACTATACCTACCAATACCAATGAATCAATCACATATACTTTATGCATAGCTTACATGACCGAACTTTGCAACTATTTTTTGTGCCTGCAAATAAATTTATCTTAGTCAGATATGTTATATGTGCCTTACAATAAAGCAAAGCTTTCTTTCTAGATTGTAAAAAATAAAAGTTCATTTGCTGATCCATAAAAGAGAATCATATGGTTATCTTATTTAATGATTCTCATTATTCCTTCCAAAATGAAGGTGCAGATGTTGAAGCAGGTGATAATGCAACAGAGTGATGGTGCTGAAACTTAGAGCTTATACTCCTAAATTGACATAGAATCCTTCACCATCCAGATGAGCCTAAGAAGGGTTTCTGACTTGCTTGAACCAAATTACAATGCCATGTTGCATCCTGCAAGTTCATGATTTTGCTAGTCTGGTTTGAGTGAATTGTTCATCATGAATTTTTGTATTATTGTTCTTATTCTTTTCTAGTATAGAAATGTATCTACTCGGATCTTTCGCGTCGTATCTCCAATTGTAACTGGCTGGGTATACCCTGGTAACTTGCAGGATGATGCTTTGATATGGCTTTTTCATTTTTACTTTGGCTACAGTTCTATATGGCTTCAATGGTTCTAGTCTCCTGCGTGCTACATTCACTTAGAAAAAGAATAAAAAAAGAGAGATTTTATAAAGTTTTATGTAATTCACACACATTAAGCTATGGATTTTGCAAACAATCGACGAAATGGTTCTCATGATATGGATAAGTGGAAATCACATTTTTTCCCAATCACATTTCTTCCCAAACCATGGATGAAATTATCCACGTGACTTTGATAATAACGATACACATGTTTCCTTAGGGAGCGTTTCGTATAAGGGTATATTTTGCCTTTTACCTAAAAAGTTAGTAAATCTTAGTGATGATATTGTTTTGTAGTAATTTTCAATACATTTATGGGTTGTTGTATTGTTGAGATATCTTCTATTCTTGAAACCCTTCCAAATCGCGAGGTATGTTGATGTCGAGCATAATCGCATTTTATTACCTAAACTATCTCCATCTTCTCCTTCTTTCTCATCTTCTTCGATCCCTTACTGACATTTTCTTTCTAATATTTTTCCCTAACAAATTTCCTTGTCCTAGCAACAATCATATAGCTTCTCTAACAACGACCATCAAAAGCATGTAGAACACCCATATGGCTTTAGAAGAAGAAAATGAAATAGAGAGAGAACTAAAGAAGACCATAAAATAAAATAGATGAGAGTGAGACCAAACTGAAGAGTGAGAGATGGGACCAAACTGAAGAGTGAGAGAGAGACCATGGAAGAGTGAGAGAGAGACCATGGAAGAGTGAGAGAGACCAAACCGAAGAGTGAGAGAGATACCAAATCGAAGAGAGAGAGAGAGGTTCAAAAGACGAAACATTTCCTGTTTTCAAAAACCTCCCAAACTGAAGAGTGAGGATGAGGATTTGCTGGTTTATACAATAACTGGTCTTCCCTCTGAATTTAGTGCATATTTGCATTTGGTCACACCCTATCTACTTGGAAGAACTTCATGCTTTGCTTAAGATTGAAGAAACTTTTAATGCTGAGCAACACCAATCTATTGATGCTCAATGCTCTCTTGCTGCAATGTGTGTGTCTACTCCAACTCGTAATGGAAATAATCGTGGCAAGGTAGGAATTTCAATAATAGGGGTAGTAGGTTTTTAAATTATGGCAGGAGTTCTGGTAGAGACAGAACCTCTAGCGTTGTTTCACCACAACGGAATCTTCCATCTATGGCAAGTTATAAATTTTCTCAAAATACTTGATTAGGTTTTTTAGAATTCTAGAACCTCTGGAAGTATACATAGGGGTACATGCCAAATTGTCAAAAATTTGGTCATAATGCTCTCGATTACTACAACAGGATGAACTACTCTTTTCAACGTCGTCAAATGTCCTAGTCAATTAGCTGCAATGGCAGCAGCTGTGCCACTCAATTCTAGGGATAATTCTGGTGTTTGGCTATCTAATTCCGGCTGCAATGCCCATCTCACACCTCACTTATCTAATCTCAACATCGCAATGGGCTGACTCTACCTATTGCTCATACATGTTCTGGCTCACTTACTACCTCATCTCAAACTTTCACTCTTGATAATGTTCTTTGAGTGCCTACTATTTCACAAAACTTTTTGTATGTCTATCAATATTGTCTTTCCAATCATT
Organism: Datisca glomerata; assembly: GCA_003255025.1. Classification (NCBI taxonomy): domain Eukaryota; kingdom Viridiplantae; phylum Streptophyta; class Magnoliopsida; order Cucurbitales; family Datiscaceae; genus Datisca; species Datisca glomerata. Next base: position 1,129,677 of record QANY01002375.1, read on the forward strand.
GTCTTCTTCTTTTTTATGCCAATTTCTTTCTTATTCAAGATAAACTGTCTGACAAGGTTTTGTATCATGGATGAGTTAGAATGGGTTATATCCTATACCGTCTTCATTCATGCCATCTACTGTTGCCTCTTCATTTATGGCTGTATTTTCCTCTACTATTCCACTACAGATGTATCTGTTTTACCAACTTGTTTACTAGGCTATCTAATGCTACTTGGTATGATAAATTTGGCCATCCTGCAAATATTGTCTTTCATTCCATTTTACATTAACTCAATATAAAGACACTTACCATTGCATATGTCAAAGCTATTTACAAATCAAAATAATAAGGTTACATTTTCCTGTCTCTAAATCCTTGTCATATTCACCTTTAGAAACATTACATAGTGATGTTTGGGGTCCCGCACCTACTATTTTACAACCTGGTTATAGATATTATATTTCATTTCTTGATGATCTCACTAAGTACACAGATCTTTTTCTTGACTCACAAATTTGAAGTCAGTTATGTTTTCTAGAAATTTCATCCCCACATTGATAATATGTTATCCACCCGCATTAAAACACTCAAAGCTGATGGTGGGGTGGATTCATTAGCAAAAATCTAGGACAATATGCAGTTTCTAAATATATTTTTCATCAATTCTCTTGTGCAAACACACCTGAACAAAAGGAGTTGCAGAGAGAAAGCATAGGCACATTGTTAAAACTGCACTTGCTTTAATGTTTAGAGCTTCTATCTTACTCAAGTTTGGTCTTTTGCCTTTGCCACCACTACTTTTCTTATTAATAGGCTGCCTTGTAAGTCTTAAGTAACATTTCTCCCTGCTCGAGAAGCTTTTTGGCTATTCTCGAGATTATTCCCACCTTAAAATTTTCGGATGTGTATGCTATCCTTTATTAAGACCCTATAACACTCATCAATTGCACCCTAACACATCACAACGTATCTTTCTAGGGTATACTTTACAATACCAAGGTTTTATGTGCATACTTCACCTCAGAAATGCATATCTCAAGGCATGTAATTTTTTATGAATCTACTTTTCCTTTTGCTTCTATTTCTTCTCCCACCTCAATTGTTTCTGATTATAATTCTATTCTTCATTTTCTTTATCTTTGTTCATCTTTCAATTCAGTCTCATTTATCTTCTAACACTACTGTTTCTTCTGATATATCTTCTAGTGTAAGTGATTCTAATGTTTTTGTTTCTGGTGATATGATTGACTCTACTCTTTCTAAGACTGCCACTATCTCTACTGTTGATGTAATAGATAGTTCAACTGGTATCTTCCCCTCAAGGTGTATCTCTCAATACTCATCCTATGCAGACCCATTGGAAAATCTGGTATCTCGAAAAAGAAGACTTTTCCTGCCACTACTCAGATTTCTCTTTCTCAGCCTCCTTTTAGCTCCTCTACCTCTATTATTGAACCAACTTCATACTGAAGCCTTCAAGTCTGCTCCTTGATGCACCTAGACATTAAATCCTCCTCCACTTGACAAAAAGATTATTGGGTGCAAATGGGTCTATAGACTCAAATATCATGCTAATGGCTCTGTTTCAGTCTTGCAGCACAGTTTAGTGGAGTACAAGACAATTTTATGTGAAAAATTCAGTTTTACATGGCCTTCTTTCCGACAGATGTATAAATGACACAGCCAGCCCCCAAGGTTTGTTGATCCTTCTTATCCTTCATGTAGATACCGTATTTTGTCCGTTACTTTAAAAATATAAATTTTACTTTTTTTGTCCATATACTAGTTTAAGACTATGCGTATGATTTGAAAAATATCTCAACGCCTAAAAATAAGAAGATTTGTCTAATGACTAAAAAATAAAAAAAGTAACAAAAAGACTAAAAATAAAAAGTGAAGTCCTTAGTTTGCCTATAAATAGAAGGGAGGTTTTCACTTGAAAGGAGAGATTTGGAGAGTGAGAAAGAGAAGGGATTTTAGAGAGAGAAAGAGAGGTCTTGAAAAAATAGTGAAAAGGAGAAAGAATGAGAGTTTTCATTTCTATTCATCTTTCATCTTCTCCTTTTCTTTTTATTAAGGTAGTTCAAATCTCTTTTATTTTAGCTTACAATATATATTGTTCATTCTTATTAATCATCTCTATTTTTCATACTCATGTATTTGATATTTCTTTGTTTCATTTTTTCATATATAAGTTTGTTTGCTCATTCTTTATCATTTCTCATACTCTTAATCTTGAATTTTATTTTCATGTATTGTTTATTTCTCTACAAGTTTAATAATGAGATTTTTTTATCATCAACTCAATCAATGAGGATGAGGATAAAGCTTTTGAGGGTGTAAAATTAATTAAATGTGAATCAACCCTTTAATGGGTTAAAAGTGTACATTTGATGAAAATATCTTCTATGATAATTTCTCATACATAAAAATGCATAAAATAGAGAGTAACCTCTACACAGGATTATGCAAATATTTAAGCTTTGATTTTTTTTTATGTTCTTATAAGTCATCTCTTCTTTTCTTTTTAATTTTTGACCATCATTTTTGTGACACTTGTTTGAGCGAATTACCATCCATGATCATTCCTAGCAATAAAAGAAGAAAGGAAAAATGGTAATTAGTGAATTAAGTGGTTTAAAATAAAAAAAATTGTATATATATCCAAAACAAAAATTATTTTATTTTAAAAGTTTTATTGATTTTTTTTAGTGACACTTGTTTAAACTATTTATCATCCATGATTATTCCTAGCAATGAAGGAAGAAAGGAAAAATTATAATTAGTGAACTAAGTAGTCTAAAATAAAAAATGGTACATTTATATCTCAAACAAAATTATTTATTTATTTTTAGTGACACTTGTTTAAATTAGTTACCATCCATGATCATTCTTTTGTCATTCGATTAACATTGAGTGAAGAAATTAAAAATGGTAATTAATAGACTATGTAGTAAAAAATAGCATACTCATACAAATTATGTACGAAATTAAATGTTTTTCATAGATTAATTTATTTTACACATAAAAAATTAATTATTAATTTATTACTAAATAATTATATACACATATATGTTTAAAAAATAAAAAAAAGACAGATGATGACATCACCCTCTGTAAAAAAAATATTTTTTGTTTTTTTATTTTATTTGTTTTTTCTGTATTTTAATTTTTTTTGAGTTTTTTTATTTTTTACTTTTGTTTTTGGTTGTTTGCATTTTATTTTTATTTTTATTTTTTGTTTTTGTTTTTTTTTCTATTTTTTAATATATATTATTGGTTTGTTTTAATTTATTTTTATATATCTTTTTAATTATTTCACGTCTTGTTTCATTATTTTCACTCTATATATTCTTTTTTAAAATTTATCATACATATTTATCATCTCTAACATTCATTTCCATTATTCTTTCTTTTTCTTTATAGTTGTTATCTTTTTTTATTTATTTATGTACTGCAGAAAGATGACTGTTTGTGCAAATGATGATAAGCTGCTGATTCATTTTTTTCAATATAGTTTAACAGGGGCTGCATCTCACTGGTATATCCAATTGGATAACCAACATATCCGGAGGTGGAAAGATTTAGCTGATGCATTCTTAAGACAATACAAGTACAACATAGACATGGCTCCTGATCGTCTGGATCTACAAAGGATGGAGAAAAAACTTACTGAAGGCTTTAAAGAATATGCGCAAAGGTGGTGGGAATTAGCTGCTCAAGTACACCTCCTTGTCAGAAAAGGAGATGGTTGCAATGTTTATCAATACCTTGAGATCTCCATTTTACGATAGGATGATTGGAAACACTTCAAACAACTTCTCTGACATTATAGTAATTGGTGAAATGATTGAATATGGGGTAAAGAATGGAAGAATTTGGAAAGTCGTATCTGATACATCATCTGTAAAAAAGGGGCCGCCATTGAAGCGAAAAGAAGGGGATGTACAGATCGATCAATTTTGGGTACCCATCACAAGCTGCAAACCCGAGGCTGGGATTTCCAAAGTATAGTGAATAGCCCAAATCTATGACATCATATGTGGAAAATACCACACGAATTCCATACAATTATCATTCTCAACAATCAGCATTTCAAAATAACCCGAGACCTAGTTTCAGACCACCGACTCACCAGCAAAATGTTGGTCAGACTGATCAGCCTCTGAGGGGAAATAGAGATAATCAATTTTTTGTCCAATATGATCCAATCCCCATGTCATATACAGAACTCTTACCTCAATTGATACAAAATAATCAATTGGTGCTAATTTCTTATGAACCTCTACAGCCACAATACCTAAGGTGGCATAATTCGACTGCTCGTTGTGATTATCATGCTAGGGAAGCGGGACATTCGACTGAGAATTGCATGGCATTAAAAGTAAAGTACATACATTGATCAAGGTTGGATGGTTGAATTTTAAAAAAGGCTAATGGAAATCCATATATCAATTCCAACCTTCTACCAAATCAAGAAAATCCAACCATAAATGCAATTGAGAAATATTTTTCATATCGAAAGAGGGACGTGGAAGATGTGAGAACGTCAATGGAAATACTTTTCCATCTTCTTTCTAGAGCAGGGTACATCTACCCAACATGCTTAGAGAATGTGACGGAGCATACAATTGAGGAATGTGCTGATTTTAAAATGGAAGTGCAAAAGTAGTTGGATGCAAAGATACTTACAATAAGTCATAAAGGAGAAAGGGAATACCATTAAGATGACTCTTTAGTCCTCATGATCACTAAAGAATAATCTAAAGTTAATGTTGAAGTGTCATCCTATATCCCAAAACCTCCACAATACATTACGAGGAAACGTCAACTCACACCACTACCTCTATGCTCCGATGCCTATCACCATTCAAATGCCGAGTGCGTTTGCTTACAAGGATTCAAGAGTAGTACCATGGACGTACGGATATGAGGTCATTACAAGCGGTAACGACAAAACTAAAGCGCTAAATCCGTCTGACCTCAATCTCCCCATAACTAATATTTCAGGAGTATGTGTGATGACGAGGAGTGGCAGATTCTACATGCCATAAGTTTTGAAAATGGATAAAAGCAATGAGTTTGAAAGGCAAAGGAAAGGGAAAGGCAAAGAAGGCGACAATGGTCATGAGTTCCAAGGAGAAATGCATGTCAGCCAAGTGCTAGAGCCGGATATAATAAGAGGTACAGAGAAATAAAGAGCAGTATCTGAAGAAGAAGTATGTGAATTTCTTAAGCTCATCAAGCAAAGCGAGTATAAGGTGATAGAACAACTTAATCGCTTACCTGCTCACATATCTTTACAGTTACTCTTTCTGAATTCTGAATCACATCGCCAAGCATTATTGAAGGTTTTGAATCAAACATATATCTGTCATGACATTACGGTGGAGACGTTGAGTCGAGTTGTGGGAAATATTACCGCACCAAATTTTATCACTTTCACAGATGATGAAATCCCAGCCGATGGTATTGGACAAACCAGAGCTCTACATATATCTGAAAAATGTAGGGATTATGTTGTTGCAAAAGTATTGATTGATAACGACTTGTTTTTAAATGTAATGCCAAGATCCACATTAGCAAAGCTCCCTGTGGACGCAACACATATACGATCAAGCATGATGATAGTAAAGCATATAACGTACTTGAAGACAAGTAGTCGAAGACATAGAGATACAAATTCGAATCGGGCCATGCCTATTCAATATTGTTTTCCAAGTGATGGGCATAAATCCAACATACAGTTTTCTTTTAGGTCGACCATGGATTCACTCTGTCGGGGTAGTACTGTCATCATTACATCCGAAACTAAAATTTATAATGGATCATAAACTCATGTATATATGGGGAAGAAGATTTATTGGTATCCAAGCCGTCTACCACGTTGTATGTTGAGGTGGCAGAAGAAGCATTTGAGTGTTCATTTTGATAAGCATTTGTTGCTAGTGGGAAACTCGCTCCAACATCAAGACTATCAAAAGCATCTTAGATGGTGGTAAAATTGATGATAAAAGGGGGATACATGCCAGGCAAATGACTCGGGGGTAAGCATCAAGGCATAAATAAGTTAATCGAATGGGATAAGAATGAACAAAGGTTTGGGCTTGGATATAGACCGACCAAGACTGATAGAAGGAGAGTGGAAGCTCAAAAGAAAGAAAAGAGGATTACTAAGCTCGAAAAGAGGGAATTCGATATGGAAATGGTGATCATACCCCATATTTCTGAATCCTTTAGAAGTGGGGGAATTTCATTCGAAGAACCGGTTATAGTAGAGCAGTACGACCTTGATAATGATATCGCCCAACTTTCAATATCCGCAATCTTGGGAAAATCATCAAGTGCAAGTATAGAGAACTTGGTTTCTCGATACGATTCAGATCATGAGCTTAACAATTGAGACGTCACCGAGCTACCAGTGTTTCTTAGAAATTTTCAAGACTAATGTGTTCATGCTAAAATTCTAATGATTCTACCCAATGCCTTAGGAATTTCATTGTTATGAGCCTATGTTCTCGTCTATTTCATGTCATCTCTTTGAATGAAAATCTAAAAACTTGTTTCGTCTCCTTTTGCTAATGATAAATACAATTCCAGTTCTTTTTGTTCTTCATTTTATGTCTACTTTTTCCATTTCTGAAATGTTGTTCATACTCATGCATTGTTTATTTTCTTTTCTCGCATTCCTTTCATCCAATAATCCGATTCAGGTTCGAGAACAGTGATTTTGAACACAAGAGCATAAGCAATAAATTTGACAATCTCATTCTTAGCATAGAGTCAGATCAAAGTGATGAGAATAATTTCGAACCATCTCCGGAAATGTTAATAATGGTAGAAGATTATGAAAAAATAACTCAACCATATCAAGAGTTAACGGGGGTGATAAATTTGGAATTGGAGGGAGAGACGAAAGAAGTCCAAATCGGCACTTCTATGACAAGCCAAAGTTACCGAGAATTAATTGACTTACTCAAATAGTATATTGACGTCTTTGCATGGTCTTACCAAGAAGTTCATCATTTGTTACTTATGCCCGAAAGTAAACCAGTGTGACAAAAGTTACGGAAAATGAAGCCAGACATGCTGGTACAGATCAAAGAAGAAGTTAAAAAGAAAGTAGATGCGGGTTTTCTAGAAGTAGCAAAATACTCTGAATTGGTTGCTAACATAGTTCCAGTATTGAAGAAAAATGGGAAAGTAAGGGTATGCGTCGATTATAGATACTTAAATCGGGCAAGCCCCAAGGATAATTTTCCATTAGCCCATATCGATGTCTTAGTAGATAACACTGCAGGACATTCATCCTTCTCTTTCATGGATGGTTTTTCGGGGTATAACCAAATCAAAATGGCTCCTAAAGACTGTGAAAAGATGACTTGCATAACTTTGTGGGGTACATTTGTTATAAGGTTATGCCATTTGGTCTAAAGAATACAGGAGTGACTTACCAGCGGGCAATGATAACACTGTTTCATGTTATGATGCATAAAGAAATTGAAGTGTACGTTGATCATATGATTGCCAAACTCATCAAAGGGAAGATCATACTGTCACTCTGTGAAAACTATTTGAACGGTTGAGAAAGTTCCAGTTAAAGCTTAACCCGACAAAGTGTATATTCGTAGCATCTTCAGAGAAACTACTTGGTTTTTTCGTGAATAGGGAAGGAATAAAAGTTGACCCTAACAAGGTTCGAGCCATCATTAATATACCACCACCTCAAACTGAAAAGGAAGTTACAGGTTTCTTGGAGAGATTAAATTACATTGCCATGTTCATTTCACAGCTAACTGCAACTTGTGAACCTATCTTTAAACTTCTTCGCAAAAGTGATACAGAAGGATGGAATGATGATTATTGTCAAATTGCTTTTGAGAAGATCAAGCAATACTTGCAAGATCCGCCTATACTTGTTCCTCCAACTCCAAGACGTCCACTCATTTTGTATCTTATAGTAATAGAAAAAATCCATGGATTGCGTAATTGGTCAACACGACACCTCTGGAAGGAAAGAATAAGCAATATACTATTTAAGCAAAAGGTTCACAAACTATGAGGCTAATTATTCGATGTTGGAGAAAACATGTTGTGCATTAGCGGGTTGCTCATCGACTTAGACAATACATGTTATACCACACCAGTTAGTTAATTTCAAAGATAGATACAATCAAGTATATCTTTGAAAAGCCATCACTTTCTGGGCGAATTGCTAAATGTCAAATGTTGCTCACGGAATATGATATTGTCTATGTCACGAGAAAGTCAATAAAAGGAAGTGTACTTGATGATTATCTTGCAGATCAACAAGTACAAGATTATGAGCCTATGAAGTTTGATTTTTCTGATGAGAACATATCAGTCATATTAAAAAATGAAGGTGAATCTATGGATCCAGAATTGTGGACAATGTTATTTTATGGTGCATCTAATGATGTAGGACATGGAATTGGGGTAATCCTCATATCTCCTGAGGGAAAGTTTCCCCATTCACGGAAAAATTATGCTTTGACTGCACAAACAATGTTTCAAAATATGAGGCATGTTCCATGGGAATTCAAGCAGCTTATGATATGAAGATAAAGAAGCTTCGAGTATATGGAGATTCGTTATTGGTGATACGACAACTAAATGGAGAATAAGAAGCTAGAGACTCCAAGCTAGTACCTTACAACAAACATGTAACTAAGTTAAGATGAACTTTTGAAGTGATCTCATTTGACCATATACCCAGAGAGAATAATCAAATTGCAGTTGCATTGGCAACTTTAGCATTCATGTTCGCCGCAGACTTTAAGGAAGAAATCCAACCCATAAAAATTGAGAAGCGAGATTTTTTTGCTTACTGTATGAGTATTGAAGAAGAGCTAGACACAAAACCATGGTATTACGACATCAAGCAGTATATAAAGAACGGGGAATATCCATCCAAAATTTCTGAGAATGATAAACGCACTATTAGAAGATTTTCCATGGGTTTCTACTTGAATGGTGAAATACTCTACAAAAGAACCATGATATGATTCTCTTAAGATGTGTTGATGCAAGGGAAGCGAATCAAATCATAGAGGAAGTTCACCAAGAAATTTATGGTGTTCATGCTAATGGACATATGATGGCCAAACAAATCTTGATAGCAGGATATTATTAGTTAACTTTAAAATCTGACTGCATCAAGTACGCAAAGAAATATCATAAATGTCAAATTTATGCGGATAAAATTCACGTACTCACATCCCCTTTACATGTCATGGTCGCGCCTTGGCCGTTCTCTCTGTGGGGCATAGACGTCATTGGTCCCATCACACCGAAAGCCTCTAACGGACATCGTTTCATTTTGGTCTCTATAGATTATTTTACCAAATGGGTTGAGGCAAGTTCCTATTCGAGTGTAACCAGAAGTGCGATTGTTAAGTTCATTAAAAAGGAAATAATTTTTCGATATGGTCTACCTGGAAGGATCATCACAGATAATGTGACAAATTTAAATAACAAGATGATGAAATAATTATGTGAGCAATTCAAAATTAAGCATCATAAGTCATCTCCTTATCGTCCGAAAATGAACGGAGCAATGGAAGAAACTAATAAGAACATAGAAAGGATCATACAGATGACGAGGGTTTATAAGGATTGGCATGAGATGCTCCCGTTTGCACTACATGGGTACCGCACATCAGTCTGAACATCAACTGAGGCAATGCCATTCTCTTTGGTATATGACATGGAAGCGGTCCTTCCAATTGAAGTGGAAATTCCCTCCCTCAGAGTCTTAATGGAGGTGAAATTAGAAGAAGCAGAGTGGGTACAAACATGATATGAGCAATTGAATTTCATCGAGGAAAAACAATTGACTGCATTATGTAGAGGGCAATTATATAAAAAAAAAAATGATGCACACATATGACAAAAAATTGCGTCCCTGATGTTTCCGAGAAGGAGAATTGGTATTAGAAAAGATACTCTAATATCAAAAGGATCACAGTGGACCTTACATTACGAATGACATTTCATTGCCAAGAAGGCCTTCTCTGGAGGAGCTCTCATGCTAATAAACATGGATAAAGACTATTTGTCACATACAGTTAATTCTGATACAGTTAAGAAGTACTTTTTGACTGTTCTAAGTATGGGAAAAATGAAATTAGGTAAAAAAATATTTTTTTTAAAAAGAGCTGTCTCGAATACTGGGGAAATTCATCCGGAATATCAGAAAAATTCTAATTCCATATTTTTTTTCAAATCATTGATTGTAAACATTATTCATCATCAATGAAGAGCTTTTTTTCTTTCTTAGTTGACAAATACATATAATTCATCTTCTCCATATTTCCATTATTTCTTATTGCTCTCAATTCTGAGATATCATTAATTATTCTTGAAATAACTCAGAAGCATAAACTTGGTTAGGTGAAAGTTAATTAAAAAAAAAAGAAAAAAAAAGAATAGGAACTAAGAAAGGCGGTCTGAGTGCGAGGTAAAATCTGAAAAGTCACCACGATGAAGTCACTATGCACACAACGAAGGCTAAAGTACGATTGGAGGATTGCAATTAAAGTACAAAGAAGAAGTAAAATGTGGAGAAATTATTCACTTTTCTTTATCATCGACGTGAAACTGAATAATGGGGCACAAACCGATGAATAAAGATGCACCATTTTCTTGAAAATATACTCGATATTTCATTGCGAGTCCATGATCTTAGGCCAAGTGATTGATTTGAAAGGTGAAAGATATGGCGACATTAGTCAACTTTTAAAAAAATCATCAAATAATTTTTTTACAAATATTTTCAATCATGCGTGCATGCACTCAAAATCACTACTTTGCATTTATATTCAATAATTACAACGCACAGACATGCATCATATTGATCTGTTTTGATGCAATTCAAGTGCATGAATCATTTAAAGATATTCTTTCGAAATCCATACAGGACTTTCCAACATTTAGAGCCTGCATTAGTCTAGCTCGTGTACCATATGAAACTTCTAAAAATCAGATCAAATATCATTTCAACATCTTTAGTTAAATCGAACCTGAATTGAGTCGACGTCAAAGCTTACGTCTATCCAGGTCCGTTTCCTTTCAAATATCTCGGTTAAATTGAATACGACTTTGTCGGGGTCGAAACTCGGTGTCAGCGCCTGGTCCATTTCAATATGGTTAAATAGAATTCGCATCGAGTCGAGGTCGAAGGCTGCCTATATCCAGGTCCACGTCGTTTCTTTATCTTTGGTTAAATCGAACCCGGTTTTGTCACGATCGAAGCCCGGTGTCAGCGTCTGGTCCATTTTAATTATTATGGTTAAATTGAACCCGCATCGAGTCGAGGTCGAAGCCTGCATTTATTTAGGTCCACGTCCTTTCTTTATCTTAGGTTAAATCAAACTCGACTTTGTCGCGGTCGAAACCCGGTGTCAGCGCCTGGTCCGTTTCAATTTATAGGGTTAAATCGAACCCGAATTGAGTGGAGGTCGAAATTTGTGTCTATCCAGGTCCATTTCATATGACCTGAATAGGTCGAGGTTTCAATTTCCCTTATTTATATAGTCTTTTCTCGGTCAAAATACTTATCTACACATTTATACATCTTCTAAGTTTAGAAGCGTGAACAAAGGGGGAGAGCTGTAGATACCATATTTTGTCCGGTGAAATACTTTAAAAATATAAATTTTCTTTTTTTAGGCTCATATACTAGTCTAAGACTATGTGTATAATTTTAAAAATAGCTCGATGCCTAAAAGTAAGAAAATTTGTCCAAGGACTAAAAAATAAAAAAAAGGAACAAAAGTAAAAATAAAAAGTGAAGTCCTAAGTTTGCTTATAAATAGAAGGGAGGTCTTCACTTGAAAGGAGAGATTTGGAGAGTGATAAAGATAAGAGATTTTAGAGAGAGAGAGAGAGAGGTCTTGAGAAAATAGTGAAAAAGAGAAAGAATGAGAGTTTTCATTTCGATTCATCTTCCATCTTCTCCTTTTCTTTTTATTAAGGTAGTTCAAATCTCTTGCATTTTACCTTACAATATATCTTGTTCATTCTTATTAATCATATCTTTTCTTCATACTCATATATTTGATATTTTTTTGTTTCATTTTTTCATATATAAGTTTGTTTGCTCATTCTTTATCATTTCTCCTACTCTTAATCTTGAGTTTTATTTTCATGTATATTTCTCTAACAGTTTGATAATGAGATTTTTTTTGTCATCAACTCAATCAATGAGGATGAGAATAAAGTTTTTGAGGGGTCTAAAATTAACTCAATGTGAATCATCCTTTTAATGGGTTGAAAATATACATTTGATGAAAAGATTTCCTATGATAATTTCTCATACATAAAAATACATAAAATAGAGAGTAAAATCTCTATATAAGATTATGCAAATATTTAAGTTTTGATTTTTTTATATTCTTACCAGTCTAGAATTCTTTTCTTTTTAATTTTTTACCATCATTTTTGTGACATTTATTTGAACTAGTTACCATCTATAATCATTCCTAGCAATGAAGGAAGAAAGGGAAAATGGTAAATAGTGAACTAAGTGGTCTAAAATAAAAAAAAGTATATTTATATCCCAAACAATAATTTTTTTTAAAGTTTTATTGATTTTTTAGTGACACTTATTTAAACTAGTTACCATCCATGATCTTTTCTAGCGATGAAAGGAGAAAGGAAAAATAGTAATTAGTGAACTAAGTAGTCTAAAATAAAAAATAGTATATTTATATCCCAAATAAAATTATTTATTTATTTATAGTGACATTTGTTTAAATTAGTTACCATCCATGATCATTCTTTTGCTATTCGGTTAGCATTGAGTGAAGAAATGAAAAATAATAATTAATAGACTATGTAGTAAAAAATTAGTATGCTAATGCCAATTATGTATGAAATTAAACATTTTTTATAAATTAATTTATTTTACACATAATATTTTTATTATTAGTTTATTTACTATAATTATATATACATTTCAATGTTTAAAAAAAATAAAAATTAAAAAAAGATAGAGTATGACATCACCCTTTGTCAACAGGGGGTGACATCACCCTCTGTAAAAAAATCATTTTTTTGTTTGTTCATTTTTTTTCTATATTTTATTTTTTTTGAGTTTTTTTTTTGTTTAAATTTTATTTTAATTATTTTATTTTTTTGTGTTTGTTTATTTTTCTATTTTTTAGTAGAAATTATTGATTTGTTTTAATTTATTTTTATATATCTTGTTAATTATTTCACGTGACCACAAATGGGAGAATACTACCTATTTATAGCCAAGGAAAGTGGAGTTCACCGGGAACTCGTCACTTATGTGAACTATTCTATTATATAAAAGTAAAAACATTTTACATTTCTACTTATGCCTACTTTTGACTAATAATAGTAAAAAGCATAAATAGTTATCTAATAATTTGACAACTAGTACAATTGTTATAAAAGAAGACAAAAATGTAAAGATTTTTCGATAATTGTTATCTTGACTTTTATGTATTCATAATTACTCTGTCATGATTACTGTGGTTGAAATGTCATTGAGAGTGTTGCACATTGGATTCTTTGATAAAGATTTTACTTACTAAGGTTTAGCTCATTCTGTTTTCCTTAAACTTTTCAAGTGAAGAGTAATTGTGAGACGACAGACACCTTGTGGGCGGACCGTACTCAATAGAATATTTTGAATAAAGATTTCAGAGAAATACTTTATGAGTAATTATTCTTTATTTCGATGTTTTAGCTTAAAAATATTGGTTGCTAATTTTTATTATTTAAGTACTTTGAATTTAATATTGATGAATTTAAATAAATGATCTTACTAAGTTATGTTTTAAATTCAGCTACATTTTTCATATTTAATATATAATTAACGTTAAAGAGGAAAACACTTCTTTGAATTTAATCAATAAGGTATTTTTAGTATGGGGGTATTACAAAAATGTTCTAATTTCAATTATTGATTCTCTTTACGATAAGGTAAATATAAGATTTTTAGTGTCACATCATTAACCAACTATTGACGAATTCTGATATGGTAAATAGCATATTTTTAGTGCCACGTCATAATCCAATCTAATTACGATAAGGTAAATGCAAAATTTCCCTTTGCAAATATGGTTGAATTTAACAAAACTTCTCTTCTCTACCTCTTTCTTCTCTTTCACACTCTCTCCTTTTTTCTCTACCGTGCTTGATTGTGCTCGCCAGTGCTAGCTGTTTGGGTTCCTTGCTGGTTTCTTCTTTCTCGTCTGGTTGTTCTTCGCCTGACTTGTTATTTGTCATCTGGTTTCTTGTAAACATTGAATTGCTAAAAAAACAAAATTATAAAAAGACGATGAGTGTATAATAGTGACTTGTGTAATAAGATGAACAATATCATCACACGCCCACTCTGGCCTTTCCTATATATACACTCTTTTTTACTTGCACTTGTCCCCTTTCTTAGTGTGTGAAATGACCAACTGTGTTAAATGATTAAGTTACAAAATGGGTTACGTTGTGAAAATAACTAAGTATATGAAAATGACCAAGTATGTTAAAATAGTTAAGGGTATAAAAATGTGTGAAAATGAACAAGTGTGTAAATATAGCTAAGTTGATTAAAACGGCTAATTGTGTGAAAATAAATAAATAAGTACGTGAAAATTGCTAAGTGTGTGAAAATTATTACATGTATGAAAATGTGTAAAAATGGTCAATTGTATGAAAATGACTAAATGTGTGAAAATAATCAAGCATTAGAAAATAAATAAGTATTTGAAAATTGTTAAATGTACGTGAAAATGATCTAGAAATGACTAAGTTTGTGAAAATGCCTAAGTGAATGAAAATATAGCTAAGTGCATGAAAATGATTAAGCCACGAAATGACTGAGTGTATGAAGATTACTAAGTGTGTATAACGGTTAATTGGTTAAAAATAAATAACTGTGTGAAAATGATAGATGTAAGACATGATTGCTAAACGTGTAAAAATGGGGAATTATATGAAAATGGTCAAGTGTGTGCAAATAAGAATGTGTGGAAATTGCTAAAGCTGTCAGTATGAAATGGTTAAATGTGTGAAAATAACTTTGTGTTTGAAAATAATTAAGCACATGATAATCGTTAAGTCTGTAAAAATAAATAAATTTGTGAGAATGACTAAGCGTGTGAAATTAGTTAAGTGTGTGAAAATGGTGAAGTGTATGAAAATGATTAAATTGGTTAAGTGTATCTAATTTACTAAATATGTATAATGATTAAGTATTTAAAAATGATTAAGTGTACGACTAAGGGACAAAAAATGTACATAAAAGTAGTAAATGATTAAAAAATTACTAAGTGAATGAAAATCGTCAAGTATGTGAAAATTATTTTACTTGATACTTGTTTGTTTTTCAATGAAAATGGTCAACTGAGCACATGGCGATTCGCCATAGGGAATGTATGTAAAAGTACCTAAATGTATGTAAAAATACCTAAATGTATTTGAAAATGCCTAAGTTCATAAAAATATGAATAAGTGATAAAACAAGCACATAAAAATGGCAAAGAGTTAGAAAATTACTAAGTGAATGAAAATTGTCAAGGTGTGTGCCTAATTGTAAAAATGGCTAAGTGTAGAACTAAAATCGCCGGTATAGAACCAAAAACCACCGTTAAAGACACTAAAATCGGTGCAATGACATTTGGCCTAGACGACATATCACCTTCTTAGTGGCAATTGGCCACTGAGAATGTGGCGTTAGGGCCTAGATGCCATATAACCTTTTCGGTGCCAATTAGCCACTAAGACGCCATATATTTTGTTTTGTTGAAACTTCCAATTTGAGTATAACATTCTTAAATTCTGTAACCGTAAAAATTTCACAAACAAAGTTGCTTCCGCTTACAATATTTTCTTACTCTCAACAACATCATCAGAGCCGATAGAATGATGGTTTGCAAATTTTATCCAGTTATATTTATAGGGTTATAAATTAAAATGTAAATGAGCTAATTTTCTATGGTGTAATAATTATAAAATGAAAGGTTAAATTTCAAATTTTAGTATTTAATTACAAACTTTTAGTGGGTATGTTCAATTTAACAGTAAAATCTGGCCTTAAGATTTATACGTGTTTGTCAAACCGATAAATAGGATTTACTGACCATCATAACATCACGACCTATAATTATATATGGTGTAAACACTTCTCGCTTGATACTTATCACAAAAGCACAACAACATTATCAACGACAATTTTTAATGAGTTTATGTATAAGTATTCAATTTCTTTGGAAATCCTTACTTAATCCAATCTAATTTCACTTAATAAGCGAATATAGTGAATGCTTGCATTTTACAGAACGAGTTTTTTCTATTTTTATCAATGATTTATCCAGTGTATGGTAATTCATTAAACAAAATTCAAATTTTAGATATTTAGTGAAGATGGTGATTAGGGCCTAAAAAGTGGCGATTGGGGCCAAATATTGGCGTTTATGACATTCATAGGTGATCACTTGTTAAATTATGGCGTTTAGGGAGTAAATTGGCAATTGGAGGCAATATAATTGTACTACATACTTATTCATTTTGATTCTATACATTACCGGGATTTAGGAACATATTCGTTAAATGGGGAAATATTATTTTCTTGATAGTTATTGTAAAATCACAACAACATAATCAAGAATATATTCTTAAATGTTTAAGAATAAGTTTTCAATTATTTTAATAATTTTTTACTAAATTCACATCTAATTTAAAATATAAGTAAAGGTACTTAATATTCACATTAAAAAATCAAGAATCTTGATAACTTTGTTTGTGATTCATCTAATATACCCTGATCAATTTTAACAAATCAAATTTGTTGAAAGACTACCGTAAAAAGATCCTAAAACCATTATATTGATGCAAACCGCCGAAAAACAACAAAACCACCCAAAAATGAAAAAATCGCCAGGAACCGCCGACCTTAAGGGTTATATGTGTTTGTCAAACTGATGATAGGATTTACCGGCCATCATAACATCATGACCTACAATTATATTTGGTGAAAACCCGTCTTGCTCAATACTTGTCACAAAAATACAACAACATTATCAGTAATAAGTATTATAGAGTTTATGATTAAGTGTTCAATTGTTTCAGGAATCCTTAATTAATCCAACCTAATTTTACATAATAAGTGGTTATCATGAATGTTTGCATTGAAATAACGAGTTTTTCCTATTTTTATCAATGATTTTCCAAGTGTAGGGTAAATAATTATAAAAATATCAATTTTATAGTGGATTTTCTCGCGAGTTTACTTGGAGCAGGCTTCCCCAAAGCCTTACAGTAAAGGTAGGTAATCCTCTTCTTCTAATTAGCCTCAAGGGTAGCTCAGACGCCCTCTTCCCATTCATCTTTCCTTTGGGATGAGAAAATTATGCTCTCTCTAATATGAGGGTCTGAAAAAGGGTGACTCTCTTTCGAAGAGTTAGCAGGGTAAGGGCTTAGAATCGAAGACAATTCGCAAGAAAGAAGAAGTCAATGAGTCTAATGGCCTTCTTGAAAAATGGTAGAGTAGAAAGGAGGTTCCGGAGGAAAAGAGGTTTGTTTGCCTATGTTCATAAAGACAAGGTGAAGAAATAGCTCATGAATGTGAAGAATGGCGATTAGAGCCATATAAATGGCGATTAGGCTAAAAAAGCTGGTGATTGGGAGGGAGATTGGTGATCACCTATTTATACATGGCGTTTAGGAATGAAACAGGCGATTGGAGGCATAAAACTACGCTTGACTTTGACGATGGGATTAGCACATTTAGGATGATGTTTAAGGGCTAAAAATAGGCGATTCTCCTATTAGGTATGGTGATTAGGTTTTACGTATTTGGTGAACCCCACTATGTAATTGTTGAACCCTGTACGTATTTGATGAACCCCTCCAAGAATTATTATTTTGTACGTATTTGATGAACCTTACTACGTATTTGGTGAACCCCAGTACGTAATTGGTGAATCCCTCTAAGAATTATTAATTTATACGTAATTGGTGAACCCCACTACATATTTGGTGAACTCCTCCAAGAATTATTATTTTGTACTTATTTGGTGAACCTCACTACGTAATTGGTGAACCTCAACACGTAATTGGTGAACCATACTACGTATTTGGTGAACCCTTCCAAGAATTATTAATTTATACGTATTTTGTGAATCCCACTATGTATTTGGTGAACCCCAGTATGTATTTGGTGAACTCTAGTACGTATTTGGTGAACCCCTCCAAGAATTCTTATTTTATACGTATTTGGTGAACCTCACTACATAATTGATGAACATCACTATGTATTTGGTGAACCCCAGTACATATTGGTGAACCCCTATAAAAATTATTAATTTGTACGTATTTGGTGAACTCCAGTACATATTTGATGACCTCCAATACGTATTTGTTGAATCTCAATACGTATTTGGTGAACCAAAAAAATAAAATAGTTACATGCTGGCCTTGATGTCTATGTACTTTGACTTTGTCAAGATGATGTTGTTATTAGAATAAAGTACTGCTGATTTATTGTCACAAAATAACTTTAGTGGTCTCTCAATATTGTCCAGTATGCGCAGCCCCGTGATAAAATTTCATAATCATAATCCGTGATTGGACGCCTTATAACATGCTATGAACTCTGCTGTCATGGTAGAAGAGGCTATAAGAGACTATTTAGCACTCTTCTAGGAGAAAACACCTCCAGCAAGCAGAAACATATAACCCGACGTTGATTTCATACTAACTTGCCATCCAGTAAAATCAGAGTCAGTATATCGAACAATCTCAATCTAATCTAACCACCGATATGTGAGCATGTAGTCTTTTCTTCTCTATAAGTACCGCAAGACCCGTTTAACTGCTTTCCAATAGTCTATGACTGGATTGCTTAAGTATCTGCCCATCATCCCAGTCACATACGCAATATCAGGACGTGTACAAACATGACCATATATTAGACTCCCTACTACCGAGGCATAGGGAATCTTCTGCATTTCCTTTTCTTCAAAATCATTCTTAGGGCACTGATTGAGACTAAACCTGTCTCCCTTAGCTATAGGGGTATCACCTGGTTTACAGTATTGTACGTTCATATCTTTTAAAGATATTTTAGGTATAACTCTTCTGTGAGAATCTAAGAATATCTTGAGAACGCTCTTAGTGTATTTGAATCCCTAATACAAAAGAGGCTTCACTAAGATCTTTCATCTCAAAATTTTTAGCTAAAAATCTCTTGGTGATGTACAATAAGCCTATAGCGTTGCTAGCAACCAAAATGTCATCCACATATAAAACCAAAAAATGTGCTTGCTCCCATATAACTTATAGTATATACAATCATTGACCAAATTCATCTCGAAACTGAATGAGATGATCACCTGATGAAACTTAAAATACTATGTCGAGATGTCTGCTTGAGTCCATAGATGGATTTCTTAAGTTTGCAAACCATATTCTTTAGGTCTCCCGACACAAAGTTTTCTAGTTGCCCATATAGATCATATATTCAATTGCACTATTGAGAAAGGCCGTCTTTACATCCATATGATGTAGCTCAATATTGAAATATGCCACTAATTCCCTTATAATCCTAAAAGAGACTTTCGTAAAAACCAGAGAGAAAGTCTCTTTATAGTCGATGTGTTCTTTCTGTGTAAAGCCCTATGCGACAAGACAAGCCTTGTATCTTTCCACATTCCTTCTACATCCCTCTTCGTACATTCTGGTAATGAGACAGGATCCCACACATCAATCTCATTCATGGACTTAATCTCCTCATTCATGGTATTGATCCACTTCCAAGAGTTAGAACTTTGCATGGCTTGACAGAAGTTGATCGGGTCATCTTCCATGACTCCAATGTCTACCTCATGCTCTTGGAGAAATATAATGTAATCATCTGACACTGCACTTCTCCTCTCTCTAGTGGATCTCTTTAATGACATAGGTTCTTGAGGTGATAGAGTTTGTTCTTCCAGAACAATCTCTTAAATGAGAGGTTCTTCGATATTGTCTTGATGTGTTGTATCATGAGTAATGTCAAGGACGTAATCCTGATCAATGCTAATAACACATGTGTGAATATCAACATATTCCTCCTGAAAGACGAAATCCCTAAATTGTATCTACCCTCGTAAACTCGGCATCCTCAAAGAACTGAGCATTTTCAGTCTTAAAAATCAACGTAGTTGTGGGATCATAAAATTTCTACTCCTAGATCTTTTTGAGTATCCAAAAAAATAGCAATTTCTTTTCATTAGGCCAATAAGGCCTTGCTTCAGCCGAACATCCCCAAATGTGTAAATGCTTTAGACTAGGCTTCTTACCCGTCCGAAGCTCATATGGGATTTTGGAAGTCGCTTTAGTTGAAACCCTGTTAAAGATATATGCTATAGCCTTAAGTGCTTCACCCCAGAGTGATTTTGGTAAGGTAGAATGATTAATCATACTCCTGACCACGTCCTTAAGCGTTCTTTTTCATCTTTCAGTACCATCATTCATAGTGGGCAAACCCGACATAGTGTACTGGCGGACAATACTGCATTCTTTTTGAAATTTAGCAAATGATCATGGACATTGTTCACCTGAACCGTCATATCTGCCATAGTACTAGCCACCACGGTCAAATTTAAAGCTTTTAATCCTTTTGTTGAGTTGATTCTCAACTTTAGTCTTAAAATTTTTTAACACGTCCAATGGCTGTGACTTTTCATAAATGAGATATATGTAACCATATCTAGAATAATCAAGTATGAACGTTATAAAGTACTGTTGATCATTCCAAGTAACCGAAGGGAATGACCCACAAATATTCGCATGAATAAGTTCTAAGAAATCTCCTTTTATCGGTTTGTTTACCCTTTATGCAATTAACACAAATATCAAAATCTATGAAATCTAAAGGACCGATAATTTTGTCTGACGCAAGTCTCTCTATTCTCCATATGGAGATATGACAATATCTTGTGTGCCATAACGTAGTCGAATTCTCCCTGGTTAATTTTTTTTAGTACCTCGTGTACTTAATTGCATGAATTCTTTAAATGAAGCAATTGTATCAAGTAAGTACAAACATACCAGTTTTGTCTTAAACAAAAACAAAAATCAAATTTCGTCTAAAAGACGTTACAATAAAAGTTTCATCAAGATCTAAATAATATCTAGTTTTTAATAATAATCTAAATTTCTGATTGCTTGAACCTTAACCATTTTGTGACCGCCAACATAGATGAATCTTTCAGCATCATTTGGCTTTTGGCAATTCAGTTAACCCTGCATAGACACATTGATGTGATTTGTTGCACCAGAATCTATCCACCACGTGTGTCTAGAAACCAAACTTAAATTAATCTCAAAACAAACCAAATTAAGAAGAATACGTTTCTTGGCACGCCAAGCATGATAGTTGGTGCATTGCTTCTTCATATGCATTTTAGCTTCACAGAAGAAACAACCATTACCTTTCGGGTTTACAGATATCTTTTGTTGTTTCTTATGCAGTGCCGTATCCACAACTTCCTTATCCTTACTTCCTTTTCTTTCCCTTGCCTTTATCCTTAGATGTAGAGGCCAGGTAAGCACTCTTTGTCTTATCATTTTCACTTATTCATCTTCCTAAATACAGTGTCAGATGAGCTCATTCAAAGACCAAGTCTGTTTCTGATAATTATAACTCACCTTAAACTGGCTAAACTGTGTTAGAAGGGATATCAAATCCAGATACACAAGCAAGCTTCAGAGAGTTCAAGCCTTAGTACTTTCAGCCTTGAAATAATATGAGACATTTCCGTAATGTACTCCCTAATATTACATTTACCTTTATACCTTATTAAAATTAAGTTTGACAAGAGCATACCAATTTCTTCCTTTTCGTTCTTGACAAATCTCTCTTCAATATCTACAAGGAAATCGTTACTATAGTTATTTTTTCAGATATAGTACCCCTGAATTCTTCTGGAATGACCTTCTTCATGATAAACATACACATGCGCTTTGATCTCTCCCACCTTTCCGTCCCCCTCTTGTAATCAGGTGTACTTTTATCCGTATGAGGTGCAGAAGAATCAGTCCTTAACGTAAAATCGAGATCCAGGACTCCAAGAACTATCAATAGATTATCTTTCTAGAACTTGAAATTTGAGCTATTTAGAACTGGAATTGAATTGATGCTCGTTGTGATACTAGCATGAGTAATAGTTGAACGGAGAACAAGAAATAAAATAAGCTCACATAAATCCTAAAACAATAATAAATCCAAACAATGGTAAAAATATAACACATCACAAGACACCGGACGCTCTATTAATATTTTGACTTTGGAAAAAATATTAACTTGGAAGTGATGTTTTGGTGTAGTAATCAAATACTGATGATAAATAACATATTGAACAAGAAGCCTTCATTTGGGTCGATTTATCGTTCACATTTAAAATTGATTAATCATCATGTATTTATTACCACAAAAGCATATGTAATTCTATCAAATATTTTTCTTCCTTTGGGCCGGTAAATATTGACATAGTTACACACACATAACATTTATATTTCAAGACAAATTAATTTACACAAGAGAGATCACTTTGACGACATGTTGCTTCGACTAATTCATCTTAAAATATATAACATATTAATGTTCGAATTTAAAATTATATCAAATTTAAACATTAAATTAATTGACAAACAATTAATTAGACATCCTTCGAAAATTGTTTTGAAATTATTTTAACCCAAAATCAAAACAATTCATTTGATAATCCTTAAAACATATTTGACATTATTATAACCAAAAATCCAAAAATAATCAAAACAATTATTTTAAAAATCCTTAAATTAAAATTAATTTTATGATCCTTAAAATTAATTGAAAAATGATCCGTAAGATTAATTAATTTATAAAACAATGAAAATAATTTTTTTCCTTCCTTATGGCTATGGATTGAAACCCACAGCTTGACCCACTGTTCATGGGTCAACCCATGTCCCGTGAACATGTCAACCCTAGGGTTTATCTACTAAGGTCTAGCGGCCATGGCCGGTAGTCTTGCCTTCTTGCGGCTTCCATTGACAGCAGCGGCCAAGCCGTCACTACAAGAGAAAAATGCTACGATTTTGGCCAAACAAATGCTATCATAGCGTTTCCTAAACTGTGATATTAATCAACATTATTAAAAGTCAGAACCTATGATAGCGTTTTTTAAACGTTATGGCAGCCCTACCATAACATTTTTAAACACTATGATATCTCTACCATTGCATTTTTAAATGTTGTGATGAGTTTCTTATAGTATTTTTTATCTCTTTGATAGCATTTTTTGAAAGCTTAAAAGACCTTTGATAGTATTAATTTCATGCTATAAAATGTAATGAAACACGTTGTTACATTTTTCATAACGTTTTGTTAATGTTATGAAATACCTTTGATAATCTTTTTTGTTACTTATTCTTGCAATTGTACAAATATAAAAATAATTAACTTCATGATAATATAACAAAATAACAAAATTATATCATTTTATTTAATTACTCAAAATTATTACATATTATTCCACTAGAAATCATATCTCAAAATGACAATTACATATTAATTTTTTCATAGAGTAAGCAAAAGTAATATATCCTAAGAAAAAAATAAAAACTAGTATAATAAGTTCACATCTAAATAAATCTTATAACCACATCGCTTAAGTTACATAGATCTAGGATCATTGACCATAGGAGGAGGGGAAAGTGGTATTCTTCCAAGTAGTGAAGCTTCATGAACCGTTACGTTTTTTGCTGTAGGAGCACCTTGTGACTTGCTTGCTTCTGTTGAGATTATTTTGATTATTGAACTTTTGTAAGAAATAAGACCGTTGGACCTCCGTAGGAAATAAATTCAAC
Source organism: Datisca glomerata (assembly GCA_003255025.1). Classification (NCBI taxonomy): domain Eukaryota; kingdom Viridiplantae; phylum Streptophyta; class Magnoliopsida; order Cucurbitales; family Datiscaceae; genus Datisca; species Datisca glomerata. The sequence continues at coordinate 1,153,543 of QANY01002375.1, forward strand.
ATTAGGTAGAAGTATGAATAACTCTCTTGTACAAAGATGTCTAAATGCTTTGGATTACCCCATTCCCTCGGCAACGCATATAAACATAGCTATTTCTAATCCTTAATACATAAAAAAGTTTTGATTGAGATCTGCGATGACAATATTTTCCGTTCTTCTTTTTCCCGACTGCATATTTAAGTCCAAGATATTATGCCTCATAGAAAAAAGAAGGCACTACATGTTCTCAGCATAAGCCAAAATAAAAGAAATTATAATAAGAATTTGCATTCCCACATGTACAAGAAAGGAAGAGCAGGATGATAGGGTAAATAAAAGTCTACGTGCATGACTAACCTTTTGATTGATCTTCACATGTGACTTGCTTGCTTATATTGATTTTATTTTGAAGTATAATTGCAACTACATTTTTTTAAAACAATCCAGGAAAATAAGGAATTCATTTATACAAACCGAATCTAGAAAAAAGTGTAGAAAAATATACTATTCAGTATAATATGACCAAATTGAAATAGTAAAAAAAAACCTATGATGCCTTTCCATGTGAACATAGAAATCTAAAAACGCCATTTTGACTTTTAATCTAAAAATACTATTCCAACTTCTAATCTAAAAAAGCATAATATGGTTCCCTCTTTGTTTTACTATAAGTCTCACAAATCAGAAAAGAAAGCACACTGACAACACCGAATTGAACAAAGTTCAGGACTCTAGCTCACTTCGAACAATCACTAGCCAAGACATGATGTAAATCAACCCCCATAAAGTCCATCTCATGTCAACAACACCTAACCTGCAGAACACATGTTGTAGAAAACTAATTATAATGACGATGAACAAGTCATTATAAGAGAGAGACAACAAATAACATAGGAAAATTGAAGATCTGTCAACAACAAACAAATTACAGATTATTAAAATTAATTATCAGGGAAAGACCCAAAATAACACAAAAAATTGATGTGCAAATGAAAGAAATCATTAAATAGATGCAATCACAAAACAAATGGATGTTGATGACCAATCCCAACATGACTTCTGCAAACACCTCTACGTAAAGATCATAGTTGTTAAAATCGTGATCCGGATCGTAGAGTCGTACGATCCTATAATTTCAAAATGATCCAGATCGAGTATAGAGTGAGGATTAAATGGGATCCTGGTAGGATTGGAACATGATCAATAGGATCACACCGATCTTACCCATATCTTAATTTGGGTAGTTTTATTGGGTGAACATCAAGAATAGGCCATTTTAAGGGGAAAAAATTAAAAAATATCCCAAGATGAAACAAAAAAATAGCCATCCAAATTGAAAACAAAACAAAAAAATTCGCGCAAAAAACCGTCACCTACGAGCGCCAACGAGATTTTAAATTTTTATCCATAAAGTTTATATAATATATATTGTATATATAAAATATTCTATAAAATTATACAAGTATATATTATATAAATTATCAAAATCTTGAGCTATGGAGCGTGGTGCGAAAACTTCCTTTTGCGTGGGAGTCCATTTTTTTCAAAAATCGTGCAAGAAGACTAGTTTTATATTTTATTCTTGTTGCCATTTTTATGAATTTTCTTAGAAATTGACTATTTATTAATATAACATATTTTAGTTTTAGTTTTATCAAATGCTGTTAAAGGACTGGTTGTTGAAGTCCACTTCCTAAGCCTCCCTAAGTCCAATTCATGTAATTAAAGTCCACCTCCTAGTTAATATGTTGTCATAGATCAAAATTATTAAATCTTTGTAATATTCTATGGACTTTGACTCATATTTTCTCACACAAATCTTTGAATTTATAAAATTTTATTTGTATGTTTATGATATTAAGAGTAAAGTGATTTTCGTATAAACATTTTTGTGAAAATTTAATTTTATAATTTCAATTTTGAGAAACTTAAGAAACTAAAATTGAATCATCTTTGTTACTGTATTCATTAGAATGCTTGAGTGAGGAAATTATTTTGAGCAACTTAAAAAATTATATGTTTAGAATCAAGCTTGAGTTGACTATTTTGAGACGTTATATATTTTATTCTTTTACAAAGTAGAGCAAAACTTTAGTTAGAAATAGTTAATTTATTTTTTTAAGGATTATTATTTTTTAATATTAAAATTATTAACATTTAGTAGGATTTTACGATTCTTGATCCGATCCAATGATCTGATTTGGAAGACCCTTCCACAAATCCGAGTAAAAAATACTATCCTGACAACCATAGTAAAGAGAATTTCGGATTGAAACAGATTGTTCAAAACAACGAACTAGAAAAAAAAACTCATTGTCTGCATTGCCATGACTAAACTCATCTCTGTTGGTAAATAAGTAGGTAATTTATTTGGTAATTCTTAAGCTAAATTGAGAAAATATTTGATATTACCAACAGAAAAGCTAGACATCAAAGCACCAATGGAACAGAGGAAAAACATTTCAACAACAAACATCTAAGCTTTCAAAATCATCTAGCAAACTTTTGTTGATTTCTCCAGCTTCTCTAGCTCTGCCCTGCTGGAAAACAAGTAGGAACGTAATGGTAAACAGAGAATGTGAGCTCTTGACCACGGTGACCTTTACCTGCAAAGCACGTGGTCAAAGTGATTACGGTTCATTAAGATGTGTAAATGCTACAGGTCACAATGAAGAACCTACTAACTTTGTTGCACTTTTTGCTTTCCTATTCTTTTCATCTTTGACACTGTTATTGCCGAGAGAAGCCCTGTTGGTTAACGATGTTGAGCTCGGAACATGATTTCTGAGTTCCTTTTGCTGCTTCAGAAATGTTCAAATTCAATTATCCACTTGTATATTGAACTATGGTATAATAAGGTCTTCCAAAGTAATAGAACAACTCTTTTAATTTCTGATTAATAAGTTCCTAAGATCTTAGTCTTCCACTGTAATACAAAATAGTCAAGTCTGAAGCAACAAAATTAAGAATACAACACCCACATGCCACAAGCTAGTATTCTTTGTATAAATTATCAAGTACTCCAAACGTATGAGTTGCAATCATTAAAAATGGTATAGTCCATCTGAGATAGGATGAATTTATCCAAGAATTTAATATATGCTCCCTTACAGTTAAACCATCACATAACTCTTTGTAGGCATGTATGACCATGGAGTACCAAATATGACATCCTGGTGGTCCAGTAGATATAAGCGGACCAACAAATGAACAAATGCATATTATTTGATATATGTTGCCACTTTTCACTTACTTTATCGATATAAAAAGCGAGTGGTATTATTTTCAGTAGAGGTAGTACACAATAAGAAAGAAGAGGGAAAAAACAAACCTATTGTAGAATTCCTTCACTTTAAAAATGAGATTAAACATCACATCCCTAACCAATGTATATATAACTCCATATCCAGCTGCCCATCAAAATTTACGAATTTAGACCTTCTTTTCTACCCCAATCATAACAAGCACTGAGCACCAAGCAAAAGCCTAAATGATCAAAGAAATCACCTGTGAAATAATTTGACTAGATCAAATATCTTCGAAGATACACCATTAAACATGTAAACAAAAACTGTACCACCCACCCTTGACTCTGAGCAGCTTCACTCAACTTCTCAATTACAGTCCCTAGAGTCATAAGGATTTTATTAATGTGGGTACCCTCCTTGAGTTGGACGCCTTCAAAATCTATCACAACAGTTGAAAACAAAATTTCATAAATAAGTTCAACACATAAAAATTGAACCGAAATAAACCACGTGAGTCGAAATTACCTTTGAATCTTGCAAAAGTTATTATATATAGATGGAAAGAGATAGAGAGATACAAAGAGATAGAATGAGGTTGACACAAATGCTAGAAAGAGAGAATGGGAGAGAGAGAGTGAGAGAGAGATGGATGAAGACCTAGGTAGAGGGAGCAATGCATATGGAATCGATGGCTCCTTCAGATGATGTCAGCTACAATTAATTACTGATTCCAGGTACCGATTTCCTCCATTTGGAGATCTCAGCTATGGATGATTTGAAGATTATCTACATAGAGATTAAGAGTGGACAACGTAAACCACCAATGAAAACAATCAGACATAACATTCCACAAGAACCAGAAATTAAAATCTTCCAGGTGTGAACCACCAATGAAAACAAACAAACAAAGATTAACAAAATGAAGACAATATAAATTACTTGCTTATTTTGCAACAGATCATCTCAATAAAACAAACTACATTTTAAAAGCCCGTCATAGGAAATTAAAGCATAACACAGAATTTGGGGTTTACCTCAGAGAAGCTGGGATTGGGAGGAGTTCGTGCTGTAAACAAAAACCATAGAGCTTAGAAAGAGAGATGAGATAAAGCGCTTCGAGAGAGAGAGCCATCAGCGAGACAGATATGTGCAGAGCTAAGAGAGGTAGCTATGTAAGAGAGTTCAGAGAAAGAGCTACGGGAGAGAATCTATAATAGAGATTTGAAAAAGAGAGCTGCAAGAGAGGCATGCAAGAAAGAGCTGAGAGAGAGCTTTACCTCACGAAGAGAAAACTCTATGAGCTTCATCGCAGAGAGAGCTCTCTATGAGCTTTGTCGCCGAAAGAGTGAGGGTTGAAGAGAGAGGCGCTGCGAGAGATTGATTTTTGTTCATTTTCTTTTAGTTTAATTAGGTGTGTTTGAGATTTTCATTCCCCTCCATTTACCCCACACAAAAAGTGTACTTTTCATTTCATTTTAGTATAAAACACGGTCCTTGAGTGCTATTAAAGCACTTTTCTTTGCGTTTTAGTGTAAGATGATCCATAAATTAATTAATTTATAAAACAATAAAAACAAAATTCCTCATGGGTGTGGGTCGAAACCCACAGCTTGACCCATTGTTTACAAGTCAACCAATGACCCGTGAACATGTCAACACTAGGGTTTTCTTCTACTAAGGCTTCCCTTGACAGTCGCGGCCAAGCCGTGGTTTCTCATACTCTCCCTACCGGCGTGGCCGTCTGGTGGTTCAAAAACCAAATGAAATCTTAATTATTAGCCAAAAAATTGTTCTTAAATCTTAATCCAAGAACATCAATAAAAAACCATCGAAATGAAAGACCATTCTCAAATCTAATAATTTTAGCATATAATTATTAAGTTCAAGAATACTGAAAAATAGACATACAAATGTGTATGATCATGGATCTAAACTTAAAAACCGATTCTCAATGATTCAACATTATTTGCTCTGATACTACTTATTAGATTCAAAATCATTTTTGGTATAAGCCGTATCTCAAAACTCCAAGAACTCATGTTGAACACACAAAAAATCAAATAACTAATTGAGCGGAAGCATACCTCAATCTATGACGATAGATTATTATTTAGAGTCGAGTGGTTGACCTTACAGATCTACACGATTCTCTATCAGAGAGTCCCCTTTAATTAAACGAACTCTATTTTTTTCTAACAATGAGATATTTTAGAGAATAGAATGGTTTTCTTTAATTATGTGACGTAGGGACCATAACCACTTATATTGAAATAACATATCTATTATCGTTTGCTGTTTCTATTTTAACCATCATAAAAATAGAAATTATCCTAAAGTCTCTACACATCAAAATGTCCACATCTTATCAGATACATTAAAACTCAAAATATCAACTTTAGTTGATCACTTTTAATTGAGTTTAATTTTATTTGACAGTCTGCAACACATAATTATTTACATATAAGTTCAACATTGGATTAATGATCAAACATGAAAGACTTTTGTAGATCCTTTGATTCCAATTTCTTCGTTTTCCATCTTGTTTTCGAAATTTCAGTACATGGAGGGAAAGGTTGGAGAGAGAAAAAAAAGGGTTGAAATTTTCATGATTGGCATTGAATTCCATTTCATTTTCTTCTTGCTATAGTATGGATACAGCTTGCTGCTTCGCAAAACACTAATATATTATTACAATGTCATTAATGGACATGATAGTGATGTTTCTGTTTCTTCTATTTGCAGAATTGGTTGCCTCTCATATTAAAAATGGTGAAGGCGTTAAAACCATTGTATCATTCCTTGAACACACAGAAGTTGAAAATAGAATAGAGTTTGTGCATTTAAGGTAACAAGAGTACTCTCAGAAATATTCAGTGAAGATCTAGTGAGCGAGCGAAGACTCTCTGACAAACTCACGTTGTTTAGAGACAAGATATTAGACAACCAATCTACAGATGAAGTGAAAACAATATTTTCTGCAGATTTTGTGAACTGGGTTATTGTTACTATGGAGAACCAGAGCCATGATGGAAGAGTTTTAATACCGAAATCAAGTATGCTAGAAGGCCTTCTTGGTCTCGTATTTCACTTTACAAGAAGCCTCTATTGGTAATTATTTAATTGTGTGTTACTAATTAAAAGCAAAAATTTATATTTGGGAGATACAAGATTAATTTTAAATATTTAGCTTTCAGTTTAAAGTTTTTTTTACGAGTTACATACTCTTAAATTACTACAACTTAATTTTCTGTTTTAGAAAATTAAAACAATCCATTATTGATTTATTTAAATGTAATAGTTGTTTGCTTATATATAGAAGTTAAGATTTGTTTTTGTTTTTGAAGAGAACGACATGAGTTTTTAGAAATCTCTCCATTTCTAAAACATTTTCTTTATTCCCTATGCTGGATGTGTGTATGGTTTCGGTGGTTCATCTACCATGAGTGCACGTGTAGAAGAACATAATTTAGGCTGTTGAATTCTGGAAGCCGGACGCGTAGTAAACCTTGATGCACCGGGATATTTCCATGAGGGTGCAAAATCAGTTTTAAGGATAGTGACTCGCGACGTCTCAATCTAATCATCTCTAACAATGATTTATTCTTTCCGGGTAATATTTTTTATTGATTCACAATAACCTCTATTGTTTTTCTAACAATCTTAAAACCGATTTATGTTATTGTGAATCAATAAAGAAATTTGTTCTTTCATTTTACTGTTGTTTTCTTAAATTGTCGATATCATAAATATCATGAACATTAAAACTTGAGTATACTCTATAATTTTTTTTGTGCTCGGTGTTGGTGATAGATTTATTAGCAATTTGCACAATCTAATTATGCTTACTTGGTCATCTTGGCATGATTTTGGTTAATGGATAAATACGTCAGTGAAGCAATTTTGTCATATATACTCGCAATCTTAATATTTTCAAATTTATCATTCATTTTGATTATATGTATAGAGAGTTCAATTGTGATCAAGCAAGTGAGAAATTGATTTATAGCCTATGCCTATACTATATATGATATGCTTGGTGATATAATTTTCATATTCAATATATGAATACTTGTGCAATGTAGTATAATGAGTCGGGTCTTGAATTTTTCACTCGGTATGTAAAAAGGTCATAGATTATGATTAAATAGATTCAAATGAGTTTGCATTTCATTGTGTTTGATGTCTAGATAACTGATAAACATATATAATAAGAGAATTGAAAACTGCAAATTTTGCTTTGATATTGCACTAATTTGAGTTAAGTATTTTCTTCTTGTAGAATTGTTTTTATTTTATTCTGTATTGTCAGTTGTTGTATACGTTGATCAATAGTCAAAAATGTATTTCTTTCAAGTTTAACTGGTTAGTTTTATTTTCAAGAAAATATTTTATGAGATCAACTTCCATAGCATACGGTTTGTAATGAATTCAAAAGTAATATCAGAGTTATTAATTATTGTATGCATACCTGAGATATCAATTCTGGTGATATGCATAATAGAAATTAAAAAATGATTGTCTAGAATTATGTTTTGTGTCATATTTCTAATTAACACAAATGAGACAGCTAAGCAAACACCTTATTTGCAGATAAGCGCTTTTGATATTTTATACTAGATTCTCATATGACTTTTGAGAACACGTAATTGTTAGCTGGATTTAGATAGTTATTGATCCTCAAGTCAATAATACTAAGTCATTAATTTTGAGTATTATAGAAATTCCATTTGAATGAGTTACTTTGTTACCGAAATTGATTTGTGTAATTTTTGTTTTCTCAAAATGAAAATGAAAATTATCAAAAGTTCAGTGAATAGTGTACGCTTTGAAATTTAAAGTAAGACTATTGAAGTCTCTATAATCGAAACCGTCTGTGAGGTACAAGTATACAAGTGTGTTAATAGCATTAATTTTTATACATGTATTTATGTAATTATACATAGCAAGAATGATAGTTGGGCATCGCGCGTTAAGTTCGGGTTTGGATCCTCTCCTGTTTTCAATATAGGAGAGGATTATGTTGCATTTGGACTATCCGTTTAGATTTGACTACGGGACCCGAAAAATGATAAGAAAAAATAAAAAAGTTATCAGAATAGTGAAAAATAAAAAAGGGACATATGAGCCGTCCGTTTTTAGAAAGAGTGGCCTAGATTAAGGGAACAACACACCTCTTGCTCTGTTGTCAGAACAAGAGTTGATCTGTTTCCGTTAAGTTCATAAGCTTCGTTAACTAGCAGTAATTATATTAATAACAAATGCATGACAAACGGATTTACAGAAAATTCACCAACTGCTAGAATTCCTATTGAAAGTAACTGAACTGTTGCAATAATGATCATAAGTGAAAGCAACGGAACTGTGGAAGGCTCAGAGAGGGGCTAAAATGAGATAGCTGGAAATTATTGAATTTTTGAGTTATTATTCATGCATGGTCACTTAATATTAAGGTTCATATGTTTGTTCTTTATTTGTTGCCTTACAATTTAGTGCTACTTAAAAGAGGTGAGAGGCTTCAATTTTTTTTGTTGTGAATATTACATTGGAGCATGAAATTGAGCATTAATTTTGTTATGCTACTATATTGTTTATGTTAGTAGCTTTGAGTATGAGCTACACCATTTTGTGCTAACTATTAGTTTATGTTGTAGCTCAATTTCGTGTAGCATATTATGTTGGCAATCATCTCATTGTGTTGATTAAGCATAAGAGCTAGCATTCCCATTGTACATTAATTAGAGGCACAGTGGTGCTATGCTGATTGGATTTTTTAATCATATTGATTTGCACATTGATAAATTGAGATCATCTAATTTTAGGAATTGAGATGAGTATAATTATTATGGAGCTAAAAAAAATTTATGTAGCACTATATATATGTGCAAATACTTTTTATATTATTGAAAATGTGGAGGTTTTCACGATAAATGTAGATTGTCATGATGATTATTTTTGTATATCCAGAGTTTTGATATCTTTAAGAAATGAATTAAAAGTTAAATGTTCATTAGTTATCAAACTTTGATGAAGATATATATTATTTGTGAAATTATCACGTTGATCTTATTGTGTTATCTAAAGTTATGAGAGTTAATGTTCAATTGATTATCAAACTCTGATGAAAAATCTGTTGTATGTAAATTTGCCTCTAGCAAAGGCTAGAGAGAAGCTAAAAGCTTCAAGTAAAAATATTTGTGGGAGAGATTTATTCCTTCGATTTCTTTGTGATTGTTTAACTGTAAAAGCTTGAGCTATATAATAAAGTCTAGACATGAGTAGACGTATTTGTCAAATTATATGATTATGTGACAGTTATAATAAAATGTATGAGTTAACTCTAAATTATGTGATGTCAGAAAATATGATTGATGTTCTGACTAAGAGGGTTAGCTAAAAATGCTAGTAAATTATATACCAATGGGAGAGAACTAACCCTATTATTTGAATTAATAGTGATGGCAACCCGACCTATGTGATTGGAGATCCCATGAAGTAGATTTAATGTGTAAGAAAAAATCACTCACTAATTCGTTTTTGAATACTATTAAAAATTGCTATTTTCTATGATATCTCCATGAGAATAGTAATTAGCGTGACTGTAATGATTGTAAGGTTGAGCTTACACTCTTAATCAATCTATATCTCTTATTGAGTGGTGTATCAATTACAGTATACACTTGATGAAATTGATCTACGTGAGTGTGAAAGTAGGACCGCTTTCTATGAGAGGTTAGGACTCACTCTCTGAAACACTCATGAGATCCAGATAATGGCGCATGACATATTTGTGCCACCCCGATTTGAAACCAGAAGCTATGGAACTGAATGTGGGCACCAAGATTATCATTTCTACATAAAAATGTTGGTTCAAGATTTTAGTTCACCGAATTTCTATAGATCGCATCTTGCATACACAAAGTGTAATAGATTCAAATCTTTTAGACATCTATACTTATACATTCATTTTTTAAAAATATCTAACATGATATTTTTCTTAGTTTGTAACACATGTGGGGATTGTTGGTAACTAATTAATTGTGTGTTATAAAGTAAAAGCAAAAATATAAATTTGGGAGTTACAAAGATTAATTTCAAATATTTAATTTTCAATTTTAAGTTTTTTATGAGTTACATACTCTTAAACTGCTACAATTTAATTTTCTGTTTTAGAAAATTAAAACAACCCAGTATTGATTTATTTAAACAGAAAAGTTATAGAAGTTAAGATTTTTTCTTGTTTTTGAAGAGAAAGACGTGAGTTTTTAGTAATCACTCCTATCATTTCTATAATATTTTCTTTATTCCCTATGGTGCTGGATATAGTGTATGATTTCGGTGGTTCCTCTACCATGAGTGTAGGTGAAAAAAAAACATAGCTCAGGCTGTTGAATTCTAGAGACTGGACGCGTAATAAACATTGATGCACCATGATACTTTTTATGAGGACACATAATCGACTTTAAGGATAATAGCTTGTCACGCCTCAATCTAATTATCTTCAGCAATGATTTATACTTTCCAAATAATATCTTTTATTGATTCACAATAACCTCAATATTTTCTAACAGACTCAATCCACAAACTCTAAGTTCAATAAGAGAGCACAAACTCATGACCATATTTGGCGACCAACTCGGTTTTTCTACAAAACCAAGAGTCAGAGGATTAGTTGCACTCAAATTGAAAAACTTAACATAATACGGAAGGTTACTTAATACTACAGATATGGAATCACCACCTCCCATGGATTCTGCTCTTCAATGGTCTTCATATGTACTGGAAGAACTTCATCAAACCCTTCGACATGTCCAGTTTATAATGCTCCACGTGTATGTGATACACATATTTTTATTTTTCAATCCATGATTTTTATTATTTCTTAATTCTACTAATTATTATTTATTCATATAAATAAACAATTTTAAATAAAATACATTTATCTATAAATAAGATTGAAACAATACAATTATGATTTAGTATAATTGTAGTCTCACGGCCAAAATTTCCGTTATTAACTTAATTAAGCTATAAAAACACATGTGCACCCTCTATCATATAAATTTTTGTTTGATTTTATTTTTTAGTATAGTTTTCTTATTATATTTTTTAGTTTGATTTTCTTTTTATTATATTTTTCTTAGATTTTTATTTGACAAAAGAATTAAAAACATGTTATCTTATGTTAATTGATTGAATTTTCTTAATATATTTCATACGGAACAAGATAACTTAATGTATACTATTTTCTAAATATAAAATATTGATGTTCTTGTCAAAATATACAAAATTTAAAATAGAAATAACAAAAAGTAAAAAGCTTCTTAGACATATTGCACCATTATCATAAATAAGTAAAAAAAATGGCTAATAATAATAAAGCATCATAGGTAGATTCAATAAATATTTTAATAATTTTAAAAATAAAGAGTGGGCAAATGTCTTAAGAATTTTAAAAGTAAAGAATGGAGAAAATGATCAAACGTATTTTTAGCATTTTTTAGATTTGATATTGAAAACTAGCGTCAATTTTTTTCCCGATGGAAAACTAGCCTCAAATTAAAAAACAAATGAAAAGTAACATTTATTTAATGTGGAAATATCTCATTTTCCTAAACTTGAAGAGAAACCAACATCTCATCTATAATATTTTTTTTGAATCACAAGATATGAAAATTATTTTATGGACGATTTTATTCAAATTATAGTTCATTATTCTAATAATATACTTTATTAATTTCAATTAACTTATACTTAATTAAAGAATTTTAGTTTCTTGTGTTTATTTATAACAATGATTCTCGTAATTTTATATTTTTGTGTTTTTTTTCTTTAATTGCAAGATAAAGAAAATTATAAGTTGATAAAGAAAATTATAAGTTGAAACATTAACTTACCACCTTTTGTACTCAAGCTAATATAAATAATTTTGAACTGTGCATCATAACAAAATAGTATAGATACTAAAATACAATACTACGTGCAATACATACACGTGTTACATGACTAGTATATCTAATAAGTATGTCTCTAGTCTCCTCATCAACTTTTGATCATTGGACACTTTAATCTTAAAATATTATAAAGTAAAACTTTATATTTTAACTTTTAAAACAAAAACCCGTAGTTTTCATTTAAACGCACGTTAATAATTACTGAAGTTATGATAATATGTTTACGCAAATCACACAAAATCACACAAAATCACATAATCTTCAACAACTAAGGCATGAATTTTGAAGAAACCAGGGCTTAAATCACACGAAATCAATCACATTATCTTAAGCAAATTAAGGCAATGAGATAGTTTGATTTTTGTGACATGGGCTCGACTTTCAATCACGTGATCATTCCGTTAGTAATTACTAATGAACATTTAAATAATAACTATGTAATTATATTTTGAAAGTTAAAAGATTAAAGTATTTATTTTCAAAGTTTTAGCTTAAAAGTATCCAATTACTGAAAAATGAGCTTTTTTCGTATCTAATTTGTGATGCTCAACTTGACAATACAACAGCGTCGGATGCTTGGACTTGGAAGGGCAAGACCGGTGACATGTCCAAATGTTGCATGAAAATTGCTTAAAACTGGCAAACATCTAAACACGCTTTGTGCTTGAGGTTTTGATAATCACTTGCTGGAAAGTAATCATGTTGTCTCTTTCTTTTCCCAAATAATTTTCCTAGATCCCAAACACATTTCAAATCATATGTCAAACTCTGGGTTAAATTTGTATTTACATTGTGGAGTCAAGAGCCCGACAATTAAAAAGGTAAAGGGCACATAATGGTCGGCTATTAGCTTTTTGGATTGTACAAACAACTGAAATTAAGGTTTTGGTTTTGGGTTTAAGGTCTAAAGTTTAAAGTTTGGGTTGAACCAAGAACCTTGACTTGAGTTTTCATAAAAAAAATTAGATAAAATACCAATAAAAAATAAAAAAATGTCACCAAATAAAATATTCTAAACACAATAAATATATGTATATATATTTATAATCTGTCTTACAAAAATTCCATAATTGTATTTTTTAAATATTATACTACAATTTATATCTCTTGTTATTATTAATGATTTAATTGAAAAGTTGCCTATTAGCATTATTAAAAAAGAATCTTTTTGAACTATATTAAGGCAAATCGGGGGTAAGATTGGATTCTTAAAAAAGATATGCTAAGAAAATAATCTTCTTGGACAAAAAGTAAATAATAATTTCTTTGACAAAGAAGTAGATAATTATTTCTGTAATGACTTATCTTTATAAGAAATGAATAGTTAATAATACGAAGAAGAAACGAATAATTGAAAATGATAATATCAAGCCTTTTTGTTAATTGCGGGAGAAGTTGTGAGGTAGGACAATGATTTCTGATAGCTTTGTAGAGTAACTTATTTGCATACACATTTTGTATATTAAAAACCTCTATAATTCTTTTTGATATAATTACTGTTGAATTATATTTTCAGTCATTTTTTATATGAGTCATTAACCGACATAAATGTTTTCACCCCAACATCGCGGGTTATGTCAAAAGAAAAATTTATAAATAAATAAAACTATGACCCAAGTTAAAAAAATAATAAAAATTCATGACCCAATGTCACTCTAAACATGTTATGTTTAATATTATTTTATAGCATAACATACTTTGGGTCGAGGCAAAAGTTTCTTTTTTTAAACCGATAAAAGTTTCTCTTTATGATCCATGAAGAGGTGATTGTGAATTTCTTTTTTAAGCCATTAAATTAAATCTATACAATCGTATTGTATGATTGTAAATTTAATTCATGTTTTCTCCGAATTCCTACATATATAAGACTTTGTAAAAAAAATACTTTGATTTCCACTTTTTATATTTTTAACAACGTTGTGAACCTAAATCAACTTTTCTACTTCTCTTTCTCTTATAGTTTATTAAAGAAAAGCTTAACATCAAGAGGATATTCCCAAATGTTAATGGTAACATATATACTTTTGGCTTCATTTTATAGTTATGTTATAAATCCTGTAGACACTTCAGTCTCAAACTTACATGGTGGTAATAGTGTTTGCCCTTGAATATTAAGATGTATGTGGTTCTAGCATCCTAAGGCTGAAATTGTGTCAAGTGTCAAGCGCAAAATACAGTCGAGTGGCAGCTTACTGAAGGAAATGAAGAAGGAGAACATGGGGCAATCATGGCCGTCAAATAAGTAGCTTTTCACTGGAGAAGATAACGTTAGTTTATTTTAAAAGGACAGCTGGCTATTCATGTTTGCAATGGTTACATCAAATGTCTATAAATAGCAAAAGATGGAGAAGAAGAAAAGCAAGCACGCAAACTTCAAAAAAATCAGATTGCAACACTAGAATTATATCTTAGACTTTAGGAATACTGTAATTTAATCTTGTAAGTCTTTATCATTTCTGTATTCAAGGTTTTTTCGAGCCAAGGTCACTTTATTTAATCGTTTGAAACATTATTGTTATTTTGAGTCTACTTGTACTATTCTCTTAAAAGATAAAATTTTCATTTTTACACTCATTTGTTGTTCCTTTCTCTTTAATTTATAAGTTTTCTTCATTGAAGCATTAATAACCCTTTATTTTGTCTTTTACAAATATCAAACTTGGATGTTGCTAACATGTTGTAGGGTATGTAAAATCTAGAATAATCATGATAATTAAACTGATGAAATTTAAGATTGAAAAACATGATTGGTATTTTTTATTATGCATGAAAATCTATAAGAATAATGGATGACACTTGTGATAATCTAAGTAAAATATATTTGGAGGTAATTCAATTGTCTTTTATGATTATTTTGTCATGATATTTCTTGATTGTTGTCCTTTTTAGAGGTAATTCAATTGTCTCCTTGACCTCTAAATAAAATATATGCCTTAAGAGAGGGAGGTGATTTAGGGTTGTGTGCGATTCTTCTCGTCGGTGCTCGTCATGGGTCTGATTCTTTGGTTCTCGTCTGGTTGTCGTACGAGTTCTCTGTCGTGAATGCTCTGGTTCTCTAGTTCTCGTCTGATTGGATCTTGCTTTTCATGGTTGTGGGTTGTAGATACCGTATTTTATCCGGCCTAATACATGAAATATACATGTTTTATATTTTGGCTCTTTTAATAATCCAAGACATGTGTATAATTTGAAAGCTAATCCAATACTAAAATAAGAAAAGTGGTTCAAAGACTAAAAAGTAAAATTTGAAAAAAGAAGACTAAAAAGTAAAAATTGAAAAAAGAAGACTAAAAAGTAAAAATTGAAAAAAGAGGACTAAAAAATAAAAACTTAAAAAAAAGACTAAAAGTAAAAAAGACAAACCCTAATTTTGTCTATAAATAGGAATGAAGTCTTCACTTAAGAGGAGGTCTTTTGGGGAGTAAAAAAAAGGGGGAAGTCATTTTTTTGAGTGAGAAAGAGAGGGGTTGGAAAGAGAGGTGATTTTAGAGAGAGGAAGAAGTTCTATACTTCTATTATCTTCATCTTCTTTTCATTTTTTCTTCTCAAGGTAGCTTATTTGTTTGGTACATTTGTTCATAATATATTTTATTCATCTCTTTTCTTCATATGAATGTAGTTGATATCTTTTATATTTTTTT